>OY992893.1:17121407-17513907 GCA_963921405.1 Cepaea hortensis | reverse complement strand
GAGTAAATAAATAAGCTGGTTTTATTTCGTTATCTCTGTGTGTTTGTGAATATTTGTGTTATTTTGTTTTGGAACTATGCAGTATTAAACTTGAATTGTACGTTTTATATTTGTACAATGCGTCATTTCTACAGGACCATACTAGGTACCTGTATTCTGCCAGAGAAATCAGCAATTTTGTGTGGTTATCTTTGGTAGATTTAGATAAAGTGTTTAAAAAAATTGCTTTGTACATATCTGTTTTCTTTTTAGTAAATGTTTCAATGAGTTGTCTTAGTGTGTCTAGTGCAGTTGGACAAGTGTAATAAATGTGATCATCGGTTTCCTGTATGTTCCGTCTGCAGAGTTGACATTGTGCTATTTGTTTTGACCTGCGAGCTTGTTTTTCCGTAGTAGGTGACATGTTAAAGATTAAACGGTACGTAATTTCTCTGGCTTTGGGTTTGATGTGCGGATTGTGGAGATTAGTGAAAGTACATGTGTAGTCTTGTATGTAGTATTTTTGTCCCCTTTTTATTCTGAGTCGTAGTGGGGGTGCTTGTTGATTGACTAGATATTTGTAAATCTGGTTTGTTGTCTGGTGTAGTAAATGCTCGCGTCCTTGAAGTGCGTGTATACATGTCTTGTAGAAAGCGGGTAGTGTTCCAAAATGGTGTGGTGAATTAAGTTGTATTCTTCTAAGGTGTTGCAGTCTGAGTTCTATGTAATGGACTGCTAGTGGGTGCTGTTCAGGTTGATTGAGGATATGTCCTATGTGTTAGATTCTAAGCGCTTGTATTTTTGTATCTATGTCTTGTAGTGCTATTCCCCCTTGTCCTTTGTCCTGTATGAGTGTCTTATGTTTGATGCGAAAAGTGTTTCAATAAATTTTATAAGCATTCCATAAGCTTTATTCTTAAGATTACAAGATCTAATCTACATATTAATTGCTGTATTTCTAAAAGAAAAGTACGGAAAGTTTTTAGTAAATAAATATGTTATAGCTAGATATATATCTTCTATTAGTATTATTCTTATAGTCTCCCTTGAAAACTTTTAGGAGTTTATGACCCCTTCTTATTTCTTATCTAAGCGTTTTCCTTTTGCTGTCTGGTAATTCCACAGAATGCTTGAACAGAATTATTAATAAGTGTCGTGATCAATCAACGCATTACTATCTTCATCATCATCCAGTGCCTTGCCGGCTTGCGTGGGGGTCATGCCTCTCCACAAATTACGATCTCCGTAGACATAGATCAATTCTCAATTCGTGTGTTGACTCCCTTCCCTGCCATCTCACAAGACTGTCAAGAATCTTCTCACGCTGTCTTCCTCCATCTGTCTTTCCGCAAATCTCTGTGGCGAAGTGGTCAAGCCGTTTGACGTTTGACTCGTGAGCCGAAGGTTGTGGGTTCGATTCCGGGCCGTGTCCTTCGGTTTACGAGTTAAATGTTTCGGAGACTCCCATGGGTCGTCGCTAAAAGCTACGGAATTCGTGCTTTGTGCGACGCTTTCCGTGCTGCGGAAAGAGACCGAGCCATATGGGATAAAAACCCGGAGCAATGAAGTCGACCCTGTCGACTTTTAAGCGACTTTAAGCGACAACATGTTGCAGTTTTTGTCGTCTCATAACATGGCCAATAAACGATGACTGCCTCTTTCTGATGTTTGTGATAAGTTGCCTTTGCGACTCAACTTCGACAGACTGATGTTTATCTTGATATAACACTCACGGGTATTGTTTTTATCATGTTTCAGGCATTGCTGGGTAAATTGAAAATACCCGAATAAACAGTTACCTGCTGAACAAGCTTAACTGCGAGAAAAATTGACTCCCTGAGTATATGGACTAATGGATCAATCAATGGATCAGTGGGTTATATATGGACAAAATTAAATAAAAGGGCTACGTGTGGGCCTGCAGGATGGTTGCTACCAGATAGATACAGGTCGGAGGAATTCCTAGCTTAAACTATTTTCTTCAAGCAGTTAGTAGATATTAGTCTCCCAACGAACAGTGTCTGTTTGGGACTTCTCGGCCAGTTACTTGTAGTTCTCCCCTGACATCCGGTAGCATAGCCTACTATATATTATCTATCTCTCCCTTATGAGGTCATGCATTATTGTATTGTTCTGCATTGGTTATGCATTCTTTGTCTGTAACGGATGTACTAATTACCATATTTGATTATGTTATAGATTGTCACTCTGTTAATGTTCGGAAGGAAATAAATATATGTTTGAGTTGCCTTTCATTTCGACTTGTCAGTCTGAGGTTGTGTAGGTTAGAGTAGTTTAGAGACCTTACGGGCTGAAAATCTTATCTATAGCCTAACATACTCCACGAGACATTGATGGAGTGGTAGTAATATAACTACCGTTCTCACGCGGAAAAACGAACCTAAATCTGTCCTATCCCTTTCTCTCCTCCTCATCTTTTTCATCTCCTCCTCTTTCTTCTCTCTTCTTGCTTCACCGTCCCTTATTACCAAAGACAGTGCGTTGTAGGCAGGGCTCGAGTGAGGAACGACCCCTTAGGCTTCGCTCTATTTCATATCCTTTCCCTCATTCTCTTCTTTCCCTTCTCTCTCCTCCCTTCATCCCTCTGTCCTCCTCTTCTCTCTCTCTCTCTCTCCCTTTATCTGTATTATCTTCTCCTCTTTCTTCTCTCTTCTTGCTTCACCGTCTCTTATAACCAAAGATAGTGCGTTGTAGGCAAACCTGAGGAACGACACCTTAGGCTTCGATTATGTGGTTGTTTCGGGATTTGAAATTTAAATATTGAGCACAACCCACTACTGGCAACGCCGATCGCATTCTGGTATGAACCTAAGGCCTATCCACGTCAATATGGAAGCACTATACTCGAGTTTCGCCCTCGTTTGAGCTCGTCAGTAGTGCATATCCCTGACCGGATCCGGAAACAGTCCCGGATCACGCGTGTGAAGCGGGCTAGGGACCTTAGGCTTCGCCCTATTTCATATCCTTTCCCTAATTCTCCTTCTTATCCTTCTTTCTTTTCTCATTCTCTCTCTCTCTCTCTCTCTCTCTCTCTCTCTCTCTCTCTCTCTCTCTCTCTCTCTCTCTCTCTCTCTCTCTCTCTCTCTCTCTCTTCCTCTTTTCCCTCTTTCCAATCTTTCACAATAGGACAAGCAAAAACTGCATTCTATCAAATGAAGAACGCTTTGTGCAATAAGTCATTGTCCTTGAAAGTTAGAGATAGAGTTCTTGCGTGTTACATAGAACCAGTTTTAACATACGGCGGCGAATCCTGAACAATTAGTAAACAGGCTAAATAAAACCCCTGGAAGCCTTGGAGGTGTGGTTTTATAGAAGAATGCGAAAATTAATTGGTTAGCCATTTTTTTTCACCATTACCCCTACCCTGTTCAACATCAAGGAGCAGTTATAGTTTGGGCTCATCATCGTCTCAGAATGATAGTCCTGATTTTGCCCTCACAGGCTTATTAATCCGAAGGTGATAGTTGTATGTTTTTGGAGCCAAAATGAGCGATCACGACGTCTTAAGGGAAGCTGAGTCGCAAAGGCAACTTATCACAAACACCTGAAAGAGGCAGTCATCGTTTTTTTGACCATGTTATGAGAAGACAAAAACTGCAACATATTATGGCAACCGGAAAGATTTGCCGAAAGACAGATGGAGAAAGACAGCGTGAGAAGATTCTTGACAGTCTTGTCAGATGGCACGGAAAGGAGTCAACACACGAATTGAGAATTGATCTATGACGTCGGAGATCATAATTTGTGGAGAGGCATGATCCCCCACGCAAGCCGGCAAGGCACTGGATGATGATGAAGATAGTAATGCGTTGATTGATCACGACACTTATTAATAATTCTGTTCAAGAATTATGTGGAATTACCAGACAGCTAAAAGGAAAACGCTTAGATAAGAAATAAGTAGGGGTCATAAACTTCTAAAAGTTTTCAAAGGGAGACTCTAAGAATAATACTAATAGAAGATATATATCTAGCTATAACATATTTATTTACTAACAAATCTCCCTACTATTCTTTTATAAATACAGTCGTTAATATGTAGATTAGATCTTGTAATCTTAAGAATAAAACTTATGGACTGCTTATAAAAGTTATTGAAACACTTTATTTAATTACATTTTATAATCAACTTGTATGCTCTATATTTACTCATTGGATTTAATGTTGCGTAATTATATTGTATTTCACAATATTTAGCGCTCTTCCCCTTTGTGGGGGAACTGCAAATTTTTTGCTGGCCTCATAAGGCCAAACATTAAAACACACTTAGCCATACCCAACCCAAACTGTGATAACAGTAAGAAATAAATGAGAAGTCTGATTATTAACATGTTAGGTTTAGTTTAGTTTAGTCGACGGATCAACATCACGGCACACTGGTATAACCCATAAGTGCACCGTTCAACTCCTAACTCAAGCCTGAGTCCGGAGAATCTCAGCTCAGTGCACGATTTAAGTAGCACCGGCGAGGATCCTGAAATACTTTGAGTAGATTTTTAACGCGAAATTTTTGCCCGGGCAACGCAGTTCATGTCAACATGATAAGTATGCTTGAAGATCTACAAATTGATGGAAAAGACCTTAGACTTATAAAAAACATGTATTGGAAACAGCAAGCTGCCATCAGAATTGAGAACGATGTAAGTCAATATCACCCTATTTAAAGAGGTTGAGAGAGGGATGTGCAATGTCTCCAGATCTTTTTTCCCTGTACAGTGAAGTATTTTCAGAAATATAGAAGATATGGAAGGAATCAACATTGGGGGACAATGCATCAATAACATTATATATGCAGAGGATACAGTCTTGATAGCAGATAATGAACAGGACCTGCAACATTTAGTAGATGCGGTTGTTGCACACAGTGAGTAACTAGGGTTAGAACTGAATATTAAGAAGACAGAATATGGTCGTCACTGGGAAGAAGGAAATACCGCAATGTGGTTTTCGAGTACATGGGCATATTCTTAAGCAAGTGAATCGATACAGTTATCTCGGAACAGTTATAACATCTTATGGGAGATGCATTGAAGAGATTAGAACAAGAATTGTCATTGTGAAGGTAGCCTTTTGCAAGATGAAAAACATACTGACCAATAAAAATATATGAATTGAAATGAGAAAAAAGAACGAACGAACGAAGGAACAAACTTTATTTTAAAAGGGTAACAAATTGAGCACGCAGGCCCGTCTTACATTCGGCTCTTTCAATCACTCATCTTTCATTCATCAAATGTGCATGTTACATTAACATAGGGGGAAAAAACATTGTCAAGTGGATTTTGTAAGCATAACAATGCATATTACGCATGATACATTCACATGAGAAAAGAAAAAAAAAAACATTGTCAAATGAAAGTTGTAAACATAAACAGTGCATTTTGCAATGTTGTGAGACACATCCCCCATCCACCCTCATATCCCGGAGCCACCAACACACCCCCACCCACCAAACCTCCCCCACCCACCCACATATACCTCCACGCATTCACACAGAACCAGGCAAACATACATGCCCACTGATCCCCCATCCACACACATTTCCCCACCCACACACATTTCCCCAACCACACACACATCCTCACACACCAAGAAGAAGAAGAAGAAGAAGAAGAAGAAGAAGAAGAAGAAGAAGAAGAAGAAGAAGAAGAAGAAGAAGAAGAAGAAGAAGAAGAAGAAGAAGAAGAAGAAGAAGAAGAAGAAGAAGCCACACACACATACCCCCGCCAACCCACACATCCCGCACCTATCCACACACATATCCCGCACTCTCACAATTTTCCCGACCCACCCACACACACATCAGCCAACCTACACCCACTCACCCAACCAATATTCGCCACCTCTCAACTATTACACATCCCCACCTATACACACATCCCCACACATAAACACATCTCCCCACCTGCCCACACATATCCCCCACCCATAAACACCCAAAAACACACACCTCCCACAAACACACACCCCGCCACCGACATATACCCACCCACACACATCCGCCGCTCACACACATCTTCTCACAACTACACACCTCCCCCACCCATACACTCATCTCTCACACACATCCACCCACTCACGTACTCATCCATCAACCACTCAAACTCACACATCACCCACGCGCCCATCAACACATGCATCTCTCATCTACCCTCCCACCCAGCCAAACACACATCCCCCATCCTCGCACACATCCTTCAATCGCCTGCACATCCCACACCTCCCCCATCTCTTACACATCTCCCCTCCCACACAAAACTCCACCCATAACACATCCCCCCCCACACACACACACACATTTCCCATACAAATCCCCGCCCACACATCTCCCCACCCACTCACACATCCTCCACCTACAAATATCCTCACCACCCACACATACATCCTCCACCCACTCACATTTACCCATCCACACTTACACACTCCCACCCACACAGACATATCCCATTCACAGACACCCCCACACTCATCCCCCACACCCATTACACACCCATCCCCCAACCCACACAATCTCCTACACACCCATTCACCCACCCAAACACACATTCCCTACCCACACCCCCTCCCAACCCACCAACACCCACATACTTACAACTATCCTCTCAAATGTCCCCCCCCCCCCCCACACATACACACATATCCCTCACACACACATACATCCACCACAGACTACACATCCCTTCACACATCCACAGATCCCCCATTAACCCATACACATCCCTCACACACAACCCCTCCACACATACATTCCCCCCCCCCCACACACACATATCCCTCACATACACACCCATACACACATCTTCACATCTAGACACATACATGGTGCCTCACATGATCACTGAAACTAATAAGAACAAACTCCCACACTTTACACACAATTGAGACACTGACAATTGTCGTGAGAATTCTCGCAATTGCAAGAAGTGGAGAAAAAATTGTATATATACATTATGTAGCGTAAAAATTAGTGATGCAATTCAACTCTCTCTTCTCTCTCTCTCTCTGTCTCTCTCTCTCTCTCTCTCTCTCTCTCTCTCTCTCTCTCTCTCTCTCTCTCTCTCTCTCTCTCTCTCTCTCTCTCCACTTCAAAGTGATGTTATATTATACATGATAAAATCAAGTGACATACAAAATGATAAGATGAGAATTTAAAAAAAAAAATGAAATGGCATGTCACAGGACAATCAAGTGGCATACAAAATGATACCTCGTAATATGAAAGATGAGAATACATAAAAACATATGGAATAGCATGTTACATGACATGCGTGAGCTCAACTCTCTCTCTCTCTCTCTCTCTCTCTCTCTCTCTCTCTCTACATACACACACTCTCACACTCATTCTCTCTCTCTCTCTCTCTCTCTCTCTCTCTCTCTCTCTCTCTCTCTCTCTCTCTCTCTCACTAACTCTCTCACTTACTCTACAGTAATTTACATGAATTCATTTTATGCATGTTAAAATCAAGTGCATCAAAATGATAATATGAAAATGAGAAAACACAAAATATATGGAACAGCATGTTAGATTACTTGCGTGCGCTCAACTCTCTCTCTCTCTCTCTCTCTCTCTCTCTCTCTCTCTCTCTCTCTCTCTCTCTCTCTCTCTCTCTCTCTCCATCACACACATGTACACACACACACACACACCCACACACAACATACACACGCAAATACACACATATACCCACGCACATACACACACCTACACACATCCACATACTTACGCACACGTACTCACATAACACCCGAATATACACGCCCTCGCATCCAACTAAAAGTCTCAAACATTTTAATGTTAGCCCCACAAGCGCAAACCGCGTAAGAGATTTGCCTGAAGACAGCACATATTACAGAATGCCAACATGTTAATCACTCTTTTCTTCAATGTAAAGCAATGGTACTCTCGTTGGATTGACCAACAATGTGGCACGTGGCTCATTAACAAAACGGTGAAATAACTTGCAGAACTGACTGGCGAACGGGAATTAAAGTATAATGCCGACGCCCGAGAAAGGTTTATATCCGTTTTAATCCGGAATTCACAAGAGTCTACTAGTTAGTAAATAAATTAGTTTCTCGTGCCACCGAGAAGGGCCTAATTCTTATATTACACTAACCTTGATATCTAATCCTGCCTTTCCCCTACCGACATCTAATAATCTTCATTTTCCCTTCTGTTCTTCCAGATCGTCTTCTCTGTCGTTCTCATCCGTATCTGTCGTCTAGCGCTTTTCCCGTCTTTACAAATCCACGGCGCTTTCCAGACATGTCATAATCTATCCATATCCTTGAATTCCACTGCCAGCCTTATATCTCTTCGGTAGCCGCCTTTGTACTTCTCCAACTTGGAACCGCGACCTCTCAAAGTCACACAGCGTATCCTATGTTTACGTTCCGTCTTCACGTTGTCATTCCCGTGACGCATTCTCCCATCTCTTGGATTCAGTGCATAGTCGGGAATTCTCCTTCTAATCTCTGTCTAGCGTGTAACGGGCACCTGCCTTGTGGCTCAGAAGAAGCAAATAAATTGTTTTAAACAAAGAATACCACAACTGTAAATGTGTTTATTGACGGTATTAATAATCTTACAATTATTATTATTATTATTATTATTATTATTATTATTATTATTAATATTATTATTATTATTATTATTATTATTATTATTATTATTATTATTATTATTATTACTATTATTATTATCACTGCTACCATTATAATTAATTTTCCCATTATTATATTTGAATGTGAAACATGAAATATATAGTGGATGTGTGTCTGTGTCGTTGGCAGTAACATATGTATGCGTGTGTGTGTGGATTCAGGTGTGTGTGCGTGTGCGTGTATGCGCGCGCGCGCGTGTGTGTGTGTGTGGAAGCCTTTAAACCAAGGCGATAACTCAAGTATTAAAATGAGGTTATATGGTAATGATATGTTTGAAAAGAAAAAAATATGCACCATCATGTATAAACAAATTAAGTGAGCCCTTTAAGTACTCAGCATGCTAAGGTGGATTATAGTGGTCAGGTTCCAAGTACTACAGGAGACAAATGAACATCGTAAACTGATTAGAGAAATTTCTCCAGAAAGCACGAGATAGATCAAGATAAAATGTGTGTGTGTGTGTGTGTGTGCGTGCGTGCGTGTGTGCGTGCGTGCGTGCGTGCGTTGCGTGCGTGCGTGCGTGCGTTGCGTGCGTGCGTGCGTGCGTGTGTGCGTGTGTGTGTGTGTGTGTGTGTGTGAGAGAGAGAGAGAGAGAGAGAGAGAGAGGAGGGGGAGGAGAGATGGACAGGTGTTACATACATTCCGCTTGTGGAAGTCGAAATCAAGCATATGCAAGGAATGTGTGTTTACATGCACTATGCCATAAATGTCATATTATCATAACTGTATATGTATGTTTTTGTTTTATTCACACATGTGACACTTAACACTAACAAACGGCAACGCTCTGTAATATACACAAACAAAATGAAACAGATATTACACCTTGTAACTATACATTGCTTTGTATAAAATAAACGTTTTGGGGAAAAAAATTGTGCTCGGCGAAGGCCGGGTTAACATTGTCAATGATCATGTTTTTCTTCTTTCTGTCATTAACTGTAATTTACTACCAATATAGCACCCTGCGGTGGGGGAGTCTCCGTGACGACGTATTCTTCTTCTTCTTCTTTGCGATCATGCGGAGTGTTTTTTTCAGATTTGATTGCGGTGTGTCTGTTATGCGCCCTTGGGCCGAAACCCGTAGGCCAACACAGCCGGCTTAAGCGTGCTTTTTTGACCAGGTAGCATTCCTGGGAGACTCTCACTGTTTGCTGTACCGTCCACAACCCAGCTGGCCAAGTTGGAACGGGTTAAGACAGCGGTCGTCCCTCAAAGGAAGGCAGGGACAATCCATGGCATTTTCCGCCATCCAGGGTGGCTTCCATAATTGCAGGGCCGGCACATAGCGCCCTGGTGCTGGGTTCACCGAGGGATCGTCACGTCCTGCTCATGGCTGCTTCAATTCCTCACTTCAATATATTTTGGCATTTCGTTCGCCCCGAGCCGTTCCTGCACAGACCAGACTGGTCTGCAGTCACTATCCACTCAGCGAGTTTTTCGGACATGTGCTTGTCGCTGTGTCCGCCAGAGCTGTTCCAGACACGTCGGACATTCGGAAACTACCTAGTCAGAGCTGTTCCGAACAAGAGCGGCATTCGGAAACTAGGTAGCTGCTCCTAGCACGAGGGAAGACTAGCTTTTCCGGTCACGAAAGACATTTCACTCGGACGTAATTGCGTAGTGCCATTTTTATTTTGCCGCCCGTAGGCTGACACTTCCGGCTTCAGCGAGCTTTCCCTTCGGGCTGCCATGAAATGGATTTGCAAGACCGGCGTTCCATTTCGTGTCAACGAGATAATTTTCCACTTTTGACTACACTCACTCCATGAGTACGGTTACAGACTATCTACGGGACGTGCGACCGAGGTGTTTTTCCACCTTTTGTACACCGCTCACGAGGTAGGCTACATGTGCTGCCGGCTGAGCTCCTTCCCTCCGTGCGTCTGTGGGCGAGTAACGGTCAGGCCCTCTCATCCGGGGATACCTCATATCCCCCAGCTAAGAGCCATCGAATGTATCTGCGCCAAGCATGTAGCGTGCTCAGCACCTCACCACAATTTTGATGAAGGTTTGTGTCGGCCAGGCTCTCACTTCCGAGGGTTTGTGGCTTAGAGACGTTCAGCCATACACCTCGGCTGGGAGCCTTAGAGGTTATGTCCGAACTGAGATTTTTGGCATCGTTTGCCTGATTTTGACTGCTATCCTCAGTCTACCTGCAGAGCAGCAGGTTGTGTCTCTCTTAGTCTGGTCCCTATCCCACGAGCTGTCCGATATGTAGTTTTCATCCATCGGCAAGCACATGGTGTCGATGGGACACGCAAGCTCCCCCACCACGGCAAGGTGGAGACACATCGGGGGAGTGACGACGTATTCGAGCCGTCTGACTCGGTTCCGAAGGTTGTGGGTTGGATTCCGCGCCGCGTCCTTCTGTTCACGAGTGCATTTTTTCGTTGACTTATGTGGGCCGTCGCTTGAGCTACGGAGCTCGTGCTTTGTGCGACGCTTACCGCGCTGCGGAAATAGACTGAGCCATATGGAATACGCCTGATGCAATGAAGTTGACCCTGTCGACTTTAAGCGACCGAGTGCTGATACTGTGGGCTTTGTATCAACTGCAACAGCTCTGGTTTAGGAAGGGATGTTCCATCGTCCTTTCCTTGAACTTCAGTGTGGCATTGGGTGTGTATATGTTCTACGTCTAAATGAGACTGCGTGCAGCGTGTAAGAGTTTCCATCCAATGTTTCTGTTTAACACATGCACGAAGGAAGATGAACACAATTATCGTCATCACCACACACACACACACACACACTCACACACACACACACACACACACACACACACACACACACACACATTACGCGCGCGAGCACAAACGCTTTTTTGCGCTAACTCACTTTTAAACTCAAACGTAGTTCATACACACTACTTGTGATGGTACTGGACTGACTTTTGCGTGTGGATTAGCTTCTCCTTTAAGAGTGTCTCTCGCCATCAGACGAACCCCCTTCAACTTCAGAGGTACTTGTAATTTACGTCCCCAGGTCAAGGACGATAAGTCAACATTTTAGTCCAACTGTCCGGTGTAGGGGTTGAACCGCTAACCTTGGCATTAGCACACCGGATGTTTAATAATACGCGTTCTTATCCTTTTAGTGTGCATGAGAGCAGATGATGAAATCATAATCATGACTATAATCATCAAGTAATGAGAAGGTATTACACCACGCCATCCATGTCACATTACCATATGTGTATATGGATGTATTTGTTTTATACACAAATGTAATGGAAAACAGGCAATGCACCTTGTTCTTCTTCTTTCGTTCGCTTGAAATACGTCTATAACTGCAATGTTGTCTCTTGCATGAATCTTACAGTCTTTTTTTAGTTCACTCAGTGGTCCATAGAGTTTATCTTCCACTGTTGTCTCTCTAGGCCAGAAGGTTTGCCTAGATATGTTATATTTTGGGCAGTCTTGGAGTATGTGCTCTGCTGTCTGCGACGCCAATCCACATGTGCACATGGCTGTTTAACCAATCTTGAATTGTGTATACATGTGGTTGCGTAATCTATTGTGCCCTGTTCTGAGGCGCAGAATAATGACTTGTTCTGGTCTATCCATAACGTGGTAGTTATCTTGAGCAGGTTTTGGTGGCTTTCTGACTGATTTGATCATTCTTTTCTTTTGGTGGTATGTAACGGGCACATCACGCTGTTCTTCTTTGGCTCCTTCCTTAGCCAATTGATCAGCTCTGTCATGCATATACATACTTTTTCATACATGCGTTTTATACATGCATGCGCAGACACGTGTGTGCGTGTGTACACATCTAAACTCGAGTGAGACCACAGTCTGCTCTAGCAAAGGAAAGGTGCTGAAGACGGAGGCAACCAGCCAAGAGGCGCACCACAGAAATCAGGATGCCACGCAATTACGCAAAATGGAATATGTCGACTACTGCTAAAAGTTATGGTGCTCGCCCTGCTTTGGACCCCCAGGCAGGTGCAGTGCCGGGACCTATGTCTCGAAAGGGAATGCACCTTGTAAAATACACACTGTTTTGAAAGGAATGAAAGCTTTTTAAAAGGGGGTAAAAACAAAACAAACAAGTAAACGAACACACAATTAAAGGAAAGATCACTTCTCGGCCTTTTGGCTAAGATGAAAGTGTAATATCTGCTGTTTGTCCATCAAGAATATGATGACCATCCATTTATTTCATGTTGGTTGAAAGTATGGAGCCGTGAGTTCTAAGTTGGTCATGCTTCGAAGTACACTTGTTCCTGAAGCGATGCGCTGTCATCATTTGAAGGAGACAGGTTCGAATCCCGGTCGGTAACTATAGCTTTCAAATTGTATGTTGTTTAGTGCGTCCTCTAGTTTCTACTTCCTTCTTCTCCTTCTGTGAGCGCCTATGTGTGTTTATTTATGTTATTTGTCAATTTGGGCAAAGAATGCTTGACGTTCCAGGCGTAGGTAAATCTTTTGTACTTGCGGTTGAGCTGACTTCTTTCTCTGTCTTCGCCAAGCCCCCCCCCTCCCAATAAATCATTTGTAACAGCCCAAAGCCACACGTGTAGCAAACTTCAATCTGTTTTGGCGCGCTCCCACTTTCTCTCCCCTCTTCTCTCTCTCTCTCTCTCTCTCTCTCTCTCTCTCTCTCTCTCTCTCTATATATATATATATATATATATATATATATATATATATATATATATATATATATACACACCATCCAACATTGTGGTTAATATATCTACTCCAAATTCTCCCATTACTTCTAATTCTTCTATTGTGATTCCATCTGGCCCAGGTGTTTTTCCTTTCCTCATATGTTTGACAGCGTCAGCGACGTCTTCTTTTAGTATAGGTGGACCTTCTAAGTTACTTTCTTCTGTTAAATCTTCCCTTTTCTCCATAATATATTTCTCTTATATACTCAATCCGCCTCTTCATTATAGCCGCTTCCTAATATAATATCTTTCCTGTTTCTTTCTTATTAATGTTTTTTTTTTTTTATTTCAAACACCCTGTATTTACCTCCGGCTCCGTGGCGAAGGTTTTACGGACGAAGTTCTTGTCCGGTTCGAAACACAGCTGCGGGAGATTTGGCAGCAGACCGCCTTGCGTTGGATTTTTACGAAATAATATGGCTGTCGATTGTTCAGAAAGCAATGGCAAAGTACTAAACGTAAACTTGCCAAGAGATCACAAAAGCAGAAAATACTGGTGTTGACTGCGACGTCCTGCAAAGGATATGCAACTAAATTTTTAACTTTTGCATTAACATTTCCTAGTATTATTTTTGCCAGTCTCCCTGGCCTAGAGGTTAACGACGTTCTCCGTAATCCTGTATATCTATGTGAGCAACGCAGCTGCACGAGATTCGGTAGTGGATCGCGTCGCGTTGGTTACTTACGGGGTATGTGAGCCGGTCGCTCAGAAAGCAATGGCAAACTACTGAGCGTAATCTTGCCAAGAATATCAACGGCAGCTGAAAAATGCTGGTGTTGATTGCAAAGTCCTGTAAAGAATATGCAACTTTAAAAAAAAAAAAACGGATTATTTATAATTTTATTTGATGTTATTTAATTTGAGATATCGCCATTTCTCCTTTAAAAAAACAAATCAACAACAACAACATTCCCATATGTATGGCACGTTACACCCACTTTGGGTATTCATGATGCCCATGTTAAACATTGCCTCAACGAGTCATGTATTATTGATTGTTTTTCATGCGTTTTAATGCTTATTGTTATTTTGTTGTCAAAGAATTGCTTCATAAGAGATGTTGAATGAAAGAATGTATGAGAGGAAATAGAGAAGAAGGGCAGAATGTCGACGGGCCTGCGTGCCCAATTCTTAACCCCTGGATAATAAAGATTTAAACAGCTTTCATGTGCGGTGTCTGCGAAGAATACTTGGTATTAAGTGGCAAGACAAAATCACAAATACTGAAGTATTGGAAAGATCAGGTTGTGTGACGGTGTATTCCATGCTCAGTCTTCGTAGACTTAGATGGATAGGACACGTTAGGAGGATGGATGTTGGTAGAATACCAAAGGACATCTTTTTTGGTGAATTACAGACGGGTAGGAGATCTCAGGGTCGGCCTCTACTACGATACAAAGATGTGTGTAAGCGGGACATGATTGATACAGGCATTGATAATGCACATTGGGAGCACGTCGCCGCTGAACGTGTTGCATGGAGGGCAACTATCAGAAATGGAATAAAGACAAAGGAGAAAATGATTGCAGATAAAGCACACACAGAGCGTGAGAGACGTAAGATGGTGAAAAATGATGGAAATGACCATGTTTTCACATGCACCTACTGTGGGTAAACATTTGCAGCAAGAATTGGCCTTACCAGCCACACTCGCCACCGCCATAGTTCGTAGTTATTAAGCCTTTTTGAAGCACAATGTACCAAACTATCGTCTGTCAAGACGGAAAGGTGCCAATGTATCCAATGTAATAAAGATTTACTACTACTACTACTTACTTACTTACTTTATCGTAAATCATAAAATTCAACTGCACGTGTATTTCATTAGTTGCATAAAGCATATTTAAAACATCATAATAACATGATAGTAATGCCTTGATTTATCACTACACTTAGTGATAATTCTGTTCAAGCATTCTGCGGAATTACCAGATAGCTAAAATGAAAACACCTGGATAAGCAATGAGAAGTCGACATAAAGGGATGATGCCCTAAATATGGCTGGTTACGACATACCAGAGATTTGATATGCCGATGATACAGAATGATATAGAAAATCTAATAACCTCAACCATGTTGAACAGTGAAAATCACAACTTATATCTTAGCATAGCAAAAGCAAAGATAATGCATACAGATAAAACTACTATGTAGAAAGAAATATATGTTAATGAGGAAAGATTGGAGGGGGTGGAAAATTTCGAATATCTTGGGTCAATGATTACCAACAATGGTGACACATTGAAATAAATTAAAAGATGAATATGTATTGCTCTTCACGGACTAAAAGAACTGAATTAATTGTGAAGTGGGGCAGATAGAACTGCAAAAATTAAATTTTTAAGAGCACGCATCTTTCTCATTGCAACATACGCCTGTGAGACCTGGACACTTACTCGCATTGCAACATACGCCTGTGGAGCTGGACACTTACTCCCATTGCAACATACGCCTGTGAGACCTGGACACTTACTCCCATTGCAACATACGCCTGTGAGACCTGGACACTTACTCCCATTGCAACATATGCCTGTGAGATCTGGACACTTACTAAACAAGCTGAACAGCGCATAAATGCCTTTGAAAATAAATGTTATAGGCGGGTTCTAAGAATATTTTGGATAAAGAAAATAACAAATGCATCCATACTTCGAGAGCTGAATATTGACTATTAAAGACGATAAAAGATAAAGCAAAGAAAATTGAAATATTTTGTTCACTTGAAACGTCACGAAAATTTGGAGAAAACATTAATGGAGGGGTGCATGCCTGGGAAGAAAGGAAGAGGAAGGCCAAAGATAAGATGGATGGCGGATGTAGCGGATGATCTCCAGATGGGTGACGTGGGACATCTTGCTTATGATCAAGAGATTTTCCGGAAGTTTGTTATGGGAGCGAGGTTCTGCAAAGGACATGCTACTGACTGAATGAATGAAGGGGACTAAACATCATGTATTGTTGCAAGGGAGATTACTAGAAGAAAATAATAAACTTATATACCTAGCTATAATATATTAATTATATCATTATGTCTCAACTTTTCTATTGGTAATAAGGAAATCATTTCTGCGGTAAAATTTTTTAAATCAATTTATATATAACTTCTAATTTGTTAAAAGAACATTAAAATGTCTCTAAATAATTACATTTTATAATCTATACTTTAGTTTAATGCATAAATTTAATAACGAATCAGTATCAAGGTCTTTCTATCAGTGTCTCTCTATGTTGAGAGCTTGGAATAGATCCACATGTTTCTCTTCACAACGCATACATCTGTAGAATTTATTTATGGTATAAAAGGTTATCCTTCAATGTCTAACTTCTTGTTATCATGTATGGTTAAATGACATCAATAACATCCAAAAGGAAGAGCATTATAGAAATGAATGTAAAGAGGCTACAAAAATAGTCAGACAGCAGAAGCGAGAATATATGAGTAATATAATCAAAGATATGGAAACTAATCACCAGAAAAATGAATCCAGAAAATTTTTTAAAGAACTGAAGTCAATGAAACGAGGGCACCAACAAAACACATATGGTTTAAAAGACAAAAATGGGAATATGATAAATACCAATGAGGAAATGTGCAACACATGGAAAGAATATTTTATTGAATTACTAAATTGTGAAGCTCCAAGTAACATTTTCTCAACAGGAAGAGGTTCTAACATGCGAACCACAAATTGAAGAACCTACATTTGAAGAAATCCTATATGTAATCACACGACTTAAAAACAATAAGGCAACTGGGACTGATGGAATTGCTGCTGAATTTATAAAGGCAGGTGGCCATGCTATAGCTATACGAACTAATAATAAAAATCTGGAGGACAGAAGAATTACCCCATGACTGGAAAGAGTCATTATTGATACCTATCTTTAAGAAAGGAGACAAGTTCCAATGTGGAAATTATAGAGGAATATCACTACTGTCCACAAGCTATAAGATACTATCCGCAGTATTACTAAATAGACTAAAACCATATTCAGAAGACATATTAGGTGACTACCAGGCGGGTTTTAGACAAAACAGATCAACAATAGATCAGATATTTATCTTACGACAAATAGCCGAGAAACATTGGGAATATAAAAGAGATCTCCATAACATTTTTGTGGATTTTAAAAAGGCTTATGATAGTGTCCATAGGAATAGTCTATGGAATGCTATGCAGGAATTTGGAATACCAAGGAAGTTAATCAACATGACCAGACTATGCATGGACGATACTTATAATATAGTAACATATAAAGGCAGGAAATCAGACCCCTTCCAAATAACATCTGGCTTGAAACAGGGTGATGTACTATCGCCGCTACTCTTCAATCTGGCTCTAGAGAAAGTTGTAAGGAAGGTAAAGGAGGAATGTGATATTGGAGGAACATCCAAGCTGCTTGGTTATGCAGATGATATAGATATTATAGGGCAAAGTGAACAAAAGACATTGGAAATATTGACTCACTTAAAGGAAAAAGCCCAACAGATGGGGCTGGTTATCAACCAAGATAAGACAGAATATATGGTAATTTCAAGAGACGGAATGGCTAGAAACTCTGGCCACATACAAATAGATAATATGACCATTAAAAGAACGGAAACATACAAATACCTGAGTACGATCTTCAACTGCTCCAACATCATAAGGGAAGAAATACAAACTAGAATCAACTCTGGAAATAAGATATACTATGCACTACAACATCTACTAAAATCAAAGGCGCTATCTCGTAACACCAAAATCACAATATACAAAACACTGATCAGACCAGTTGTGCTGTATGGCTCTGAAACCTGGAGTACAACGAAAGGAGACGAAGCCTTGTTACAAACCTTTGAGAACAAAATTTTAAGACGCATCTTTGGACCCATTAGGGATACACAAAGTGGAGAGTGGAAAAGAAGAAGTAACAAAGACATTTATGATCTGTTTAATCACTGCTAATCACTGGTATCGTGAAGGCTAATAGACTACAATGGCTGGGGCATATAGAAAGAATGGAAGATAATAGGGAAACAAAACTCGCTTACACTCAGGAAATAAATGACCGTAGACCCCGAGGTAGACCAAGAAGGCGGTGGAGAGATAATACATGTACAGACCTACAAGCACTTGGAATCAACGACTGGCAAGAGAAGGTCCACCAGAGAGACGAATGGAGACGGATTGTATTTGCAGCAAAGAACCTCAATGGCTCGGAACACTGAAGAAGAAGAAGAAGATAAAAGCTAACGTCGATCCGGAAAAGATAACATAAAATTAAAGGAAAGATTTCTTCTCGGCCTATTGGCTAAGAGCAAAGTGTAGTATCTGTTGTCAGCATCAAGAATGATGATGATGACCATTCATTTCACTAAAAAAAACTCTGGAGGTAAATGGGGAGCCTTATGTAACCCCGTCCAGGACATCCCCAATTACATAAATCTAAACATAACAGGGGTTACCAAAAACACTCAAAAAATTCTGATAACATTGCCCAGCAGGAGAACTGCTTGTCATGTGTGTGGTATGGACGACCACTGGTCCAACAAATGTCCAGCCAAACATACAAACAAGCCTGTTGTGGCACAAGAAGATGTAATAAATTTTCCACCTCTGAGAAGGCAAGGACCAGCACAACATCAAGAAAACGAATAACGCGGAAAACAATTTGAACAACAGCCCACACAACACGAAAAGCAACACACGGATACGCCAACAGACAATCAAGAAAACTACATTCTGGAAACGCAAACAGAAGAACCCTTTACAACTGTTTACCACTCCAAAACCAGAAATAGACAACTAAGAGGATTAAGTCCAAACGCAACAAGCATTACTAAGAAAGAAGAAGAAGAAAACTCACCAACCAAATCAACGCCAAAAAAGAAGGAAATACAAACCGAAAATACTGACGAAACCATCAGCAACGACACCTTTGATGATAAAACTAAATCAGAATTGACATCTAAGAACACTACTGACACTGACACTGAAACCAAAGAAGATGGCCTACTGTTTCAACATCTACAATCAGATCAAGTCTGCACCAAGACAACAAGAAAAAATAACTATCTCAACTAGACAACCTCGTTCGTATCTGATTTCTTATTACTGTTAGTCAACAATATAATTTGCTTGTTTTGATTAATTTATGATGACTAATGATATTGTTATTATTAGTCTGAACATTTCAGGTTTACGCACAAAACAAAAACACATCGTCACACTCATACACAAATACAAACCCGATTTCATTCTCCTACAAGAAACAAACATATGCGAATACACACACGCAAAGAAAATCACTACACAATTAGGGCTCAGACACTCATGCTTCAGTCTGTCGACACATCGTACGGGTTCTGGAACCGCTATACTACAGACTTCAGATAAATGGGAAATTACTGGCACACACAAGGACGACCAAAGAGACATTACCATCACACGTTAGAAACAACACACACACATACGCTTTAGTCAACATACATGCCCCAGCAAATTACAGCTACCAACCACAATTCTTCGAACACTTAGAAAACCTATTAGCACAGACATTCAGAGGGAGGCATGTTGTTTTAGCAGGTGATTGTAATTGTTGTTTAGCTTCGGCTGACATAATAGGCGGGGGAGTGAAAACGCAGTTAAGAAGAGCCGACCGAGACGACATGAATCAACTCGATACATTGCAATACATAATTGACACACATAACCTAGTAGACGCATTCAGGCACAAACACCCCAACAGTCACGATACAACGCTAGAAACCATGCACATAACAGATCATCTAGGTTAGATAGAATGTATGTACCATCAACACACCACATAAAACAAACTAAACACCTACAAGAAACTCTCCAGTATACAGACCACAAAGCAATACTAGCACACATCACTATAAATAACACACCCACACAGCCTTTCAAACGATCACCACACTGGAAATTTAACAACACATTTCTCCAAAACTCAGAATATATACAATATATGACAGACCTGATACATACATACACTGATAGTATACCAACTGACAACATTAGACAATACTGGGACTTACTGAAAAACACAATACGGAGCAGGACACAACAACTAGCATCCGTCATACACAAGCGTAGACTGCAACAAGAACAGATAATACAAACAGCAATACATTTAACAAAGCAAACCGACAGAAACTCACCATACTTGCATTCATTAGAAACGCAACTGGAACAACACCAACAGCACAGATACTTGGGTGCACTAATTAGAACAAAACTCAACACCATTACACAAGAGACACCCAGCAAACAATACATGGCAATAGAACAAAACATACAGCGTAGCAAACAGATAAAAACAATAATAGACATGCAAGGAATCACACAAACAGAAACCACATGTATAACAGAAGCATTCCAGCAATACTATACACACTTATTTACAGCAGAGACAGTAAACACACAAATACAAGATAGCTTCTTACAATATACAAAAAAGATATCAGACACAGACAGAGAGATATTGGACACACAATTGACATCAGAAAACATAACACGTGCACTTAGTAAAATGAACAAAGACAAGACACCAGGACCAAACGGATTAACAGTAGAATTCTATCAACAATTCTTTCCTATCACAGGCTTTGACAAACAAGAACTCCCTGATAGTTGCAACATATCTTATATAACACTTATACACAAAGCAAAGACAGACAAGACACAACTGAAAAATTACAGACCAATTTCACGTCTTAACACAGATTACAAAATTCTGGCCAAATCACTAGCACACAAAATCACACAATTCCTACCAAAACTAGTACACCCAAACCAGCAATGTAGTGTACAGCACAGGAATATACTAAACCACACACACCTCATTAGAGACATTATAACGTACACACCAGAAAGACTGTCAATCCTCCCTCTTGTCTTTGGACCAAGAAAAAGCCTTTGACAGAATCACACACTCCTATTTGCACAAAACCTTAGAACACTGCAATATAGGACAGTACTACAGAAAGTGGATACATATTTTGTATAACAACCCTGAAAGCAAAGTCTTAGTGAACCATTCACTCACTGCTAGCTTCAGGCTGACAAGATCTGTAATACAAGGGTGCCCACTATCACCACTTCTGTATATACCGACACAAGAGCCATTATTAGAAAAGATCAGACAAGATACCAGCATTAAAGATAACGGCTGACGCAGCTTCCGGAAAAGAGAACATAAAATTAAAGGAAAGATTGCTTCTCGGCCTTTTGGCTAAGAGCAAAGTGTAGTATCTGTTGTCAGCATCAAGAATGATGACGATGACCATTCATTTCATCCAGTGGGGTTGAAAGTATGGAATCGTGAGTTCTAAGTTGGTCATGCGTCGAAGGTACAGTCGTTCCTGCAGTGAGGCGCTGTCGTCATTTGGAGGCGACAGGTTCGAATCCCGGTCTGTAACTATAGCTTTCAAATTGTATGTTGTCTAGTGCGTCCACAAGCCTCTTCTTCCTTCTTCTTCTGTGAGCGCCAAGCAATTCCAATTTCCAATTCCAGTTTTCGAAATAAAAAAAAAAAAATCAAAATTCGGTTTCGTCTAACAAGCTTCCTCAGCGGTGGTTATTGTTGAGAGCCGTGTTTTTGTGGGGTTTTAGCCATGTTTCGTGCCTTGTGCGCCCTTACGAGTGAGTCCTCCCTCGGACCGGTTACATAAGCTTTTGAGTCTGTGACGTCAGCTGGGGGGTTGGTCGGCGGTTATCCTTTGTGCCCGTCTCCACTTGTGGTTTTCTTTGTTGGTGTAGGCTCCTGGCTAGTCTGGTTGTAGTCCTTATAAGGACATTTTATTTAGTATTTTTGCCTCCTTTTTGTTTGTAATGCCTGTTGTAGCTTTTCAATGCTATTTTCCTCCTTGCGCCTTTTTCACTTTTGCGTTTGAGTTCTTGCTGTCTTTCGATTGCTTTCTCTGTGGTCAGCCACGGGACGGCCTATCCGTCATCTATATAGTACTCGAGTTCGGCCTCATAGTCATAGAGTATCTCTGGGTAGTCCACCGGTTTCCCCTTGAGTTCCTTCACCTTCTTTCCTTTTGCTTCCTGTTTCCTTATGTATTCCTCGTGCCTGAGTCCCTCTTGCCTTGCCCGTTTCTTTTCTGCTTCTATGCACTCCTCCAAGGTAGGCCACTCGGTAGGCCACTCCATGCCTTCGTCGGGGTCCTCATCTTGTCTTTCTTCGGCTGTCTGGCGGGATGTTGGTTTCCCCTTGATTGTCACGGGCATCGTGGTTCGGCTGCTGGTTTTATCTTGCGGTTCCGGCTCAGTTTTTTGTTGGGTTTCTTGCAGGCTTCTCTGTGGTCTCTTGCATGGCTTCTGTTGGTTTGTTTTGAATTGATTTCATTTCAGCTTTTATCTGCTCTCTCTCTCCCCGCTTTAATGGTGCGTAGCACTTCTTCGTTTTCCTTCTTCAATTCGGCCTTATATTCCGCTTCTTGCTTGATGTTTTGCTGGATCTCCTTTATTTCCACCAGCAGTTTCTCGTTGTCGCTGGTCGGATCGGCGTCAGCAGTGCATTGACTTGTTTCTTCAACTCGTCTATCTGCTTTTGCAGTTGATCTCTTTCAGCTTGTGATATACCCGTGGCTGTCTCGCCCCTCTGCATTGCATCATTGAATGGTGTCTTTTGTGGTAATTGGGATCTTTAAGGCGTCTCTATGTCTTTGGAGGTACGGACAGCCCAGGTATCTTGCTCCATGCTTGCCCCAGCAGTTGGCGCACTTTATTTTGTTGTTGGGTGCTCGGAAGTCCGTGTCCAACTTGGCCAGCGGACACTCCTTGAAGGCGTGGTGATCGGCGCAATACCGGCAGATTTCCGTCTCTCTGCGACAGGCTGTTCTGCTGTGGCCGGCCCTCTGGCATCTGGAACATTGATTGGCTCTTGGAATGAATCTCTCTGGCTGTTGTACTTTTTTGTTGATTGATACTGTGGTCGGCATCTCGCTGCCCTCTGTCGTCACCACCCCCAATGTTGTAAGTATCTTGGAGTAGGTGAGGTGCCGCTCCGCCTTCAAGAATCGGATGTGAAGATTCTCTTCTCGTAGCTGCTTCAGGATTTCTTCATCTGATAGCTCCACTTTGATACGCTTAGCAACCCACTTGCTTGTCGGTAAGTTGATGTTTCCGACTCTGGTGTCTTTCTCCTCGCTCTGCTTCTCAGTAGGTTTGGCTCTTGTTTGTGGTGGGTTGTCGTCGTCCTTCCTCGTGGTAGCCTCGTTAGAGTTTGTTTGAGGTTCTTGTTGTTTGCTGCAGCTCGCAGGTAGATGCTCTCCGCTCGTCTTCTTGTCGGCTCCCACGCTGCACATCTTGGTTGCCACGTGTCTTTTGGTGTTCTTGCACGCGCCATTCCCCCCCCCCCCCCCCCCCCCCCCCGTATCAGGCTTCTTGACTTGTTCAGGTGACTTGTCTTGTTAAGGCTTGCAGTTGTGAATGACGACTACGCGCGTGCGACAAACAATACTATGTGTGTTTATTTATGTTATTTGTCAATGTGGGCAAAGAATGCTTGACGTTCCAGGCGGAGGTAAATCGTTTGTACTTGCGGTTAAGCTGACCTCTTTCTCTGACTCGGCCCAGCTCCCCCTCCCCAATAAATCCTTTGTACCTGTAAACGGCCCAAAGCCACACGTGTAGCAAATTTCAATCTGTTTTGGCTCTCTCTCTCTCTCTCTCTCTCTCTCTCTCTCTCTCTCTCTCTCTCTCTCTCTCTCTCTCTCTCTCTCTCTCTCTCTCTCTATTTTTCCTCTATCTCACGTACGCGTTCAACAAACAGTATGTTAGCTGCGAGGTTAACGTAGGGAAATTTGTAGATACATACAAATGAAACATTTTCAGGAACAAAAGTGATTCAACAATAATATTGAACTTGTTTACACCAAACTAAGTGTGAATGAGAATGACTAGAGTGTGAAAGAGTCTCTATTAAATGGTCTGGTTTTACATGAGAACAGATGATTACTCAACCATCATCGTCAACAGGTCATATGTTGGTAATTACACCATGCCCAGAATATATTGTTGTCACATGTGTATGAATGTATATGCTGTATTCGCAAATGCAAAATGACACTGTTTTAGTACAAAATAAACGTCTAACATAAACATAAATTTGTGTCCGGCCTGTACAAGGCCAAACAAAAAAAAATTTAAAAGAAAGATCGCTTCTCGGCCTTTTGGCTAAGATCAAAGTGTCTGTTGTTTGTCCATCAAAAATGATGATGACCATTCATTTCATCCAGTGGGATTGAAAGTATGGAGCCGTGAGTTCTAAGATGGCTGATAAGGCCTACTTTGGTTCAAAATGTTCTTTACCAATGTGGGCAAAGAATGCTTGACGTTCCAGGTGGCGGATTTATGCAGTGGGTTTTCTATCCAGCATTTTCTTCACAGCTCTTGCAGTATTGGTTGCTTCACACGTGACTGCACCCTTGTGTAATGATGTTCGCCACGAATTTCGGTCTTTGGTAGCAGTCTCACATGTGTCATGATTGATTCCAAAAGCTTTCAGTGAGATTTTCAGTGTCGTTACATCGTTTCCCCTGGCTGCATTGGGAGCGTTCACCACAACGCAGCTCGCCATAAAAAAAAATTCGTGTACTGAGCCTGTGATCTGGCATGCGAGTCAAGTGACCAGCCCAGCGAATCTGATTCTTCATTAGTAGAGTGTGGATACTGGGCATGGGCGCTATTTCTAGGACTTCAATATCTGAGATCTTGTCTTGCCATTTAATCTTCAATAGATTAATAAGGGAGACTGTGTGGACTAGTCCTATTAGCATTTCATTTGTGATTCCATCCTTTCCTGGTGATTTCTTCGCTTATAGGGCATTCATTGCCTGTTCCATTTCTACCATTGTTAGATTTGCCATCATATGTTCTGCTGCTGTCTCTGTATTACTATGATGCATCTATTTATCTTTGATTGTTTTCTTCTGTTCAGTTGTAATATCAATGTGGTTTGCACTGGCATTGTGTTCCATTAGTATACTTGCAGCCTTTTTTTCCCTGTAAGCAAGGCATTTCCTTGTTTAATTGTTATTTGTTTGTTTCTAGGTCCTTCACTTTTCATGGCTTTTACTAGTTTCCACAGTTTGTTTCCATCCATGTCAATTTTCAGGTTTTCCGTTTTTTTTTTTCCTTCAACAATCTCTTGTTGTTTGATTTACTGTTCTTTTATATTTTGCTGAGATGGCTTTGAGAGAGATGTTCGCTTCAGTTGTTTGTTCTCTCTCTCTCTCTCTCTCTCTCTCTCTCTCTCTCTCTCTCTCTTTCTCTCTCTCTCTCTCTCTCTCTCTCTCTCTCTCTCTCTCTCTCTCTCTCTGCTGTCTTCCTGGCATCTTCAACTTTGTCCGCCAAAATTATTAGTTCTTCAGTCCAGTATGGTTTGTAATTTTTCCTCGCTCCTCTTGGAATAAACTCTGTGGCCGCCAGTATTATTGCTCTGTTTAGACTTTCCACTATTTGCTTCATGTTGCCATATCGTGTATTTATGTTTTCACAATATTTGTCTGTTAGTATGGCAAATCTGTCCCAATCTGCTCGTTTGTAATTCCAACGGGGCAAAAGATTTTGCTCCTGTGGATCATACTCCATATTCATTACAAGCTTGATTGGTTTGTGGTAACTACCTGCTAATTGGTAAAGCACATGGTGATCGATTTGGTGAAGGATGTCTCCTGTGTAGAAAGCTAAGTCTGGAGTAGAAGTGTTAAACCATCTTCTGGAGTAGAAGCTCGGTGTGTCATCCGCTTTATTGAGTAGTTTTTCATGTACTACGTCCACTCATTTACCTGGGACTATCACTGAACCGTGACCACCCATTACCCTGGTATCATCCCTAACCTCCGTCCCCATGACCCACAGACTCCCACAGCCATGTATGAAAGATGCTAAAGAATACATTCGTGGTAGCAGTACAGCCTTGAGCTCTAAGATAAGTAGCAACATTTTCTTCATATTTTCAATTTCACTTCATCGCTCTCATTTTTTCCCCAGCTTTTTATTCTTCTCATACCGTCCTTATGTCTTAGTGTAATCACCGGAGGATCTTCTCCTATACTATATGTTATGTTTCGTACATGTATTTGTTTGCTTATGAAGGCTAGTCGCCGTAACGTCCTGTATGTGTCGTAATTCTGTTCTGTAAAGCTGCATTACTTTGTGTTATTTTATATTGTTTACATTTCCACAGCTTTACAGCAGTTCCACCAAATTTTATTCATATTTTACTATAGTATGTAGAATTCCATCATAACACCGAAGCAGCACACTAGACACAACAATTCCACCAGCATCATCTCTGAGAATGAATAGTAATTTCAGGTTAAAATTAGTTGCATATACTTTACAGACGTAGCAGTCAACCCCAGCATTTATTGGCTGTTCATGATTCCTGGGCAAGTTTACGTTTAGTAGTTTGTCATTGCATTCTGAACGACAGACGCCCTTGCCATTTCATTAAAAAACCAACACATCTGTGTTTCGAACGCGGTCTGCTGGATTACGAACTTGTGTCCGTAACCCCTTCGCCACGGAACCGGCAGGGAAGGCTTTTCAGGTTATGTAACTTCAAAATTGGTGGTTTAGGAAAACATGTTTTAATATTTTGAATTGTCAGCTCGAGGTCCGTACTGTGCATAATTTTATTAGGT
This sequence comes from Cepaea hortensis, assembly GCA_963921405.1. NCBI lineage: Eukaryota > Metazoa > Mollusca > Gastropoda > Stylommatophora > Helicidae > Cepaea > Cepaea hortensis. The sequence continues at coordinate 17,486,898 of OY992893.1, read as the reverse complement.
TTGTTCTTTACCAAGTTTGTAAACATGTGTGTCAGTTCTGACAATTTTGGGTTACATTTTTGTCACTAAACCCACATTTAAAAAAAACCAAAACAAACAAACAAACAAACAAACAAACTTCTGACTATCTTCTTCCTTATTGGCATGGTCAGGTTTACAATTTTTGAAACAATTTTGTCTTCACTTGAAATGTAACCTTCAGCAATTTTATGACCAAGAGAATCAATCTGTGAAAGCCACTCTGCCGTGTGTCCACCGTGACGAGGTAGAGGGGCTTGCGCGTTCCAATGACCCCAAGAGCTATGCCGACTGTAGCGCAGCTACTGGTAGGGTCACCCATGTCGGATAGGTCAAGGGAGAGGGACCAGACGAAGAGACACACAAACTTGCTGCCTTGTAGGTAGACTGGGGACAGTCAAAGGCTAGGGAAAGCACCCCGAATAAATGCTTGTCGAAATCGGATGTACTGAGCCACAGGCTTGACAAAGCAGTGCAACGTAACTTAATTCATGATGTCACATCGCATCAGGCGGTGATAGTGCCGGGCCCCCTGCCTCGAGGGGGTCCACCCATGACAACTGGTGGTCACCTTCCCTTGTGCTGTGGAGTCAAGGCACAGAGGAGTAGGTTAAGAGCTATTGACCAAACACCCCGGACACTCAACATACTACAGTGGAATGCCGAAGGAGTTTATAACAAGAAAGTCTCCCTAACAAATCATCTTCTTAAAGATAGAATAGATGTGGCATGCATTCAAGAGACACACCTCAACGCCAGTCACAAATTCTCAGTCAGGGGATATCAGGCTACACGTTTCGACCGCGAATGACACAAAGGAGGAGTTCTAATACTTACACGAAATACAATACCTTGCAGTGAAGTATCTGTGATCTCTGACAACCAAACTGAAATTGTAGGTGTTGATATAATGATAAAGGACGTGAAAATAAGAATTTACAATCTGTATAGCCCAGCAGATAAGGACCTTACACTCTCAAACATGAAAATAAGTGACACAAACTGCATTATTGTCGGAGACTTTAATAGCCGTTCAGATAGATGGGGATACCCAGATACTGACAAAAGAGGAGATGAAGTGGAGGACTGGTAAATAGACTCAAATCTCCATCTATTCAACAAAGCGGATGACACACCGTGGAACAGGTGGGCCACGAAGGGACACCACTCCGAACAGCGTGTGCTCATAGTGGTTAACCTTCAGACGGCTTGGGAATGTGGTACAGGACGGACGTTTGAATGGTTCTCCTCTTGTGTGTCTGAAAGCGTATTGATAGAACGCCTGTGTGAATAGGAGACCGTGCGCCTGGGTTGTAGGATTGTGAGTTGTATTGTATTTATATATATTCATCGATTGTATTGTAACATCGCTGTTGTAATTGTGCGATGTATGTAATTGTTGTGATGAAAGAGCTGCGAGAATAAAGTGTTTGAAATTGTAGTTGTATCGTGTCACGTCAAGTCATTCTGTGACCGTGTTTTGTATCACATTTGTCTACGAATACGAGCCTGCGTACTTGCTGAATGGAAGACCATGACAAGTGTGAACGTGGGGGAATCGTCCGTGTGTATGAACCAAATGTAAAGATGCATGGAGGAAAGACATTGAACGTGTGACGTGCGAACGCAGGTTTTGAATAACTGAGATAAAAGTGTGAACGAGAGTTGCTCGACTCTGTTTGATTGTTTGAAGCAATTGTGTTTGTGCGTGTAAAGGTGTGCAAAGTTTTGAACATGGAAAGTAAGTTGTTGATTGTGTTGAACGGACGACAGAACGACTAACAAACATACTTGACAGCACACACAAACCTACAAAACTTAGTTGACATCGCATACACCACATAAACGTACGTGTCCTAATTTTTCTTCTTCCAAAGCAACAGGTTGTTGTACCATCCATAACCGTTGGCTAGTAAAGTCCATATTTTTCCGGGCAGTAACAAGCAGCCATTTTCTCCGGACTCACTTAAGTATTATTCATTTTTTTTCTTAGATACTTTTGGTAAGCAGGTCTAAGCACAAGCTGTATCGAAACAGCATTGTACAAATTGTTGTAATTAATTTACTAACACCATACTGTTTGTTGTATATACATTGTATTTGACATATTTCATCATGTCTACATTGAATGATTTCATCGAATCTGGTTTGAAACTAAAGTTAACTGGTGATGAGTTAACAAAATGGAGTGAGGCAAAATATGCAGAATATGTCACATTGCAGGAAAAAGCTAGAGATCGTGAAGACAGAGCTGCCGAACGAAAGTTGAAAAAGGTAGAATTAGAGGCCGAGACTCGAAGATCAGAAGCTGCTTTGAAACAATCTGAGTTAGCGGCCAATGCCGAAGTAAGGAAAGCTGAAATTCTAGCCCAAAGTAAGAGGGAAGAACTGGATATCCAGCTAACAATTAAACAGCTGGAAGCTGAAACAGCATCAGACAAAGAGTCTAAAAAGTCAGAAAGACTAGACAAAGAAAATCAATACAAAAAGTACCAAGGGATTGTGAAAAATGTCACCACAGGTGACTGCATTGCAGTCTTCATCCAAAATGTTGAATGCTTAATGGAGCATTATCAGATCCCAGAGACTGAATGGAACATAATATATATGAGAAGTCTTTCAGGGGAACCTCTGAAAGTAATAGAGACCATTCCCAAAGATCTTAGGAAAGACTACCAATATATTAAGTCTAAAATTATGTCTCATTTCCTGCTAGATGAAGCAGGCTACAGAGAACAATTTAGGAAATTATCTCCAAAACCTACTCAAACGTTCTCTGACTACATCTCAGTAGTACAGGATATTTTTTGTAAGTGGCTGTCAGCAGCAAAAGTGAATGACAGTTTTGATAGATTGAAAGATCTTATACTTACAGATAAAGTTATTACATCTCTATCACCACCATTTTCTAAATTTTTACAAGAATGCGAGTGTGAGAGTGTACAACAGATTGAGAAACGTGGTTCGGCTTATTTCACAGCCAACAAGCAGTGCTTTACTAGTGATGTGACTTACATAGACTTTGTAGCAGCTGCTAACTATGACAGAATGAAGTCAGGTCCCTACAGTAAACAAAAACCCTTTAAACAATCTGCTGAGAAATATTACCAATGCAGATATTGCCATCTTCCACACAATGAAAGTGATATGTGCGATAAACACCCAGGATACCTTACATACTTGCAAAACTTTATAGATAAGCAAGATAAGGAAAGAAAGAGCTATAAACGACTAGCAAAATGCTTCCTTTGTAAAGCCTATGGCCACTGGCGCCATGCTTGTAGAGGCAAACAAATGACCAAAAAGGCGAATGCAGCCTTGTTTGATAGCTCTTCCTCAGATGAGGAACAGGTAAATGATCATCCTGTGAATTTTGCACAATCCATTGATGTGTTTCATCTTGATAAATGTACCATCTGTGATCGTTTTCATGAGGATGGTCTATTAACATGCGGCCACTCAGTACCGATTACCAGTGATGAAGCCAATCTGGTAATTAACTGCAAAGGTAAATTAAACATCCACAAGGGGTATGTTTATGGCAGAGCTGCCACCGTTTTACGGGATAGTGGATGTACTCTTATTGGTCTAAAGAGAGACTTTATTTTACCATCAGATTATACAGGCAAACATGTTACATGCAGAACTACCCGCTTGCATGGGCATACATTGATACACCATTTCTTACAGGAAAGGTTAAATGTGCAGCATTATCCAACCCTTGTTGCGACATTATTGCTGGTGACCTTCCTAAGGTAAATGATATGCCCCATGATAGCATAACATCTACTGCCACATGTATTATTGATAATACGATATCATCGACATCTGATTTCACTATTGACAATGTATTATCACCATTGAATGAATGTATGTTTGCAAACTCATTAACTTCATCACATGAGTGTAATGATCTGAATGTAACACCTTGCAATGTTATTGAAATTACTAACGCAGTAACTAGATCTACTGCAAAGGTGCAAGATGAAATCAATCAAACAGAAGCCTTACAAATGTTACACCCAGTTATAGTACCTACTAAAACCATGAAGGAAAAATTTATAACATCCCAAAAGGCCGATTCATCTCTGCACAAGTATTTTAACTTAATAGGCCAAAAGCCAAAAGTAACCAAAAATGCCAAAAGGCATTTTGCTATAAAAAGGGGTATCCTCACACGGTACTACACCAGATGTACCAACATCACTGAGCAAACAGTGCTACAAACAGAACACCGTAAACAGGCATTACATCTTGCTCATGACATACCCTGTGCAGGGCATATGGCTTACACAAAAACTAGAGCTAGGCTATTTACTCAATTCTACTGGCCTAAATTCTGCAGTGACACCAAGCAATATTGCAGAACTTGTGACATCTGCCAGAAGCTTGTCAAATAGGGTAAACACCCACAAGCTGAATTGCAAATTACATATTTAGCAAGTAGACCTTTTGAAAAGATCTCTGTTGACATAGTATGTTCTCTAAACCAGGTAACATCCAGAGGAAATAAATATATCCTAACGATAATTGACCTCTGTAGCAGATGGCCAGAAGCGGTTGCGCTTAAAAACATAACTGCCAAAGATGTGATGGAGGTTTTCTTCCATATTTTTTCTAGGGTAGGGTTTCCCGACACCATTCTTTCAGATTGGGGGAGTCAGTTCATAGCTGCAGCCACCCAAGCCTTTACGAGAATGTTAGGGGTAAAGCAATGCTTTAACAGCCCGTACCACCCGCACTCGACGGGAATCATAGAGAAGATTAACGGCGATCTTAAGCATAGGTTATCAAAAGTTACCCACGAACACCCTGAAGACTGGGATACTTTTTTGCCTGCCATACTATTTGCATATCGCGAAGTACCTCATTCCAGTACATGTTTCTCACCATTTGAACTTGTATATAGGGCCAAACCACGCGGCCCATTATCTATGTACCATTCCATGTTAACTGAAAATGTAACCATACATAAACCAGTATCATCATATGAGAATGTAACATCATTGCGTGATAGGATAATGAAATCTTGTGTGTTAGCTAAAGAAGCACGAAAACTATCAGGTGCTATTTACCGGCAGTACGCAAACAAAGGAAACAAGACGAAAACATTGACACCTGGACAGGACATATTACTTCTACTGCCAAGTGACAGACATTTACTGACAGACTCATGGCAAGGACCTTTCAAAGTTCTAAGACAGATCTCACCTGTAGACTATGAGATTGCAATCAAAGACAAGCATAAAATATTTCACATAAACATGCTCAAACCATACTACAACAGAGACGAGGACCAAGACCAAACAGCAGCAAGCACAACGATACTGGACCACCCAGGCGACGACGAGACCGACGAAATACCTACCCCATCACTTGACACGACAGACCATCTGCAAGACATCAGATTAAATCCTAAACTTACTGCGACAGAGATCGACAGTTGCAGACAACTGTTACAAGACGGCGACAGCTGTACGGATGACGAGACTTCTTTTGACAGACATACCTAATAGCATTTCATACATGGACGACATATGTGTACATACAAGCAATATGACAGATCATATGACAACATTACAGCAGACATTTGACCGTATCAGACAGCACGGACTGACAGTCAAACCATCGAAAATCGACATAGCCTACTGTCAGCAACTTGCTTGCGACAGGTCTTTCAGGACTCCCCTACTTTTGCACCGCACGAAATAACAACTCGTGTCATTTGCAAAAGGAATGCAATTTATTTAGAGCTGGCAATTTACAAGCTCTGCGAGCGGTATGCTTCATTGACATTAAACAACATGAATGTAATGAAGTGGTGAGAAATGATGCTAATAATCACAATCTAAATCTAATGCCTAATATTTAACTATTGCCTAGAAACTTATAGCATTTGTCAAGAACACGTCTACTCTCTAATCGTCTCCAGTCGGGTCTGATCTCACGCTACACATTGCGTGGTCCAGCACGGACGCTGTCCCCTCCGTGCATTAGCGAGTCTTGCGTGCATAGAGTCCCAAGCACGCTGGCTCGTGAGTTTGAGTAACCGGGTACTCCACGGTTACTCGTAAGGCCAAGCTTCCCAATGGCTTGGGGAAGCCCTCGCTCAACTGTCCTTGTGGTCCCTTGGTTGACACAAATGTGTCCCCTGGTAAAGCTATTTATAGCGCTGTTGTGTCTCCTGTCTGGTGTATCCCTACTACACTTGTCTTAACTCCTCTTAGCTCTCTATACCCTTATTGGAGCCTCTGACAGGCTCCCCTCCTCTCCGTGAATTGTTATTCCCCTTTAACTCATGTTTGTAACACGTATGGTCACAAAGAAAAATTGGGTGTCCAATTTTGTCAGAGATCCAATAAGTTGTAAATCTCTCGTTTGGGGATAGAACAACTCTCTTCTTCCTTTACTCACACTGTTCTATCTTTTCACTCGGCTAATTGAGTAGCCCGTGTATCAGTATAGTTGGTTCTATAGATATCTTTGGGAATTGTTTTGAACCGGAACCGTTGTCTTATGACTTCTGTCCTGGCTTCCGTCGTTTGACCCTATGTCTTTTGACTTTCACCCGTTGACTTCTGTCTCGACCTGTCCTCATATTGCCCAAAATGACAACCCAAATACAAGTTGACTCTGTTATGAGTACAACACATGAGCATAAAATGTTCATGTTCCCATTAATATCCCCTCCAACTCATATACACACAGTTCTACTCTTCACCTTCTCGCTTCCGCTCGTGAAAAGCTATTTTCAATGTTACATTAAGGTTTTTAAGAAGTTATTGTGTCCCTTGAATTTAAGTTGTTGTTATTTGAAACAAATATTGTGTGCAACTTTTATGTGTTTGTTTTCCTGTTTGTTTGCGTGTTTTCTAATAAACTACAGTGTACTTAACTTGCTAACCTGTGTATGCGTTAGTGTATTAAATGTGTGTATTCCTTCGAGCGCCGCAAATCGGTTTATTGTGGTTACAAATGTTTGTTATTCTTATTTATGGCCACAACTCCGCTTTAAGAGGCTCAAAGTACATTCCCTATCTAATCCATTAAAGTATGGCAGTAACACACATAACAACTTGACAACACATTGGTTACACAGATGACACAGACAAGTCAAAATAAGACGTTTTCAGCGGTGAAAAAATTTGCCGCTACCTTTCTCTCTCACTCTCTTTCTTTCCATGTTTACTACTTTTCACATTCTCTCCTCTCATTTATACCTCTGTCATACATCTTTCACTCGCTTTCATACTCTCCTTTTGCTAAAACATTCACTCGTCATTTAAAATATGTTTCATAGCATCAAATAAATGAACATTACATATTTACAATAAATGATTGGCTGAATTATAACAGTATTCACGCCAGATGACTGTGCGGTTTGTTTGCACGTGTCATGTCTATACAAAATATACACGTTTGTGAGGATGGTTTGTCACCGATCCTGTAATAGTAACTAACATGATTTGGTGTGCTGTCCTAAATTATCCAAAGGGAAATAATCTAACTAATTACTTTCATTTAAGAGAATTGAGTTAACTACCTTAAAGTGTTATTTGTAGATGAAATGATGTTAATTCCTAAATGGTTGGGTTAGTTTAGAAATGATAATTTAGATAAATGAATTTATAAATGATTATGATTATGCGGTGATAAACTAATGTCATATCTAACAATTGTATTTCTATCATTGGTGTTACATTAAATTGGTTGTTAACTAAATGATGGTGATTTCTAACTACCACAAGACATAAATAAAGTTATATATGCGTTTGAACATTTTGCAATTCAATTATTCATAGAAAAATGAAGTTATGTGTACTGTTAATAAAATTATATATATATATATATATATATATATAGTTCCCTACTAACTTAGGTAGGTTCATAGCTAACACTTCAATGTTAATATAGCTTATGTGTGTCAGCGCATGTTACTTCTGCGTCTGTTCGTTACACTTTTCATAGCACTGTTACTTTCACACAGTTTACATGTTTGGCGATGATAACGCACTTACAGTGTATCTTAATCACCACATACGGCACTGAGTTACTTAACATTTACAGTGTCACTGTTTCTGGTGATCTGTGGTCGATCCCTTCCTGCAAATCAGGTATTTCAATGGTTGACGGTCGACTCAAAATGTCTGCAACAGTGTTCAATCTTCCCTTTAAGTGCTGGATGGTAAATGTGTAATTTTGGAGAATCAAAGCCCACCTGTAGACTCTGTTATTGTGGGGAACGCCAGACTGCATCACAGACAACGGAGAATTGTCGGTTTCGATCACAAACTGTGCTTCTGCCAAAAATCTATGAAATTTCTTAACACAATAGATCAAACTGAGGCCCTCCAATTCTGATGCTGAGTATCTAGATTCAGCAGGGCTAATTTTCCGACTTACGTACATTACTGGGTGGAACTTCCCTTCGTAGAACTGTCCTAGTATCCCAGATATGGAGATGGCACTCGCATCTGTACGTAAAAAATAGGTAAGTTTTGGGTTAGGCATACGAAGGATAGGTGGAACGCTAAATATTTGTTTCAGTTTTGATAACGCGCTAATTAATCCTGCATCTTGTACAGATAATTTAGCCGAAGCTTTTAAGATGTTAGAAAAAACACTGGTGATTTCCGCCAGATTTGGTATAAATTTACTATAGTAGTTTACCAGACCCAGTAAACTCCGGACCTGTTTCTTGGTCGTTGGCATTGTCAAATTCAGAATCTTGGTGACGATTCTGTCATCTGTCCTTAATTGGCCCCTGCAGATGGTATGGCCTAGGAAGTCAATTTGTTCCATGCCCAACTCTACTTTGGTCGGCTTCACTGTAAGCCCGAATACTCGCAACCTGTCGAAGACTTGTCGTAGTTTCAGTAGGTGTGTTGTCCAGTCTTCCGTATGAATACATATGTCGTCTATATATGTAGAAATATTAGTCATCCCATGGAGAAGATCCCTAGTTAGACGGACGAAAGTTGCTGGAGCGTTACGAAGGCCAAAAGGAAGAAAGCGCCACTCATATAGACCTAAAGGAGTTGAGAAAGCTGTTAAATGAATCGAATTTCTTTCCATCGGGACCTGCCAATAACCTTTGGTGAGGTCAAGCTTACTAAATATGCGAGATGTAGACATGTCTAAGATCAAATCCTCGCATGCTGAGATTGGTTCAGCATCAATTTTGGTTATTTTGTTTAAACGGCGATAATCGACGCAAAGTCGAATAGTTGAGTCCTTTTTGGCGACAAGGACAATAGGGAAAGAATACTCTGACTGAGATTTCTGAATAATTCCGCTCGACTCGAGAGATAGTAGTTCTTTGTCGAGGTTCGACCTATAGTTTAGAGGGATAGAATAAGGTCGACACTTGATTGGTGTGTTGTCAGTCAGAATAATAGAATGTTCTATTCTGTCTGTCTTTTCTGGGATGTCGGAGAAAATGTCTCTGTATTCCGTCACTAGCTCTATTATTTGTCGTCGTTGGTCGTCTGTAAGTTTAGTTTCTATCTTTATGCTGTCAATGGTCGAAGTCGTGTCTACCGTAGGGACTGGTAATTCCATCTCGTCTTCGTCTGTCTCGTTCAATACTGTTGTGGTACTAGCTGTGTGTGCTGTTACCTGGCTAAGTGTGTTTGCGTTGTCGCTGTCGTGTGTCGCCCTACCTGTTTGGTAGCTTCCTCGACCTCTTTCATTTCTTTTTGATGCTGCATTTCTAATGCTCTTTCGTCTCTCTCTAGAGCAGCTTTTCTGTCTGTCTCTTCTTTATGTCGAGCAGTTTCCTCTTTGTATTTTTGATCTACCCATTTCTCTAATTTTTCACCAGTATGGCCCATTTCCTTGCCTGCCTGGATACAATCATTTAGTGACGCCATTTTATGGCTTTATGTTAGTTCAACAATGATATCACAGTAATATTCACACAATAGTTTGTAATAATGTGTTAGTAAATATACATCTTTACTGGAAAAAGAAGATGCATGATTAATTTAGAGAATACCAAAAATTTCTGAAAATATACTCATCTAATTCTTTGGAAAATACGGTTCTTGGGATGTTCCACCGCTGTCTTCCATACTCACAAAATGATTGACTTGATAACGCAATGGATGCTTTTGTTTAGTAGAGCATCAAAAATTAGACACACGCATATGTTGTGAATACAAATTTATCTTTCATGCGAATGATGAATGAAAAAATGTGATAGATAATGATAAATGGTGTTAATGAATGAATGATATGATTGTCTGAATGATTGTTATGATACGTAAGATGATTCGTCGTATGACAGTCGATGTCGTCTTGTCTTCATTTTCTGACTAGTTTGGTATAACTTCGTTCTAGGCTTCAGTTCAGTAGCTAATATATTTACTGAATATAAAGAATGGTGACATTGGTGGCTGTATCACATAAAATGACATGTACACGATGGTTAGCTTGATAATATTTACTGATGATTGTATACATTTTCATTAATTTTTCGTAGAATAACACACTTTCAAATAATTTTCGTAGAATTTCACAATTTATAATTTACTTTTGCTTCATTGTGGTTCAAGCTCCACAAATGGTATGATCGTAATAATTCACAAGAGAAAATTATTTCTGCCATATATGCAAACAAATTTACATTACTTTCATATATTTTAACACAGCAATGATGTTGAATCGTGCAATTGACTCTGGTTCAGAACTTTCTGATACCAATTGTCTGTTGACGTTGGTTCAGTGACTTCTGACACCAATAGAGGTCCGCCTGTCAGCAACTTGCTTGCGACAGGTCTTTCAGGACTCCCCTACTTTTGCACCGCACGAAATAACAACTCGTGTCATTTGCAAAGGAATGCAATTTATTTAGAGCTGGCAATTTACAAGCTCTGCGAGCGGTATGCTTCATTGACATTAAACAACATGAATGTAATGAAGTGGTGAGAAATGATGCTAATAATCACAATCTAAATCTAAAGCTTAATATTTAACTATTGCCTAGAAACTTATAGCATTTGTCAAGAACACGTCTACTCTCTAATCGTCTCCAGTCGGGTCTGACCTCACGCTACACATTGCGTGGTCCAGCACGGACGCTGTCCCCTCCGTGCATTAGCGAGTCTTGCGTGCATAGAGTCACAAGCACGCTGGCTCGTGAGTTTGAGTAACCGGGTACTCCACGGTTACTCGTAAGGCCAAGCTTCCCAATGGCTTGGGGAAGCCCTCGCTCAACTGTCCTTGTGGTCCCTTGGTTGACACAAATGTGTCCCCTGGTGAAGCTATTTATAGCGCTGGTGTGTCTCCTGTCTGGTGTCTCCCTACTACACTTGTCTTAACTCCTCTTAGCTCTCTATACCCTTATTGGAGCCTCTGACACCTACCATGAAATATCATTTTTGGGCTATAAGATCTCCATTGGCTTTGTCGCAACTGACGATAACATCGTGTCTAGAATTCTGAAATTGTCGCTTCCGACAACCAAGAAAGAAAATTACTATAGACAATTTATTCCAAATTTTGCCGCATTGACCGAACGTTTCACTAATTTACTAACAAAGAATCAACCTAACGAAATTGTACACAGCGAATGCTTAAGACCTGCATTTACAAAAGTGTTATCCTATTTTTCAAGTCACCCTTTTCTTAGATTACCAAATTTGAATATTGATTTCAGAGAAAGGAATTGGAGTACGCTGGGAAAAGAGGCGTTGGCTCTTGTTTATTCGGTAAGAAAACTTTCCCGATTTCTCCTTGTGAGACATTTCATAGTTGGAACTGACAATAGTCCGTTAACTATAATCACGACAGGAACCAACCACAGGGTTGCAAGATGGTCACTTATATTGCAGGACTACAGTTTTGAAATTAGACATATACGTGGCACACAAAATTCATTGGCAGACCTTCTTTCGAGATGTCCTTGCGACACACCCATAAGCCAAGTGGTGTCTGAGCGCACACAAGCAGACCACTGAGGTATCTGCTAAAAAATAAAACGCTCAGCAACACAGCGAAAGAATGTACGCAGTACAGGAACGCTGTGGGTAAAATTGTGATACGGACATTGTCCCATTGTAAATAGATTGTATATTTTATAATTATTGGAATAAATGTGATGACTACGTGTGTGGAATGTGATAGAAAGGATAAATTGTTATATTTATTACAATAAGTGCGGGTAATACTTGAGTGGTACGTGTTAGAAAGTGTATATTGTTTTAATTACTTATGAACAGTGTTACAAACAGTGCCACTGGTGTTCAAGACTCACCCAAAGTTGAACTGTTGAGTATCCAGAGAACCGGCGGTTACGGAATGTTCCTACTTATTTTAATCCGTGCGAAAGAAACTGTGACATCTGAACTCTACACTAACACTAGTAAACCATACCGGGAAACAGAAAAGCGATTTAACAGCTGTTTTCAAGAACCAAGTACTCCGTGTCGCTACAGAACATCCAGACGTGAAAACATTGTGTTAATTACAACTGAAAATAACAACTGTGTATTTCTGGTGTTTATGTAAATTAGTCTGAAAACTAGCAGACGATAGTTTAAATCTCACAAAGAGATGACGCTTTATACAAATTTTGTGAGTTCAAATTATCCTCTAAAAGTACTGGAGAGTTTTGGTCATAGACCATAACTTTAGGAAGGGAAAATCCCAACTGCACCTCCCCGTGGTAGAGGATGGAAACACACCACGGTGTGGCTAACACAGCTCTGGGGTCCGAGTATCCACCGGAATAAGTGGACAACTCTGCAGCTGAGCAGAGCAGGTCAATCACTTGTCCTTACAGTCGGAAATGGCTGTCAAAGGTAGAGGTAAAAAGACCACCATGTGAATGTGGAAGGCAAGGGGAAACCACCACATTATCTTCCCAAGACTTCATGGCAAAACATATATCAGAGTTAGTGAACGACATTAATGGCTGTCTTAGGACATCCTCGTCCGGTAGGGACAGTCATGAGCCACAGGTGACACCAGACCCTCATCCAGCTACTGATGGCAAAATCATAACTAAAATAAATAAATTTAGAGTAGGAACATGGAATGTTAGGACATTAAATAAGCTAGGAAAGTTGACCAATGTTCTAAGAGAGATGGATAGCATGAAAATGACTATAGTAGGCGTTAGTGAGATGAGATGAGATGGAAGGGATCGGGCAAAATTATAGCTGACAATCACACAATAATTTATTCTGGAGGGGATACACATGAAAAAGGTGTCGGAATAATATTAGACGAAACAACAGCCAAGTCAATTAATGGATACTGGTGTATTTCAGATAGAGTAGTTATGGTAAAAATCAAAGGCAAACCAATAGATATAAATATTATACAGGTATACGCACCAACAACAAGCAGTAGTGATGAAGAAATACAACACTTTTACGACGAAATAGAAATGGCGATGGCTCAAATTGGATCACAAGAAATAAAAATAATACTTGGTGATTTTAATGCAAAAGTAGGAAAGGGGAAAATAGAGGATGTAGTGGGGAATTATGGTTTAGGTACAAGAAATGAAAGAGGGGAAAAGCTAATAGAATGGGCAAATATCAATGATATGATAATTGGAAACACATGGTTTAAACACCATAAAAGACGACTGTACACATGGAAGAGCCCTGATAAGAAAATACGCAACCAAATTGACTACATACTAATTAATAAAAGATATAGAAATGCTTTAATTAATGTAAAGACAATGCCTGGTGCTGACTGTAATAGTGATCATGTACCACTATGTAGACAAATAAAAGTAAGATTAAAGAGAGGGGAAAAAATGGTTAAGAACATGAGACTTAATAAAGAGGTTCTGAAAATAGATAAAGAACTGCAAGAACAATACAGAGTGACTGTGAAAAATAGGTACAATGCGATAGCTAAAATACAGAATATCAATGAACAATGGGAAATGTTAAGGGACTCCATTCATCAAACTAGCAAAGAAGTATTACCGGAGAGAGGCAAAATAGCTAAGAAAAAATGGATGAATGAAGAAATCTTAAAACTGATGGACAAAAGAAAACAGAGTAAAAATGACAAACAAGAATACGCTAAGATAAATAAAGAAATAAAAGATAAATGTGGGAATGCTAAAGAAAGTTGGTTAAACGAGCAATGCAAAAAAATTGAATTAAATTCCATTAATGATACAAACAATATGTACAGACAAATCAGTGAGCTTACAGGAAGAAAAATAAGAATAAATACAGGGTGTTTGAAATCAAAAACAGGAAAGATATTATTAGAGGAAGGTGCTATAATGAAGAGGTGGAATGAGTATATAAGAGAATTATATGACGGAGAAAGGGAAGAATTAGCAGAAGATAGTAACTTAGAAGGTCCACCTATTCTGAAAGAAGAAGTCGCTGACGCTATGAAACGTATGAAGAAAGGAAAAACAGCTGGGCCAAATGAAATCACAATAGAAGAATTAGAAGTTTTGGGAGAATTTGGAGTAGATATATTAACCAAAATGTTGAATAATATTTACAGTAGTGGATATTTACCCAGTGATATGCTGAAATCTGTATTTATAGCTAACCAACAAGACCAAGAGCAATTGATTGTGAAGATTTTCGTACAATTAACCTCATAAACCATATCACTAAGCTCAGAATCATAATGAGAAGAAACAAAAAGAAAATAAAAATGGAAATTAGTGAAGAACAGTATGGATTTGTGGAAGGAAAGGGCACAAACAATGCAATTTATACATTACGGACACTAATAGAAAGGTCAATAGAGAAACAGAGAGACATATATTTGTGCTTCATAGATTATACTAAGGCATTTGATAAAGTAAAACATGATGAACTGATTAAAATGTTGGAAGATATCAACATTGATGGAAAAGATTTAAGAATAATAAAGAATGTTTACTGGAACCAAGTAGCAGCAATTAAAATGGGAAATAAAGAGGGTAGTTACGAACAGATAAAACTAGGAGTACGACAGGGGTGTGTCTTGTCACAAGATCTTTTCTCCCTGTATAGCGAAGTAATAATGAGAGAGATCAAAGAGATGCCAGGAATACTAGTTGGAGGTTATAATATAAATAATATACGCTATGCAGATGACACAGTATTGGTGGCGGATAATTCAACAGACCTACAGCAATTATTAGACGTTGTAGTTAGTTAGTTAGTTAGTTAGTCGACAGATCATCCTCATTGCACATCGAACCATTCAGTCCATAAGTGCTCGGATCCCCTCCTCAGCAAATCCCGCAGCGTGCAGCGGCTAACGACGCCAGTTCTGTGTTGGTTTATCAATCTTCTTTGGCTTCCTGCGTAGTGTTCTTGTTTGGCCACCCCTCTTTTAATTTGCTGCTCTCGCAGTCTGGCCATTGTTGTAGATTCACAGTCATCACTTGGTTCTCGCAAAAGTCTCACTTCTTGTAGAGCATTCAGAATGTCAGCCTGGTCCACGGCGCGTCCGCCCTCCACAGTAGCCTCACCTGCGAGCTTGTCAGCCCGCTCATTTCCTTGTACTCCCGCATGCCCTGGCACGAAGATGAAACTAATCTTTGCCAGCCGAGACCGCTCCAGAGGCAGCAACCATTCTCTTCGGATCGACCCCTCCTCTATCCTCTTGATTATGTTCATTGAGTCGCTAAGGAAACAAGCCCTAGTGAATGTCTGTGTCTCGAGCCATGTTAATGCTTTACTTACTGCCATGACTTCCATGGTCAGGCTACTTGTGGTTTCAGTGAAAGCACCAGAGTCCTCCTTCACAATTCTCCCTCCGGCCCGAGCTGTAAAGGCCCATGAGCTTCTCACATGTCGGACGACCGACCCATCTGTGTAGATGACCGCGTCACCGTCTAGCGAATTCTCGAAAATCAACGCTTGTACTTCAGCCTCAACAGCAGCCGGATTTTCTTGTCTGCATTTTCTATCTAGTTGGATGCAAACTGAAAAGGATGTGCAGAAGTCTGTTGGCACTTGCACCCACTCCTCGCCAGGTTCTAAGTCCTCAAGTGAACACACCTGTTGAAGAATGTCTTCGGCTTGACCCATCCACGACCGTCCTCTTTTTAACCTGCTGCCCTTCACCTTCCTAATTTCACCATGCAGTGGATGTCGTGTGTTTGCGTTAATTCTGAGGTAGGCGCGTGAACTGCAAACTTGTATTCTCTCTTCAATGGTTGGAAAATCAAGAAGGTAGCGCATCGCCCTGCATGCTGTATCTCTTGTACATCCAAGAATAATGCGCATAGCTTCATTCTGTATCCTTTCCATCCTTTCTATCTGCTTATGGCTGAGAGTCAGGATTGCCATTGCATACTCCAACACAGACATGACCAGCCCCTCGTACAGAAGACATAGATGGCGCTGCTCACAGTTTGCTGCCGCCATCACCCGCATCGCTGTCAAACCCCGCTTGGCCTTTGTTATCACCTGGTCTATGTGCACATTATAAGCAAGGCTTCGATCAAACCGTATCCCCAGGTAATTCATTGCCTGCGTTCTTTCCACCGTCTCTGAACACAGCATTACAGTTGGTGTTGGATTGTTGACAATATGATTATTCAACGAGAACCAAGTCACTGTTGCCTTTGTTGGGTTGACCATTGCCCCAGCTTCATCACACCAAGTACTTATGCGATTGAGTTCGGTTTGTAGTTCCACAGCAACCTCCTCTCTATCCTTACCCTGACGATACACTAAAACATCATCGGCATATGACAATGTCCTGCCAGGTCCAGTGATCTGATCACTGGTGATTCTCACTGTGTAGGCGTTGAACAGTACCGGGGATAATGGTGATCCCTGTGGTAGGCCAGGATATATTGTTGTTGGTTCCGAAGTCCAACTGCCACATCTAAAAACTACTTTCCGTTGGAAGAGGACTGCAGCGATCCAACCAAGGAGACGTTGTAGTATCAGAGAGTGCAAGGAAAGGACTCTCCTTGAATGTCAAGAAAACAGTAACAATGGTAATATCAAAGAAAATGGTGACACCAAAATGTGACATTGAAATAGAAGGAAAAATCCTTAACCAAGTGGATAATTTTAGATACCTAGGGGATTTATAACATCAGATGGAAGGTGTACAACAGAGATTAGGAGTAGAATAGGGCAGTCAAAAGCCGCATTTCAGAAAATGAAGAGTATCTTGTGCAATAAGTCACTATCACTGAATGTAAGAAAGAGAGTGCTGAAATGCTACGTAGAACCAGTTTTGCTGTATGGCAGTGAATCTTGGAATATAAATGAACAAAGTAAGAAGAAATTAGAAGCAACAGAGATGGGGTTCCTGAGACGAATGTTGCGAATTCCTTGGACTGCCAGAGTAACTAACGATGACTGTCTGAAACAGGCTAATGAAACCAGAACATTATATACAACAATAAGACAGAGACAAACATATTTCTTCGGTCACGTGATGAGAAGAGAGGCATTGGAGAACATCTTAACAACTGGAAAGATCGAGGGGAAGAGAGGCAGAGGCAGACCAAAAGAAATGATGCTGGATGGATTGAGTCGGTGGCATGGAGGAATATCAGCAGCAGAGTTGATCCAGAAAACCAAAGACCGAGATCTGTGGAGAGCCATGAACGCCTACGCCAGCTGGCACGGCACTTGATGATGATGATGATGAGTTCAAACTTTCCATATACGGAATTGTATATGAAGATATCGGTAGATGTAAACTTAAGATCGTAAATTGATTTACTTGTTCACAACAGGAACATTTAGTTCACTTTTGTCAATAAGTATCAAATTATGACACTAAGAAATGAATTTACGAATGTAATTTATTTTGTTTGAAAGCATGTTAAAATTATTTCCCTTAAATTTTGTATTTTTTCTCTGATTACACCAAGGAAGACAATTGAAATTGTTTGTAAGGTGTAACAAGTATACAAACTATCATCATGTTGCCAGAAGCGTAACACGTCAGGATGACGTCAATTATGTATGGAGAGTATTGCCGAAGCTGTAGACCGCCATAAGACTTTCCGATCATATAAGGTTGGGGTCAAGTGATGGAGACATCTCATAAAGAGACGTCTCACGGTCTGACCTGTTACTTTAGTATTTTTGTTTTGGTTGAGAGGTAGTTGCGTGCGTCGCTGATAGCTACCGGACTGGATGTGTCATATTACAGCTAAGAAAAAAAAATCCATCTAAGGGATTGTACTTGAAGTGTTGCTAGACGGCAACAGTGAGGAATGTATGTATATAACTTGCAATTGCATACATATTTCAATGTAAACCAAACTTACAATCGGTCGATTCTGACAGGTTGAGTGAAATGTTTATAATGTACATGACAGGATTTCCCTGTCATGAAAAGGAGGGCTGGGAGAATGTCATAATCTCCCCAAATTATGCCGCGTCGTCTTTAACGGCGCCTGGCTATTACGGCCAGATTCAAACCATGAGCAATCGTAACCACGATGTGACAGAGAGGGTCAGTTGGTGTAAGCGTGGACCAGGTGGGCCACGAAGGGACACCACTCCGAACAGCGTGTGCTCATAGTGGTTAACCTTCAGATGGCTTGGGAATGTGGTACAGGACGGACGTTTGAATGGTGCTCCGCTTGTGTGTCTGCAAGCGTATTGATAGAACGCCTGTGTGAATAGGAGACCGGACGCCTGGGTTGTAGGATTGTGAGTTGTATTGTATTTATAAATATTCATCGATTGTATTGTAACATCGCTTTTGTAATTGTGCGATGTATGTAATTGTTGTGATGAAAGAGCTGCGAGAATAAAGTGTTTGAAATTGTAGTTGTATCGTGTCACGTCAAGTCATTCTGTGACTGTGTTTTTGTATCACATTTGTCTACGAATACGAGCCTAAGTACTTGCTGAATGCAAGACCATGACACACCAGAAGGATGACGCATATTACAAACTCGACCGAAGAGAACAAGTAGCAATCTTCAGACTCCGCACAGGACATAACAGGCTGAAATACCACTTGTTCAATAAACTAAAGATAGGAGATACCGATGAATGCAATTGTGGAACTGGTAAAATGACAGCTAAACATTTGCTGCAGGAGTGCCCAATATATGCAGAACAGAGAAAGATATTTTGGCCCACACCTGCTTCATTTGAGGACAAGCTCTATGGAGATATCAACAAGCTCAAGTTGACTGCAGCTTACTTTAACTACATTCAGGTTGACATTTAAAGGTGCATGAAGAAGTATTTATGACCAGTGTGGCTGGTTATCAACCAAGATAAGACAGAATATATGTTAATTTCAAGAGACGGAATGGCTAAAAACTCTGGCCACATACAAATATATAATATGACCATTAAAATAACGGAAACATACAAATACCTGGGTACAATCTTCAACTGCTCCAACATCATAAGGGAAGAAATACAAACTAGAATCAACTCTGGAAATAAGATATACTATGCACTACAACATCTACTAAAATCAAAGGCGCTATCTCGTAACACCAAAATCACAATATACAAAACACTGATCAGACCAGTTGTGCTGTATGGCTCTGAAACCTGGAGTACAACGAAAAGAGACGAAGCCTTGTTACAAACCTTTGAGAACAAAATTTTAAGACGCATCTTTGGACCCATTACACATAGTGGAGAGTGGAAAAGAAGAAGTAACAAAGACATTTATGATCTGTTTAAGTCCCCGCTAATTGTCAAAGACTAGAATACATAGGAGGGAAGACCACCCTGAATGAGTGGTCTACCTCAAGTAGATTAGAGGTAACCCAGTGCCCCAACAAGAGGGCAGGGTAGGTGTAGGGAGTAGATAGGGAGGAGAACTATCAACAGTTCTCTCATGAGACGCGTAAGTGTCAACCAGAGGGTAAGCACTCTGGTCACGGTGTAATCACCTCAACGTGATAGACACCAAGAACTTGGAATAGAACTCAAGAGTAGGCTTACTACTCTAAGCGTGTGGAATGATGTAGCACGCAAAAGCCGAAGTGCGCACGAAGACCCTCCGCGTGCTGTGTAATCAGGACGCGGAGGATTGTCAGACAGGGGACGGATTTCGTAGCGGACACATCGCTTAGAGTCGATGCGTCCTTCTTTAAGTGAATAGATAGATTTAGCAGTAGGGCTAGGGACGACTAGAGATAGGAAGTTCTGTGTATTCATGTGTGATTCAGTAGAGACAGTTTTTGTGCATTTATGTATTGTAAGAGCCAGTGACAATAAAATGTGTAATCAATTCCTCTCGTACGACTGACAAGTCTTTTTGTGTGGTGCGAGAGAAGTTTATCCCTGAATGCCTGTAGCATCGCTTGATGACAGGCTAGGATAAAAGTGGTGTCAGAAGTGTAGTTTAGACATTTGGTCAAGCTAAAACACTCACCCACGGCTCTAAAATAGCGTTACTGTCAGTTAATCACAGGGTTTAGTTTGTGTTAGTGTAAAATGGCGTGTGCAGACTAGAACAAGATGCGAGCTGTGCCTATCGTGACCGATTACCATTTATTTATACTTATTGAAATGTTTTGTGCTTTATGAACATGTTTTCTTCTGATTTGTAAGTATTATTAGTATAGTTTTGCATCATTTATTTCTACAATTATTTGTTTATTTATGAGTATTTATGAAACATGATTCACGGCGGAGCAATACACTAAGAAATGAGCCGGCGATAATATCGATTTTTCAATCTAAGAATAGCGCTGCGCCTGTGACGTGTCACGGTTGACCCACAGCTGTCCTACGCCATTGGCAATCAGCGACAGATTGTTTACAAATCGCCAAGCCGCTGCTCGCCTGAATCTTTGAATTATAATGAGTATTATTTGTTTATACAAGCTATTTATTGAATATATTTAATAATTTGAACATTATTATTTCCTTTATATTTATTTTAAAGCATTTATTTATTTATTTGTGGACATATTCTATTTTCTACCGTCACGATGGCACTACTTTCTTTATGCAAATAGGATTCGGTCTGCACAGCACTATCATAGATTAAACAGCAGTTAGTTAAGGAAAGCAGAAGATATTAGAACGAAGACAGGACAGTGACAGTCTCTATCAACCATACCACATTATGTTGTCCGGGGGCATGTAATTGTAAATTTCAAACAAATGTCTAAATGTATATGTCGTTTGCAATTAGTTAATTATTGATGCTCTAATAAACCAGATATAACAAGAGCTGTTTAGAAGAGTAACACATGGTGTGTGTCGGGGTTGCCAAAGGATCGTGCCTGATTGTTCCTGATTGTTAAGATGAGTATACCCAAATTATTTGTGAATGCAATATGATTAATAATGCATCTCTTTTTCAGGGTGTAATCTAATAGTATATTTTGTACACAGGCATTTAAAATCTTAACATATCAAATATACCTGAGTAAATATTTGAGTGCCTATCAACTCTAGCTAATTATCCAACAACATGTCAACTTTAGCTGATTGCATACAAGCAGGCAAGGAATTAGGATACACCGGAAAGGAATTAGAGCAATATGCTGATCAAAAATTTAGGGAAGCAAAAGATGCTGATAGAGATGAACGTGCACGAGAAAGACAACACCAGAAGGAGATTGTAGAACTAGCTGAAATAACAAAACAAAAGGAGTTAGAAATAAAACACAAAGAGGCACAATTAGCTGAAATAACTAAACAAAAAGAGTTAGAAATGAAACAACAACAGTTAGATCAGGAATTAGAGATTAAACAAAAAGAATTAGAATTAAAGCAAAAACAATTAGATCAGGAGAGAGAGTTGAAGCAAAGAGAGATAGATGAAATGGCAAGAGTGAAAGAAAAACAAATACAGATTGAATCAGAGACACAGTTAAAGATGAAAGGTATGGAAGTAGATTCACACGTAGAGATCTCCGCTACAAAACTAAAGAGTCAGCAAGAAGAGAATAAACTTAATAAATACAAACATATTATTAAGCCATTCTGTAAAGAAGATTCCATATCAGCTTGGACAGAAAATGTCGAATATCAGCTTAAATACCATCAAGTACCAATCGATATGTGGGCCATGATCTACATGAAAAACCTCAGTGGGGAGCCCCTTAAAGTTATTGAATCAATACCAACTGATCTTAGATCTAACTATCAGTACATTCACGATAGGGTAATGCAACATTTTTTACTTGATGCCCCTGGGTATCAAGTCCAATTTTCTAACTTAAAACCAAAACCAAGTGAGACCTTCACCGATTATGTCTCGAATGTCCAAAGCGTGCTGAATAGATGGCTTAATGCAGCAAACATAGGAAACGACTTTGAAAAACTTAAAAATTTAATAGCCATGGATAAAGTTATATCCACAGTCCCAACTCCTTTCGCTAAGTTCCTTCAGCAGTCAGACATCGAAACAATACAACAATTCGAGAAGAAAGGCTCCGCATATTTTTCCTCGAATAGGGAAGTTTTTAAAACATCAAACATCGACCCTGAAATAGTCTCTTTTCTTAAGGACCAACCTAAAAGTTATCGTAGCAATAAAAAACCATTTCAGAGAGTCGACAAGAAAGATCAAAAATTGCCTAAGTGTATGTATTGCCAACTTTTTCATGATACTTACGCTATGTGTGATAAATCACCGAACTATCCGACACATCTTGAGATGGTCATTAAGAAACAACAAAACAAGAGAAATGCATACAGGCGTGCGGTTAAATGTTTTTTCTGTGCTAGCTACGGGCATTACTCCAGTAAATGCCTAGGACGTCAAAGAATGAAGGCCAACAGTGCAATGTTAATTGATACATCTTCTGATAGTGGGAGTGAGACTCAGTGCGAGGTCGAGAATGAATTACCTTTTAACCAATCTGAAGATGTTTGTTGTGTAAACGATATCTTAAGCTTTGACAGTTGTGAGCGATGTCACCAATTTCATGCAGACGGAAAATTAGAATGTGGACACACAGTGCCATTCTCCACTGAGAGTGCAAATGCAGCATTAGCCTCCAGAGGCAATTTGGTGTTCCACAATGCACTGGTCAATGAAATACCATGCCAATGTTTGCTTGACAGTGGAAGCACTCTTATCGGTCTTAGAAAGAAATTTGTGAACCCAAATGATTATACAGGTGACTCAGTCAAATGCCGAACCTTTTCGGGTAATATCGAAATTTACCCGCTGGCAAGAGCCCGTATAAACACTCCTTTCCTTTCTGGTACATTTACATGTGCTATTTTAGATAACCCTTGTACTGATTTAATTTTGGGATGCTTACCCCAATTGAAGCATTGCACTAACAAAGAAATAGCTGCATGGGAAAAATTAAATGCATCAAATGCAACAACCAGAGCAGATACTATTAAACACCAAGACACACTACAGGAGGAAAGACTACTGTTGCTATCACCAACTAGGACGGATGATACCACCAGACAGAAGTTTATAGACCAGCAAAAAGCTGATCCGAGTGTGTCTTCGTATCTAAAACTGTTAAAAGAAAAAGCTAAAGTAACAAAAAACGCATCATGGTTCTTTAGACTTAATAATGGGATTCTTACTCGTTATTATACAACCAACAACCATGAGATTCAGCAAACGGTGTTACCTGTACAACACCGCCAAACTGTGCTAAAGATTGCACACGAGTCACCGTTTGCTGGTCACCTTGCATACGACAAAACCAGGGCCAGAATTCAGGCTAATTTTTACTGGCCGAGTTTTTGTAATGACATAAAATTATTCTGTCGGTCATGTAATGTCTGTCAACAACTAGTACGTAAGGGTAAACATCCTACAGCTGAAGTACAACCTTCAACACTGGCCTCTAGACCATTCGAGAGTGTGGCGGTGGATATTGTTGGACCCCTGAACCAGGTGTCCAGCAAAGGAAATCGCTTCATCTTAACGCTAGTAGACCTATGTTCAAGGTGGGTTGAGGCGGTAGCTTTAAAATACATCACCTCCAAAGATATTGCCAATGTATTTTTACATTTGTTCTCACGATTCGGATTTCCACGTACCATCTTATCCGACCGGGGAACCCAATTCATATCGGCTGCAACGCAAACCCTTACAAAAATGTTAGGAATTAAACAGCATTTTACAACAGCTTATCATCCAGCCAGCAATGGAATCGTAGAGAAGATTAACGGAGACCTAAAACATATGCTGGCTAAGGTGACAGCAGAAAACCCATCTGAATGGGATACACTGTTGCCAACAGTGCTGTTCGCCTATCGGGAGATTCCCCATTCAAGCACGGGTTTCTCACCTTTTGAGTTAGTATACGGGGCTAACCCACGTGGACCCCTAACAATTTACCATCAGTTAGTAACTAATGCGATTGAAATTCCAACCCCTAAAACACCTTATGAGATGGTAACAGAAACAAGCGATAAAATTATGAAATCTTGTATGATAGCCAAGGCAGCTTTGGAGAGGAAGGGTCAAATCTACCGCCAATACGCAAATAGAGGTGCTAGGACTATTAATCTTGAACTAGATCAAGACATACTGCTTTTACTCCCAGACAAACGTAATTTATTATTGACCTCATGGCAAGGGCCATTCAAAGTGGTACGAAAAATTTCAGATGTCGATTATGAAATATCGATAAACGGACACTTAAAGATATTTCATATCAACATGTTGAAACCCTACTTTTCACGACAAGAGACAGAACTGGAGACAGACGAACATAATGCACCCACACCTATTGATGAGACGACAGACATACATAACGCAACTACACTAGTTAGCGAGACTGGCAAGGACGACGATATGCATACATTTAGTGAGCATACAGAAAACGCACTTAGCACCACCACCGTACTGAACCAGGTAGACGACGACGGGATGGAACTACCTGTTCCAATTGTAGACAAGACTGCGACATTAGAGTGTATACGGTTAGAACCGGGACTAACAGAAGAGCAACGACGACAGACATTAGAATTAGTGACGGAGTATAAGGACATATTTTCCGACATTCCAGGTAGGACGGACAGGATCGAGCACTCCATCCTTCTTTCGGACTCAAAGCCTATCAAATGCAGGCCGTACTCTATCCCACTTAGCTACAGAGAAAGTCTAAATAACGAAATTCTTAATTTAGAAGCTAGTGGAATCATCCAGAAATCTACATCTGAGTACTCCTTTCCAATCGTCTTGGTAAAGAAAAAGGACTCCACAATTCGTCTCTGTGTGGACTATAGAAAACTCAACAATGTCACTAAGATCGACGCAGAACCAATTCCTTCCTGTGAAGATCTTATTCTGGATATGTCCACCTCCAAAATCTTCTCTAAATTAGACCTTACTAAGGGATATTGGCAGGTCCCTATGCAGACTCAATCCATCCATCTTAATGCATTCTCAACACCTTTAGGTCTTTACGAGTGGCGGTTTCTTCCTTTCGGACTTTGTAACGCTCCTGCCACTTTCGTACGCCTAACTAGAGATTTACTACATGGAGTGACGAATACGGTGACATATATAGATAATATTTGTGTCCATACAGATGACTGGACAACACACTTACTGAAACTCCGACAGGTCTTCGATAGGGTGCGACTCTTCGGTCTCACGGTCAAACCTAGCAAAATTGAACTGGGCCTACAAGAAATTGATTTTTTGGGCCTTGTCATTTTACAAGGACAACTAAAAACTGACAATAGAATTGTTACTAAAATTATGAACCTGACCATGCCTACAACAAAGAAGCAGGTCAGGAGCCTTTTGGGTTTAGTAAATTATTATAGTAAGTTCATACCGAACTTAGCCGAAATCACGAGTGTATTTTCTAATGTTTTGGAAGCATCGGTAAAATTAGATGTCAAAGATGCATTATTAATTTCTGCATTGTCAAAATTGAAACTCCTATTTAGTAATGTACCAATTCTGCGTTTGCCTAATCCTAGGCTCGTTTATTATCTTAGGACAGATGCCAGCACGATCTCCATCGCTGGAGTACTAGGCCAGTTTTACGATGGCATCTTCCATCCAATTTGCTACGTGAGCCGCAAGATCACACCTGCTGAGTCCAGATATTCCATATCAGAGTTGGAAGCCCTAAGTGTCATCTATTCAGTAAGGAAGTTACATCGATTTCTAGCGGGTAATCACTTCGTAGTACAGACCGACAACTCCCCAATCACGGTCATACAAAGTGGGGTGCATCGCAATGACCGCATCTACAGGTGGTCGTTAATCTTACAAAATTATACTTTTAGTATAGAGCATATTAAGGGTAGGGACAACATTCTTGCTGATACCCTTAGTCGACCATCTGAGGTAGAAATACCTGATACTCCACATGAAATGTAGTCTAAGATAATGTAATTTAGTACACTTAAAATATCCTGTGTAAAATATCCTATGTAATACATAGACATCATGATCAGGACTGTGTGCTAATAACAGGGAATCACCATGTGTCCATAAACAGCAGAATAAGAACTGTGCTCCAAGAACAAGTGAATCACCGTGTGTACATAGACAGCTCGTTACTTACTATGCTCCATTTGTGGTCCGGTGAAACACCTGTGTTAATCATGGAAGAACAGTGTCAGAACAATGCGTAAATAACAGACACGAATATACATGTCTACGACACAAGCGGACTCTACGAGTGGAAGAATACCCATAAGACACTAGTATGACTGTGGAGTCTATTTAATATACCCAGGACAAGTGTGTAACTGTGAACTGTGCCAACAAAATCAATTTCTGAACTTTACGGCAACCACTAACCTGAGGTAGTTAAATACCATGTATATACATTTAGCTATTGTGATATGTATTATAACATGTTTTTACTACAGTGAGAAATTATAGTTAGATTAGTTACTTTAATATACATTTAGAATAGAATTAGGTAACATGATAGAATTTTTTTTTTTTTTTGTAGTTTAGATAAATCACTAATTTACCCATCTACTTGGGATAGTAACTTTAAATTTAATAATAGCTAATTAAAGACGAGGATAAAAAGTTAAGATAGGAACAGTACCAGTTAGTTCATTTCATTTCACGTTATTTCATTCCATCTTGATGAACACTTTAACAACCTCATCATTTAGGATTAAAAGTAGTTTATACCTTATAGGATTATACATTTGAACATACATCATTTACACCATGTATAGTAAAATTATCAATCATATTTTTTCATTTAGACATTAAAACATTCTTCTTTTTAAATAACCCATTATTTATAATTTTGTTTACCATTTAAAATTCACATTACTCAGTTTAGAAGCAGACAAAAAAAAAAAAAACATAACTCATCTCACATCATTTTCATTTTTTTAGTTAGTTAGATTAATTCCCTTAAATTAGTTTAATTCTGTGCAACAAATTAGAATATATATATTTATAGAATTAGTATTAGTATTTCAGTAGAATGTAGTGTTTATTATTATCAGGGTACAAACTATCAACCCTATTTCATCCATGTAAATATTTTGTAAATACATGACTCGTGCAGTAAGTTACGCACAGTCATTAAGCTCAACTCTTTTCAAACTGAGCCAAACTTGTACAGTGTCACTTCAAGGTTTTTAAATAATTGGGAGAATAAAAGATGTGTGACAGAAGTGTGAAAGTGAGAGAAAATGGAAAATATAGAATGGAGAGTGAAGACAACCAGCGGATTTTTTCTGCCGCTCAACGCGACTTTTATTATTTGTCTGCGTCAAGCGTTTGCTTTCAGTGTTGAAATATGCTGTCTCGAA
Source organism: Cepaea hortensis (assembly GCA_963921405.1). Lineage (NCBI taxonomy): Eukaryota > Metazoa > Mollusca > Gastropoda > Stylommatophora > Helicidae > Cepaea > Cepaea hortensis. The sequence continues at coordinate 17,459,254 of OY992893.1, read as the reverse complement.
TGTGTTGTGTGTAGTTTTGTGTTAGCCATACTTACATTAGACCTTAGGGAAAGTATTTTAAGTCTCATAAGACGGAAACGTAGTCACGAATTAGTGTTATACACTTATTTGTGGCCACATTTAACCGGATTATGGCACTTGAAAACTGACTTACATACAAATTATAGACAGACACACATGTTAGAACATTAATTACGTTATTAGTTACATCTAAACACACAAACAACCAGGAAAACAAACATGTAAAGTGCATACATTTTTGGAACAAGGGGAGATAACTCCGGGTCAGGGGACACAGTAGACAGCGAAACACTAACTTAACAGTGAAAGATAACTTTACACGCGGAAGCGAGATAGGTAAAGCCTGTCGCACACAGCTTGTGCAAGGGTTGTTTAATATTATATGGGGGACATGAAGCAATTCGTGTGTTGATCCTAAGAAAGTCAACTTTGTATGGGTAGTGAGTTAATTTGCTATTTGAGGGCAGGTCTTATAAGGCAATGGTCCGGTTCAGACAAACCTCTAATAAATATAATATTGCGATGGAGAAGAGGGCTCACGCCAACCAGACATGTTTGTGGCGATCACCAGTAGCCAAGTAAAGTAATACTACATTGTGACAATAGTCAGTAGAGGTCTATTGAGTTACCCAGAACCAAGTTATCAGTAGTCTTTGACAAAAATTAGACACACTAATTTTAGAAACCTCTTGCGTCACAACCATGAGTCAAAGTTTGTAACGCAACACAGGAGGGGAGGGTGTGTGTCAAAGACTAGAATACATAGGTGGGAAGACCACCCTGAATGAGTGGTCTACCTCAAGTAGATTAGAGGTAACCCAGTGCCCCAACAAGAGGGCAGGGTAGGTGTAGGGAGTAGATAGGGAGGAGAACTATCAACAGTTCTCTCATGAGACACGTAAGTGTCAACCAGAGGGTAAGCACTCTGGTCACGGTGTAATCACCTCAACGTGATAGACACCAAGAACTTGGAATAGAACTCAAGAGTAGGCTTACTACTCTAAGCGTGTGGAATGATGTAGCACGCAAAAGCCGAAGTGCGCATGAAGACCCTCCGCGTGCTGTGTAATCAGGACGCGGAGGATTGTCAGACAGGGGACGGACTTCGTAGCGGACACATCGCTTAGAGTCGATGCGTCCTTCTTTAAGTGAATAGATAGATTTAGCAGTAGGGCTAGGGACGACTAGAGATAGGAAGTTCTGTGTATTCATGTGTGATTCAGTAGAGACAGTTTTTGTGCATTTATGTATTGTAAGAGCCAGTGACAATAAAATGTGTAATCAATTCCTCTCGTACGACTGACAAGTCTTTTTGTGTGGTGCGAGAGAAGTTTATCCCTGAATGCCTGTAGCATCGCTTGATGACACTAATCACTGGTATCATGAAGGCTAATAGACTACAATGGCTGGGGCATATAGAAAGAATGGAAGATAATACGGAAACAAAACTCGCTTACACTCAGGAAATAAATGACCGCAGACCCCGAGGTAGACCAAGAAGGCGGTGGAGAGATAATACATGTACAGACCTACAAGCACCTGGAATCAACGACTGGCAAGAGAAGGTCCACCAGAGAGACGAATGGAGACGGATTGTATTTGCAGCAAAGAACCTCAATGGCTCGGAACGCTGAAGAAGAAGAAGAAGAAGAAGATGAAGAAGTATTTAGACTGCCACACTTCATACCACAGGCATGTCGGTTACACAAGCCTCCCAGAGGCATGAAATGGAATATTGCTTGGATAGCAAATCCATTACGTGGAAAGTCTGAACCAAAAGCTTACTGTGTGGGCTTCATAAAAGGTGGAAAAGGTGTCCTAGTGGCACGAAATGGAATATTGCTTAGATTGCAAATCCATTACGTCGAAAATCCGAATCGAAAGCTCACGGTGTGGATGTCATCTGCAGACTGCATCCTTCTGGTTTCCGGAAGAACAGCTTATGGTGAATGGAAGGCCCGATATACGGAAGTGAGGCTAAGCAGCCATGTGCAGGACGTGACGATTCCTTGGGTGAGCCCAGTAGCAGAGTGCTGTGGGTCGGCTCTGCAATTACGGAAGCCTCCTTGGATGGCAGGGAATGCCCATGGTCTGCCCCTGCCTTCCCTTGAGCGCTGACCAGGATGTATTTGGCTGTTCTAAATGGGCCAGCTGGAATAGGGGATAACACCATAACAGTGAGAGTCAAACATCTTAAGAAACCCCCGGGAAGGTTAACCCGGTCAACAAATGCCCGCATAAGTCGGATGTGTCGGCCTAACTGCGCAAGAACGCAGCTCTGCTGTAAACAGGCACAACGCAATCACGTCCGGAAAAAAAACTCCGGGTGAACGCAGAAGAAGAAAAATCTGTGAAAGACCAATTTCTACATTGATTGGTTTGATTACTAATTTCTCTTATGTTCCGCAATTGTTAGTGCCCAGAAATGACGATTTACACATATAAAAGATTGCCCTTCGATCAGTGCCAAACAAAACGCGCGGATTCATTGTGTTTTAGGAGAGAACGAGTGTTTAAGTAGTTTGTTTTGATTATTTTAGAAATGACAACACCTTCTGTTTCTGGACCTCATCGATTTTAATACAATTACCGTTTTAAACAATGTTATATTATAGTGATTCAGATTTAAAGGACCTTGTGAAAGATTCTAAAATTAATACCACGTGCAGTAGTCAGTTAATTATTTAGTAGACGATCATAATTGAAAACAAAACTAACAGCAAAAGTTCGTTATAATATCTTGGCATACTTTATCAAATACTTTATCAAATGCCTTAGTATAATCTATGAAGCACAAATATATGTCTTTCTGTGTCTCTATTGATCTATCTATTAGTGTTCGTAATGTTTATTTTGCATTGTTTCTACCATTTGCTTCCACAAATCCATAATGTTTTTCACCAATTTCCATTATTTTTATTTCTGGTTCTTCTCCTTATAATTCTGAGTTGAAGCTTAGTGACATGGATTATGGGGTTAATTGTACGAAAGTCTTCGCATTAAATTGCTCCTGGTCTCTCTCTCTCTCTTTTTTTTTTTTTTTTTTTTTTGTATTTTGTATTTTTGTTTTTTTGTTTTTGTTTGGTATAGCTATAAGTACAGATTTCAGCAAATCACTTGGTAAATATCCACTGCTTTAAATACTATCCAACATTTTGGTTAATATATCTACTCCAAATTCTCCCAGTGCTTCTAATTCTTCTATTGTGATTCCATCTGGCCCAGGTGTTTTTCCTTTCTTCATATGTTTGACAGTGTCAGCGACGTCTTTTTTTAAAGTATAGTTACACCTTCTAAGTTACTTTCTTCTGTTAATTCTTCACTTTCTCCATAATATATTTCTCTTATATACTCAATCCGCCTCTTCATTATAGCCTCTTCCTAATATAATATCTTTCCTGTTTCTTTCTTGCTGTTTTTTTTTTTTTCAATTTCAAACACCCTGTATTTACTGCTGGCTCCGTGGCGAAGGTTTTACGGACGAAGTTCTTGTCCGGTTCGAAACACAGCTGCGGGAGATTTGGCAGCAAACCACCTTGCGTTGGATTTTTACGAAATAATATTGCTGCCGATTGTTCAGAAAGCAATGGCAAAGTACTGAACGTAAACTTGCCAAGAGATCACAACAGCAGAAAATACTGGTGTTGACTGCGACGTCCTGCAAAGGATATGCAACTAAATTTTTAACTTTTGCATTAACATCTCCTAGTATTATTTTTGCCAGTATCCCTGGCCTAGGAGTTAACTACTTTCTCCGTAATCCTGTATATCTATATGAGCAACGGAGCTGCACGAGATTCGGTAGCGGATCGCGTCGCGTTGGTTACTTAGGGGTATGTGAGTCGGTCGGTCAGAAAGCAATGGCAAACTACTGAGCGTAATCTTGCCAAGAATATCAACGGCAGCTGAAAAATGCTGGTGTTGATTGCAAAGTCCTGTAAAGGATACGCAATTTAAAAAAAAAAAAACTACGTATTATTTCTAATTTTATTTCATGTTATTTAATTTGAGGTATCGCAATTTCTCCTTTATCGTAAATCATAAAATTCAACTGCACATGTATTTCATTAGTTTCTTAAAGCATATTTAAAACATCATAATAACATGATAGTAACGCCTTGATTTATCACTACACTTAGTGATAATTCTGTTCAAGCATTCTGCGGAATTACCAGATAGCTAAAATGAAAACACCGGGATAAGCAATGTGTAGTCGACATAAAGGGGTGAATATGATGCCCTAAATATGGGTGGTTACGACATACCAGAGAATTGATATGCTGACAACACAGTATTGCTATCCACAATACAGAATGATATAGAAAATCTAATAACCTCAACCCAATTGAACAATGAAAATCACAACTTATATTTTAGCATAGCAAAAGCAAAGATAATGCATACCAGATAAAACTACTATGGAGAAAGAAATATATGTTAATGAGGAAAAATTGGAGGTGGTTGAAAATTTCGAATATCTTGGGTCAATGATTACCAACAATGGTGACACTATGAAATAAATTAAAAGATGAATATGTATCGCTCTTCAAAGACTAAAACAACTGAATAAATTGTGAAGTGGGACAGATAAAACTACACAAATTTGATTTTTAAGAGCACGCATCGTTTCCATTGCAAATGCGCCTGTGAGACTTGGATACTTACTCCCATTGCCTGTGGACCTGGACACTTACTAAACAAGTTGAACAGATCATAAAAATGCCTTTGAACATAAATGTTATAGGCGAGTTCTAAGAATATCTTGGATAAAGAAAAGAACAAATGCATCCATACTTCGAGAGCTGAATATTATAGAATGTTTGCTATTAAAGACGATAAAAGATAAAACAAAGAAAATTGAAATATTTTGGTTACTTGAAACGCCATGAAAGTTTGGAGAAAACAATAATTGAAGGGTGCATGCCTGGGAAGAGAGGAAGAGGAAGGCCAAAGAGAAGATGGGTGGAGGATGTGGCGGATGATCTCCGGATGGGTGTATGTATCGGTCGTGGGACATCTTGCTTGTGATCGAGAAGGTTTCCGGAAGGTTGTTATGGGAGCGAGGTTCTGCAAAGGACCAGTTATCAATAATCAGTTATCAGTTGGGGTATCTTCATTGCACTCCGGACATGTCCATAGGTGCTCAGATCCTCCCCCCAGCATATGCATCAGCGTCCGGTGGCTAATAGTGCCAGTTCTGTGTTGGTTGACTAGGCGCTTTGTTTTCCCGATGTACCTCTCGCGTCTGGCTGTGCCGATTCTTACTCCCAAGTCTTTCATCCTGGACAGCGATGTGGAATCACAGACGTCAAAGTCCTCTGTTCTCGCCATATCTTTAAGGACGTTAATAACATCGGCACGATCCATGGGATGGCCATCTACAAGGGGTGCAGAGCCAGTCAGTTTGTCAGCTCGTTCATTTCCCTCGACTCCCGCATGTCCCGGGACGAAGATGAAGGTGACTTTACGGACAACAGATTTCTGCAGCGATTCAGTCCACTGTCTACGTACAGATCCAGCTTCGACCTTCTGAATCATGCTCATTGAATCACTTAGTACACACACGTTGGTATAATGCTGTGATTCCAGCCATATGAAAGCCTGTGTAACTGTCATCACCTCCATTGTCATGCTGCTCGTGGTCATAGAGTGGGCACCACTGGATTCTTGAACAAGTGTAGTATCTGTTCTTATCAGCTTCTGCAAAGGACATGCTACTGAATGAATGAATGAAGGGGACATAAATATCATATATTGTTGCAAGGGAGACTACTTGAGAAAAATAATAACATTACATACCTAGCTATAATATGTCAGTTAAATTATTATGTCTCAACTTCGCCTTTAGGAATCAGGGAAATATATATATATGGTTAAAACATCTTAGGGTTTTTATTATTAACTTCTAATTTATTAAAAGACATTAAAATATCCTTTTATAATTAAATTTTATAATCTATATTTTAATTTTATACTTAAATTTAATAATTAATAAGTATCAAATTCAAACTGGTTTCTCTTCACAACGTATCAAAAAGACCGGGTCATCTCATCAACCTGGTGAGGCCGAAAACATATACTGTGTGAAATTCATTATATACGGAGTTTACGTATTGAAAAGGAAGTTTGTTATTCAAGTGTGTTATTCTAAAGGATATTGATACAAAATGACAAGTTCATCTCTAACACTGGCGTCAGATGTGCTCAACGGAAACCTGTTCCACCGCTCAGGTACAATTGTTGTGTCACTGTCCGGCCCTGGAGCCGCCGCCAAGTCGACGCCAGCGTTGATAGCGAGCGCACTCGCTGGACTGGCTGGCGTGCCGCTAGGTGCGATAGCCAGTCTACACAGGTATGAGTCACCGACACGGTGGTTCGTGACTTTAACAGAAGATGTGCATGTCAAACTGTACGATAAGCTACATCGGGTACAATTACAAGTACCGAATTCCGACATCAATATTTTTCTGGAGCATGTAGACAAAGAAAGGCAAAAACTTACTTTGCATTGGATCCCAGCGGCAATGAAGATAGAGGGTGTGAAGGCAATCGTCGTACATGCCACTGGGGACCCGAATGTGGAGGTATTTCCACTAAAAAACTCTGGAGGTAAATGGGGAGCCTTATGTAACCCCGTCCAGGACATCCCCCATTACATAAATCTAAACATAACAGGGGTTACCAAAAACACTCACAAAATTCTGATAACATTGCCCAGCAGGAGAACTGCTTGTCATGTTTGTGGTATGGACGACCACTGGTCCAACAAATGTCCAGCCAAACATACAAACAAGCCTGTTGTGGCACAAGAAGATGTAATACATTTTCCACCTCTGAGAAGGCAAGGACCAGCACAACATCAAGAAAACGAACAACGCGGAAAACAATTTGAACAACAGCCCACACAACAAGAACATCAACAAACGGATACGCCAACAGACAATCAAGAAAACTACATTCTGGAAACGCAAACAGAAGAACCCTTTACAACTGTTTACCACTCCAAAACCAGAAAAAGACAACTAAGAGGATTAAGTCCAAACTCAACAAGCATTACTAAGGAAGAAGAAGAAGAAAACTCACCAACCAAATCAACGCCAAAAAAGAAGGAAAGACAAACCGAAAATACTGACGAAACCATCAGCAGCGACACCTTTGATGATAAAAGTAAATCAGAATTGACATCTAAGAACACTACTGACACTGACACTGAAACCAAAGAAGATGGCCTACTGTTTCAACATCTACAATCAGATCAAGTCTGCACCAAGACAACAAGAAAAAATAACTATCTCAACTAGACAACCTCGTTCGTATCTGATTTCTTATTACTGTTAGTCAACAATATAATTTGCTTGTTTTGATTAATTTATGATGACTAATGATATTGTTATTATTAGTCTGAACATTTCAGGTTTACGCACAAAACAAAAATACATCGTCACACTCATACACAAATACAAACCCGATTTAATTCTCCTACAAGAAACAAACATATGCGAATACACACACGCAAAGAAAATCACTACACAATTAGGGCTCAGACACTCATGCTTCAGTCTGTCGACACATCGTACGGGTTCTGGAACCGCTATACTGCAGACTTAAGATAAATGGGAAATTACTGGCACACACAAGGACGACCAAAGAGACATTACCATCATACACGTTAGAAACAACACACACACATACGCTTTAGTCAACATACATGCCCCAGCAAATTACAGCTACCAACCACAATTCTTCGAACACTTAGAAAACCTATTAGCACAGACATTCAGAGGGAGGCATGTTGTTTTAGCAGGTGATTGTAATTGTTGTTTAGCTTCGGCTGACATAATATGCGGGGGAGTGAAAACGCAGTTAAGAAGAGCCGACCGAGACGACATGAATCAACTCGATACACTGCAATACATAATTGACACACATAACCTAGTAGACGCATTCAGGCACAAACACCCCAACAGTCACGATACAACGCTAGAAACCATGCACATAACAGATCATCTAGGTTAGATAGAATGTATGTACCATCAACACACCACATAAAACAAACTAAACACCTACAAGAAACTCTCCAGTATACAGACCACAAAGCATTACTAGCACACATCACTATAAATAACACACCCACACAGCCTTTCAAACGATCACCACACTGGAAATTTAACAACACATTTCTCCAAAACGCAGAATATATACAATATATGACAGACCTGATACATACATACACTGATAGTATACCAACTGACAACATTAGACAATACTGGGACTTACTGAAAAACACAATACGGAGCAGGACACAACAACTAGCATCCGTCATACACAAGCGTAGACTACAACAAGAACAGATAATACAAACAGCAATACATTTAACAAAGCAAACCGACAGAAACTCACCATACTTGCATACATTAGAAACGCAACTGGAACAACACCAACAGCACGGATACTTGGGTGCACTAATTAGAACAAAACTCAACACCATTACACAAGAGATACCCAGCAAACAATACATGGCAATAGAACAAAACATACAGCGTAGCAAACAGATAAAAACAATAATAGACATGCAATGAATCACACAAACAGAAACCACATGTATAACAGAAGCATTCCAGCAATACTATACACACTTATTTACAGCAGAGACAGTAAACACACAAATACAAGATAGCTATATATGTTACAATATACAAAAAAGATATCAGACACAGACAGAGAGATATTGGACACACAATTGACATGAGAAAACATAACACATGCACTTAGTAAAATGAACAAAGACAAGACACCAGGACCAGACGGATTAACAGTAGAATTCTATCAACAATTCTTTCCTATCACAGGCTTTGACAAACAAGAACTCCCTGATAGTTGCAACATATCTTATATAACACTTATACACAAAGCAAAGACAGACAAGACACAACTGAAAAATTACAGTCCAATTTCACGTCTTAACACAGATTACAAAATTCTGGCCAAATCACTAGCACACAAAATCACACAATTCCTACCAAAACTAGTACACCCAAACCAGCAATGTAGTGTACAGCACAGGAATATACTAAACCACACACACCTCATTAGAGACATTATAACGTACACACACCAGAAAGACTGTCAATCCTCCCTCTTGTCTTTGGACCAAGAAAAAGCCTTTGACAGAATCACACACTCCTATTTGCACAAAACCTTAGAACACTGCAATATAGGACAGTACTACAGAAAGTGGATACATATTTTGTATAACAACCCTGAAAGCAAAGTCTTAGTGAACCATTCACTCACTGCTAGCTTCAGGCTGACAAGATCTGTAATACAAGGGTGCCCACTATCACCACTTCTGTATATACCGACACAAGAGCCATTATTAGAAAAGATCAGACAAGATACCAGCATTAAAGGCACTTTCATACAGGGAATAGGAGAGCAAAAGGTCATTGCTTATGCAGACGATACTGCATTCTTCCCTACAAGCAACACATCCATCAAAAACATACTGCACACCTTCTCCCACTTTGGGAAAGGCAGTGGAGCCAAAATTAATATACAAAAATCACAAATTATGGGCCTGGGAAGGTGGAAACAAAAGTCCGATTTCCCTCCAGACCTAACACATACACACAATATGAAACTGTATGGGATCACATTTCCATGTGACCCCAGAACAACACACAGAGAAACATGGCTACAACTAACACACCAAATCACAGACATGCTACGTAGGTATAAATACAAAACATCAACAATATTTGGTAGAAGCATAATAGTTAACACATACATCATACCAAAAATAATATACTTAGTGACAGTGTTAAACCCTCCAAAACAGACAATCACAGATATAAATAAACAGATAAGACATTTCATATTTAGTAAGACAATACACAGCATACAGCATAAAACTCTCATTCAGGATAAGAAACAAGGAGGAATAGCACTTCAGGACATACAAACAAAAATACAAGCACTTAGAATCAGCCACATAGGTAATATTATCAGACATCCAGAACAACATAGATTAGCATTATATTATATAGCACACAAAATAAAACATCTCGCAAAACTAAACAATGCAGCAGCACATTATCAGGGCATACTACCATCTTTATATCACACATGTATACAAGCAATACAAGGACATGAACATTTAATAAATGAAACAACACGAGAAATATACAAACAATTAGTTAGTAAACAAGCACCATCGCTTAAGCTGAGAATCAAAAGAGGACAAAAATATTTCATGTCAGACTACACATCCACCTTTTCCAACTTACACAACAAACACATCACATCTAAGGCGAAAGAAGTAACTTACAGACTGATTTTTAATATAACTCCCATAATACCCAAATTAGCATTCAGATCCAGGCAAATAGGAAAATGCGAATTATACAGGAACAACACAAAAGAGATAGAAGAACACATATTTTTCACATGTCAAACAGTCACAGATGCAGTGGAAACTCTACAACAAATAATACAAACACACACAGGCAAACAAACAGACATTTACAAGGCAATCTTTCTTAACACTCTTCCTAAAACATCCGAAGACACACACACAAAACTACTTCAAACACTAGCGGAATACAGAAAATTAGTTTGGACTTGTAGAATCAAGGCAAGGTTCAACTCCCTTACATACAACAGAATCTTATTTTTACTAATGTTCAAATACAAACTAGCTATTATTTTTCCTGACTGAAATGTGTAAATTTCCTTAATATCATTTACTCTTGCAATTAGAAAAAATGTCATTATTGTTAATTTAAAAAAAAAATTAATAATATCAAAAACACATATGTTTTACACCCGATCGTCTTGACAGACGATATTTGGTTTCTGCTGCAGAGCACAAAATCTACAACCCCTGCTGTGGAAATTTTTTAGAACGTGTGTGCGTCTCGCGAGCCCTGTGTGTGGCTTATTCTTGTTAATACTTGGGAGCACTTCTCACTAGGTGGTAGCAAGCATTGGAGATCACAGATAGTACACGCCGCAATTCTTCCCCAGCGTGCTTTGAATCACAAATCCACCCCTCTCCCCCCAAACAACTTTAAAGAGAGATATATAGTTCCTCTGGCCTATGCTCACAAAGGCTGTGTGAAAACTGGCTGCGTGTCCGCTGTAAGACCGTTTTGTGGCTGGTGGTCTCTATGCAATTTCTGCGTTCAGCGGTTTGCTTTTTGCCTAAATTCAACACGATTCCCCAGTACGAATATAAACATTGTTGTAGAATACAAAAGGCTAACATGTATGGTATTTATATATGGGTAGCCATGTATGTGTGTGTGTGTGTGTGTGTGTGTGTGTGTGTGTGTGTGTGTGTGTGTGTGTGTGTGTGTGTGAGAGAGAGAGAGAGAGCGAGAGAGAGAGAGAGAGAGAGAGAGAGAGAGAGAGAGAGAGAGAGATGGACAGGTGTAACATGCATTCCACTTGTGGAGATGGAAATGAAACGAGGAATGTGTGTTTACATGCACTATGCCATAAATGTTATATTATCATAACTGTATATGCATGTATTTGTTGTATTAACGCATGTGACCATAACACTAACAAACGGTAACGCCCTGTAATATACACAAACAAAGAAACACACCTTGCAAATATACATTGCTTTGTATGAAATAAACGTTGGAAATTGTAAAAAAAAAATTTTTTTTAATCCGATTCCCAAGATTCTCTGAACAGGGTTCGCAACTGCTTCTAATAATTGCCACAAAATCACATATGGTTTACCAAACCAATGTTACTGTAAAAATGTGTGTTAATACCACACAAAAAACATGTTTCTCTTCACAACGCATACATCTTTCGAATTTATTTATGGAATAACGGCTGACGCAGCTTCCGGAAAAGAGAACATAAAATTAAAGGAAAGATTGCTTCTCGGCCTTTTGGCTAAGAGCAAAGTGTAGTATCTGTTGTCAGCATCAAGAATGATGATGATGACCATTCATTTCATCCAGTGGGGTTGAAAGTATGGAATCGTGAGTTCTAAGTTGGTCATGCGTCGAAGGTACACTCGTTCCTGCAGTGAGGCGCTGTCGTCATTTGGAGGTGACAGGTTCGAATCCCGGTCTGTAACTATAGCTTTCAAATTGTATGTTGTCTAGTGCGTCCTCAAGCCTCTTCTTCCTTCTTCTTCTGTGAGCGCCAAGCAATTCCAATTTCCAATTCCAGTTTTCGAAATTAAAAAAAAAAATCAAAATTCGGTCTCGTCTAACCTGCTTCCTCAGCGGTGGTTATTGTTTAGAGCCGTGTTTTTGTGGGGTTTTAGCCATGTTTCGTGCCTTGTGCGCTCTTACCAGTGAGTCCTCCCTCGGACCGGTTACATAAGCTTTTGAGTCTGTGACGTCAGCTGGGGGTTGGTCGGCGGTTATCCTTTGTGCCCGTCTCCACTTGTGGTTTTCTTTGTTGGTGTAGGCTCCTGGCTAGTCTGGTTGTAGTCCTTATAAGGACATTTTATTTAGTATTTTTGCCTCCTTTTTGTTTGTAATGCCTGTTGTAGCTTTTCAATGCGATTTTCCTCCTTGCGCCTTTTTCACTTTTGCGTTTGAGTTCTTGCTGTCTTTCGATTGCTTCCTCTGTGGTCAGCCACGGGACGGCCTATCCGTCATCTATATAGTACTCGAGTTCGGCCTCATAGTCATAGAGTATCTCTGGGTAGTCCACCGGTTTCCCCTTGAGTTCCTTCACCTTCTTTCCTTTTGCTTCCTGTTTCCTTATGTATTCCTCGTGCCTGAGTCCCTCTTGCCTTGCCCGTTTCTTTTCTGCTTCTATGCACTCCTCCAAGGTAGGCCACTCGGTAGGCCACTCCATGCCTTCGTCGGGGTCCTCATCTTGTCTTTCTTCGGCTGTCTGGCGAGATGTTGGTTTCCCCTTGATTGTCACGGGCATCGTGGTTCGGCTGCTGGTTTTATCTTGCGGTTCCGGCTCAGTTATTTGTTGGGTTTCTTGCAGGCTTCTCTGTGGTCTCTTGCATGGCTTCTGTTGGTTTGTTTTGAATTGATTTCATTTCAGCTTTTATCTGCTCTCTCTCTCTCCGCTTTAATGGTGCGTAGCACTTCTTCGTTTTCCTTCTTCAATTCGGCCTTATATTCCGCTTCTTGCTTGATGTTTTGCTGGATCTCCTTTATTTCCACCAGCAGTTTCTCGTTGTCGCTGGTCGGATCGGCGTCAGCAGTGCCTTGACTTGTTTCTTCAACTCGTCTATCTGCTTTTGCAGTTGATCTCTTTCAGCTTGTGATATACCTGTGGCTGTCTCGCCCCTCTGCACTGCATCATTGAATGGTGTCTTTTGTGGTAATTGGGATCTTTAAGGCGTCTCTATGTCTTTGGAGGTACGGACAGCCCAGGTATCTTGCTCCATGCTTGCCCCAGCAGTTGGCGCACTTTATTTTGTTGTTGGGTGCTCGGAAGTCCGTGTCCAACTTGGCCAGCGGACACTCCTTGAAGGCGTGGTGATCGGCGCAATACCGGCAGATTTCCGTCTCTCTGCGACAGGCTGTTCTGCTGTGGCCGGCCCTCTGGCATCTGGAACATTGATTGGCTCTTGGAATGAATCTCTCTGGCTGTTGTACTTTTTTTGTTGATTGATACTGTGGTCGGCATCTCGCTGCCCTCTGTCGTCACCACCCCCAATGTTGTAAGTATCTTGGAGTAGGTGATGTGCCGCTCCGCCTTCAAGAATCGGATGTGAAGATTCTCTTCTCGTAGCTGCTTCAAGATTTCTTCATCTGATAGCTCCACTTGGATACGCTTAGCAACCCACTTGCTTGTCGGTAAGTCGGTGTTTCCGACTCTGATGTCTTTCTCCTCTCTCTGCTTCTCAGTAGGTTTGGCTCTTGTTTGTGGTGGGTTGTCGTCGTCCTTCCTCGTGGTAGCTTCGTTAGAGTTTGTTTGAGGTTCTTGTTGTTTGCTGCAGCTCGCAGGTAGATTTTCTCCGCTCGTCTTCTTGTCGGCTCCCACGCTGCACATCTTGGTTGACATGTGTCTTTTGGTGTTCTTGCACGTGCCATTTTCCCCCCGTATCAGGCTTCTTGACTTGTTCAGGTGACTTGTCTTGTTAAGACTTGCAGTTGTGAATGACGACTACGCGCGTGCGACAAACAATACTATGTGTGTTTATTTATGTTATTTGTCAATGTGGGCAAAGAATGCTTGACGTTCCAGGCGGAGGTAAATCGTTTGTACTTGCGGTTAAGCTGACCTCTTTCTCTGACTCGGCCCAGCTCCCCCTCTCCAATAAATCCTTTGTACCTGTAAACGGCCCAAAGCCACACGTTTAGCAAACTTCAATCTGTTTTGGCGCTCTCCCACTTTCTCTCCCCTCTTTTTTCTCTCTCTCTCTCTCTCTCTCTCTCTCTCTCTCTCTCTCTCTCTCTCTCTCTCTCTCTCTCTCTCTCTCTCTCTCTCTCTCTCTCTCTCTCTCTCTCTCTCTCTCTCTCACTCTCTCTCTCTCTATTTTTCCTCTATCTCACGTACGCGTTCAACAAACAGTATGTTTGCTGCGAGGTTAACGTAGGGAAATTTGTAGATACATACAAATGAAACATTTTCAGGAACAAAAGTGATTCAACAATAATATTGAACTTGTTTACACGAAACTAAGTGTGAATGAGAATGCCTAGAGTGTGAAAGAGTCTCTATTAAATGGTCTGGTATACATGAGAAGAGATGATTACTCAACCATCATCGTCAACAGGTCATATGTTGGTAATTACACCATGCCCAGAATATAATGTTGTCACATGTGTATGAATGTATATGCTGTATTCGCAAATGCAAAGTGACACTGTTTTAGTACAAAATAAACGTCTAACATAAACATAAATTTGTGTCCGGCCTGTACAATCCCCCCCCACCCCCCCCCACCCCCCCCCCCCCCACCCCCCCCCCCCCCCCCCCCCCCCCCCCCAAAAAAAAAATTTAAAAGAAAGATCGCTTCTCGGCCTTTTGGCTAAGATCAAAGTGTCTGTTGTTTGTCCATCAACAATGATGATGGCCATTCATTTCATCCAGTGGGATTGAAAGTATGGAGCCGTGAGTTCTAAGATGGCTGATAAGGCCTACTTTGGTTCAAAATGTTCTTTACCAATGTGGGCAAAGATTGCTTGACGTTCCAGGTGGCGGATTTCCTGCAGTGGTTTTTCTATCCAGCATTTTCTTCACAGCTCTTGCAGTCCTGGGAGCTTCACACGTGACTGCACCCTTGTGTAATGATTTTCGCCACGAATTTCGGTCTTTGGTAGCAGTCTTTCATGTGTCATGATTGATTCCAAAAGCTTTCAGTGAGATTTTTAGTGTCGTTAAATCGTTTCCCCTGGCCGTCTTGGGAGCGTTCAAAACAACGCAGCTCGCCATAAAAAAATTCGTGTAGGGAGCCTGTGATCTGGCATGCGAGTCAAGTGACCAGCCCAGCGAATCTGATTCTTCATTAGTAGAGTGTGGATACTGGGCATGGACGCTCTTTCTAGGACTTCAATATCTGAGATCTTGTCTTGCCATTTAATCTTCAATAGATTAATAAGGGAGACTGTGTGAACTAGTCCTATGTAACAAGCTATGGGGAGGGTCCCAAATAGTCCCGTCACAATATTTCAAACTTATTCTTTTGCCCTGGCTGGGGATAGGTCTTTGCTGCCAACCCTCATCCGTTCCCCGGACTGACTGTCACTCTCTCTTTCGACCTCAGGGTCTATTTCCTGCAGTGTATTTCCGGCTGACACAAACGTAACATGACGATCGTCTCAGTCACTATAATTAGAATTTAATACCGTAATAAAGACAACACAGAAGAACACCAAGACAGATAACCTTATAAAAGTCTAGAAAAAACAAAAACTGATGAGATAACTCTAGTCCAGATATGAAGCCAGAAAACTCTGAAGTTCATAGATCACAGATCTCTAAATTGTCCTGTTATTTCACAACTGCCTCACCGGGCAAAGTTTCCAGTCTCTCTATCCAGCGTCGGTTGTTCGAACAACAGCTTCCAAGTTTCCGAGGCCAACACGATATAGTCACTCATCTGGTCTGGGAAAATGCCATGGGATCACTTGGCACAATTTAGGTTGGGAACCAAAGTCCTGAGACCAGATTGTGTATAGGGAATGAGTCAGTCTTTCGCTGTCCCGGACAAGGATGGGAATTGGCGTAGGTCCAAACAGAATCATCAGCAACACTCGACCTTAAGTCGATGAGAAGACTTGAGTTGGGGTTGTGTCACTCATTTAATCTTTGTAATGCTTCTCCCTTAAAATTAGAAACAATATACCTCGTATATCCACTGACTTGCCCTGGCTTCATCAGGTGCTTATAACTTTGGGCATAGAAGCCCTGTCGAGTCTTTCAACACACTTTACTGTCAAAAGAAGGACCCTGTAGATGACAAAATTTTAGTGAGGGACCAAGCTGACTCATGCACCACAATCCTGAGATCCAATTGGGCCTCAGTTAATACTTTAGTTATGCATTTTTGCTTACCAAGACAGTTAGATAAGTGGCTTGCTTGAATGGGTCTGACATGTCAGGTAGCCCCTGGATTGGCTACGTCCTGGCTTGAGTAGACCTCCAACTTGTAGACGTCCTGTCGGCTACCCTATGCACCCTTTTGCATACAAGACTCACTCTCCACACTCATACCCTGCCTTTATTATTATTAGGCACATTCGTTTCCCGGCTTCTCTCTCCCTTGCAAACCATGCCTTTCTCACGACAAAGCTCTTGTAGTGTGGTGTGAGTAATCAAAGAAGAGTTGTTCCCCATTCCTAGCAAAAATAGGAAAGAAGATACTACCCCATCTGGCCGCTGCTCTCTTCTGAGCAATCGCCGCAATGTACCGGCAGTGCCTCAAATAACCCATAGATTCAGATGAGTTCAGGTTCTCTCAGTGAGATAGAGAAGTCCATTTTCTTCCCGACATCATCCTATCGACTAAAAGACGAAAGAGATAGCACTGTGGATAGCCTCTTCCGGCTCAAGAAGATATATCATAGATTGGTGGACCCCATCCCCAAGGAGCGCTTCCCTCCTTCCGGCACACCGTAGCTATCTAATGATTATATTCTACAGAAAGATGACAGTATGCCCAGTTCAGGCCGTAGAAGGAAAGATAGCACTCGTCTATCGGCTGCCAAGAACAAGCGATATCATTTGGGAAATATTTATTGTTCAGAATTGTTCCCTTGCTAAGCCAAGATCAAGACGCTTAGCCAGATTGGCTAACGGTCACCCCCTCCCAATATGGCAAGACTGCCGTTTCGCCAATTCCTCTCAGTAGTTAAGACAATAGAGATTTATAAGTGCAGGACTAATTACAACCTAAGATTACCTTTCATAGACCATCAGTATGCTGCATTTAAAATGTCCCAATCTTTAACTTGACATCTTGACATTATGCAGTGGGTAACGGTAAGTTTAGAAACGGACATGAATTGCCCAAGAAGTCGCACCAGTGCGCATTTGGCGCAAGGCGCTCCATCGGGTCTACCCGAAAGAAAAGACATATCTAATCGCTCTATGAAAAGATTGTGTTATGAAAGTAACCCAAAGAACTATCTTTCATGGTGATTGAGCGAACAAGAGAACTGAGAGCTCCCGAAAGCTGTTTCCCCCTGTTTACCCAAAATGAAAGAAGGCATGAGGACATGAGCCATTGGCGTTTCGCCACATCCTATTAGCATTTCATTTGTGATTCCATCCTTTCCTGGTGATTTCTTCGTTTATAGGGTATTCATTGCCTGTTCCATTTCTACCATTGTTAGATTTGCCACCATATGTTCTGCTGCTGTCTCTGTATTACTATGATGCATCTATTTATCTTTGATTGCTTTCTTCTGTTCAGTTGTAATATCAATGTGGATTGCACTGGCATTGTGTTCCATTAGTGCACTTGCAGCCTTTTTTTCCCTGTAAGCAAGGCATTTCCTTGTTTAATTGTTATTTGTTTGTTTCTAGGTCCTTCACTTTTCATGGCTTTTACTAGTTTCCACAATTTGTTTCCATCCATGTCAATGTTCAGGTTTTCCGTTTGTTTTTTTCCTTCAACAATCTCTTGTTGTTTGATTTACTGTTCTTTTATATTTTGCTGAGATGGCTTTGAGAGAGATGTTCGCTTCAGTTGTTTGTTCTCTCTCTCTCTCTCTCTCTCTCTCTCTCTCTCTCTCTCTCTCTCTCTCTCTCTCTCTCTCTCTGCTGTCTTCCTGGCATCTTCAACTTTGTCCGCCAAAATTATTAGTTCTTCAGTCCAGTATGGTTTGTAATTTTTCCTCGCTCCTCTTGGAATAAACTCAGTGGCCGCCAGTATTATTGCTCTGTTTAGACTTTCCACTATTTGCTTCATGTTGCCATATCGTGTATTTATGTTTTCACAATATTTGTCTGTTAGTATGGCAAATCTGTCCCAATCTGCTCGTTTGTAATTCCAACGGGGCAAAAGATTTTGCTCCTGTGGAACATACTCCATATTCATTACAAGCTTGATTGGTCTGTGGTAACTATCTGCTAATTGGTAAAGCACATGGTGATCGATTTGGTGAAGGATGTCTCCTGTGTAGAAAGCTAAGTCTGGAGTAGAATTGTTAAACCATCTTCTGGAGTAGAAGCTCGGTGTGTCATCCGCTTTATTGAGTAGTTTTTCATGTACTACGTCCACTCATTTACCTGGGACTATCACTGAACCGTGACCACCCATTACCCTGGTATCATCCCTAACCTCCGTCCCCATGACCCACAGACTCCCACAGCCATGTATGAAAGATGCTAAAGAATACATTCGTGGTAGCAGTGCAGCCTTGAGCTCTAAGATAAGTAGCAACATTTTCTTCATATTTTCAATTTCACTTCATCGCTCTCATTTTCCCCCAGCTTTTTATTCTTCTCATACCGTCCTTATGTCTTAGTGTAATCACCGGAGGATCTTCTCCTGTACTATATGTTGTGTTTCGCACATGTATTTGTTTGCTTATGAAGGCTAGTCGCCGTAACGTCCTGTATGTGTCGTAATTCTGTTCTGTAAAGCTGCATTACTTTGTGTTATTTTATATTGTTTACATTTCCACAGCTTTACAGCAGTTCCACCAAATTTTATTCATATTTTACTATAGTATGTAGAATTCCATCATAACACCGAAGCAGCACACTAGACACAACAATGCCACCAGCATCAGCTCTGAGAATGAATAGTAATTTCAGGTTAAAATTAGTTGCATATACTTTACAGACGTAGCAGTCAACCCCAGCATTTATTGGCTGTTCGTGATTCCTAGGCAAGTTTACGTTTAGTAGTTTGTCATTGCATTCTGAACGACAGGCGCCCTTGCTATTTCATTAAAAAAAAACCAACACAGCTGTGCTTCGAACGCGGTCTGCTGGATTACGAACTTGTGTCCGTAACTCTTCGCCACGGAGCCGGCAGGGAAGGCTTTTCAGGTTATGTAACTTCAAAATTTGTGGTTTAGAAAAACATGTTTTAATATTTTGAATTATCAGCTCGAGGTCCGTCCTGTGCACAATTTTATTAGGTTTGTTCTTTACCAAGTTTGTAAACACGTGTGTCAGTTCTGAAAATTGTGGGTTACATTTTTGTCACTAAACCCACATTTAAAAAAAAAAAACTTCTGACTATCTTCTTCCTTATTGGCATGGTCAGGTTTACAATTTTTGAAACAATTTTGTCTTCACTTGAAATGTAACCTTTAGCAATTTTATGACCAAGAGAATCAATATGTGAAAGCCCCTCTGCCGTGTGTCCACCGTGACGAGGTAGAGGGGCTTGCGCGTTCCAATGACCCCAAGAACTATGCCGACTGTAGCACAGCTACTGGTAGGGTCACCCATGTCGGACAGGTCAAGGGAGAGGGACCAGACGAAGAGACACACAAACCTGCTGCCTTGTAGGTAGACTGGGGACAGTCAAAGGCTAGGGAAAGCACCCCGAATAAATGCTTGTCGAAATCGGATGTACTGAGCCACAGGCTTGACAAAGCAGTGCAACGTAACTTAATTCATGATGTCACAAATTAAAATTAATCGTTATGGTGCTAATCCCGCGAAGTCCCATCAGGCGGTGATAGTGCCAGGCCCCCTGCCTCGAGGGGGTCCACCCATGACTACTGGTGGTCACCTTCCCCTGTGCTGTGGAGTCAAGGCACAGAGGAGTAGGTTAAGAGCTATTGACCAAACACCCCGGACACTCAACATATTACAGTGGAACGCCGAAGGAGTTTATAACAAGAAAGTCTCCCTAACAAATCGTCTTCATAAAGATAGAATAGATGTGGCATGCATTCAAGAGACACACCTCAACGCCAGTCACAAATTCTCAGTCAGAGGATATCAGGCTACACGATTCGACCGCGAAGGACACAAAGGAGGAGTTCTAATACTTACACGAAATACAATACCTTTCAGTGAAGTATCTGTGATCTCTGACAACCAAACGGAAATTATAGGTGTTGATATAATGATAAAGGACGTGAAAATAAGAATTTACAATCTGTATAGCCCAGCAGATAAGGACCTTACACTCTCAAACATGAAAATAAGTGACACAAACTGCATTATTGTCGGAGACTTTAATAGCCGTTCAGATAGATGGGGATACCCAGATACTGACAAAAGAGGAGATGAAGTGGGGGACTGGGAAATAGACTCAAATCTCCATCTACTCAACAAAGCGGATGACACACCGAGCTTCTACTCCAGAAGATGGTTTACCACTTCTACTCCAGACTTAGCTTTCTGCACAGGAGACATCCTCCACAAAATCGATCGCCATGTGCTTGACTAAGTAGCAGGTAGTGACCACAGACCAATCAAGCTTGTAATGAATATGGAGTATGTTCCACAGGAACAAAAGCCTTTGCCCCGCTGGAATTACAAACGAGCAGATTGGGACAAATTTGCCATACTAACAGCCAAATATTGTGAAAACATAAATACACGATATGGCAACATGAAGCAAATGGTGGAAAGTCTAAACAGAGCAATAATACAGGCGGCCACTGAGTCTATTCCAAGAGGAGCGACGAAAAATTACAAACCATAATGGACTGAAGAAATACAAATTTTGGCGGACAAAGTTGAAGATGCCAGGAAGACAGCAGAGAGAGAACAAACAACTGAAGCGAACATCTCTCTCAAAGCCATCTCAGCAAAATATAAAAGAACAGTAAATCAAACAACAAGAGATTGTTGGAGGGAAAAAACAGAAAACCTGAATTTTGATAGAGATGGAAACAAACTATGGAAACTAGTGAAAGCCATGAACAATGAAGGACCTAGAAACAAACAAATAACAATTAAACAAGGAAATGCCTTGCTTACAGGAAAAAAGGCTGCTAATAAACTAAATGGAACACTATGCCAGTGCAAACCACATTGATATTACAATCAAACAGGAGAAAGCAATCGAAGACAAACAGATACATCATAGTAATACAGAGACTGCAGCAGAATATATGATGGCAAATCTAACAATGGAAGAAATGGAACAGGCAATGAATATCATAAAAAAGAAGAAATCACCAGGAAAGGATGGAATCACAAATGAAATGCTAATAGGACTAGGCACTAAGGCAAAAAAGAAACTACTAGCAGTCCTAAATTACAGCTGGAAGAGAGGAATAGTGCCACAGGCATGGAAGGAAGCTATACTAATACCAGTCCCAAAGAAAGAAAAAGACCTGGAAGAACCAAATGGATATCGACCTATCAGTCTACGTAACTGTGTAGGAAAATTAATGAAACGCATTATCAATGGCAGGCTAACGTGGTATCTGGAAGAAAACAAACTCTTAACACCACACCAAGCAGGATTCAGAAAGTACAGATCTACTGAAGATCAAATAACCTATATAGCTCAGGAAATAGAGGATGCCTTGCAAGATAGATTTAGAAAAAGCATTTGATAAAGTATGGAAGGAAGGACTGAAAGTAAAACTGCAAAGAATGCATGTTTGTGGGAAAATGTATAAATGGATCAGCCACTACCTTGAGAACAGAACTGCCAGGACAAAAGTACAAGGACAAACAAGCAAAATGATGCTGTTTGAGCAAGGTGTCCCCCAAGGAGGAGTTCTTTCACCAACATTATTCCTAGCATATTTAAATGACATCACGGAAAATTTTCCAGCCAGAGTACACACATCCTCCTTTTGCAGATGACCTAGCTATATGGACATCTGAGGAATATATTAGTGCAGCTAACAGCAGAATACAGCATGCCTTATTAGCGCTAGAGGACTGGTCAAAATCATGGCTAGTGAAGATAAGTGAGGAGAAAACAACATGCACAGTGTTCTCCCTCTCAAATAAAACTCAGCAACCTAAACTGGTATTGAATGAAAAAATATTGCGCCACGAAGAAAATCCAAACTATCTAGGAGTCACCTTTAATCGTCGCATGACATGGAAGACACAGGTTGAGAACAATCGAACAAGAGCAAGGCAAAGAATGGCAATCATGAAAAAGTTTGCTGGTACAACGTAGGGAGCAGATTAGAAAGTTCTCAAGAAGTTATATACTGGAAGGGTGAGGCCAGTACTGGAATATGGCATTGCAGCTTGGGCAACAGCATCTAAGTCAAACTTTAACAAAATAAATAGAGTCCAAAATCAAGGAATGCGAATCACAACTGGAAGCCTGCAGATAACGCTTATTAATGAACTAGAAAAGATCACTTGCTTACAACCAATGGAGGATAGAAGAGATAGCAGAGCCCAGTGTCGTGTGTGTAAAGAATGAATGTCGTCTTAGTTACTTGTTCTTCTTTACCACTTTAGTGTCGTCCCTGGAGTGAAGAGAATCAACACCCACATTATTTTTTTTAATTCAATATCTCTATTCTGGAGATATCCAGCAGACTCCGTCCACACACTCCCTCAATCTGAGGACACCTTCTTCTCCCTCTTACTCACCCCTGGATCATGCCTCCGCTCATTCTTCCCCAACATAACATACTTGACAACTCTCGCTTCAACAAATAAAACCAAGAAATTTATTAAAGCAAAGAGTATATGTAGGAGAAGTGTGTATGTGTGTATAAGGTGTAGAATGTGTGTCGAATATTCTAATGTTAGACCAGTGATTTAGAAGCAAAGTCTGTAACATCATAGTGCTTAGCACACAACAGCACCATTTTTTCCGGACAGTGAACCTCACCCAGAAGATGACGACTTTCTCCAATCACTCGAACAAACAGGATGCTGGTAATCCGATAGACACTGTTGATCTTTGTCTTCACTTTACCACACGGTGAAGTTACTCTGTTTCCTAATATTTGTTTGAACTGGTAGTCTTCCATTTAACTGAAATGTCACTTGGGGAAAATCTACTGTTTATTAGTTTCTGATTATAACATTTTCCCCTCTTTTAGAACACAACCTATTAATGTTTGTTAGGTAGATGGGTATATATATATATATATATATATATATATATATATATATATATATATATATATATATATATATATATATATATATATATATATATATATATATATATATATATATGTCCTTAGTATGCGAGTTATTAATCTTCGGTGATGAAGCTTATCACTCATTAAACACAACACTTCTGTTCATACAATTCTACTCAGCAGAAGCCAGGTTTCTGCGGAACAACTAGGTTCTGAGCCCCGTGTAAAACCTCTCAGCAACCTCTGTCTTCTTTCCATGAGCAATCATTGTATAAAACTTGGAACTGCTTCTTCGTAATAAATCATCTCAAACTCACGTGGAACACTCAAGGGGAACTGTAAATGGAACCTGTAGAGTAGATAACATCATGGTGAGGGCAACTCAGTCCTGACCGTAATTAGGTGATTGTAGGCCAATAACAGCACTCAGATCTATAACAGAGATCCGATCTCTGTCATACGGCCAAATCGCACATCACAATGGTCTTATACATGGCAACACCAGGAAAGAATAAAGGAACGGGTAGAAACCCAGCAGATGCCCTACTGGAAGATCCTACCATATCACATACCTCTTCTCCCTCTCAACCATCCTTAATCTCTCTAATTATTATTCCCCTACATTGTCCTCAACTTCCTGAGTAAAATGATATCTCACATAAGCTAGTTGAAGCCACACAATAGAATACTAGTGCCGACGCTCCTATGATACTTTCTAGCACCGCACTATAGAACATTCTATCACTAATCATAATACATTATATCACGGCACAGTACTGTACTCTATTCCTAATCATACTCTAAGATAGATATAATTAATTGCCTACCATATGTCTATTCCTGTTGTTACTCGAGAAACTAGGCAATCCGATTGGATCTATGTCCGCGGATAACTATCACTACTTAGACAGCCCAGTCCCCCTAATATAACACAACTCGGAATAATCCCCAATCCTAACACTTCAGAATATTTTTCTCGACTCCTTCCACCTGTTTACCGCACTGGGTTTTATATGGGTGCTTGAGTGAGTCACCAGAAAGTCCAGACGCCAATCAGTCCAGAATTTGGCTTTGTCCTCCTGTTTCCAGACTAACCAGAGTCAATTAGCTGTCAAGTTTCCTTTTCATTTGGGGAGTTCTTTGTCTCATCCAACAAATATCCTGGTTGTCTGTAAGCCAGAGACCTTTCTCCCATTACAGAATCCTTCTGACCTCTAGCAGACATCTGTCCATTACTTCCAACGGCTAACTCCCGTTTTGTAGACAAATGTCGCCAGTACACACACCTCTCGAACAACATCCTGTCATCAAACTGTCGACTGTGTGTAGACAACGCGACGTGACTCCCTTTGATCTCATACACACTGTCGACCAGGTGCAGAGAATCTGTACCGACGTATTTTCCTCAGTTTGTTCACCATCAAAGAGTCAATTGTGTTAGCAAAATAATGTCGGGCCTGGTTGTCATCGATCGACTGACAAGTTTATTTATCCTGTGACACCCAGCAACAAGCAGAAAAATTTAGAAGATTGACAGACCACCCTATGTATAACAGGTTTAATGGTTTTGGAAAGGGAAGACTGAAGCGTGGCAACTTTGTAGAAATTGCAAAACGAAAGATTAGGGCAGATCCCATACTTAACATATCAACAGTCAAATCCATTTACAATGCACACAAGTTTCCAGCTTGGAGACAACAGCAACTGCCTGAGATGATAGAAAACATTCCTGGTATTGAAAAAAAGAACACTCAGAATGAAACTGAAAGAAGAAAAATAACTCTAAACTACATAAAAGAACATTACCCACGCAACAATTGGACCCATGCATATACAGATGGATCAGCCAAAAATTAAATAGAAGAAAATGGAGGAGGAGGAATTCTTCTAAATTTAAAAAATGGAGTGAAAAAAAAACACAGTTAGTGGCAACTGAAAAATTTTCAAGTAACTTCAAAGCAGAGATAGAAGCTATGAAAACTGCAGCAGAAATGCTCTTGATGGAGGAAAATAAAGAGAAGCAAATAGCTATCTTCACAGATGCAAAGTCAGCTGTCTCAATACTGAAGAGCAAAAACAGCACAGAACTAGCTGACCTAAGAGCAGCACTCTATGGTCTATGCCAGAAATCCCAAAAAGTTGTAATACAGTGGATCCCATCACATTGCAATATACCTGGAAATGAAGAGGCTGACAGACTAGCAAAAGAGGGTGGACGACTACCACAGCCTGACATAGACATAA
This sequence comes from Cepaea hortensis, assembly GCA_963921405.1. Lineage (NCBI taxonomy): Eukaryota > Metazoa > Mollusca > Gastropoda > Stylommatophora > Helicidae > Cepaea > Cepaea hortensis. The sequence continues at coordinate 17,433,551 of OY992893.1, read as the reverse complement.
CCTATAATGAGGCAAAGTGGTTGATAAAAAGCACTTATAGAACCAAATGGGAATCAGAGCATCCAGGCCACCAGAAGGATGACGCATATTACAAACTCGAAAGAAGAGAACAAGTAGCAATCTCCAGACTCCGGACAGGACATAACAGGCTGAAACACCACTTGTTCAATAAACTAAAGATAGGAGATACCGATGAATGCAATTGTGGAACTGGTAAAATGACAGCTAAACATTTGATGCAGGAGTGCCCAATATATGCAGAACAGAGAAAGATATTTTGGCCCACACCTGCTTCATTTGAGGACAAGCTCTATGGAGATATCAACAAGCTCAAGTTGACTGCAGCTTACTTTAACTACATTCAGGTTGACATTTAAAGGTGCATGAAGAAGTATTTAGACTGCCGCACTTCATACCACGGGTATGTCGGTTACAAAAGCGTCACAGAGGCATGAAATGGAATATTGTTTGGATAGCAAATCCATTACGTGGAAAGTCTGAACCAAAAGTTCACTGTCTGGGCTTCATAAAAGGTGGAAAAAGTGTCCTAGTGGCACGAAATGGAATATTGCTTGGATGGCAAATCCATTACGTCGAAAGTCCGAATCGAAAGCTCACTGTGTGGATGTCATCTGCAGACTGCATCCTTCTGGTTTCCGGAAGAACAGCCTATGGTGAATGGAACGCTCAATATACGGAAGTGAGGCTAAGCAGCCATGTGCAGGACGTGACGATTCCTTGGGTGAGCCCAGTACCAGAGCACTGTGTGTCGGCTCTGCAAGTATGGAAGCCTCCTTGGATGGCGGGGAATGCCCATGGTCTGCCCCTTCTTTCCCTTGAGGGCTGACCAGGATGTCTTTGGCTGTTCTATATGGACTAGCTGGGATGGGGGATAACACCACAACAGTGAGAGTCAAACGTCCTAATTTTTCTTATTTTCCGCAATTGTTAGTGCCCAGAAATGACGATTTACACATATAAAAGATTGCCCTTCGATCAGTGCCAAACAAAACGCGCGGATTCATTGTGTTTTAAGAGAGAACGAGTGTTTAAGTAGTTTGTTTTGATTATTTTAGAAATGACAACACCTTCTGTTTCTGGACCTCATCGATTTTAATACAATTACCGTTTTAAACAATTTTATATTATAGTGATTCTGATTTAAAGGACTTTGTGAAAGATTCTAAAATTAATACCACGTGCAGTAGTCAGTTAATTATTTAGTAGACGGTCATAATTGAAAACAAAGCTAACAGCAAAAGTTCGTCATAATATCTTGGCATACTTTATCAAATACTTTATCAAATGCCTTAGTATAATCTATGAAGCACAAAAATATGTCTTTCTGTGTCTCTATTGATCTATCTATTAGTGTTCGTAATGTTTATTTTGCATTGTTTCTACCCTTTGCTTCCACAAATCCATACTGTTCTTCAACAATTTCCATTTTTAGTTTCCTTCGTGTTCTTCTCCTTATAAATCTGAGTAGAAGCTTAGTGACACGGTTTATGGGGTTAATTGTACAAAAGTCTTCGCATTCAATTGTTCCTGGTCTTTTTTTTTTTTTTTTTTTGGTTTGGTATAGCTATAAGTACAGATTTCAGCAAATCACTTGGTAAATATCCACTGCTTTAAATACTATCCAACATTTTGGTTAATATATCTACTCCAAATTCTCCCAATACTTCTAATTCTTCTATTGTGTTTCCATCTGGCCCAGCTGTTTTTCCTTTCTTCATATGTTTGACAGTGTCAGCGACGTCTTTTTTTAAAGTATAGTTACACCTTCTAAGTTACTTTCTTCTGTTAATTCTTCCCTTTCCTCCATAATATATTTCTCTGATATACCCAGTACGCCTCTTCATTATAGCACCTTCCTAATATATCTTTCCTCTTTTTTTCTTGTTAATGTTTTTTTTTTTTAAATTTCAAACACCCTGTATTTACTGCCGGCTCCGTGGCGAAGGTTTTACGGACGAAGTTCTTGTCCGGTTCGAAACACAGCTGCGTTAGATTTTGCAGCAAACCGCCTTGCGTTGGAATTTTATGAAATAATATGGCTGCCGGTTGTTCAGAAAGCAATGGCAAAGCACTGAACGTAAACTTGCCAAGAGATCACAACAGCAAAAAATACTGGTGTTGACTGCGACGACCTGTAAAGGATATGCAACTAAATTTTTAACTTTTGCATTAACATCTCCTAGTATTATTTTTGCTAGTATCCCTGGCCTAGGGGTTAACGACTTTCTCCGTAATCCTGTATATCTATGTGAGCAACGCAGCTGCACGAGATTCGGTAGCGGATCGCGTCGCGTTGGTTACTTACGGGGTATGTGAGTCGGTCGCTCAGAAAGCAATGGCAAACTACTGAGCGTAATCTTGCCAAGAATATCAACGGCAGCTGAAAAATGCTGGTGTTGATTGCAAAGTCCTTTAAAGGATATGCAACTTAAAAAAAAAAAAGTATTATTTCTAATTTTATTTCATGTTATTTAATTTGAGGTATCGCCATTTCTCATTTATCGTAAATCATAAAATTCAACTGCACATGTATTTCATTAGTTGCTTAAAGCATATTTAAAACATTATTATAACATGATAGTAATATTAGTAATGCCTTGATTTATCACTATACTTAGTGATAATTCTGTTCAAGCATTCTGCGGAATTACCAGATAGCTAAAATGAAAACACCTAGATAAAGCAATGAGTAGTCGACATAAGCCGGTCTCTCTGGCTGAGGGGTTACAACACTTTCTCCGTAATCCCGTTTGTCACGCAGTCTCGTAGCGGGAGCGAGCTGGGAGCGGTTCGTCCCCCGCTGGTGACTTGCGGGACACTGAGCCGGCCGCTCAGAAAGCAATGGCAAACTACTGAGCGTAATCTTGCCAAGAAATCAACAGACAGCTGAAAGATGCTGCTGTTGACAGCGATGTCCTGTAAAGGATATGCGAATGTAAAAAAAAAAAAAGTCGACATAAAGGGATGAATATGATGCCCTAAATATGGGTGGTTACGACATACCAGAGATTTGATATGCTGACAACACAATATTGCTATCCACAATACAGAATGATATAGAAAACCTAATAACCTCAACCCAATTGAACAATGAAAATCACAACTTATATCTTAGCATAGCAAAAGCAAAGATAATGCATACCAGATAAAACTACTATGGAGAAAGAAATATATGTTAATGAGGAAAAATTGGAGGTGGTTGAAAATTTCGAATATCTTGGGTCAATGATTATTGATTACCAACAATGGTGACACTATAAAATAAATTAAAAGATGAATAAGTATTGCTCTTCAAGGACTAAAACAACTGAATAAATTGTGAAGTGGGACAGATAAAACTACACAAATTTGATTTTTAAGAGCACGCATCTTTTCCATTGCAACATACGCCTGTGAGACTTGGATACTTACTCCCATTGCAACATACGCCTGTGGACCTGGACACTAACTAAACAAGTTGAACAGATCATAAATGCCTTTGAACATAAATGTTATAGGCGAGTTCTAAGAATATCTTGGATAAAGAAAAGAATAAATGCATCCATACTTCGAGAGCTGAATATTATAGAATGTTGGCTATTAAAGACGATAAAAGATAAAACAAAGAAAATTGAAATATTTTGGTTACTTGAAACGTCATGAAAGTTTGGAGAAAACAATAATTGAGCGGTGCATGCCTGGGAAGAGAGGAAGAGGAAGGCTAAAGAGAAGATGGGTGGAGGATGATCTCCAGATGGGTGTATGTATCGGTCGTGAGACATCTTGCTTGTGATCGAGAAGTTTTCCGGAAGGTTGTTATGGGAGAGAGGTTCTGCAAAGAACATGCTACTGAATGAATAAATGAAGGGGACATAAATATCCTATATTGTTGCAAGGGAGACTACTTGAGAAAAATAATAACATTATATACCTATCTATAATATGTCAATTAAATTATTATATCTCAACTTCGCCTTTAGGAATCAGGAAAATATATATGTGGTTAAAAAATCTTAAATATTTTATATATAACTTCTAATTTATTTAAAAAAACTTTAAAATGTCTTTGTATAATTAAATTGTATAATCTATATTTTAGTTTTATACTTAAATTTAATAATTAATAAGTATCAAATTCAAACTGGTTTCTCTTCACAACGTGTGTTGCATCTCTCGCTGTAATCTGTTCCCTAAAGAACTCCTCCTTGGGGGACACCTTGCTATAACAGCATCATTTTGCTTGTTTGTCCTTGTACTTTTGTCCTGGCAGTTCTGTTCTCAAGGTAGTGGCTGATCCATTTATATATTTTCCCACAAACATGCATGTTTTGCAGTTTTACTTTCAGTCCTTCCTTCCATACTTTATCAAATGCTTTTTCTAAATCTATCTTGCAAGGCCTGTTAAGGTTGGTGAAGGCATTGGTGGAATGAAACAAATTGGTGAGGAGATGGCAAGGGAAACAAAAATGTAAAGATTGAAAAAAAAAAAAGTTTGTGCTAATACTGATGCTTGTTTTACTTTTTACAAAAAGTATAAAAAAAAAAAAAGAGGAAGGGAAAAAATGAATGAACCCTTACAAATATGACCAAAAAATAAGCAAGGAGAAAAAGAAAACCAACTCCTTTTACTTCTACTATTATTGAACATTGCATGCATAAGTAAAAAAAAAAAAAAAAAAACAATAAGCAAGGAGAAAAAAGATAACCAACTCCTTTTTACACCTACTATATTATTTAACAGTGCAGGATGAAATTGTTATTGTATGTACCTGCCATGTTTTAACACCATTCCTAAGAAAATCATTTAGCTAATGGAATCACATGTTTGGAAAATGTGATCATTATTGTGTTTATTAGCATTGCTGTTATCACTCTTAGTAGTTCTATTCTTTGTCATAATTATTATAAGATGTATTTTATGTAAACACAATTCCTAAGAAAATCAATTTAGCACATGGAATCACATGTTAAAACTATTAATACTATTATTATTATCATTGAGTCTATCACTATCATCACCCTTAGGCCTTATCAGTGTTATTCCTTGTCACTATTAATATTATATTTATTTACGTATTTGGTTGTTACTTTGCATTATTATCATTGTAATCACTTTTAATATATATGGCTTTGTAAACGCGTATACTATCACATCCCCCTTTCCCACATTTTTGATACTGTGATTGTTGTCTCTGCTGCCACCCTCAACGGTTGTTTGTAAACAGTTTTGCACCGCCATGTTTTATCATCACCGAGCGGTGGTGATGGTACTTGGTAGGAGTTTTTGGAGCTGACAGGAGAGCGGGGCGGCAGAGGAAATAAAAACAGCCTGCTACCATCACGCTTTTGATTTAAAATATTCCCTTTACAACAATGTCAATGGAGAAATGTTTAAATGTATAAAATAATTGTAATTTTTGCGCATATGTCACCTACACGCCCACATGCAACGCTCTGTAAAAACACGCACACAAATACTGAACACACAGTACGCATGTAACAACACAAACAATACAAATGCAACAACTACCCCTCCTGCATTGTAAACTAGGATACTCCTTGACAACCCCCCCCCCCTTCCCCCCCCCCACCCCTTAAATACTGTTGGTTTTTGATGCTGCTGCTGCCTTCACCGGTCGGTTCTAACAAGTTTTACTGCCATTTTCCTCATTACCAAGTGGTGATGATGGTATTGGTGGGGTTGGAGCTGACAGGTGAAAGGGGGGAAGAGGGAAAATAATGGTATACTACCGTCTTGTTGTTGTTTGTACTCGTTTTTCGCTACCCCCCATTTCAAATGTATAAAGGTTGAAACAAATGTTGTAAAAATTTGCGCATATGTCACCTACACTTCCACATGCAACGCTCTGTAACAACACAAACAATACAAATGCAAATGTTTCTTAACACTCAATAAAAGTTTTTAAAAAAAAAAAAAAAAAAAAATCTGTTCCCTAGACAGGGGAAACTGTTCCTGCTACATATGAAGACGAACACAATTTTTGGCAGGTACAAGCATGTACCTTAAAAATTAAAAAAAAAAAAAATTCTGTTCCCTAGCCGGTGACGACGGAAATTTCTATAAATTGGAGGATATTCACGTCCAAGAATTTGGCAAAGTTGGAGAGGTCACAATTACAAAAGATGATACTTTGCTATTGAAGAGAAAGGGTAACATGGCTGATATTGTGAAACAGATTTCTGAGATTAGAGATGAACGACTTCAAAGGATGACAAAAGCCAAATAAAGGAACGTTTGACAAATTATAAAACGGTGTAGCTGTACTAAAGGTAGTGTGAACTAAACTGCAGCAGGGGTATCTTCACTTCTAACAACAGCAGAGACCGTGGTCGTAGAGCACCCTAAACAGGACAAGCTGCCAAGTGCTATGAGAGCAATGGGAGACATGTACATTTCATTCCCTCATGTTCAATTACTGTTGCATACAAAAGCTACTATCAAAGATCTCAAAAGATCACAAAATATTTGTCAGCATTCATTATGCGTTTTCCACATTTCCTGCTAATGTTGCTCTGGGACCCAGTCGGATTAGTTTAAAGTGCAATTATTTTTTTTTTTTCAAATTCATCTTTGCTACCCTTGCCTGGATATAAATTCCACCATGTGTTAATGCTAAAGCTACTATCAAAGATCTCAAAAGATCACAAAATATTTGTCAGCATTCATTATGCGTTTTCCACATTTCCTGCTAATGTTGCTCTGGGACCCAGTCGGATTAGTTTAATGGTGCAATTTTTTTTCTTTCAAATTCATCTTTGCTACCCTTGCCTGGATATAAATTCCACCGTGTGTTAATGCTGATGGTATTTTTGTTTTTCCTAGAAGAATGGTCAGAAAATGTTTTTCGGCACCCAAAAAACAAAAATCGTTTCAAACACTTCAAATTCTTTTGAAAATTGACGAGGATATGAATTGTATAATAGTATAGAATTTGATTTGTTTTGCATAAATAAAATGTACAGTTGCAACTTCAAAAACAAAACCAAAAAAAAAAAAAAAAAATCGCCTGTTGTATCCAAAGATTTTATTCTCTCTATTGTTGAATGGGATTTATTGTCTGATCTAGAGATCCTATATCAAGATGTAGATGATCAATGGGAAATGCTGAAGAATTCAATCAGTTGTGCAGCAGAAAAAAATATTCCAAAAGTAAAGAAAGTTGGCCGTAAGTCATGGATGACTGAAGAAATTTTACAACTAATGGAAACAAGAAGACAGAACAAAAATAATCCTGCCAAATATGAAGAAATTCACAGAAAAGTCAGAACCTTATGTAAGGAGGCTAAAGAAACATGGCTTGAGAAAAATTGCAGAGAAATTGAAAAACAACACAACAGTAAAAATGCGAAACTAATGCACAAAAGAATTCAGGAGATTACTAATCAAAGAACACGTACATCAGCAGGCTGCCTAAAGACAAAAGATGGAAGAGTCATAATAGAAAAAGATCAGATTTTACATGTATGGTCAGATTACGTGAAAAACCTTTATGACGATAGCAGAGACGAACAATATATTGTTCAAAATAACAATGAAGGGCCAGCAATTTTGAAGATGGAGGTTCAGAATGCTCTTAATCATATGAAATCTGGCAAAACCCCCGGTCCAGACAGCGTCACAACAGAAATGATTAATGCTTTAGAAGAATATGGAATAGATAAAGTTACCAGTCTGCTTAATACAATATATGATACTGGAAATATACCTCATGAGTTATGTAATTCTGTATTTATTGCAATCCCAAAGAAATCAGGAGCCTTGGAATGTGATCAACATCGAACAATTAGTATAATGAGTCACATCACGAAGATTTTGCTAAGAATTATCATGCAAAGAGTTAGGAGGAAAATACAACCTGAAATAGGAGAATAACAATGTGGGTTTGTAGTAGGCAAGGGTACAGTAAATGCTGTGTTTATACTGAGAACCGTAATCGAACGTTCTATAGAAGTAAACAAAGATCTACACCTTTGCTTCATTGACTACACAAAGGCTTTTGATAAAGTGAGACATGTCAACATGATAAGGATGCTTGAAGATCTACAAATTGATGGGAAAGACCTTAGACTTGTAAAAAACATATATTGGAAACAACAAGCTGCCATAAGAGTTGATAATGAAGTAAGCCAATATCAGCCTATTAAGAGAGGTGTGAGACAGGGATGTGTAATGTCTCCAGATCTGTTTTCCCTGTACAGTGAAAATATTTTCAGAAATATTGAAAATATGGAAGGAATCAACATTGGGGGACGATGCATCAATAACATTAGATATGCAGATGATACAGTCTTGATTGCAGACAATGAACAGGACCTGCAAAATTTAGTAGATGCGGTTGTTACACACAGTGAACAACAAGGGTTAGAATTAAATTGTAAAAAGACACAGATTATGGTCGTCACTAAGAAGAACGAAATACCACAGTGTAATATACAAGTAAATGGGAATATTCTTCAACAAGTGAATCGGTACAATTACCTCGGAACAGTAATAACATCTGATGGGAGATGCCTTGAAGAGATTAGAACAAGAATCGCCATGGCAAAAGTAGCCTTTAGCAAGATGAAAAACATACTGACCAATAAAAAGATGTCAATTGAAACGAGAAAAAGAGTGTTGAGATGCTACATAGAACCTGTACTTTTATATGGACGTGAAGCTTGGACAATGAGCAGCCAGGCTGAAAAACATCTGATGGCTGTAGAAATGTGGTTTCTGAGGAAAATGCAAAGAATACCATGGACAGCCAGAAAGACCAATGAACAAGTCCTTCAAGAAACAAATGAAGATCGTAAACTGATCAGAGACATTAGACGTAGACAGTCACAATTTTTTGGGCATGTTATGAGAAGAAATGATTTGGAGAACTTGGTGACAACTGGTAAGATCGAGGGGAACAGACCAAGGGGAAGACCTAGAAACAAGTATCTGGATGGCTTGGCCTTGTGGCATGGTCGAGACAGAAACACGGAACTGATCCACGACTCTGTTGATCGAGTGAGATGGCAGAACATGACCGCCCACGCTTACCGGCATGGCACATGATGATGATGATGTTGAATGGGAACGATTGATTGATTACTCAACCACTATATAAAGGTGGTTACACCATGCCAAGACTATAATGCTGTCACACTTGCATAAAATGTATATGCTTTATTTGTTAATGTAAAAAGACATTGTTTTGTATAAAATAAATGTTTATATTATAGATATATTAACAAATTTTTGTTTTTTAAATGTGGTACAAGAGTTGGCCATGTGAGTCAACATCAGGTTTTCCAGCGGTTTGTTTTGCTTCATGGACAGCTGACAACCACATCAAAATTTCATTCAATGTTGTGAGTGTGAAAGAGAACACATGGTGTGTGGAAGGACATTCTGAAGTTAATTTGTTTGTGTTTTTGTTCATATTTTGTGCATACTTGATGTTAAAACGCATTGCACACCGATTCGACGCACAAACGACCTGTTAAACACACCTACACAAATACCATACACGCAGCACGCCTGTTAAAATACTAACAATACAAATGCAGAAGGTTTAACACTTAATTTAAAAAAAAAAAAAATACTGGTCCCAAGGGCCACACAAAATTAAAGGAAAGATTGCTCTTCGACCTTTTGGCAAAGATCAAAGTGTAGTATGTGTTGTTTGTCCATCAAGAATGATGATGACCATTCATTTCATCCAGTGCGGTTGAAAGTATGGAACGTGAGTTCTAAGATGGCTTATAAGGCCAATTTTGGTGTTCGAAATATTCTTTGACAATGTGGCAAGAATGTTTGACGTTCCAGTGGAGGATGTCCAGCCGTTTCTTCATAGCTCTTACAGTCCTGGTTGCTTCACACGTGACGGCACCCTTGTGTAATGATGTTCGCCACGAAATTCGGTCTTTGGCAGCAGTCTCCCAAGTGTCATGATTAATTCCAAAAGCTTTTAGTGAGATTTTCAGTGTCTTTATATCGTTTCCTCTGGCCGCCTTAGGAGCGTTTACCACAACGCAGCTCGCTGTAAAATATTCGTTTAGGAGGGAGCCTGTGATCTGGGATGCGAGACAAGTGACCAGCCCAGCGAATCTGATTCTTCATTAGTATAGTGTGGATACTGGGCATGGACGCACTTTCTAGGACTTCAGAATATGGGATCTTGTCTTGCCATTTAATCATCAATAGCTTCCTAAGGCAGACTGTGTGGAAGTGGTTTAATTTCCTAGCGTGTCGCTGATAAACAGTCAAGTTTTCACAAGCATATAGTAGTGTGGATAATACAACTGCTTTGTAGACTTTCAGCTTTGTTTGCAGGCTTATTCCATTCCTGTCTCATACAAGTACAAGCGTTGATTTTCGAGAATTCGCTAGACGGTGATGCTGTCATCTACACAGATGGGTCGGTCGTCCGACGTGTGAGAAGCTCATGGGTCTTTACGGCTCGGGCCGGAGGGAGAATTGTGAAGGAGGACTCTGGTGCTTTCACTGAAACCACAAGTAGCCTGACTATGGAAGTCATGGCAGTAAGTAAAGCAATAACATGGCCCGAGACACAGACATCCACTAGGGCATGTTTCCTTAGCGACTCAATGAACATGATTAAGAGGACAGAGGAGGGGTCGATCTGAAGAGAATGGTTGCTGCCTCTGGAGCGGTCTCGGCTGGCAAAGATTAGTTTCATCTTCGTGCCAGGGCATGCGGGAGTACAAGGAAATGAGCTGGCTGACAAGCTCGCAGGTGAGGCTACTGTGGAGGGCGGACGCACCATGGACCAGGCTGACATTCTGAATACTCTACGAGAAGTAAGACTTTTGCGTGAACCAAATGATGACTGTGAATCTACAACCATGGCCAGACTGCGAGAACAGCAAATTAAAAGAGGGGTGGCCAAACAAGAACACTACGCAGGAAGCCAAAGAAGATTGATAAACCAACACAGAACTGGCGTCGTTAGCCACTACACGCTGCGGAATTTGCTGAGGAGGGGATCCGAGCACTTATGGACTGAATGATTCGATGTGCAATGAGGATGATCTGTCGACTAACTAACTAACTAACTAACTAACTAACTAACTAACTAACTAACTAACTAACTAACTAACTAGCTAGCTAGCTAGCTAACTAACTAACTAACTAACTAACTAACATTCTTCTTCAGTCTGCCAAAGGCCATGCTGGCCTTGGAGATTCTTGCATTCACTTCGTCATCAATTGTGACATTTTATGACACAGTGCTGCCAAGATAGGTGAATTTGTCGACAACACTTAGTCTATGACTATTCATTTTGATATTCGGCACTGCGTAATTAATCCCTGGAGCTGACTGGTACATAACTACAATCTTCTGCAAGTTGATATTGAGCCCAAAGTTGGCACAGACATGTGAGAAAGCTGAAACATTATGCTGCATGTCTGCCTCTGAGTTGGCGTACAGAGCGCAATCATCAGCAAACAGGAGCTCTCTGACGGTGTCACTGTTAATGTTTATTTTATCTTTCAGCCTTCTGAGATTGAACAACTTTCCATCCATGTGGTACTTGATGTCTATTCCAATGTCGTTGTTCTGGAAGGCATTCGTCAGCATAGCTGAAAACATGACGCTGAACAGTGTTGGTGCCAGGACACAGCCTTGCTTCACTCCATTGGTGACAGGAAAGGGATCAGACTGTTCACCATTTTCCTGTACTCTTGCCTGCATACCATCATGAAACAGTCGCACTATTTGGACAAACTTTTGAGGACAGCCATATTTTGCCATAATCTTCCACAGTCCATCTCTGCTGACTGTATCACAGGTCTTGGTAAGGTTAATGAAAGTGGAGAGCATTTCCGTTGCAGCTGTCTTGCAGCGAAAATCATGTCAACAGTTCTTTGTTCTTTTAAATCTACGCTTGATTTTGCAAGGGGCCGGGATTATCACCCGACACACAGGGACGTGGTGACCAAATGGGTTGCTCTGGCCCCTCTGGGAACCGCAAGCCCTTCGAAAAAAAAAAAAAATTGCGACAACCATCGCAAAATTTGATAACATTAAGAATGAAATGAGAAGACATTGTAGGTATATGTGTGACCAGATGGAAAGGAATGGGCATAATCTATTCTGCTTTTTTTCTCCTTGCTTTATTGACTACACAAATGCTTTCGACATGTCAACATGATAGAGATGCTTGCATATCATGACATCTCAATTGACATATATTGTTGTCATTAGGCACGGCGAAGTTGCGATCGGACACGTCTGGGGCCGAAAAATAGTAATAAACACAATATTTATCTATATCTATAAAACAGAGTGTATGTGTGTGTGTAGTTGGCTATGAATTGGATGCGTTCGATAACGGTACATCCGATTGAGATGAAATTTTCTACACGTCTTCCTTTCATTGCTGTGCAACCGACTGTAATAGTTTCTTAGTGTAAAATCGGCTACTTACTTAATAACATTTAATATTTCATTTTTCATTATATAATTTCTATATAGCAGGGGGACTTCACTCTAGAAAAGTTATTTCAAGGGGCATAACTTTTAATAACATTTCTATATACTTTATAGTCATATTGTTGGATTTACTTGCACTATTGTTAAACTCTTTGTCTATAGTTATTTAGAGGCATATGAGTTATAATAAATAATGATATAATCTTTAAGGCATTTTCAAAGTTTTCATAAAAATAATGCATAATGCTTAACATTGTAACCCATCTTTTTCTGCTTAAAGAAGTTATCAACTGTCATGTCGGTGATTAAACACAGTTTTCATTAAAAATAATGGATGGTGTGTGGAAGGACATTCTTTTAAGTTACTGTGCGCCAGGAGCTGGGCGAAACCACGCCAGGTCAGATAGATAGACAGATAGTCGGGAACGGGAGCTTATTTGACTACTTATATGAATTAAATGACATACTCCCCACCAGGGACTGGGTGAAGCCAGGCCGGCTCAGACAGACAGACAGACAGATAGTCGGGAACGGGAGCTTATATGACTACGTATATGAATTAAATGAGATGCTCCCCACCAGGGACTGGGTGAAGCCGGGTCAGACAGATAGACAGACAGACAGATAGTCGGGAACGGGAGCTTATATGACTACGCATATGAATTAAATGAGATGCTCCCCACCAGGGACTGGGTGAAGCCAGGCCGGCTCAGACAGACAGACAGACAGATAGTCGGGAAAGGGAGCTTATATGACTACGTATATGAATTAAATGAGATGCTCCCCACCAGGGACTGGGTGAAGCCGGGTCAGACAGATAGACAGACAAACAGATAGTCGGGAACGGGAGCTTATATGACTACGTATATGAATTAAATGAGATGCTCCCCACCAGGGACTGGGTGAAGCCGGGCCAGGTCAGACAGACAGACAGATAGACAGACAGACAGATAGTCGGGAACGGGAGAGCTTATATGACTACTTATATGAATTAAATGAGATGCTCCCCACCAGGGACTGGGTGAAGCCGGGCCGGGTCAGCCAGACAGACAGACAAACAAGCAGACAGACAGACTGATAGATAGATCCCCTCCAGGGCCTGGGCGAAGCCGGGCCGGGTCAGCTAGTTCTCTATAAAATGAGTTTTTGGTATGTAGTTTGGAGTATCTGGAACGATTTAATTGAATTTACATTGATTCATATGGAAATAATTGCCTCGAGTTTTGTCGGTTTCGGGATTCGCAGATTCTTCAGACGAATTATCGACGAAAGTCGAGGTTTGACTGTACATGTATCCGCGATTGTTTGTATTATGAACTACATGTTAAGAAATAAGGCAACCGGTTGGTTGCTGAATTAGCTAGCTTTCAAACAATGTTTTCCCGTGATGAATTTGAATAACGAAGACACAAACAATAGATTGCACGATTTATTGCCTGGCATATTTCGCCGCATCTCGTCAGGTACATACTGCAGAAATCACACAACTTACGTGAATTAACTAGATAAATCCTTCAAACTGAAATATACACATGTTAGCACAATAATGTCGATTGTCTACCACGGTAATTTTAAACTGACTAACATGTCTTTCTGCTTGCACAAGGACGGCTTACGAAGGTTGATTGTTATAGCTTCAGCAAACTTTAACAATCGACTATTTTGTGTGTTGAACAACACACGGAAGGCACTGTCTCTTTCAACCACGTGACCGCTCTCGAGCACATGTCTCGCGACCGATGAAGCAGGACTGTTCCGGTGTGTCGGCCTGCCTAGGCTACCATCTTCTGTGTGTAGTATCTTGTCCACCCAATTCAGAATGTGTTCTGAAACCCTGCAATGTAACTGTCGCTCAGTTCTACCTATGTAGATGGCCTCGCATCTGCATGTAAATTGGTAAATACAATTTGATTTGGCGTACAAAGCTACAGGTTCTTTTACTGCTGGGATGGGGATCGGTGTGTTTCGGTACCTGATGACTAGAGTTGCAGCACAGAATGTTCGCCCGACTGATGTGGTGAGCCTGTCCCGCAGACGTTACATTACGTCATATCCTCGGAAGGTTAGCTGGATGAATACCTTGAGTTCAGGGACTGTAGTTACTTCAGTTTTCGGTTTAGGCTGTTGGCAGTGGCGCTTTATAAATCCTGTGGAGTACCCATTCAGGTTTAAGGCATTCTTCAGAGTTTCAAATTCCTCTGTCAGTGTGTCCTGGGTGCATATCTTCCTAGCACGGTCAAACAGGGTCCGTACTAAGCCCCGTTTGTATTGGACAGGTGCGAAGCTCTGAAAATTTAAGTATTGGCCAGTCCATGTTTCTTTGCGGTACACCGATCTTTGAATTGTGCCGTCTGCTCTACGTCTCATTAGGATATCTAGAAACGGCAACGCTTCGTTGTGTTCCATAGATAGAGAGATGTTTTTATGTGTTTTTAGCTAGCTTTGTCTCATGCAGTAATTAGTTAGTCTTTCCTCTTGAGCCTAAGTCGCCGCTTAGAGCAGAAGTCATGGCTCTCCATGTCTGGCGGTTCGCTGCTACCTGTTGTAGATCCTGGATGTTCACTTGGCCGTTGAATGAGCCTTCTCTGATGATGGTTCTACGCAGGGTCTCTCTTGGTCTTCCCCGTTTTCTTTTCCCTACTGGTGACCAGTAATGCAGTAGTAATGTGTGTGTGTAATTGTTGGTTTTCTAGCGACTGCCACTTCCATCGACGATGAACTGTAATTTTAGTGGCAATCTATTGTGATGGCATTCTGACCACGGTCCTATGCCCATTTGCTTGTGCTTGCTGTTCGTTTGTCGGGACTGCTGTCTGCTTCATATAGAACAGCAAGGAGTATTTTAGTGTGATCATTTGCTGTGAAGTTGGAACTGTAACTAAAGACTAACTAACAAATCAGCTGTTGCCACCCACATATCTCAAAAGAAACCAGATCAGATGACACAATCTTCACAACGATGGTCAATGCACTTGATCTCCAGCAATCTCTGTCTCTTGCCATTGTGGCAGTGTCTAACATTGTCCAGCCCATCTCTTGATGTTATAATCCCACATCTGGTCAATGGGTTGGAGGCTGACAATGAAACACCTAAACTATCACAAACCTAGGCCTAATCTCAAGCAGTTTGCATGTGCAGCTCTGCTGAACCATGATTCTGTTACATTATAATATGCTTCTCTGCATATGTGAAGTTCCAGTACCATTCTTGCACACCCCAGTGATTTCTGAGCTGGGAGAACTGTGCAAAATATCCTGTGGACTTGATACTTCAGAGAAGGATAGTGAGAAGTCTCTCCTATAACCTCTCAGATAGACAAAAGTGCTTGACAGATCTCAGGCAATCTGAATGACAATGCATCAGAGTTAAGTCTTCCAAAGAATTGATCTAACCAATCAATCACATTTAAACCACTGTCTTCCTCTTACATATCTGCCTTTTATCTTTTCCCGTGGCATTATTTTCATCAGGGTAATATGTGTTTGTATGTGCTTGAAAAATGCCTCAAATATCTTCGATGTTCTGCTCTATGGCAGTGAATCATGGGACATGAGTGAACAAATTAGGAAGAGCTTGGAAGCAATGGGGATGTGGTTCCTGAGACGAATGTTAGGAAGAGCTTGGAAGCAATGGGGATGTGGTTCCTGAGACGAATGTTAGGAAGAGCTTGGAAGCAATGGGGATGTGGTTCCTGAGACGAATGTTAGGAACACCTTGGATTTCCAGAGCAACAAACGGCTGCCTGGAAGAGGCTAATCAAAGTAGAATATTCTACAATTATAAGAAAGAGAAAAACAGCATTCTTTAGTCGTATAATGAGAAGAGAGAGCATTAGGAAACATTGGGACAACTGGAAAAATCAGTGGGAATAGAGGTGGAGACAGACAGACAGAGAGAGAGAGAGAGAGAGAGAGAGAGAGAGAGAGAGAGAGAGAGAGAGAGAGAGAGAGAGAGAGAGAGAGAGAGAGAGAGAGAGAAAAGAGAGATGATCTTGGATGGACTGAAACAGTGGCATGGAGGAATATCATAAATAGAACTGACCTTGAGTGCCAGGGACCGAGATCTGTGGAGGGACATGATTGCCTCTGCCGGTTGGCAGGATGTATAATGATGATAATATGTTATGTGTTGAATGATGATCTCATGTAGAAATTAATTCTTTCAGGGCTACTTTTATTCTGTGTTTGCCATTTTGTCTTGATGTGACACCTACCCTATTTTTCCATAGATCAACATTTCAACTGCTTGTCCATAGTCCATGACTCTGCACCGTACAAGAATGTATGGTATACATATTAATGTCTTCAGAAATCAACAACAAATGACTGAATAAACAAAGTCAATGCACATACTAGAATCTTCAACAGTTTACTCGTGAAACTTCAACAGTAGCATGCATAAACTGTGCTGGTCCTGCAGGTAGCAAATATCGCTTCTGGTTCAAGTCAATAACGATGAGATACAAAAAGGACATAAACTGCAACCAAATATTGTTATTAATAATAATGTTATTCCAAAACATACATATACATAAAGCAATGTCTCTTGAGAACGCCATTCACAGTAATGTAATTTAAAATTCTGACAGAAACATAATTCAGATTTGTAAGTCGCAAAACATATTTAAAACAGTCAAAAATCTGTCTTTTCAAAGTCTAGAAAAGAATAAGTTCAAAACTGAGTCAACCAAACTGATCATAGCAGCAGCTTCTAAATAAATACAGGAACAGAATATAACATGGCACAACTAAGAACTGACAGCAAGAATAGAGGAGAAAACTAGAGACAAAAGAAAAGGGATGGTGGACATGATGAGGCAAGCTGCAATGCAAGAGGACATGTACTGGTCTGTGTTCAGGTTGTGAATACAAGGATTAGAGTAGGTTTTGTCTAAATGCTCAAGGTCTGACTTACGAAGCATTTTGTTTTGTCCTGAGATGTCACTGAAGCTTTAATCAGAGCTAATGAAGTAGGTTTGAGAATCACGGTGGCAGGGGAATTAGTGCACCTGCCTAGCTACACCTACTCCGGGTTTGTCTCCCAATAGTAACTGGGTTGAGTTGCTTTCCAAGCAGTGGGGTCAACCCAACCCCTCAATGAGCACCAGTGATGAGAACAATAAAAGATGGCTAACGTATACACTGACTTTATTACCCCACATGGCTGGTCTAATCAGTGAGTCATCACCATCTAGTGCCTAGCCAACTGGCGTGGGCAAACAGGCTTCTCCACAACTTGCAATCTCCAACAGCATGTAGCAGCTGATACACTGACACCCGTCCATGCCATGTCAGAATATTGTCCAGAATTTCCTCTTGCTATCCTCCCACAAATCTCTCCAGTCGTCATATCTTCTAGTTTGTGACTTCTCTTAATGTGGTATAAATGAGAAATGCCTCTTTCTGTTTTTGATACTTGTCTTTGCATCCTCGCCTCTTTAAAAAGAGGGTATCAGTGAGTGTATGAGAGCCTAAAATCAGATACACAAAAATTATATGTAAATATTGCGAAGTTAATTGGTGAAAAAGGGTTTGGTAAATACACAGTGTCAGAGGAGACATGAAGTGCTAGATAATGTGAGGAGATGTCAATTGTTGAAGGTTTGATTAGAAGTGCACAAACAGTTGTACTGACAGTGCTGAAGCTGGCATGGCTTGGCTTGTGCTCGCAGTGATCTTGTAATCAAACCACAATCAACTGGGCTGACAGGAATGTGTCCCCCCACACACACACCATGTCAGGTCTTTGGTAATAACATATGAATATGTTTGGTTAAACAATGTAACACATACACAACCATGTAAAGCTGGATGGCAGTATACAAGATCAAAATGAACATAGTTTATTTAGGTCAACAATATCAAAGTAGCAGAAAACATGACAGGAACAATTAAAACCCAGCACAAAGTTCATGAGTAATCTCTGTAAGAAATATTGCTTTCTGTACAATTGTACTGACCTACATTTGTTGTCCAAGTAGCTGCTAAGTGACAGAATTACTGAAAACAATTCTAATGTAAAGACAGAAAACCTTGCTTGCAAAAGACGTAAATAACAAGGAGCTTTGTGCATCGGTGACTGAGATAGTTTGTGCCTAGTTAGCTCAATAATGCGTTGTCAATCCAGTTGAAAGCCAAAGTTCATTTCATATGATAGATGACTAGCTGGCAAGGAATGATGCCCTTCAGTGCTAAACTCTGCCTATGTCAGATGACTAGCTGACAAAGAATGATGCCCTTCAGTGCTAAACTCTGCCTATGTCAGATGACTAGCTGACAAGGAATGATGCCCTTCAGTGCTAAACTCTGCCTATGTCAGATGACTAGCTGACAAGGAATGATGCCCTTCAGTGCTAAACTCTGCCTATGTCAGATGACTAGCTGACAAGGAATGATGCCCTTCAGTGTTAAACTCTGCCTATGTCATAGCTTGTTTCCTGCTGGGTTACTGAAGTCCAGAAAACTACCATCAGCACCACTCACCAACATAACTGTAGCTATTATTAATCTAAAACATTGTTTTACCTTATTGTACATGCTGAAGAATAGTTATGACCCTATGTGGCAATGAAATCATTCTAGATGTCCCAACATTTGTTGACCTTCATGTTTACAAACAACCTTTTGATCTGGATAAAAATTAATCAAGTAAAGCAAAACAATAAAAACACTAGACTTCATATGATAAATATATTATAGACAATGACTGACACTGAAAGTAGGGAACAGAGACTTGACCAAAGAACTGAAAGTAGAAGACATACTAGTTAACAGAAACATTTAACGGCTGTTAGAAATAATAGATTCAGATCTGTTACCTCCATGTAACAAAGCTGTCATACCTACTACTACGGATTTCTATCTACAAGATTTCTCTATACATCAAAATGTATGTGTTGTTTCATGAATGAGCTCAAAGGTCTCACAAGTACTCTATATAGGGTTAATATGAGCCAACAGTGCAGTAGAAAGTCAGCTGAACAAAGCCAGCAGGAAGTGGCTAGGAGTGCTATCAGGTTGTTGAGATGTATTGAAGGAAGACAAAGATCATGCCACCCTTCAAGTCTGTCACTAAGGGGTGTACACCTGCAATATCCAGGCTGAGGTGATGCTGCACCAGTCCCCAGATCAAACAAAGGCCTACTGCCAGCCCATGCTAAGAAGTGGAAGGATGTGGAAGGCTAGCAGCACTATTGATTCTGCCCAGGATTCCATGAAATTAAAGGAAGTGATGGGATATACCCAGCCCAACAAGCAGGGTTTCACAAAGGGTAATATCTGGCAGTGGTCCAAGGCACAGGACAGGGAATGCAGGGATACTGTGGTCCAGCAAATTTGGAAAGCCAAAAACAAGAGAGTGCAAATGGCCATGCAACAGTGCCAACAAGGCCAGTGGGTGTCGTGGGAAGGGGCCTTGCACAGATCCCTTATTGAGAATGACATACAGCACCCTTGTGCCTAGGCTTCATTGTTAGATTGCTTTATGACATTCTACCATCAGCTGCCAGCTTGGCCAAATGGGACAACTCTGATGAAGCAACCCTGTTAAGAGGAGCAGACTCTTGAACACATATTGTCCACAAGTAAGGTAGTCGTCAGGTAAGGCAAATTCACATAGTTACACAACAAAGTAGCTAGTGGCCACAATGGAAGCAGTGAGACTATATGCAAACAAGACAATGAAAGCTAGGGCTGAGACAATGTACTTCCTCAAAGCTGGGCAGAAAGAACAGTCAACTACCCTACAAACTTAATGTCCAGCCTTGATAGTACAAAGGACTGGGAGTTGGCGATAGACCTGAAAGGCCATGTACAAAATTCTGACATAATCCACAAGTCTCAGACAATAGCAGACTGTGTAGTGTACACTTCATATGATAGTTAACGGTGATCGAGCTGACTGTCCTGTACAATAGAGTATTACGGAGCAGTATATCTTCAAGATGCACAATTACAACGATATGGTCACCAATCGAATACAAGATGATCATACAGTCTGACAATTCATTGTAGAGGTAGGCACAAGAGGTCGTTTCCAATTGAATAAACAAGGTACTTAAGCAAATGGGACTGGAATTTAAAAATAATAACAGTTGAGAACTCTGGCACTGAAACAACTGGACAAGCCTGTGGAGAAAGCCTCGTGCTGGCTAATGGTGGCACTGGAATGACCAATGAAACAAATCAGTGTAGTGATGTGGGCCATGTCTCTGCCCACAAAGTACAGTCTAGCCAGGCTCTCATAGCTGAACCAATAACGATGCAAATTCTCCTGCCGGCCCAGATAGCCATCCTGTCAAGTAGGAATGTTGCACCATAACCATGGACTCTGCGGACCAGAAATAAGCTATCTGAAATTCCAAAACTGCAGCCAAGCCACAACAGTCACGGACATTAGAGTGAGATAGCATGCCAAGGCTGTTTTCTGCAGCAGACAGGATGAGGGGAAGAAAGGATCCAGCTCATGAACACAATGGTAATAGCAGATAAGATTAGCTGTTGTTTTCCCTGGTGTATGTAGGTTGAACTAGGTGCAAAGGAGGTAACATAGTGGCAAGGGCATTCATTGCAGCAAAGCGAACCACAGATGTGGGGGCAGTGACACAAGCTGAACAGCCAGGGAAGAGAAGATAGGAGACTATGCCCCAACAGAGGATAAAGGGCTGAAGCAGAAGAAGAATGTTTATAAAAACATCAGCATGTTCAGCAGTGAACAGTACACAGAGACATACACAGTGCATACTCATTGCAACTTCTGATGTTCTGAACCTGCAACATGTCATCACTGATTACTGGCACCTAGCCAGACAGACGATAGTTTGTTACATTATGCTTAAAATAAAAAAAAAAGAAGACACAATAATTACAACCCATGGTGGTAAGGCCAGGGATGGACTTATACCTCTCCATAGCTCAAGCCTGGACTGAATTGCAGAGACCATGAGTTGTCGATGCAGCATGATCCCTGCAACGTGTCATGCACTTACTGAAATGGCTTATCAATAGCTTTTCATAATCAAAACCTATCAAATTATTGCACAAAATAACCAATGACAAGAAACCTGAGGGAAGTGAACTATATTAACACAAGGTTTACAATGATTTGAAAATAGGGCACATTAAAATGCAATACATAACTGATAGAAATGTCAGCAAAGTATTATAAGTGTCCCTTGAGCTTATGGACACAATAAACAAAGCATTTACTTAAATAACATGTAAAAAAAAATACTACAAAATACTGTTTGCAAGTCTACCCGTGTCTTTCCTCTCTGTTGTCAAAACTATAATATCTTTCACACTGCCATAAATGTAGGTATTTATGTTATACTGTCATTAAATGGAAATATCTTCGCTATTGTCCCAACTGGAAATACTATTCATACTGTATTAACTGGAAACATCTTTCATACAGTCGTTAACTGGAAACATCTTTCATACTGTCATTAACTGGAAACATCTTTCATACTGTCATTAACTGGAAACATCTTTCATACTGTCATTAACTGGAAACATCTTTCATACTGTCATTAACTGGAAACATCTTTCATAATGTCATTAACTGGAAATACCTTTGACATTGTCATTAACTGGAAACATCTTTCATACTGTCATTAACTGGAAATACCTTTCACACTGTCATTAACTGGTAATGCCTTTCACACTGTCATTAACTGGTAATGCCTTTCACACTGTCATTAACTGGTAATGCCTTTCACACTGTCATTAACTGGTAATGCCTTTCACACTGTCATTAACTAGAAATACCTTTCATACTGTCGGGACTGGGTATGCCACTTTTCTTATGTTCCCTACAAAGCCTTCAAGTCTGTTACAAAGACTATTCAATATAAGTATGTAATGTGTATAATTTCAGTAGGTATAAAACCTGTCATTAACTGCAAATACCTTTCATTCTGTGGTAACTAATAATATCTGTTACACTATCTAGACAACAACAGTGTGTCTTTACAACACACCTGGACAAATAATAATAAGATTGTAATGGGAACCATTAGTACTGGAACTACCATCACTGCATGCGGGACCAGTCCACGTCAACTGTTGCTCCATCCCCTACCAAGCATGTTTACAAGTGTGTGCTGTTCACTACTTTTCTTATGTTCCTTACACAGCCTTCAAGTCTGTTACAATGTCTGGTCAACATGAGTATGCAATGTGTATATAACATAGTAGGTATAAAACCTGGTTCTGATAACATGTTTGGGCTTCTTCTTCTTCTTCTTCTGCGTTAATCCAGAGTGTTTTATCAGACGTAAATGCAGTGTCTCGTTATGCACCCTTGGGCCAACACATCCAACTTTTGTGTACGTTTTTTAACCAGGTTAGCATTCCTGGGTTTGGGTATCTGACTGCACTGTGACCATCTTTGTTTGTGTTATGTATAGTTGAAGACAGAACTCACTTCTGGGGTACAGCTGCTGATAATCATTAATGTTCATTCGCATCACTCGCAGAAACTGTCCATCTCTCAAATTGGTTTTTACTTATACACGCACATATCTTCAAATGATTAGGGTGTTCATTGAAAGTACAATTGAGATATAGATATAGGAAGTGGAGTTGATAATATAAAGTTAATGTAAAATACTTGTTGTTGTAAATATCTATGCTGGTATAATGTTCTAACTTGTCTGCTTTGTGTCCAACGGGCAACTTTACTTTAAGCTGCTCTGTGTCGGAATGACCAAGAATGTATTGTCAGTTTAGCATGTCAGCTTTGTTTGTGGCATGGGAACATGGGTGTTTGTCCTGGTCGTGAACTGTTTTGTCACTTGACTGTTTGCTGGGTGACGTCATGTCCTTTCCCTCCACGTAACAGTATGTTTCAGTTCACTTGTTATCCACATCTTTTAACTTTTTCTATTCCATCTTTGACCACTAATAATCATTTGTTAACTCTTTCTATTTTCTTTGACCCTAATAATCCTAACACAGTGTTACTATTTTAATTGTTATTATAGTGTGACTATTGTAACTAATTCAAGTTCTGACTGGCATGTACAATATAAACACAAATTTCCCCCATATTAGTTTCATTTTAGCTATGATCATGTCACTGCACACAGCCATCTTCAGTCTCCTCCCATAGTTCACACAGTGAGAATCTCCAGACAGTACACAAACTACACAGAACAGCCATGCATCCAAAGTATGAGAATCACAAAAGCTATCATTATTAATACTGTACATAGTGTTTCTAATGGTGAAACTTAGCCTGGGTGATGGCCTACCTGACATGTTTGTTTCGACTGACAACCGCCCAGGGATTTGCTAACATGCTCATCTATGCTACTCCCTCCTCATGTTAATTTGTGGGCACACTGCATTGGTGTCGAAAGCAACAGTTTTAAGTACAAAAACTGTATGAGAGAAATCATAAGTGGGCGGCTGTGAACCCTGCACCATCTCACAATAACTACAGAAGAACATTTAGACCTGTGAACATAAATGCTACAGAAAGATTCCTATAATGATGTGAATCCAGGATCAGAAAAGCACTGGCATACTACAAGATCTGAACATGGAAAACAACCAGCTCATAAACAGCAACATGTCTCAGAAACCGAAATACTTTTGGCCAATTAAATGGTATAGTGATTTAGAAAGTACAGTAGTAGAAGGCATGGTGTTACTGGAAGATAAGGCAGTGTCAACCAGCATGGTAATGGACACAGGTTCATTAAAGACACTCTCAGTAGGAAAATGCATGAGGTAGGGACAACCAGCATGGTAATGGACACAGGTTCATTAAAGACACTCTCAGTAGGAAAATGCATGAGGTAGGGACAACCAGCATGGTAATGGACGCAGGTTCATTAAAGACACTCTCAGTAGGAAAATGCATGAGGTAGGGACAACCAGCATGGTAATGGACACAGGTTCATTAAAGACACCCTCAGTAGTCTTTCCAGAGGGCCAATAAAGAGCCATATTCTGTAAAGGATCTGAGACATGATATTGCTCTGCAGAATCTCTCACTAGTGTGTTGACTTCAGAACAAACACAGGCCAAGTTTCTGACTTAGTTTACTTAACTGGAACAAATAACTGAGTGTTTTTGTTTTCTTTGGAAGAAGAAGGAGAAAAAGTCATGATAGTACAGTGACTTACTGACAACAATCAAGTTCAGTCCTTAGTAGTGGATGAATGTTTCCGCCAGCTCTGGGTTGGAGTCATACAACTGGTGACAAAATATGGGCCTAACACTATATCCCATCTTCTTCTTTTTGTTCGCTCGCTTAAACTCAAGTGTAGTTCTTACACACTGTTTAAAGTATTAAGGGACTGAATTATGCGTATGGGTTTGCTTTCCCTTTTATCGGTGTCCCTCGCCTTCAGGCGAACCCACTCTGACTTCAGAGGTGTTATATCCTAAGAAAACCAGGCCCTTCAGCTTTTTATCTTTATAACAGATAGCTGATATTGGGTGATGGTGATAATTTACCTATTTTGCTGCTGTTAGCATTACCATGGCCAGCATATTTTCCTATTATCAAACTGTTAGCCCTACCATCCCGTGCACATTTTCCTATTATCAAACTGTTAGCCCTACCATCCCGTGCACATTTTCCTATTATCAAACTGTTAGCCCTACCATCCCGTGCACATTTTCCTATTATCAAACTGTTAGCCCTAACATCCCGTGCACATTTTCCTATTATCAAACTGTTAGCCCTACCATCCTGTGCACATTTTCCTATTATCAAACTGTTAGCCCTACCATCCCGTGCACATTTTCCTATTATCAAACTGTTAGCCCTACCATCCCGTGCACATTTTCCTATTATCAAACTGTTAGCCCTACCATCCCGTGCACATTTTCCTATTATCAAACTGTTAGCCCTACCATCCCGTGCACATTTTCCTATTATCAATCTGTTAGCCGTACCATCCTGTGCATATTTTCCTATTATCAATCTGTTAGCCCTACCATCCCATGCATGTTTTTGTAGAATCAAAGCATTAGTACTACTGTCCGTGCATATTTACTGGACATTCCATGTTCCGAGACATTTACTGAGTGTACCTCCTTACCATAACCTCCAGCACGTTGGTCGGTATGACAATCAGCATAATTGTTATTGTTATAAAAACCTTATATTCTGAGGTCACTGTTGTAATTAGGCTGGAGTCTGTTGACAATGAACTAATGACAGTCAGCGGAGGCAGCATGACCAACCTAGGCCTAATTCCAACTAGACCAGAAGTGCAGTGATGAACCTGACCTGGTTAGAACCCAATATGCCTCTGTGCACATGTGAAGCTCCAGTACCGGTCTTGCACACCCAGCTGGTTCCTTGGCTTGGAGGTGGGAATGAGAGCTCAGCAACACAGCCCCCCCCCCCCCCCCCCCCCCCCCCCCTTAGAGATGGTACATTGGCACTGAGTTGAGAGAAACATCTCTATACCAACTTCACTCCAATAGATGCAAGCTCTTGTCAGGGCACACACACACACACAACCTACATGCCAAAGCACCAGACCTAACAGTTAAAACTCAGCCTTCCACGGGATTCATAACCAATCAACCACATACCCTGTACCAACACTGGTCTTGTAACTCTCCTCACTACTGTCTTATATAAATATGTCTTCATGAGGTAATACAGATCCACTGACCACAGGTTTACACAGTCTGTACAATATACTAATTTGGGTGAATGAAGCCAATACAGATCCAAATAAACAAAATAATAACATTGATGCACTGAAAAATGGCTACTTTTGTCACTTTGGAGAGAGGAAATACAACTTATATATCTTCATACCCAAGACAACATGCAGAAATTCCGGTGTATTCATGAGCTAGTTGTTACCATAGAAACATTATTCGTGACACTGGTGGAATGTCCAGGAGTATTCCGTTGTAAAATATGTTATCTGTACTGGTAGAATGTCCAGGAGTATTCCGTTGTAAAATATGTTATCTGTACTGGTAGAATGTCCAGGAGTATTCCGTTGTAAAATATGTTATCTGTACTGGTAGAATGTCCAGGAGTATTCAGTTGTAAAATATGTTATCTGTACTGGTAGAATGTCCAGGAGTATTCCGTTGTAAAATATGTTATCTGTACTGGTAGAATGTCCAGGAGTATTCCGTTGTAAAATATGTTATCTGTACTGGTAGAATGTCCAGGAGTATTCCGTTGTAAAATATGTTATCTGTAATGGTAGAATGCGCAGGGGTATGCCGTTGTAAAATATGTTATCTGTACTGAAATGCAGGCATACTTTAACACTTTCCCCCAGAATTAAGATGGATTAACACAGCAAGGCAATGCCTTCACTTAAGCGTGATTGTTTTAAATTGAATCACTGGCAAAATAGCGCTGCCAAATAACACAACATTAAGTAATCAATTAAGCAACAAGCATACATAAAGTTGTCAATTATTTACAAGAACACAAATGGCTACAGTGCATAATAAGCATGTATAAGCAATGTAACAATATTTATAGATAACTTTCAGTTGTTTTCATATAAATAATTATTTAACTTTTCATTTATATAAATTTTAAAATACTGCACTTTACACATCTCATCAAGATTCCTTGATTTGAGAAATGGTAAAAATTATTTACATTCAGTGTGGCTGGAAGATAAAAAAGATAACTCGGGGTGCCATTATTAAAGATCAGAAAATGGTAATAAAACATCAGAAGATGACAACAGCGGTGGCTGCATCAGAAGAGCACAAGGCAACATCAGCCAAATATTTGTGGCATGTAAGCATACAGATATTGTGACTTACAATACTTGAAATATAAGTGACGATATGTCGGTCACAAGGCAACATCAGCCAAATATTTGTGACATGTAAGCATGACGGATATCAGTGTGACTTAGAATCTTTGAAATATAAGTGAGGATATGTCTGTCTGACATGTTCCCCATTGTTTATAAAAACAAAGGGCAAATACTGAACAGTACAATAGTCAATAAAAACTGACAGCTTACATAAAAAATAAGCAATTTTGCTGGCCAATTAGCATGTACTTCTAAATGAAATTGTCATTAACTAGCAGCAATCTCATAGAGAAATAACAGGAACTGCACAAAGAATTAACAAGACAATGCAGCCACACCATATGTCATCACAGATTTTGTAATGCAGATCTTAAGAGGCAGCACATGTTAGATGAACGTTTGATGTAGATGTAATCAATGATAATACTGAGGATCTTAGAGACAGACAAGATGCTGACATGATGATGCAATGTAAGATGCTGTCAGTTGGGCACCAGACCCAGATTGTATAGCCCTATCAGCCATCAAGGGGTGATGCTGTCAATACTGTGCTGGTATCCGTCACCTACACCAGACATGTCCTGGCACTCATTTCTGACAGCGTCCACCTGAAAGCTGAGGCCAATGTTTACAATCTGTCACGATGTGTGTTGAACACATGACATCTGGGCCAGCAGGCAAGAGTCTGATTACAATAAAAGCACATCTGATGGTAGCAATAGTGACGGAAGTTGATGGGCTTGATAATTGGGACACAATTAGGCTTTCTCAATGAGATGAGGCAGGAGTTGTCACCTCAAGACAGCAGAAATGTCATCCACTCAAATGTGAGAAGTTGAGACCAGCAAACATTGGCATGGTTTCTTTTATAGACCACACAACATTACCAATGTCAACATCATCATCATGTGCCATGCCGGTAAGCATGGGCGGTCATGTTTCGCCATCTCACTCAATCATCAGAATCGTGGATCAGCTCAGTTTTTGTCTCGACTGTACAATGTGGTCAAGCCATCCAGGTATTTACTTCTCTGCCTTCCCTTTTTCTCTTCCCAGTTGTCACCAAGTTCTCCAATTTATTTCTTCTCATAACGACGCCAAAAAATTGGGGAAAAATGTCAACAACACAATATTAGTTTCATACAACTGCCTGGTGAATTGCTGTGTGTGGCTGATGTAGTTTTTGACTAGTTTCATACAACTTCTTGGTGAATTGCTGTGTGTGACTGATGCAGTTTTTGACTCATTTCATACAACTGCCTGGTGAATTGCTATGTGTGACTGATGCAGTTTTTGACTCATTTCATACAACTGCCTGGTGAATTGCTGTGTGTGACTGATGCAGTTTTTGACTCGTTTCATACAACTGCCTGGTGAATTGCTATGTGTGACTGACGCAGTTTTTGACTAGTTTCATACAACTGCCTGATGAATTGCTATGTGTGACTGATGCAGTTTTTGACTCATTTCATACAACTGCCTGGTGAATTGCTATGTGTGACTGATGCAGTTTTTGACTCGTTTCATACAACTGCCTGGTGAATTGCTATGTGTGACTGATGCAGTTTTTGACTCGTTTCATACAACTGCCTGATGAATTGCTATGTGTGACTGATGCAGTTTTTGACTAATTTCATACAACTGCCTGGTAAATTGCTGTGTGTGACTAATGCAGTTTAGGCAGCACACAGCATTGATACAGTATTTACACTGGAGTTACTAATGCCCTACCTCTAAAGTCGGAGTGTGTTTGCCTGATTGCGAGGGACACTGTTAATGGGTAAAGCTAATCCACACACAAAATTCAGTCCATCACTACTGTAAATAGTGTGTGTGGACTACGCTTGAGTTCAAAGCGAGTGAGCAAAAAAAAAAAAAAAAACTAATACCCCTGCGACTGTCATTCCATCATCATGTGACTGCATTCTTGATTAAACTATTGTATCAATAATTATATCAGTGTCAGCAATAATCTAATCAGGCTTGTGAACTGAAATGTTGCTGGAACATTCTTAGAATACCGTGGAGCAAGCAGAAGAAAGATAGTAATATTGTACAAGCTCTGAACATTGAAGACAACTGGCTCACTACCAGCGTCACGGCCCAGACATGGAAATATTGTGGCCATATTAAATGCCACAGTGGTTTGGACAGAACAATGATAGAAGGCCAAGAACAGGCAAAAGTCAACTAGCCTGAAGATGGACACAGGACATTGAAGACAACTTGGGCATGAAAGACATGAGTCCAGGGAACTGGCAATAGGTACAGGATCAATTTTGGCAGGTTGTGATGAGAGTTACATTCTGCAAAGGACCAGCTACATGAGACACAATAATCAAAACGTAACATATGCTGACTGGGTAACCAGAATCAATGCCATGGCACTAAAGAGATGGACATTCATGTCCTTTCTCCATTGAAGTGTAGGAATGCTGATTGTTTTCATAATACACTGACTGTGAATATATTTATGTTGTCCCCGCCTGTGATTTCTACTACATTAAATGTTCGTTGTGTTGATTCATCAACCTCTGTGCTAGACTGCAACAACTAGTCATGTGTCTATGCCATGTATTATTTGTCCTTTATCCATACCTAAAGTCCCTTGAAGTATGAACATCACTTCATACTATTGTGCACTCCTGCATTCTGAGGCATCACATTAACCTCCAGTCATTTAAGGGATGTTATGTTAGCCATTTATACAATAGCCACCAGTGATGGACAAATTCTAAGCATACATTAAGAGCAAGCATTGTAAAAGCCAATTCTAACATTACTTTCCAACATACTGACTGAACTGCTGTACAGAAAGATGAAGATGTAACCCACACGCCAGTTCTAATATCACAATGCCCACCACTGTACAGAACGATCAAGATTTAACTAATATCTCCATTAAAACGTTACTTTCCAACAGTCGTGACTCCACAGCACCACTGTAGATAACAATGAAGATGTCATCTATATCATCATCACGTGCCATGCTGATAAGCATGGGCAGTCATGTTTCACCATCTCACACAATCACCAGAATCATGGATTAACTCTCTGTGTACTTGTCTCCATTATGTCATGTGGTCAAACCATTCAGATATTTATATATTCCCTTTGTTCTTTTCCCCTCAATCTTACCAGTTGTCACCAAGTTCTCTAGTTTATTTCTTCTCATAACGTGTCCAAAACATCTTGAATGAATACATCTAATTTCTCTAATCAGTTTACGGTTTTCATTTGTTTCTTGCAGGACCTGGTCATTGGTTTTTGTCTGTCTATCCATGATATTCTTTGCATTTCCTCAGAAACCACATTTCTACAGCCATTAGATGTTTTTCAGCTTGTCTGCTCATTGTCCACGCTTCACATCTATACAAAAGAACAGGTTGTATGTAGCACTTTAACACTATTCTCGTTTCAATGGACTACATCAAGTAAAAACATTATTTTCCAACCCAAATGCTTTCTCTTACAATCACTGTCATGGGCATCACACGAAGGACATTAAATAAAATTAAACAAGTAATACCAGCAATAACAAACAAGATCAAATCAATGTCCCATAAACAGGACATGCAACAACATCATTTTATTAACAAGATATACAATAAAATACACTTCAACAGATCATTTATGAAATGGCTTCTGGACACAATATAAAATGAAGCAGAACTTTAAAAAATGTAAATAAAAATAAGAACTGAGTAATATAATACAGACTGAACAATGATGGTACTGCACTCTTCTGAAATGATGATATGCATGTATTTAAGTAACACTACTACTGCTGGATCAGCTGTTAACAAAAGAAGCAGTAATGCTGTGTTGGTAGACATTTATGACTTGCAGCTAAGAGGTAGAGTATGTCGGGCAGAAATTAGAAGAGTATGACAAAATACTGCATGCTGTGCTGGCAAAAGGCCAGGGAGCAAGAGATAAGACAGCAACAAATGAAGAAACAAACTACATAGTATGATATGAAGATAAGAACAGCTATTCTGTAGAAATGATTGCATACACTTCAAGCAAAGTCACAGACAGAGAATGTAGCGTGATGTGAAGATTAGAACAGCCAGATTGTAGAACCGATCGCATACACTCCAAGCAAAGTCACAGAGAATGTAGCGTGATGTGAAGATTAGAACAGCCAGATTGTAGAACCGATCGCATACACTCCAAGCAAATTCACACAGAATGTAGCGTGATGTGAAGATTAGAACAGCCAGATTGTAGAACCGATCGCATACACTCCAAGCAGTCACAGAGAATGTAGTGTGATGTGAAGATTAGAACAGCCAGATTGTAGAACCGATCGCATACACTCCAAGCAAATTCACAGAGAATGTAGCGTGATGTGAAGATTAGAACAGCCAGATTGTAGAACCGATCGCATACACTCCAAGCAAAGTCACAGAGAATGTAGCGTGATGTGAAGATTAGAAAAGCCAGATTGTAGAACCGATTGCATACACTCCAAGCAAATTCACACAAAATGTAGCGTGATGTGAAGATTAGAACAGCCTGATTGTAGAACCGATCGCATACACTCCAAGCAAAGTCACAGAGAATGTAGCGTGATGTGAAGATTAGAACAGCCAGATTGTAGAACCGATCGCATACACTCCAAGCAAAGTTACAGAGAATGTAGTGTGATAATAAGATCAGCTAAACTGTAGAACTGATCACACATATTGCAGGCAAAGCCAAAGACTACAAAAGACCTGACAGTAAAATAAAACAATGAGTTAAAATACTGTATCAAATTTCCTTTGCTCAGCAGTTATGATTGAAATAAAAATGTCTTGAGGCAATGAGTTAATGTTGAGAATCCATCAATATCCACTTGGTGCTCCTCCTTTTCTGAAATCTGCCACTGCCACAATGTCATTATTTAAAACGTCCACTGATTGAACAATTGACTGACCTTGCATGCTCCCAATCACATGACCTTTGGCTTTAAGCCCATTTAGTATGGTCTGGAAAAAAGACAATGCAATATGTAATACCCCTAAGAGCTATCAGATATGCTTTTAATATACATAAAACATAGACACGGTGAACAATGGTTGGGGAGAGAGAGAATCCTCTCCATAGAAGCACATGTATGTTACACATTTTATATAACCACCTATTTGCTATTTAGTCTGTTTGTGAGTGCAGATCTTCCGGTCGCCAGCATGGCAGTTAGGCATTGAACCGTTGGGGCCTGTGGTGTGTTTATGCTTGTAGCTACGGTTTACAATCGCATTTTCCTCATGTTGGACTGGTAGTACATGGTTCCGTCGCCCTGCTACTGAATGAGTGCGTGGGCAACACCGTGAGCTGTGAAATTCGCATGGAATGCTTTTACATCTGTCCTGTACAGTGAACTGCATGTTTAGAACAATGGCTACCGGCGGTTGCTGAATTGACTTCTTGCCCTTTCGGTTCATGAGTGCATTCTTCGGGAGACTCCTGGGAATCGACGCTGAAGCTGCGGAGTTTGTGCTTTGTGCGACACTTTCGGCGGCTCGCCCTGCGGTAAGAGACCGAGCCATGTGAGAAAACCCGGGTCAATGAAGTCTTTCTGGTGACTGCCTAGTCCTTAGTCCATCGACGATGAACTGTGGTGAGTGTGGATGAATTTTGTGTTGGCATTCTGATGGCGGCATTATGCACAGTGTACCTGTGCTGGCTTGTTGGATTGCCGAGACTCGTGCCTATTCCACTTTTCACATTGGACAGTGGGGAGCATTTTGTGTGATATTTGCTGGCACGGGAATGGAGTATAATGGGGATGACCCGTTGCCGTGAAATTGGAACCTCGACTAACTAACTAGTCTGTTTGCATCAGATCATCACCATCCAGTGCCATTGCTGCAGTGAAGTTAGTGTTTGAAATCTCCAGCAGTTTCTGCCTGGTGGGGCCTGTAAACATTCTGTCAGGCTATGGGTTAGTCTTTCTTGTTCGTCCCGAAAAAAGGACATTCATTGCATTGTGTCCGTTTATGGCTAAATTATTATACTTAAGCCTTCTGGCCGACACATCCTACTTCATCATGGCATACTTTACAAATAGGATTTGCCTTTCCATCTTCACCAAGTACTACAAATATTCTATTACAAACAGCCTTCTAATTGACATGTCTTGCCAGGACAGTGACCTGCACAGCCTATAAATTTACTATTTGTGACTGTCATAGAATTGTTAGTTTGGAGACAAGCATACAGGGCATTCTATTTTGTGATGGAATAGTGATTAACAGCAGTATATTAGCACTAGGCTCTTCTTAACAAATTGCCTGGAGAAAACTGCCTTCAACTGTATTCTAACCCAGTATTTCCCCAAATAAGGTCAGAATGACATACCCTCTCACTTTTAAGCTGGGTCAAAGTTGGAATTAGTCATACAACACTGTTGTGACAATGAGAAAACATATGTCCACACACAATTTGTGCTATGAAGTGTGAGGGGAAATGGACTTTATTTTAAACATCTTATTACTGTTGCAAATGATGTATAACTATTAAATGCTGGTTAATAAGTATTAAGTTAATCAAATGATATTTGAATGCTGAAACCAGATGTCCCATGTACAAATGGGATATCATAGATCAGTAGCACAATTTGTCCATAACATTTGTGGGACTTTACATTGGCACCTTTCCGTCTTGACAGACGATAGTTTGGTACATTGTGCTTCAAAAAGGCTTAATAACTACGACCCATGGCGGTGGCGAGTGTGGCTGGTAAGGCCAATTCTTGCTGCAAATGTTTGCCCACAGTAGGTGCATGTGAAAACATGGTCACTTCCACCATTTTGCACCATCTTATGTCTCTCACGCTCTGTGTGTGCTTTATCTGCAATCATTTTCTCCTTTGTCTTTATTCCATTTCTGATAGTTGCCCTCCATGCAACACGTTCAGCGGCGACGTTCTCCCAATGTGCATTATCAATGCCTGTATCAATCATGTCCCGCTTACACACATCTTTGTATCGTAGTAGAGGCCGACCCTGAGATCTCCTACCCATCTGTAATTCACCAAAATAGATGTCCTTTGGTATTCTACCATCATCCATCCTCCTAACGTGTCATATCCATCTAAGTCTACGAAGACTGAGCATGGAATACACCGTCACACAACCTGATCTTTCCAATACTTCAGTATTTGTGATTTTGTCTTGCCACTTAATACCAAGAATTCTTCGCAAACACCGCATATGAAAGCTGTTTAAACGTTTCTCTTGGCGTGAGTAAGTTGTCCAGGTTTCACTGCCATAAAGAAGAGTACTAAGGACACAGGCTTGGTAGACGAGGACTTTTGTTTTGGCAGTAAGCTTCCTTTTCTCCCAGACTCTTTTTGCTAACATGTTCATTGTTGTTGCTGCCTTGCCAATCCTGATGTTGATTTCCTGATCGAGGGATAATTTGCTATTTACCTCTGTTCCTAGATATGTAAAATGGTCTACTATCTCCAGTTCGGCGTCGTCAATAAAGATTGATGGTACACCATGTGCACCTTGTGACATAATCTGTGTCTTCTTTTTGTTAATTGTTAAACCAAATTCAGAACAAGCATTGGAGAATGCAGATAGTAGATGTTGTAATTATTCCTCAGAGTGGGTCGTAATCGCAGCATCATCCGCAAAAAGCAACTCTCTGATTAGTACCCTGCTAATTTTGGTCTTGGCCTTCAATCTCTGAGCATTATAGAGGCCACCATCTGAGAGTGAGTGAATGTATATACCGTCATCCTGATCACGAAAGGCATATTTCAGTAGAAGTGAAAAGTATATCCCAAAGAGGGTGGGGGCTAGTACACAACCTTGCTTAACTCCACTCTTGATTTCAAACTCTTCTGAAGTTGAGCCATCAAACTTGATTATACCCTTCATGCCTGTGTGGAACGATTCCACAATGGACAGAAGAGTTGGTGGGCAGCCAATCTTCTTTAGTGCTTTGAACAGACCCTCACGACTGACCAAATCGAATGCCTTTGTGAGGTCGATGAAGGCAATAAACAGTGGCTGATTTTGTTCCCGGCATTTTTCTTGCATCTGTCGCAATGAGAATATCATATCAATGGTAGACCAGTTCTGACGGAAGCCGCACTGTGATTCGGGGTAGACTTGATCTCCCAGGACTTGAAGTCTGTGCAGGACAATTCTGGCAAATACTTTCCCAACAATACACAGAAGTGAGATACCCCTATAGTTGTTACAGTCGCTCCGATCTCCCTTGTTCTTGTACAGCGTTATGATGTTTGAATCTTTGAAATCCTGTGGGACTTGTCCTTCTCGCCAGCATAGCTCTATTAGCTGGTGGATCTGTAGAGCGAGTGTGTCTTGCCCACTCCTGATTACCTCTATTGGAATCCCATCCTTACCTGGAGCCTTGCCAGAAGCAAGCTCATTTATAGCACACTTAACTTCTGTTATAGTGGGAAGTGTGTCCAGGTGGTCAAGAGTTGGCAGTGCCTCTATGGCGTTGAGGGCATCATCCGCTAGCTTGGTCTCACTTGAGTAAAGCTCTAAATAGTGCTCGACCCATCTATCCATCTGCTGTTCCTTATCAGTGATGATTTCTCCAGTCAAGGTTTTCAGCGGTGCACTTCTTTTGATCATTGGACCACAGGCTTTCTTTATCCCTTCGTACATGCTTCTGATGTTTCCCTTATCACTTGCGATTTGAATGGACTCACATAACTTGATCCAATAGTCATTCGCACACTGCCTGGCAGCCTTTTGTACATCCTTCCTCGCTTGCTTCAGCTCACTCAGAGTGTTATGCGTTGGTCTTTCCTTGTTTCTTAAGAGAGCTATCTTCTTTTTTTTGTGTGTGTGGGACTTAACATGAAGCTAAATTAATGTAATCACAAACATCAAAGGTTTATTAAACAGGCTCTGAACAGTCACTTGAGCTGGAAGTGGTCCCTTCACCCCAATGCACAGAC
This sequence comes from Cepaea hortensis, assembly GCA_963921405.1. Taxonomy (NCBI): domain Eukaryota; kingdom Metazoa; phylum Mollusca; class Gastropoda; order Stylommatophora; family Helicidae; genus Cepaea; species Cepaea hortensis. Next base: position 17,397,393 of record OY992893.1, on the reverse strand, counting down.
AGAACAGACACTCAGACTGAAATTTGTCCCATCATCCCTATGCACAGATAGAGCAGACACTCAGACTGAAATTGGTCCCATCACCCCTGTGCACAGACAGAACAGACAGGCAAACATATCTCTTAAGATTGCCATATGATTTGCCAACACCAGGAAATCTAATCCAGTCAACAAACAGCCCAAGGTCAGGTGGTTGGCTGAAAAGCACAAATATCACAGCCTGCTGTAAACTGAGACAACATAATTATGTGCAAAACAAAAAAAAACTAAGAAGAAGAAGAAGTGCTGTCAACTGGACTGAACATTTGCCCAGAATCACACACGCACACAAAGCTATTTGGAAGTCTCAGCGAATGTTCATGTAGCAGGGCCTTTGTAACAACAAAAAAAGCCACCATGATAACCCACCAGAAACATTCATGCAATCTTATGCCATTTCTCCCGCTTCATGAATTTCCATGCCCAAGGTGTCTTTCACGTCCTGTGTCCATCCACCTTCATGCTGGTCAACCTGTCTCCTCTTCCATGAACTATCCCTTCCATTCCTGTTCTATCTAAATGCTGAAATGTTAATATGGCCACAATATCTCAGTTTCCAGACATAATGCTGTTTATGATCTTTTTCTGTGATGTTCAATTCCTGTAGAATGTCAACTGCAGCAATATACATTAAACATCTGGACTTTTTGAGTAGGCAATATTAGAACAGCCACTGAGGAGAAGCATAGGAAGAGGTAGAGAAGAAGAATAGAAAGCAGAAGAGGAAAACAAGAAGAAGAAACAAAAGAAGAGAAGAAAAAATGAGGTTTACTTTTGACATGAAAAATAAATGCTACCTTTGGGTAACTAGCCTCAACCTGAACCTCTGGTGGAAACAACTGGTGGTGCAACCGTGGCCGATCAATGGAGGCTGGTAGTGGTAAACCAAACCACAGCACATCTATGATATTCTGAAAACAAAATCAATTCATCGATTCGACCACTTCATTAAAAATAAACGCAGCAGAAGTGCAATTTTTGAACTTGTCTATGAGCGATATTACATTACAAAGATCCTTCAGATATTAACTTAATGCATTTATGTTTTGCATACACTGAAGGCCTTAGTCTAAATAGCAGGAAAACTGAAGTGGCGGCAATCAAACCTTCATATTCAACAATAACATTTGCTACAAATCTATTCCAGCACTAGTCACGAACATGATGGTTTGCCTAAAGTCTTCAATGCCCTCCTCCCCCCAGAGTTATATCAAAGGGTTGCTTCTGTGGATGAGATGACCTCCTTCTGTCTGGCAAAGTCAGGGCAGTCTTCTAGGACATGCTCTGTGGTTTGCTCTGGTGCTTCAGGTGCAATTGGCAGAGGCAGTGAGACCCATTCAGTGCAGGTGTGCTGTGAGTCTACAGAGACAGTGAGACCCATTCAGTGGAGGTGATCTGTGAGTCTACAGGCAGAAACAGTGAGACCCATTCAGTGGAGGTGTGCTGTGAGTCTACAGGCAGAGACAGTGAGACCCATTCAGTGGAGGTGTGCTGTGAGTCTACAGGCAGGGACAGTGAGACCCATTCAGTGGAGGTGTGCTGTGAGTCTACAGGCAGAGACAGTGAGACCCATTCAGTGGAGGTGATCTGTGAGTCTACAGGCAGAGACAGTGAGACCCATTCAGTGGAGGTGATCTGTGAGTATACAGGCAGAGACAGTGAGACCCATTCAGTGGAGGTGATCTGTGAGTCTACAGGCAGAGACAGTGAGACCCATTCAGTGGAGGTGATCTGTGAGTCTACAGGCAGAGACAGTGAGACCCATTCAGTGGAGGTGATCTGTGAGTCTACAGGCAGAGACAGTGAGACCCATTCAGTGGAGGTGATCTGTGAGTCTACAGGCAGAGACAGTGAGACCCATTCAGTGGAGGTGATCTGTGAGTCTACAGGCAGAGACAGTGAGACCCATTCAGTGGAGGTGATCTGTGAGTCTACAGGCAGAGACAGTGAGACCCATTCAGTGGAGGTGATCTGTGAGTCTACAGGCAGAGACAGTGAGACCCATTCAGTGGAGGTGTGCTGTGAGTCTACAGGCAGAGACAGTGAGACCCATTCAGTGGAGGTGTGCTGTGAGTCTACAGGCAGGGACAGTGAGACCCATTCAGTGGAGGTGTGCTGTGAGTCTACAGGCAGAGGCAGTGAGACCCATTCAGTGGAGGTGTGCTGTGAGTCTACAGGCAGAGACAGTGAGACCCATTCAGTGGAGGTGTGCTGTGAGTCTACAGGCAGAGGCAGTGAGACCCATTCAGTGGAGGTGATCTGTGAGTCTACAGGCAGAGGCAGTGAGACCCATTCAGTGGAGGTGATCTGTGAGTCTACAGGCAGAGACAGTGAGACCCATTCAGTGGAGGTGTGCTGTGAGTCTACAGGCAGAGACAGTGAGACCCATTCAGTGGAGGTGTGCTGTGAGTCTACAGGCAGAGACAGTGAGACCCATTCAGTGGAGGTGATCTGTGAGTATACAGGCAGAGACAGTGAGACCCATTCAGTGGAGGTGTGCTGTGAGTCTACAGGCAGAGGCAGTGAAACCCATTCAGTGGAGGTGTGCTGTGAGTCTACAGTGTGTTTGTTTTTAGTACATTTTACAATGACCATACTATTCATTCCCATTTTAGCCTCTATTATGTCTTAATTGTATGCAATGCATTATTGGGAACTGTAATGACATCACATTTCTCCACTATTCTAAAAAAAAAAAAAAAAACACACAAAATGCTACATACACGAGACATTGGAAAGGCTGAGGAGCTCTTATACAGTTTCTGTTAGGGGGGGTTGTAGTTTTAATACATGCTGATTTATCATTGTTTCTTGTGAAGTCTGTTGCAGGCAGTTGTAAGGCTGTCATCAAATGACTGATGTCCAAGGAGCTGATGCCCTACTTCTGTTCTATAGACTGTTGCACCTTCCAGCAACAAATGAATCAAGCCACACAATAGCATTGTATCATTCCATACAGATAACAGATGAGAGTTAATTACAAGTACAGACAGAGACAACACTAATTAAGAGTTAACGGCTTCCAATAAATGGACTGTACAACAGAACAAAGTCTTGCCTGAGACAAACAACCATAAAAGGTTAGCTGATGTCTTGGAGTGAAGTGAGAGACGATAGCCAGGCCAAGACAAGAACAAGGCATAGGGAAGAATCCACAACACACTCGCCATCAGAGTGGTGCATGTCAGGCCTGGGAGTGTATGAGGACCACTCTACACAACGGGGCATTCTGCATGGCGATTCAATGTTTGATCGCATATATGGAGTTTTGTCATTTCTTTGTATGTCATCTGATATTCTGTAATGAATATCATCGCTTGGACACTTTTTTTATATTAAATTTTCAGTGCCGTTAACTTATAAGATTAATTTTTCTTTACTATTGTCAACTTATATTTTCTTTCTTTTTCTTTTTTGTTCGCTTGCTTTAAACGCAAGCATAGTTCTTACACACTATTTATAGTAGTAATGGACTGAATTTTCCGTGTGGGTTAGCTTTCACTTTTACCGGTGTCCCTCACCTTCAGGTAAACCCACACCGACTTCAGAGGTGTCAACTTATATGATGTTACCCTTCTGTACTGCAACTTACAGGAGTTAACCATACAGTACTGCTAATATACAGGATATTACCCTTCAGTACTGTTAACTTACAGGATTTTACCCGTCAGTACTTTCAGTGGTAAACTTCCATGTCTCACACCGTCGGCCAAAGTTTGCCCTAGTTATCTACTCCCCTACCACCAGTCAGTATTAATTCTTGAACACAACCTAGAAACCCACCATTGCTGTGGCTGTGGTAATTTTGCTGCCCCCTGCTGCTCCAGTCACCAGCTTGACCCTGCCTGCAGTGTTGTCAAAGACAATGGCGGGACACATAGAAGACATAGGCCTCTTCCCTGGCTTGATGAAGTTAGCTGGAGATGCCGGCAAGTTGAAGTAGTTGGTTGTGTTTGGTGTGGAGAAGTCATCCATCTCACTGTTGAAGATGATGCCTGTTCGGTTACCCTTGACTTGACACCCAAAGCTGGCAGAAACAAGACAGAAAAATGAACCATTCAAGTTGTGCTGTTTTCTGTGGATGTATTGAGTTTCTGGTCAGATCATCATTACAGGAGGCGGTCACGCTGATAGTACACTGCACCGGTAACGTCATAAGTACGGTTGGGTGCGGGTTTGATGCCTGGGCTCATCACCTGCCAAAGTCAGGGAAAGATCTGCCACCTTTTCCTCCTCACTCTCAGGCTTACAAAATGTGATCACATCACTGACCCCTAGCAGGAAAATGCTTCTGGACAATTTATAATTATTTCACAACATTATAGAGTTTGACTAATTGTGGAGACAGGACAGAACAAGCCACCAATTTTCTTTGACAGACAGTCTTCTTCTTGAATAAGTCTGTAGATTGTTCACGCTTGTACAACTTGAAGAACTGGGAACTGCTGATGACTAGGTTCCATCCCAGCAGGAAAGATCTCCAACCAGTGAGTTCAACAATTGAGCGCTGATTTCCTACTATCATTATGAGAAAAAGCTGTGCCATTAGTGCAGTCTCATAGCATTTTAATATACAGCAGAGATCATTACAATGAAGATCAGGGATGATCTGGTTTGGTAGCCAGACTAGTGCCTGCCCAGGATGCCCCATCTGTGTTGATAGAAAGATCCCTTATCTGTATAAACTCTGGAACTGGCACAATAGTGCTCAACAGGCAGTCACCGAATATAACGTCAACGCCTTGCTTTGCTCTGGAAGAAAAATGGTCATGAGAAGAGGGACTGGTTACTCCATTTCAATGACACACTCTTGAATATAACTCCAGTCTAGCAAATAAGTAATGTGCAGAATTTCACACTTTGTTCCACCAAGTATAACTTTTCACACATTGATTTAAGATAGTAAAACTAAGTTTTGTAGTTGATTCCATGATTCAGCAAAGGACAACAAATCATTTAGAATGTGCCAAGAAGATTAAAAACATGGACGTTTAGAAGCCAATTATCTGAAAAGCAAGTTTTGAAAGAAAAATATTCAAAGAATTCCCCTCCCTTTCAAGCCAGCAGGTGTATTGGGTATATAACACAAGCCCCATATTATTAGACTGATCAACACTTGATGGGTGAAATGGCCAATATTACATTGGGTGCCTGTACTTCCCAGGAAATGTCTTGATACCCATTTTGGGCTAGGTCGCCCTGAAAGACATTGGAATGTATGCAAAGTGGTTCAGCCGGCAAGCCTGTGTACTGCCAGAGCTTGGTTCAGCAGGCAAGCCTGTGTACTGCCAGAGCTTGGTTCAGCCAGCAAGCCTGTGTACTGCCAGAGCTTGGTTCAGCAGGCAAGCCTGCGTACTGCCAGAGCTTGGTTCAGCAGGAAAGCCTGTGTACTGCCAGAGCTTGGTTCAGCAGGCAAGCCTGTGTATTGCCAGAGCTCGGTTCAGCAGGCAAGCCTGTGTACTGCCAGAGCTTGGTTCAGCAGGCAAGCCTGTGTACTGCCAGAGCTTGGTTCAGCAGGCAAGCCTGTGTACTGCCAGAGCTTGGTTCAGCAGGCAAGCCTGTGTACTGCCAGAGCTTGGTTCAGCAGGCAAGCCTGTGTACTGCCAGAGCTGGGTTCAGCAGGCAAGCCTGTGTACTGCCAGAGCTGGGTTCAGCAGGCAAGCCTGTGTACTGCCAGAGCTGGGTTCAGCAGGCAAGCCTGTGTACTGCTAGAGCTTGGTTCAGCAGGCAAGCCTGTGTATTGCCAGAGCTCGGTTCAGCAGGCAAGCCTGTGTACTGCCAGAGCTCCTGGTAACATTTTAAAAACTGCATGACCTTTGTGGGTCAATGCAATCACATACAGCCTCTATTGGCTGTTTGTATTTTATTACACAATTTTACACTCAGTAGTTTGCCCTTGCTTTCTGAAAAAGAAATCAACATTTAAGCCCAACTGACTGGCATGTGGAACAAAGCAACTTTGCCACCGCCAGTAGAGAAAGCTTTACAGTATCCCAGAAGGCTTGAATAGAATATGAACTTGCAGGTTAGTATTTAAAAAATGGTCCTATGTATAATGTTTGATAACAAAATAAATTCTCTGATATTAACACTAGAGGTAGCAGTCACATACTGATTAGTTCACTTGAATATCAACTGTGGTCTCCAATGGTGACATGTTTTTTTCAAACCAGTACTCCGTTGACATAGATTTGTACAATGAGCATCAGTGATTTACCAAAGTGCTGTGGCTGACATAAGAACCACATTACCTCTAATGTGCTGATTGGTTATGAGTAGTATGGTACTAACAGATATCTCTAACTTGCCTTATCCTTCTGCCTTTTATCCCCAATTGGTGTACACGCCCTAATCAGCTCAAGCAAAGCTCATTTAAGCTTAGTCATCTCTTACAATTCCTTCAATGTCACTCCAAGATGACATCATTCTCCTTTGCTTTACCCCTTGCCACTTAAGCTGTCTTTCCCCATCAATTCATGGTTGTGATCCAAGTGTCATTTCTCAAAATTTTCCTGACAAACCAGACTCCTGTAGCTTTCTCCACATCACATTATTCTTCCAGAGGAAGAGCCCCTCCTTCATCTTGCTAGCTGAACTATTTTGCTATACTTGTCTGAAGGCTTGTTCATCCTGATTAGGTGGACTTTACAGCTAAGCTTGACCTCAAGACGAGGTAGCCAGTCTCTCGTTGGTTCCCTCTTAAGTCGTGCTTGTTGGGTTACAGCGTTACCATTCTGTACTTCTAATAATTCACTCTCTTGTCTGGAAGACACGGTCAACAAAATAGTGGGAGACCTAAAACATATGGAGAAGAGAATTATAACCAGAGATTATGGTATGGGGAGGACATGAGGAAGCTGCAAAAGATGCCAAAAGATAGGACTGCTGGTCGCGAGTTGGTCCCCCCAGTGGGGATAAAGTGCATAAGAAGATGAAGACTTCTAATAATATGCCACGACAAAGGGTATGTTACTTACTAGGTGTTGACAGTACTGGTGACAGAGACAGCATTTCCCTGAGCATCAACTAATAATATGCCATGACAAAGGGTACGTTACTTACTAGGTGTTGACAGTACTGGTGACAGAGACAGCATTTCCCTGAGCATCAACCACTGAGACATGAGCAGTGCCATGATCATTGTTCATATGGTAGGTGGGATTGTAATAACAGGTGTCTTGTGTGAATGTGTCAATGATTTTCTTTCGTATTGTTTCACCATATGCCAGTGACTGCATCTTAGCAACATCCTGGAAAAAAATGGGTCAATTATTAACTACCCAGTGGCTTACCACTGTAACAGTGTAGAATATTATGGAGCGTTATGGAGTGAGGCGACTGGCTCCCTTACTTTTCAATGACATATTTTTGTAAAAACTACTAGAATGGGGTAAACCAACAGTACTTAATGCAAGAAATATGAACAAATGATACTAGTAATAGTATGTATGTACCCATGCTTATATATTTGAATGATTGATTGATTGATTGATTTAGGAATCGACATCACAGCATTCGGGGCATTCCCATAAGCGCTCCGTCCCCATCCTCAGCCAGCGAAGAGTTCAAACACCAATAGTACCAGTAGCAATCTGATTATATGTCCGTCTCGCCTTTCCTCTGAGCGTTGAGTGTCGGCCAGATCCCCTCGTCACTCCTCGCTGTATCATTCTTGCCAGACCATGGTAATCCATTTGCTCCTCTGAGGTGTACACGTGCTCCCACAAGGCCGCAACCACATCTGCCTTGTCATGTATCAATACTCCAGCAAGTTCTGCAGAGCCAGCCAATCTGTCCGTCTGTTCATTTCCCAGCACACCGGCATGCCCCGGAGAAAAGATCCAGGCGATGCTTGTCACCCGTGATCTCCGAAGCGAAGCAGGCCACTCCGCACGAAGCCTGGCCGTCCTCACCCTCGTCAGCATGCTTTCTGAGTCAGTTACAATCACGATGTGTGTGTGTGTGTCGTATTCTCCATCCAGCGGTGAGCCGCAGTGACTGCCTCCACCTCCATTCTTAAGCTGGATGTTGTGGTATCATATACCAGGCTCTCCTGCACTAAACGTCGACCATTAGCTTTGGCTATGAACCCCCAGCTACTTCTCTCACCTCTTGACACAGAACCATCTGTGTAGATAATCACATCACCCGAGTGAGCATTGTCCTGAATTAGTTGCTGGATTTCCACTTCCGTGGCCCCTGCTGGCCACTCCCTGCTTAATGTGATTATAACTGCACAAGTCTGACTGCTCCGCAGGCACTCTGACCCACTCCTCTCCACGGCTAATGTTCTCCAAGGGGCACACCTGTCTGATCGTATCCTCCGCCTGAGCCATCCATGATTTCCCTCTTATCAGTCGCTGACCCTTAACTGCGTCCAGCGCCTCATGCAGTGGGTGGTCTGTGTCTGCAGCTACTCTGAGGTATGTCTTCGCCTGCATCACCTTGAGCCTACCAGCAACAGTCGGCAGACCAAGGATGTAACGCATACACACTACTGGGGTGTTTCTGGTGCATCCCAGAATGACCCGCATAGCTTCGTTCTGTATGCGCTCTAACTTCACCAGCTGACTCTCTGAGACAGTGAGCAGTCCTAATCCATAATCAATTACTGAGAGGATCAAGTGCTGGTATAGTGTGAAAAGCATTCTCTGCTCTGTGTCCATTGCAGCCATAGTTTGAAGTGCACTGAGTCCCTTTTGAGATCTTGTCACAACCGTCTCCACATGGTCCTTGAAGGATAGGCTCCTGTCAAATGTGATCCCCAGATAATTCAGTTTGTTCTCTCTGCTGACATTTCTACCATCTATCGCAAGGCTTGGGAAATCAGCTCTCACAATTCTGTTGTCCAGAGAGCACCACAAAACAGCCACCTTTTCAGGGTGGATGACAGCACTCATTTCTGTGCACCAGTCAATCACTTTATCTACTGTCGCCTGCAACTCCTGGGCTGTTTTCTCCTTATCTCTCCCCTGCCTATATGCAAGAATATCATCTGCAAATGTTAGTATTCTCCCAACCCCTGGTGCTTCTAGGTTTGCAATTTTGCTCGTATACACGTTAAAGAGCACCAGTGAGACTGCAGATCCCTGTGGCAGTCCTGGGGTTAAAATATGTGGCTCTGAGGTCCATGCACCCAGACGGAGAGCAACAGACAAGCGCAGAACGTTTCAGGGCAGGAAAAAAAGCTGGGAGCAGCCACCGTGGTGGAGTTTCGAGGTGGAGAAGGCTTGGGTGGATAAGCGTAGTGCTGTAAGGAGATGGCAAAATGCCAAGAAGAACAGAGCTGGTCATCCTAGTCCCTGCTTGCACTTAGAAAGAGAGATGCACACAAAAGTAAGCTACTTCAAAAAACTGGTCAAGGTTGTTAAAAGCGAAAAATGGGCAGAGGTGTGTCAAAGAGTAAGCACAGACAAGTCACTGAAATTGTTCTGGCGACTACATAAAAGCATGAGTGGTGTAGTCAAGAATAAGAGCATTTCTGACTTCCAAGGTGCTGACCTCATCTGGCAGAGGACTGACGAGGACAAGGGCAAAGCCCTCTTTGATCGCTACCTTGAGCAAAGCAACCAGACAGACATGGGAGGCCGAAATCTGGCCAAGGAGGTCACCTCAGACAGATGCAAGGCCCAGGACACTTCGGATGAAGACACAGTGACAGTGAAAGAAATCAAGGCTGTGCTTCGACGATCAAAAAACAGTGCTCCAGGTCCTGATGGCATAAGATACGATGACATTAATAGGTGTACCGACAATGAGCTAGAGAAACTAGCAGACATGTACAACAACAGTATAGGGGGTGCTAGCATCAAGGAGGAATGGTTACACAGCTATCTGATTCCCTTGCCGAAGCCTGACAAAGACCACAAAAAAATTCAGGGATATCGAATTATAACCAATAGGCAAGCTGCTAGAGAAGGTAATTGCCAAGAAAATATCAAGCCAACTAGAGAGGCAAGGTGTTTTCCCACCCACCCTGGGTGGGTACCGTCCAAAAAGGGAAACCTGGACCAATGCAGCAGTCTTTGCCCAGGATGTCTATGAAGGTTTCCACTCAGGCACTGAAACCGTTGCTGCAGCGATTGATCTTGAGGACGCATACAACAGAGTACCACTGGATTTTTTAATGTTTCAGCTTCTCGAACTAAACATAAGTCCATTCCTCCTTAGTTGGATCGCTGCAGCCCTCTTCCAACGGAAAGTAGTTTTTAGATGTGGCAGTTGGACTTCGGAACCAACAACAATATATCCTGGCCTACCACAGGGATCACCATTATCTCCGGTACTGTTCAACGCCTACACAGTGAGAATCACCAGTGAGCAGATCACTGGACCTGGCAGGACATTGTCATATGCCGATGATGTTTTAGTGTATCATCAGGGGAAGGATAGAGAGGAGGTTGCTGTGGAACTACAAACCGAACTCAATTGCATAAGTACTTGGTGTGATGAAGCTGGGGCAATGGTCAACTCAACAAAGGCAACAGTGACTTGGTTCTCGTTGAATAATCATATTGTCAACACTCCAACACCAACTGTAATGCTGTGTTCAGAGAGGGTGGAAAGAACGCAGGCAATGAATTACCTTGGGATACGGTTTGATCGAAGCCTTGCTTATAATGTGCACATAGACCAGGTGATAACAAAAGCCAAGCGGGGTTTGGCAGTGATGCGGGTGATGGCGGCAGCAAACTGTGAGCAGCGCCATCTATGTCTTCTGTACGAGGGGTTGGTCATGTCTGTTTTGGAGTATGCAATGGCAATCCTGACTCTCAGCCATAAGCAGATAGAACGGATGGAAAGGATACAGAATGAAGCTATGCGCATTATTCTTGGATGTACAAGAGATACAGCATGCAGGGCGATGCGCTACCTTCTTGGGTTTCCAACCATTGAAGAGAGAATACAAGATTGCAGGGCACGCGCCTACCTCAGAATTAACGCAAACACACAACATCCACTGCATAGTGAAATTAGGAAGGTGAAGGGCAGCAGGTTAAAAAGAGGACGGTCGTGGATGGGTCAAGCCGAAGACATTCTTCAACAGGTGTGTTCACTTGAGGACTTAGAACCTGGCGAGGAGTGGGTGCAAGTGCCAACAGACTTCTGCACATCCTTTTCAGTTTGCATCCAACTTGACAGAAAAAGCAGACAAGAAAATCCGGTTGCTGTTGAGGCTGAAGTACAAGCGTTGATTTTCGAGAATTCGCTAGACGGTGACGCAGTCATCTACACAGATGGGTCGGTCATCCGACATGTGAGAAGCTCATGGGCCTTTACAGCTCGGGCCGGAGGGAGAATTGTGAAGGAGGACTCTGGTGCTTTTACTGAAACCACAAGTAGCCTGACCATGGAAGTCATGGCAGTAAGTAAATCAATAACATGGCTCGAGACACAGACATTCACTAGGGCTTGTTTCCTTAGCGACTCAATGAACATGATCAAGAGGATAGAGGAGGGGTCGATCCGAAGAGAATGGTTGCTGCCTCTGGAGCGGTCTCGACTGGCAAAGATTAATTTCATCTTCGTGCCAGGGCATGCGGGAGTACAAGGAAATGAGCGGGCTGACAAGCTCGCAGGTGAGGCTACTGTGGAGGGCGGACGCGCCATGGACCAGGCTGACATTCTGAATGCTCTACGAGAAGTAAGACTTTTGCGAGAACCAACTGTGACTGTGAATCTACAACAATGGCCAGACTGCGAGAGCAGCAAATTAAAAGAGGTGTGGCCAAACAAGAACACTACGCAGGAAGCCAAAGAAGATTGATAAACCAACACAGAACTGGTGTCGTTAGCCGCTACACGCTGCGGGATTTGCTGAGGAGGGGATCCGAGCACTTATGGACTGAATGGTTCGATGTGCAATGAGGATGATCTGTCGACTAACTAACTAACTAACTAACGGAGAGCAACCCGACGAGAATGCAGGACGGCTGCTATCCAGTTCACCAACCAGGGATTGACCCCCTTCTCCATCAGTGCGGTCATCAAAATATCATATCGAACTCTATTGTACGCATCCTCAAGATCAAGCGCTGCCATCGTTTCCTGTCTACTCTGGAACCCCTCATAAAAGTCAAAGGCAAAAGTGGCTGCATTTGACCAGGTATCTTTTCCTGGCCTGTAGCTCCCCAGGCCTCTTGGAAGAAGCTTCCCCCTTTCCAAAAACTCTTGCAGCTTGACAGCGACTATCTTCTCTAGAACCTTCCCAAATGTATTTTGAAGGGTGATGATTCTAAAGCCGCTGAGCTTTGAATGATCCTTGAATAGTTTTGGGAGAGGGATGAGATAGCTGTGCACCCAATCCTGCGGTACTGATGCTGTCCTAATGCTCTGGTTAAAGCAGTCGGTCATCTCCTCCAGGTCTGCATCGCTCAAACCCTTCATGTGGCCATACCTGACCCCATCGGGCCCTGGTGCCGTGTCTTTTGCCTTTTTCAAAATGTGCTAACATCTTCCATATCTTCATACTTCATATTCTTTGAATAAATGCAATGAAATTAAGACAGTGGAATGCATGTTGAAAACAGAAAGTAATAAATACTACATTTCATATGAAAGTCATTGACAAAGTAAAAAATGAACAGCTAATTTAAATGCCTTCGGGAAATAGGATTAGATGGGGAAAAACAAGAATTAGTAACCTATAATGGGAACAAATGGCAACAATTTGCCATGAAAACAATTTATCATCATACATAGATATAAAACAGAGACTCAAGAGTTAAACCACCACCCTCCAAGATCCTTGGCACCAACCCAGACTTAAAATGGGTACCAGGGGTTGTTTCTTCAACAAAGTCAACAAGGTAAAGAGCCTGTCTTTCCGTCTTTAAAATGCCATGACCTGGTATAACTAACCAAAGATTTCACCCTCTCATGCCGGTATCTACCATGGAATAATCATCTTTCAAATTGTATTACAATGCTCTGCATGTGCTCTTGGAACAGCCCCTTCAGGTTAACCCATATCAATCCAAACTCTTCTTAGAGTAGCCCATTTTTTGGAGTCAGGCTTCTGAGGGTCAGGGGAACATAGGGTTAATTTTTTTAATGCAGATACACACTGTATAGATATTTTTATTTGTGGTTATCAACTTTATGACAACAGAACAACAACTGCTTCTTCTTTTGTTCACTTGAAATGTGCCTATATCTGCAATGTTATTCTCTTGTATACATTTCACTATCTTTTTTAATTCACTCAGTGATCCAAGAGTTTATCTTCCACTGTTGTTTATCCAGGCCAGAAGATTTGCCTAGATATGTTGTATTTTGGACAGTCTTGGAGTAAATTGAACAACTTTGAACAACATAGATAACAAATGTGCTTCATTCTAATAATTATACTGGCAATTTGGGAATCTAAGTCACTCGTGCAGAAGTTTGAGATGGAAAGAGAAGAATTAACATGCTCCATACTAATGAGACAGCAAGTTGAACCAGACTGCAGTACTTACTTCAGTTACATCAACAAAGTCGTCATCTCCCAGCTCACTTCTTTTTCCATATGCAAATTTCATGGCTTCTACAATTCTATGATGAGTCAAAATGGAAGCAGCATCATCTGCAATACTTGCTGGACTAAAATTGTAACCTGTGATCACATTTAAAAAAATATGTATTATGTTTATTAGCTATTATACAATATTATTATTGAAAGAAGTGTGTGTGTGTGTGTGTGTGTGGGGGGGGGGGGGGGGGGGAGGTGTGTGTGTATGTGCGAGCGTGCACGTGTGTGTCTCTCTCTCTCTATGTGTGTGCACGCATGCATGTATCTATGGGGGGGGGGGGGGGGAGACAGAGTCCTCCATAGCAAATTGGTTATGCTGCCAGCCTCGTGTTCCAAAGGTTGTGAGTTCAATTCTGGGGTCCATCATTTAACACACACATATGTAAATATTTACACAGCAAAAATCTGTGGCCAAATATAATATTAACATGCATCATGCTGCTGTGTTCAGTGTGGCTGGCTTTCTGGGTCCGGTGCAAGTCAGCAAGATCAAGTGTACAACTAGCTATTATTTCTAACACATAACAACATGAAAGCTGCGGGTGTTACAATCAAAGCGGAAAGGACAAGACAACTGAAATTTAAGGGGCATATCAAAAGAGGTGGGACAGAGAATTAGCCTTAGGTGGGGAAATACTAGGCAACAGCGTAAGAGGAAGACAGAGAAAGATGTATGTCAAATACCTCAACAGCAATAATATAAGCAGCACCAATGTCATCAAAATATCTCATAACAGACAGTATTGGAGAATCATGACTGCAGATATCTGCTCCAAACCAGGCACTCAAAGTAAACAACACCTGACATATTTCAATTCTGATGTGACATCCTTTGAATCATGTCAAGATTTAACTATCAAACAATACTGGTTATACAGTGTAGTATGTCAATGGTGGTAATAAGTTGACTTAGTCCCAAGGCAGAAGTCTGCTGTGGATATGTGAAGTATCAGGGTAATCACATTGTGCAGCCCTGAGTGTGAGTGCAGGTAGGAACAGGTGGCCAGTCTTTTTCCTCCAGTAGAGAACGCTGAGAGCTGACATCAAACTTTTGTCCAACCACGTTCATGCCGTTGTCAGCGCAACATACTAGCCATTACAAGTAGTAGGCCTCTTTCAGTCCTGAAGAACTATAAAGTTGTGCCACTGGGGAGGTACCTGACAGCACCGCTGGTGACTGTATCCAATGCGAGAGTGGCAATCTCTGTCAGTTTCCACATCTGTAAGACGAATCAGGTCCCGCAGTAAGTGACTGCATTTTATGCCTGTGCCCCCTATCCTCAGTTTGCTGGATCAGATTGTGCTCGAAGAGCACCAGTCCGTTTCGTACATCTCTTCTCCACGAACACCTGTCTGCTGCAACTCTTTCCCATGTGTCTGAATCTATGCCAAGCGTTTTCATATCTTGTTTACACACATCCCTATATCGCATTTGGGGTCTTTCAGTTGGCCTCTTTCCTGTGGCTAGTTCACTGTATAGGAGATCTTTGGGAATACGTTCATCCTCCATTCGAGATACGTGGCCCAGCCACTGGAGACGTCTCTGCTTGAGGAAGGAGTGCACTGTGGTAATATCCACTCTTTCAAGAACATTGTTTGTTTGTTTGTGTCTTTCCACCATATGCCCAGGATACGTCTCAGACATCTCATATGGAAGGAATTCAACTTCCTTTCCTGTCGTTGAGTACATGGTCCAGAATTCAGACCCATAGAGTAGTGTGCTAACAACACAAGCTTTATATACTTGAACTTTTGTACGCTCTGTTAGTCTATTATTCTCCCGAACTCTTTTAGTTAGCCTGGAAAGTGTTGCGGCTGCCTTTCCAATGCGTCTGTTGATTTCTGTCTCTAATGAAAGATTATTTTATATTGTCGACCCCAAATATGCAAACTCATGGACAACCAATTCGTAATTAGAAATTTTGATTGATGGAGGCGCACTAGCATCTTGTTCCATCACCTGTGTTTTATTTAGGCTGATGGTAAGCCCAAAGTCTTTGCAGGTGGCTGCAAAATGACCTATGAGCTGTTGGAGATCTTCTGCTGCATGAGTAGTCAGTGCTGCATCGTCTGCAAAAAGTAGTTCTATTATGCATCTTGATCTTATTTTGGTCTTTGCCTTGAGTCTTGATGGGTTAAAAAGTTTGCCATCAGATCTTGTATGGAGGTATACGCCTTCAGTGGCAGTCCCAAATGCCTGCCTTAAGAGAACGGCGAAGAAGATATCAAAAAGTGTAGGAGCAAGCATGCAGCCCTGCTTTACTCCACTGCTGATGCTGAATGACTGGGATGTTGAACCATCGAATAAAATTGTCCCCCATTACAACAACCCGCTCGCTAATACGTTGACTTAATATGACAAACACATAAGAAAAAAATCAACATACCACTGAGAATATTGAGAATGAAACCAAGGACTGGTCCACTTCCTGGGGGCGGGATGGAATGAACACTGAAGTTACCCGGGAGGGTCATCACAGATGGTTTGGTCCACTTTACTGTGTAGTTTCTCAGATCATCACATGTTATAATACCACCTGTAAAGCAACATTATAACAACACTTGTGAAGTAACGTTATTGTAGCACCTTTAAAGTCATGTTATCATACCACCTACAAAGTAACATAACATCTGTAAAGCAATGTTTTACATAATTCAACATTGCAGAGTTCAGGGGTCATAGCCAAATTTAGACTTCTCCATTAAATATGTATAAAAATATTTCCTCCCTGATGTGAATGATTACCTCATAAATACACAGAAGTACTTGAAGTTAAACAACAAATTATTGTACACATCGAATTATGAGCTGTTAATCACTGTTCCAATTTCATGGCAACAGGTAATCCCATAATGCTCCATTCCTGTGTCAGCGAAATATCACACAAAATGCTCCTCACTGTCCCATGTGAAAAGTGTAACAGACAGCAGTTCCGACAAAACCAGTAGCATGCACATGCATGTTTATAGCCGATGCCAGAATGGCAACACAGCTTTCTGCCACCAGAATTACAGTTCATTGTTGATGGAAGCAGCAGTCACTAGAAAAACCAGCCACTGCACACATGTTATTGCATAAGGGAAACCAGCGGGCTCAAGCCACCATTTTTCTGAATATGCAGCTCACAACACATACTACTGCAGACAGATAAAAATGCATTCCACAGAAAATCCACAGCTCACAGTGTCACATCAAGCATTTAACCCAGAAACTGGGTGACAGAACCATATACTACAAGTCCAAAATGAGGAACATGTATAAGCAAACTGTAGCCAGAAGCAAACTATGAAAACTAAGAAACCTTTGATAATTAGCAGTGGAAAGGAAAGGTTATCAATGAACATCACAGTAAACAAGTTTCTCCTATCTTGGATGTGTAATAACAGGTGATGGCAGAAGAGAAATAGAAGTCAAACAGAGAATAGGAATGGCGAAAAATGCTTTCAACAGCATGAAATCAGTCTTATCATCTGTTGTTGTCCATCAAGAATGACGATGACCATTCATTTAATCCAGTGGGTTGAAAGTATGGAGCCGTGAGTTCTAAGATGGCTGATAAGGCCTATTTTGGCTCAAAATGTTTTTTGACAATGTGGGCAAAGAATGCTTGACGTTCCAGGAGGAGGATCTCCTGCAGTGGTTTTTCAGCCCTGCATTTTCTTTACAGCTCTTGCAATCCTGGTTGCTTCACAAGTGACTACACCCTTATGTAATGATGTACGCCCAAATTACGGTCTTTAGCAGCAGTCTCCCAGGTGTCAAGATGAATTCCAAAAGCTTTCAGTGAGATTTTCAGTGTGTCTTGAAAGCGTTTCCTCTGGCCGCCTTGGGAGTGTTTACCACAATGCAGCTCGCCGTAAAAAAATTTTTTTTTTAGGGAATTAACATTTAGAGAGAGATTAAAAACGCATTAAAAATGAGAATTGTCAAATGTTATGTATATTCTTTATGGCGAGGAAGCCTGGACAATGAGCAAGCAACTAAAGTCAAATAGAGGCCCTTGAGATGTGGATATACAGACAAATATGTTGTCTTTCAAGGAAACAAAAATAATCAAATACAGAGGTTCTAGAAAAACACAAAAAAGAGGCAAGTGAAATATTTCGGCCACGTTAACAGCCATAATACTCTTATAAAAACCATACTGGAGGGCAAATGAGCAAGAGGTAGACAACGATACAAGTGGGAAGATATCAAGAGATGGACGAAGATCAATCTTACAGAATGTACAGTCAGGGAGAGAGACAGACAGTGTTGGAGATCCACTGCAGCCAACCTTCATTGTGGAGACGGCACGTGATTGACTGAGACAGAAACAAACATACTCCAAGGCCATAATGGATCGCCAGCCTATCCGCCATATTGAACTGGAATCTAATGAGCTGAATTACTTCAAACAGAACACCTGACTATGTACTTAATATACATGTTTGTTTTACATGTTTCTATGTCTTAACCCCTTAAAAATCAATTTTATATATTATATTTAAAATTAACCTCTTAAAATCAAACAGGCATCTTAAATCTTCATGTCAAGATGGTCAACAGCACACCAACTTACTCACCAGCATCTCTTATATCAGCTATAACATCTTCAGCAAGAGAGCCAGCATAGAAAGACAAAGGGTCATCAGCAATAGCTTGGAATGTCCTGGCAAGACGAGGCAATCGGATTGGAGTTCCCGTAGGCTTTATATTGTGATTGTGGTCGAAATACTCACTGGAGAACAAACAATTACACAGAAAAATATAAACACAAGGCTTCTTGGTGAGTAGAATTGAATAATTAAATAACACTCGCAGATAGGCTCATGTGATATATTATGGGTTGGCTCTCAAACTTGTCAAGAGTGGAACACTTGGCAATTTCTGTTGAATCAAACCTGTGTTCATACAGCTAGATTCACTTGCAATTAGCTGAAATAATAGTTATATACAACAATCAATAAGAAAGAGACAGACACCATTCTCTGGTCATGTACTGAGAAGAGAAGCATAGGACAATATCATGACAAATGGAAAGTTCAACGGGGAAAAGAGCCAATGGAGACAAGAAGAAATTATGCTAGATGGACTGAGACAGTGACATGAGACGGTGACATGGAGGAATATTATCAGCAAAGTTGATCAAGAATGGCAAGAATCGAGATCTGTGGAGAGAAATGTCTACACTGGCGGGCAAAGAAAAAGACAGTTATTTCGTTGCATATCCTTTACAGGATGTTGCAGCTAAACCCAGTCAGACTTTTGGCTGTTTGTGATCTCTTGGCAAGTTTACATTCAGTAGTTTGCCATTGCTTTCTTAACCCTTTACCGGGCAAAGCGTACGGGAACGTTTCTACCCCTGAATGGGCAATCCGTCAGAAACCGCCCGTGACTATTATGCATTGTAAAAACGCGATCTCTCGGCTTTCCAAGACTTCCAATTGTTTACTTTCGGTTTCGCCGATAGCTTGACGTGGCCGACATTCGCAAGCGTGTACTTTGAATTTGAACGGATTTTAAAAATAGTTTTTGTGGGTTTTACGCTTTGTATTTCAAAATGGATTTCGACGATTCTTCAAGTGATAGCGGAGATTTCGCTGGGTTCAATTTAAGTGACATTGAAAGGCACGAAGTTGACTATTAATTGGAGCTAGATATCAGTGGTCAGCGTTACTTTGCTTTAGCAGTCATGAGTCGGACTTTAAAGAAAGTCATTATGATTCGGAAAATGTGTTTAGAAATTGCAGTATAGATGACTGACAGTCACAAAAAATATGTTGTATTTTGTAAATATTTGTGTTCATGTGTGGATTAGCAGCATTATTCACGTAAGTAAAATATTCTGCATGCTTTTCTCTTTATTTGACTAAAATCTGTTGACTAACAATTATATGTGATATTTTTACTAACATAACCCAAAATTTTACCGAACCTCAAAATTCTTCTTGCCTGTTCAGGGCTACAAAACAGACAAACGTCTGCCCGGTAAAGGGTTAATGACCGACACACATACCATTGTATGAAAACTAAGACTAGACAGTTTTCTGCCAAATCGCCTGCAGCTGTGTTTCGAACGCAGTATGCCTGATTAAGAATTATGTCCAAACCCCTTCGCCACATGATAGCATAAAATATAATTTAGCAGTACTTCTTTGTACACATTTTAAGCATCAACTTGAATATATTTAAAGACACTACCAGCTGAGTCCTGAAATGGAGCCAGTCGAAGCCAAGTGTTCTCCACTCATTATAAGTTGGACATCTTGCAACATAGGTTTACCACTTTCAGTGACATTAATTAGTGCAACTTTACATTCAAAGTCTGCCATTGCTTTCTGAACCAGAAGACAACGTTGAAGGCCAACTGACCGGTGTAGGGAAAGCACCCACACCCTGTCATCAGCGCCCCACAGACCCCTAGCTTTGACTACAGCAGTTATAAAAACAAGAACAAGCAACTCACAAGAATTGATTTTTCAGCTCTTGAGTTTGGAGCCGTCCCAGTGCAATGTGAAGCGCACTTGTAAGTGGTACACCATCTTCACATAGTTTGACTGTTGGCATGACGACATCCCTCCAAGGAACCCGACCGAATTGTTTATGCACCTCGTACAAACCTCTGACTTCACCAGGTGTTGCAACTGCCATACCCCCTGTCGAATGAATAACATGATGTATACACACAACAGGCAATTCTCTGGTGATACTATAGACAACAGATGCTACCAATGAATTACAGAATGATTTTGTGGATTCTACTCTAAATCAGGTTCAATAATGTCAAATAATTTAAAACCCACAGCCAAATTACTAAAGAAATTAAGCAATATTTTCAGAGTTTATTTATTTTCAAAGATTACTTTAATATTTTATTATGTTGTAGAATTTAAAAATGAAGTTAACCAGAGAGTTTAACTATTTTTCCTTGCATATTATCTGATGAAATATTATAATAAATTAATTATTGAAACAAATGTTAATCATTTAAATTACAGCCTACAATATTGGTCTACAAGAGGGCAATGTTAGATAATTTCATGATATAAAAGGGCAATAACTAACTTGTTTTCAAATCAGAAAAAAAAACAAAAAACCATCCAGATTATGGTTGTTGTGCTTACATGAACACACAGACATAGCTCAACATCAGAGTTAAGTATGAGTGAAGACCCCCCTTCCATGGCCTTCAACTCAAACCGGTTTTGGTCCTAGAAAACCGGTTTACGGTCCTAGATCCTGGCAAACATTGGAAAAATGCATTTTCATAACAAATGATTAAATTATCATTGATCAACTTCAGTGTTTTTTCTATAACATAAGCAGCTAGAGTTCACACAGGTAATAGGCATAAAAGACAAAACAGTATTATTTATCATGGCCATTCCAAAAATACATTTCATATATGACAAACCACTTTTCAGAAATACAACCAGTGCATTGCCTTGCATTCTCAGCCAATATGTCACATATTAAAATACTAACATAATGCCACCAAACATCATATGCACCATCATTTCACAGAGTAACCATACACATCTGAATACATATTACCCTCTGTCAATATCAGAGTTACTGCTACCACACTTGACTGTGAATTCAAACACAACTGCAGAGAATTGTACCATATTTAGCATACCTTCGGATTCCCTGTGCAGCATGGGGATGCAACATTTCCTCTTTATTGATTTATATCCTGAGTGTTGTTGTTTTTTTTTTCCATCTTCAACAATATTTTAAAAATCCCTAGCTGCTTCTTCTATGGTTGCTTTCATATCAAGGTCTCCCAAAATGGGACATTTATTACAGCTACCCATTCAGAAGCATGGATCCTCAAGAGAAATGGTGAAAGGCACTGAATCACCAAGTGGAACTCATGGAGAGAACAAACATACCAGTGAATCAAAGTGAAGAAACGACATTTGCACTGCAAAGGACATACATTGAGAAAACAGGAGAATGTAGCTAGAAAGTCCTCTACTGAAAAAAGATCCAATAAAGACTCTTCGAAAGTCTGCAAGAACACCTAGTCAAACAGGGTGAAGCCATATAAGAGTGCCACGCAGGAAGCCATAGAAGAATAGTCCACTAATACAGAACCGGTGTTGTCAGTTACCACATGCTGAGGGAGCATAATAGTTAATTGAGGATGCTCTGTTAGCTTTGGAAGGCAAAGAAGAGATCGACCAAGGGGCACATCCACTGCCAAGGCATATAGAGACCAGTCACTGAAGACACTTGTACAACTGAAGTGAGCAGAAGGGCTCAGACACCACTAGTTAAGCATGATTAGGAAGCTAGAAAACCAACTAAGGCCATGGACCTCACACACACCCATTATCACCTAAAGCCTGTCATGCACTGATGTTGAAAGCTTCATGATCAGTTCTTTATTATATACAATGTACCAAATGAAGCCAGTGTTAAAAGTTTCCTGTATAGCTTTCTTGTTTTTCCTGATCATACATTGTGTATTTCATCTTACAGTTTCATACTGTATATTTTACATGAAAGCTTTAAGCACAACCCCTTTCTGATTCCTCCACCTCCGCATCATATCTGTGTACCATATGTTAAAGTTTTCAGTATAAATTTCTTCTGGTGTCTTCATGTCACATGTTTTACTGGTCAGACTAAAAAGTCTGTCACTGGCTGTTACATTTAGCTTGTTTGCTTCATAATGATCAGTCCCACAGAAATCTGCATGCTTGTTCGTACTGACTGATAAACATATCTGTTTCAATGTTATCTATTTGTTTCAATTGCTGTGTATCTTAAAATTGTTTCCACGGTTTACATTTCTTGTTCCTTTAATTACTATTGCAACTCATTTACTGTTGTAATGCAAGAGTACTATGATTAGCATCATCATTATCAAGTATCCTGCCAAGTGGTGTAGGCGGTCATGTCTCTCCATAACTCTGGTCCTCTATCACCATGCATTGATTTATGTGCTAATATCTGACCATTACGTCATAAGGCAATACAGCCTAGAACAATCCTCATGAATCTGTCTCCTCTAGTACTTGTATGCTAGTCTACTTAGCTGTTATGTTCTGGGAACACAGGAGAGTGATCACCAGCCATGTGTTATACACATCCTAAAAGGGCAAACTGTCAGACAAGTTCAGCCCAGACACATTTTCATATATTATGCAGTCAATAATGACCCAGCTGAACCTTTGTCTGCCTGGCAAATAGAGGCCAGACAAAAGAGATGTAAAACAGCTTTTGTCAAACCACCATGA
The DNA here is from genome assembly GCA_963921405.1 of Cepaea hortensis. Taxonomy (NCBI): domain Eukaryota; kingdom Metazoa; phylum Mollusca; class Gastropoda; order Stylommatophora; family Helicidae; genus Cepaea; species Cepaea hortensis. The sequence goes on along the minus strand of OY992893.1, from coordinate 17,374,610 downwards.
TGGAATGAGTGAGCAGACAAAGACTGAATAACGAAGAAGTCGGTTACTAAGGAGTGACAGAAAATTGCAAAAGAACAGACAACAAAATGATGATGAGATGGAAGAAATTTATCAAGAAAGAAAAGGAACATATTAAAGGTTTTAGCCACAGAAACTATTGATAAGTATAGGAGAACTTTGTGACTTTTACGGCCCTTGAGAAAACCATACACATATTCAAACATTTACATCGACATATGACCAAAATGAGTGAATTAGTTATCAAAAGATCATCCTCTTGCACATTAAACTATTAGTCCATAAGTGTTCAGATTCCCTCCCCAGTAACTTTTCAGCATTCCAGCAGGTGATGAAACCAGTTCTGTGTTGGTTGACTATACTTTTGTGGCTCCCCCCATTAGTTTCACCTCACCCAGTTTGATTTGATGTTTTCGCAGTTTGGTCAAAGTTGCAGAATCAAACCAATTCCGGAGTCATTTACTTGTCCTGCCTCCTTGACGGTGTTCAGAAAGTCAGCCTATTCCACTGCTCACCCGCTCCTCATGACAATCAAGCCCACAAGCATATCTGTTCATTTGTTTCCTCTTACTACGCAGGCCACGGCACAAAATTGACATAGACTGACATATTAGTCAGTCTTGGCCTTATCAGAGATTTCAGCCAATGCCTTCTGGCCCAGCCCATTGCAATCTTAAAGATGGCAAACTGTCAACCATCAAACATCCAGGATCTAGGCACAATGCATTAAAGAGAAGGGCAAGAATTCCGTAGGGTTTATTTCACTCACGCAGATAAAGGTGATGCAAATGCTCACCAAAACAGCAGAGAAAGTATTCAACAGAGTAGTATACAGTGCAAATTGTATAAAGGCCATGCATTTGAAAGAGATATAGATGTATTCTGAGCAGCAAGAACAATGTGAGTGATGCAGAAATGCATTCTGTTGTGAGGGGATTCCAACATCAGTATAAGACTTCCAAGGTACCAGAGAACTGAGTACAGTAATCAGACGCCACTATCAAAACCTGAAAGAGATACTTCACAGCTTAGCAGTTACATCATCACCACAGCCTGCAGAATGTATTTGGCACATTATTGACAAAAATAGTGACTAAGAAAGTGGTGTCATATCTACAGAATAGATGGATGCTCCCACATAATATTGACAGCAACAGACCTTCGAAGGCAATACGGGATAATGTTGAAACATTTGCATAGACATGGATGTATGAGGGTTTTAAAGGAAAGCAAAAAACAGTAAACATAGCAATAAATCTCAAAGATGCCTAAAACTGCAGATTTTGCACGTTATGCAATACTTGATGGACTGCGGCATTAGCCCTTGGCTGAAAAACTGGATCAAAGCAGTGCTGATAAGAACAGTGGCATTCCATTTCAGAACTATGAAAACTGAAATAACTGCATATATATCCTGGTTGGCCTGAGGGCTCTCCATTATTACCAGAGTTGTTAAACATTTACATAGCCAAACTGGCCAGAATAAAACCCATTGAAATAGAAGAACTTGCCATTCACAGATGTCTTACTGTATGGAAATGGTTCAGATAGGCATGGTATGATCAGATATACAAGACTTTGCAGAAGATGGATGAGTGGTATGAACAGACAAACATAGTAGTAGTGCAGTAGTGAACCAAGGGAATGTCTGTGTATTGTGGTGCTTAAACAACACCAATAAAAAGCAGACTAGCCTATGATATCTCTAAACGAAAGACGTGTTAAATCTCTAGGTTTGACATATGATCACAGCCAGTCTAAACATAGCCTAGCAGCACTGATGACTATAGCTGCTACTGACATGGTACAGACCTCTTGTCTTGTTCAACCACGGAGTCCCCTCAGTGACTAATTATCACCAGGAAATATTAACACTGTACTTCACAGTATGATGTAGCCACCTTTCTGATATAAAGGTCTGTATTAGGTTTCCTTTGTGTCTTAGCCTCTTCAAAAACATTTAAAGATATAGTGTTTACTGTTAAAAAAATAACACTAGAAGGTAAAATGCTTAACCAAGTCAACACATTCAAATATTTAGAGGCAATCATAACATCATATGGAAGATATATGACCGAGATTAAGAGCAGAAAAGGCCAAGCAAAACTGTTTCAGAAGATGAACAGTATTATATAAATAAATCACCTTTACTGGATGTCAGACAGAGAGTACTGAAATGTTATAAAGAACCTGTTCTGCCGTACACCGGAGAAACCAGAAATGTGAACAAACAAATCAGAAAGAGTGGAGGGGCAGCAGAGAGAGATTCTGGTTTCTGAGACGAATGTTGTAAAATACCTTGTCAGAGTAACTAATAACAAATGGAAAAGACTAATACAAGTAGAACATTATGCATAACTATAAGAAAGAGACAACCAGAGTTCTTTGGTCATATAATGAGAAGAGAGGCATTGGAGAACATCATGATGACTGAAAAGATCAGTAGTGGGAAGTAGCAGAGGAAGACAGAGAAATTATTTTTGATGGTCTAAGATGATGGCACAGAGGAATATCATCAGCAGCCCTGATCCAAAACACTAAACTGATACAACGGAGCTTCAAATTAAAACATTAAATGTTTTCTTGTGTTTTTTTTTGTGTGGTGAATATATTTTGAAAAAGTACGGAACAAATATATCATTATTTTATGAAGTCACCACTGTGTTCAATGCAAGTCCTCCAGAGCCGATAAAGTGCTTGGATTCCTGTAGAAAAAATTCTCTGGGGTCACTACTCAGTGTGCCTGACCCAGTAATATAGTCTGTCACAGAAGTCACGCCGTTTTGAAACTTCCTGCTCCACTCATACATTTGCTGGACTGACAGGCATGCATCACCATACTGGACCTTCATTCGCCGATGAATTTCTATAGGTTTCACTCCTTCACTGATCAAAATATGGTTAACAGAACGCTATTCCTCTATGGTGCATGTCAAAAGTGGGGCGGCCATCTTTAAAATGTCCTATGATGTCACCATGTTCGTCTCCACCGTGGTGTTAAGTGCTTAACATTCCCGACATCCTTAACAACAATATTGACAGATTACAAGACAATGGCATGGTTATTGTAATTTCAATAACACTTTTAAGGTTTTCATTTGAAGCCCCCTTGTCTATGTGGAGAGAAATGAACTAATGAACTAGGCCTAGGCCACTTTGAAGAGCAAATGATGATGATACTGATGATAAAGGGTCACATATGTTAAAAAAAGTTAGTTGCATGTCTTTTAAGGACATAATATATATATATATATATATATATATATATATATATATATATATATATATATATATATATATATGTGTGTGTGTGTGTTACACTGATGCTAAAGGGTCACTTATGTTACACTGATGATAAGGGTCACTTATGTTACACTGATGATAAGGGTCACTTATGTTACACTGATGATAAGGGTCACTTATGTTACACATGATAAGGGTCACTTATGTTACACTGATGATAAGGGTCACTTATGTTACACTGATGATAAGGGTCACTTATGTTACACTGATGATAAGGGTCACTTATGTTACACTGATGATAAGGGTCACTTATGTTACACTGATGATAAGGGTCACTTATGTTACACTGATGATAAGGGTCACTTATGTTACACTGATGATAAGGGTCACTTATGTTACACTGATGATAAGGGTCACTTATGTTACACTGATGATCAAGTATCACCTATGTTACACTGATGATAAGGGTCACTTATGTTACACTGATGATCAAGTATCACCTATGCTACGTATGTTATGTCACTAGTGACTAGCTTCACAGAACACAAAGTCAAATAAATCAATACAAAGAAGAATAAACTTAATTTCATGTGTGCATGACTCAGCACAGAAGTCATATAGACACATAAACCCAACCAAATGTTAAAGTTGAAAGACAAAAAACATTAAAAGTATCCACTGAAGCATACATAAGCCACACGTAATGGCTAATTATATAAACTAAGCTAATAGTTCACATACAGAAGTTAACTCACAAAGAGAACTGGTCACTCACATCAGAAGTAGACAGTCCACATTCTTTGGGCACATCAGGAGAAGGGGAAAGCTGGAGATTTTTGTCACCAGGGGCAAGTTGAAGGGGAGGAGAGGCAAGGGGAGGGCAAGAAAGAAGATGCTGGATAGTTTGGCTTTATGCCATGGAAAATGACTGGCAGTACACAAGTGTCTATATGGAGTGGACTACAAGAAGTTCAAATAGCTTAAAAGCTTATCCAATAAGGAAAAAAGATTTGAATAAGAATTGATTAACCAACAGTCAGCCAGATTAATAATGCTGGGGATGGCCAATTATTTTTGGTTATTTTGAGGTGACTAACTCTCTTTCTCATTACTTTTTACTTCATCTCAGAATAGAGACACAAGTCTATTTTTGATAAAGAACACTTATTTAAGCAATTCTACCGCTGAAGTTGAAACTTGTCACAACACAGCAGTAAAAGCAATAGAGCTTTCATCACCATGTGCTATACACGGCAGCACAGGAGACCATGTTCTTCCACAACATTCACTGTAATTGTCTTCTTGTTAGTCATTCCTGCCCGTCAATAAACACATTCAACATCTTCCTCTAGTCTCCAATACCCTCAATCCAGGTTGTCACAATGTTCTCCTGATCCCCCTTATCACCATGTTCTCTAAACCATATTTACTCACAAGGTTCTAAAGACTATCTCTTCTCGTATTCTCCCGACCCTCTCTTCACATCACATGTTCCAGATTCTCTCTTCTCACATTCTCCAGACTCACTCACCTCACAACACTCTCCAAACCCTCATGTCTCACAACACTGTTTTAAGAATGTTCTCATTTGCAGGTAATAATCTTGTCTTCGTCAATCAGCCTTCTCTAACACTTGGAAATTCATAGCCATCCATGGGATTCTGAGCATTCTATGAAGGAATCACATCTCTATAACCATTAAGGCAATACAGACAACATACTTTGGCTGCTGTGGGAAGCGGTCAAGCAACAGATCAGGTTGACATCCTGAATGCTCTCAGGGAGGCAGGGAAAGTAAAAAACTCAAAGGATGGATGTGATTCTGCATCTTTGACTAGACTGCTAGAACAGTAAATCAAGCATCAAGCCAGACTAGAGCGCCATGCAGGAAGCCAAAGAAGAATAGTCAACCAAAAGAGAACTGACGTCGTCAGTAGCTACACGCTGAAGGAGATACCGAGGAAAGCATCTGAGCACTTATGGGTTAATAGTTTGATCTGCAATGAGGATGATCTGTTGATTAACTAACTAATTAGACAGCATTCATCCAGCTACAAAGTCAGATGTATGGGCACCATGTCATCTTCTGTGTAATCACCAGTTGTACGGATTCTCTTATCATTTATTTACAGATAAAAGTTGTCATTATCAACTCACAAAACACAATCTTACCAGCTCACACTTACATAAGCTGTATCTCACACAATATTTATAAGTCATTTATAGTTAACGGTATTACATATATCCCATGACATACACTGTGATGAACTGACTACGTCAGAAACACAAAACACCATCAAATACATTGGCTGAACTTCACTAAAATTGCTCCATGCTTGGACTTACACTGTTACAAACACAGGTAACAAGACTGCCATTGTTAGTTAACTCTAATGAAAACAAACCAACATTCATTTAATCAAGTATCTAGTACTCATACCTTTGAAGAACTGCTGGACTTAAATTAATGACAGTATCAAGAAGTAAAACATAAACACATATAAATATTAACAACCACACTCGCACACTTCCACATCACAACCAACCCAAACCAAATTAACGATTCAGAATAGAAACAACATTGGTGCTATGAATACACCACTGCCAGTTAAGTAAATTTAAAAACAAACGACCCTTTCCATTATTGGGCATCTGGTACTAGATTCACATGTGTATAGACCAATCAACACTGGGTGGGTGATGTGGTCAGTACCAGGCGAGCTGCCGTTACTCCCCCCCAAGACATTTCCTGGCACCCATTCTGGCTGACTTGATTTGATTTGACCAGCTCCGTGGTTAAAGGCTTGCGAACACAGTTCGTGAGCCGGGTACCAGGCATTCAAAGCTCAGCTGCGACCGATTTGTGCAGCAGACCGTGCCACGTTCTGTTAGTTCAGAAAGCAATGGCAAACTACTGAACGTAACACTTGCCTAGTACATCAACAGCAGCTGAAAAATGCTGGTGTTGACTGTGCAACGTCCCGTAAATTTTTTTTTTTTTTAAATTCTAGGCTGGGTGGACCTGGGAGCCTAGGCCAACTTTTAAAACTGTGGATTTGAATCCATGACCACTGGGCCAGCGGGTAAGCGTCTAGTCACTGCGCTACCATGACTTCCCCACCGCAAGTTATTCATACAAAATAAGTTACATAGTCTATTGTTTTATCATGAAGACCAGTCTTCAATTCAATATTTGTAATGTTACTACAAGAATCTATTCAAACTGGAATAGATTAACATTCAAGTCAAACAATGTTAGTGAAGTTTACAACTACACACATTTAAAAGATAAATGAATATAACTGTATTTGGTACTTCATGCACGGTTAATGAGATATAAAAAGAAGTATATTAATTTAAAGTAAATGAAAAAAAAGACAAGAAATGAACTTACCATAAAGTGATTTCTTTTTATTTTCTGGGGCCATGAACATGTCCTCAGTGGCTGCTTGTGGAGCAGTCTCTCTGCTGTCCACTGCATGCCAGCCATGCTCACTAAATGACAAATTCATATCCACGTATTAAGGGTGTGACACAGCTGGAGCATGGGATGTATATGTATGCCTGGATGGGTGAATCATTGCTGATTGATTGCATTATTGATTCATAATGTATTTGTGTGTATGCCTCTCTGCTCATGCATGTATATAATTACATGTGTACATAAGTAAACATACTTAAATATCTACGTATAAATATAAGTAAATGGGTTTATGTATATGAATGTATGTATGTATGTATTTACATATATACATAAAAAAATGTTCACATACACACACCAAATGTAAGTACATTTTTTTACGCAGTAAAGGATCGTTTTACCAGCTTTAAAACATATTGGGTATATGGTGGTAGTCCCATATGTCCCAGAGACCAAACCTGATGGGTGATGTGATTGTTGTCACAACGGATGCCTTGACTTCCCAGAACATCTTCTGGTTCCCATGTTGGGCTATGTCAACCTTGGAGCTCAGGTAAATTTTGTTTAAAACCTCACCTTGATAGGGATTCAAACACACGAGCACTGGGTCAGTAAGCAAGCGATCTAGCCACTGGACTAGCGTTGCTCTCAAAGACATATAATAACAATAAATAAATAATAACAATTACTACTGCTCAATTAATAATCCTTGCTCGGGACGCAGAGGTGTTTCCAAGGCACCAGGGCCAGGTTATATACTGGCCAAGACCTATTGACGCGTCCTCGTCGAGCATCCTGGGCAACAGGTCCCTTCGGGATCCTGGCTAAAGTCAGTAGGATCGCCGATTCCTCCTAAGTCGGAGAGTGTCTGCCTGTACGGCGAGGAACCACCAGTCTGCACACTAATAAGCCAGACATGGGACAACGGATACTCACGCAAACCTCAAGTCCTGTATGACATCACACTGATGCTGGACAACAGGATGCCTTCATCCGACATACAGGACTTCGCGTTGGAGCTCAAGCCAACGAACACAAGCAAGCAAGCAATCCTTACTCACACTCACTGGGCAGAGAATTTAGAGGTGTGTAAAGGTTTGGCAGAACTGGCGGTACAAGTGATAGGTCAAAATGCTGCGGGATGTGACCCAATTGTGTACACTGATGGTTTCGTCCATCACAATGAGAAATCTGGACTGCTCAAGTGGAAAATTGTAGCTGAGAATAATGTAGCTACATGTCTACAAGCTCAAGTATGAGTATAGAGATTGAGGCGGTCTCAGCAGCTGTGAGGTAAGCAGGTAACAGAGCTACCAGAACAATCAAAGTGTCTGATTATTAGTCTGCATTGCATAAGCTTCAAAGTTGTGGCATGAGTGGATACCCACACTGACATTTTTATCGCAAGGGACTAATATTGTTACACTGTCGAGATTATGCAGGTGCAAGTGAATGAGCGAGCAGATTATTAGTGTCAAGAGTGCCTGTAGCAAAAACACACAATGGATAAGGCAAATATTCTAAAGGCTACCTATGAATTAATACTAGTTGAAGATACAATGACAGATGAAACAACATAATTAGGACCTTAGGTGAGGGTCTGTCAAGAAGGAACATATGAGAAGAAGAATATAACATGTTTACAACCTGCGTGTTTCTAGAATGATCAGCATCTACACTTTACATTTGCTGTAGGAGATGCAACTATATGTTAACCCGTGTGTGCTATGTTGTCAATTCTTCGACCAATCAATCAACTAAGACTTTGACATTAATGTCTCTAATAAAAGCAGCAGTTAGTTTCAGACTCAAATTTTCCCATGTAGAATTGGTTGATGCCATCTTCTTTAAACATTAATTTCTGTAAGTTGGGCAGAACTATGGCAATTGACTGGCCATCATGAGGTTGTTGTCACACACACACAAATATCTGACCAACCTATCTTAACTTCTGATACAGATATTTCTATTCTTCTTCTTCTTTCGTTCGCTTGAAATATGTCTATAACTGCAGTGCTGTCTCTTGTATGAAATGAACTGTCTTTTTCAGTTCACACAGCGGTCCATAGAGTTTATCTTCCACTGTCGTCTCTCTAGGCCAGAAGGTTTGCCTAGATATGTTATATTTTGGGCAGTCTTGGAGTATGTGCTCTGCTGTCTGCGACGCCAATCCACATGTACACATGGCTGTTTCACCAATCTTGAATCTTGTATACATGTGGTTGCGTAATCTATTGTGCCCTGTTCTGAGGCGCAGAATAATGACTTGTTCTGGTCTATCCATAACATGGTAGTCATCTTGAGCAGGTTTTGGTGGCTTTCTGACTGATTTGATCATTCTTTTCTTTTGGTGGTATGTTACAGGCACATCAGGCTGTTCTTCTTTGGCTCCTTCCTTAGCCAATTGATCAGCTCTGTCGTTCCCGGGTACTCCACAGTGGGATGGTATCCACTGTATGGTGACCTTATGCTGACTGCTAAGTTCAGAAAGTAGTGTCCTTAGTACTGGCAATTTCCCAGACAGGAGCGCCTCGAGTACTGATTTTGCATCTGTCAATAGCACCACAGGTTGTGTACCATTGCTGGTATTTAGTCATTTCTCTGTTGCTATCTTGATTGCCTCAATTTCAGCATCGTAGTTATGGCAGTACTTTCCTGTCGGTACTCTAGCTGTGTCCCTGGTATTATTTGGGTATTCTATGTACACTCCCGCTCCTCCATTTCGAACAGCATTTTGTGCTGACCCATCTGTGTAGACTCGGATCCAGAGGTCCTGTGGGTATTCTTCATCAAGGAAGCTAAGAGTGGCTGTTCTGCGCTGCACACTGTTCTGATCTTCCTTGTCAAATATTCCTCTCACTTTTGTCTGGATTTGTAATGATAGTCTATGCTCATCTTTCCATGGAGTTCGCTCTGGAATAGTTGTTAGGGGGATACCAACTGTGGGCAGATCGGTGGTTTCTCTGTAGAGTCGTTTGGCCTGGTGGATAAAACTACTTCTTTTCAACCGCTCCATAGCTAGGTTTTTAAATCTGTTCTTCATAGGGTGGCCTGGCAAGCTGAGGAACTTTTCTGCTTGTATTAGCGTTTTCGTGTCTCTGCGCTCACTTAGTGCTTGTGTCCTCCCCATCTTCTCCATTTCCACTATAGGGGTTGATCTCATCCCTCCTGTGGTGACTCTAAGTGCTTGATTTTGCACTTTGTCCAGCTCTTGTAGTGTGGTTTTTGCTGCCGAACACCATGCAGTTGACCCGTATTCCAGGTGTGGTCGTATACTCTGTTGATAAACTTTGCTAAGTATTTTCCCACTGGCTCCCCATGTGGTTCCACTTAGCTTTCTCAGGATGGCTATTTTCCTTCTGGCTTTTGCTACTGCTTTGTTGATGTGCTTTCTCCATGTCAGCCTGCCATCAAATGTTACTCCAAGGTATGTTGGTTCTTTATCTTCTCGTAGGGGTGTTCCATTTATCTGGATGGTCCCTGCCTTTTGTTTTGGAGAGAGGGTAAATAGGGTGGTGCTGCACTTGTCAGTGTTTATGCTGACACACCATATATTTGCCCATGCAACAAATGTATCTACAGCTCTTTGTAGTAATCTGGTGGCCACTGATGCATGTTCATTTGTGCTCCATAGAACCAGGTCATCGGCATACATTGCGGCTTTAATTCCATGCAATAGATTAGCAACGAGATCATTGATGAAGATTAGAAAGAGTGTGGGGGACAATATTCCGCCCTGGGGAACTCCGTGATGCAGTAGTACTTTCTTGCTCTTTAGTCCGTCTATCTGTACTCGGGCTCTTCTGTTGTGCAAGTATGCTTTCACCCATTTGTACATTCTTCCATTGACTTTGCAGTTTCTCAGTTTATTCATCAGACCTTCTTTCCAGACTTTGTCAAAGGCTTTCTTCAAATCTATCCATGCCGCAAGCACCAGCTTCTTCTCTTGGAATGCATCCTCAATTTCTTGAGAGAGGTAGGTTGTCTGATCTTCCGTAGAGTAGCACTGCCTAAAGCCAGCCTGCTGTGGCACAAGGATGTTTTTACTTTCAATGTACCACTGCAGTCTGTGATTGATGATGCGCTCCAGTGTTTTGCAGAGACAGCTGGTGAGGCTAATTGGTCTGTAGCTAGAGGCAATGGAACTATCTTTCCCTGATTTTAGGAGGGGTATCATGATTGCTTCTCTCCATGCTTGTGGAACACTGCCTAAGGTCCAACTGTTATTGAAGATCTGCAACAGCTTTGCTTTGGCCTCTGTTCCTAGGTTCCTGATCATTTCATTGGAGATACCATCAGCTCCTGGTGACTTTCTCATTTTCAGTTTTGATATGGCTAGCTCCAGTTCGCTGATTGTGATGGGTGCCTCTAGAACCTCATGTACTATGTCATGTACCTTCTGTCCTGTATGTTGCCGTTTCTCTTGAATCTCTTGTTCTTTCTCTGGACTGATTTTGATATTGTTATCTTGTGCGAATGAGTCCGCAAAATGGTCAGCTGCTTGCTTTCTTGTTAAGATGTTTCCATCTTTATGTAGTGCAATTTTTGAGTTTCTCCCTGTGCCCTCATCGTTAAGTTGTTTTATTAGCTTCCACAATTTCCTTGTGTCTCTTTCAAAGTTCAGAGACTCTGTTTTTTCCTGCCAGCTTTTCCGTCTAGCCTGCAGCTTGGCCCTTTGAAATTTGGCTTTTGCATGCTGGAATTTATTGTGGTGCTCTTGGCTGGGTGTGGCCTCTGCTTGCTTTCTACATACTTCCACATCATTATGCAACTGTTCCAGTTCACTACTCCAGTAGGGTTTATATTGTTTACGGGCTCCTCTTGATACTGTTTCTCGCGCTGCCTGTAGTATGCATTTCCCAAACTCTTCAACTACTTTATTTATGTCTTTCTCAGTGTTCAGGTTTCTAACCAGTATGCTGGTGCGATGCTTGTACACTGCCCAGTCTGCTTTCTTGTAGTTCCACCTCGAGAGGGTGCTGCTTTCACTTACAAGCTCATTTTCTACAGTTAGAAAGACTGGTCGATGGTCACTGCCACCTAGTTGTTTCCCAACAATTCGTGTAATGTTCCACTCCAGGTCTGGTGAATGAAAAGCCAGGTCAGGTGTAGTTGTAGAGTGCCATGATCTCGAGTAGAAAGTATGTGGGTCGGACGGCTTGTTAACCAAGATGAATCTATTCTCATCCTGCCAGTCTTCCAGTCTCTCTCCTCTCTGGTCCATGTGATCATAGCCCCAACTCTGCGAGTGGCTGTTGAAATCGCCGCACACAATCATTTTTTCTGTTAATGGTAGTGTGTCCAGTGCCTGTGGACGGTCACTTGGACAGTAGTAATTTATCAGATGTAGGTCTGTATAGCCTGTTTTAAGTTTAAGTGTCTGATACTCAGCCCCTTCCATATAGACTTCGATTTGGGAAGCAGTGATGTTATTTTTTACAAGGGTAAGTATCCCACCTTTTCGCCTGTCCTTTCGGTCAGATCGGTAACACTGGTAGCCTCTGATTTTGAAGTCTATATTTTCGTTGAGGTGAGTTTCTTGCAAGCAACACATGCTTACTTTTTCTTTGTCCAGGATGTTTTCTAATTCTACTTTTTTGTTGCTGACTCCCTCCGCATTCCAGTGCATTATTTTAAGTCTTAGTTTAGTATGGCCAGCTGTTCTATTCTCATGTCCCCTGGCTCCACAGGACATCTGAGAAGGACCTCCAGTAGTTGGGGTTGGACCCTTTCAAGACATAGGGCCCGGCACTGCACCTGCCTGGGGGTCCAAAGCAGGGCGAGCACCATAACGTTTAGCAGCAGTCGACATATTCCATTTTGCGTAATTGTGTGGCATCCTGATTTCTGTGGTGCGCCTCCTGGCTGGTTGCCTCCGTCTTCAGCACCTTTCCTTTGCTAGAGCAGACTGTGGTCTCACTCGAGTTTAGATGTGTACACACGCACACACGTGTCTGCACATGCATGTATGTGCATACACATCTAGAGCACACTGGTTATTTTCCGGCGCTAGATACTCGCCGTCGCCCCTTCTCCTGTTAGTTAAAATACTTCCGCCATGTGAAGGCCAGGAGTTGGACTTTTGCTGCAGAGGTTATGTATTCACGAGCCATTGGGGTATTTAAGCAATGTTGGGAGCTCACCCCAACACTGCGCCCCGGCTACATACAGCAATTTGGAACCATTTCTATTCTATAACAATTAATAATACAAAGTACCACAGAGAAAACCCTTCAAAGTTGATGACTTTCCTTGAATAATGGGTCGAAAGGCATTCATCAGAAAGAAAAAGATACACATATTTTAGAAGCAAGATAAAAGTGGAGCAGAGGAAAACATTCCTATGTAGGCATATGAACAGAAGTAGGTAAACTTCTTACGTGTCATAGATAACAAAGAATGAGCCTCCGCCTATGCCACAACTGTGTGCACTTATTACACCAGTAGCCAACACAGCCGCTACTGCAGCATCAACTGCGTTGCCTCCTTTACGGATTAGAATGTCGCTGAAAAAAGAAATGGTTTCCACATTTCATAAAGGCATTCTGAAATCTGATTTTTAATACAGTCTAGCATTCTGAAATTTGATTTTTAATACCATCTAGCATACCGAAATCTGATTTTTAATATAATCTAGCTGAACAGCTGGCAGTGTAAATATGTATGAATACTTCATAATAAGCATCATCTGCCCTGCCAAACAGAGTGGGTGCTCATGTCTCTCCATGGATCTTGGCCCTTGATGTGTTGGATCAACTCTACCGGTGACATTTTCCCTGCCACCACCTTAGACCATTATTTCTCTGTCTCCACCTCTTTTCTCATGGATCCTTTATCATCATGGTGTTCTCCAATGCTTCTCTCTTTATATGATGAAAGAAAACTAAACCTAGAAGCCACAAACAATAAGTTGCAAGATTTATTGCCTGGCATATTTCGCTGCATATTGTCAGGTACATACTGCAGTTACATATCATATGAAGTCTATAACTGAATAACACTTAAGCTAAAACTTAAGCTGTGGTGAAGGGATTGATAACGCAGTTCGTGATCCTGCATGCAAGCGTTCGAGGCACGGCTGCGTGCAATTTGAAAGCAGACCACGTTGCGTTGGTTTTTACAAAATGGTATGGGTGCCAGTCATTCAGAAAGCAATGGCAAACTACTGAACGTAATCTGTCAAGAGACCACAACAGCAAAAAAAAAATGCTGGTGTTGACTGCGACGTCTTGTAAAGGATATGCACCTAACTTTTTTGAAACAATTAAAACACATAGTCACAGGCATTATTCAAATGTGGAACATTCATGGAACACTATAGAATAGAAAACTATTTGTCTCTTTATTTTAGTTATTATAAATGTTTTACTATCAATATTTCACATCCATGCATCAAGACTTATAACCAGCTTTATCTCTTGCACTCCATACCATCAAATGGTGGATGTTTATACAGCTAAATTAGTTGTCTGTCAACTTTTACATCCATTTCGTGAAATTATGAGACATGGATATTTGACTCTGTTTTTAGTGTCATAGTTGTGCAACCTGCAGCCCTCCATGTTTCTGCAACATATTGAGCTGTTAGCACTATCAGTGTTCTATGTATGCTCATCTTTAATATACGAGGTGTGATGGAAATAACTGGCTTAAAAAACAGCATATATTACCAGAACTCAATCAGATAATGGAAAAATTGACAAAAATGTCTTTATTTTTTGTTTTGGTGGCTCAATTGTGTTCTGGTCAATGCAGCTTCATGAAGATAAGGCACATGGGAAAGGCAACATTTCTTGTGATAGTAATGGAACAGTAAACATGGAGTGATATGGTCACTCATAGTGTCTTTGCCTTTACATATTATACTAGCTGTCTTTGCTTTTCCAGAGACATCTATATTTTTGAATAAAGAAGTCACAAACAGTAGAATGCATGATTTATTGCCTGGCATATTTCACTGCATCTCATCAGGTACATACTGCAGAAATCACACAAAATTAACTAAAGCATTAAGATAAATCCTTCAGGCTGAAATATACAACACACATATTCACACAGTAATTTGAATTGTCTTCCACAATAATTTTAAACTGACTACAATATATCTCTCTCTCTCTCTTTGCAAAACATTGATTTTTGTAAATGAAATACACAGCGTATATTCTTCTTGGTTATTCAAATTCACCATGGGAAAACATTGTTTTGAAAATCTATGGTTGTCATTTTGTGAGACTAGGTCAACACAAAACAATCACCACAGAGGAAGGATAGAAGCTTGTGGTGGAGGTTTGTAATATAGATGGTAATAGTGTGGTACCTTCAAATATATGGAAACAACTTCAACAATAATAACTATTCTTTAAATTTTAACTAGAAATTTGCCAGTAGAGACCTTGTTTCATTGATCAAACACATATTTGTAAATGAAAAGAAAAATGAGGGGGAACACCAAGCAAATGCAACAAATCATGTGGTAGATGATGATCATAAAGAACATCGACAAGTAAGGGACCATAGACCAATTAAAGTGCATTTTCTGCTATTCAAGGTACATGATGTCTATGCACTACTATGTCAATCAAATGTTAAAAGTGAATGCCGTTATAAACCAGATCCTATGAATTGTTTTGTCAGATTTCAAGAAAAATGAACACCAATGAAACGTGATGCCTATGCACTACTTCATCATTAAGATCAGGGGTAGGAAAAACTAAGCAGCCAGCATATTTTTTTTTTTTTTGCAAGTAGGGTAAAGAAAACCATGAATTTTAGTGCCAGGTAAATATTTCTAAGGTCCTATGACACCCTCTTTTTGTCCAATTGTGATTCAGCAATGAAACACAATATTCAGCCACTACTTTGTCATTTAGATGTCAAGAAAAGTAAACACCAAGTTTAGTAATAAAAACAATAAAATAAAAATACATGGAGATACTTGACACTGTTAACTCACTTGCCAATGTCTGAAGCAATCTTGGAATCAGCGACTAAAGCTGCGTTTTGATAACTTCCTGTGGCAGACTTGTATGAAATATTATCTTGTCCAGATTTATCACAGTTTTCAGAGTCTTTCCTAAGGCCCATTCCAAGCCCTGCCGCAAAGCCAATCCCGATGATGAATGCACCAACAAGGATGGCAACGAGAAATGGATGGGAGACGGAACTGCAAAATAAGAAGTGTATTATTCCTGCAGCTGTGTGTATGTGTTGTGTGTGTGTGTGTGTATATATATATATATATATATATATATATATATATATATATATATATATATATATATATATATATATATATATATATATATATATATTAGTAATTGTAAATTAATAACTTCATAAATATAAAACCTAAGCAATGTTCATCTCAATGAACTGATTTTAGAAACCATCATACAATATTTGTTAAAATGTCAGAACAGGTGTAAACTTGTACAGGTGAGCTGTACTTTTTAACATTATTGAATATTTTCATAGCCATTCATCTGTTCACCAACAGTTTGTACTGTCTTTCATTTAATGATGGATTTTATAAACTTTTAAAAAATCCAGTATTTCTATGTCTTCATTCTTTTTTCGAGGGAAGTGTGTCACAACTATTTATGCACCTCAACGGTCAATGTGTCCCACTTCAGCATACATTTGTGTCAGATCTGCTTCCTCTAGATAGATTCCATCCAACGTAATGGGCACTATCTATCTGTGAGTCCAACATTTTAAAACTGTCATCTGAAAAACGAGAACTGATGAAATTGTAGTGTCACAACTGAACAGCTGTAGATTAGCTGCACATGACCCATCCCCATGTTAATCTACCCGCATTTGACTTTAATGTACCTACTTTATTTTTGTTTTGTCACATACACACACACAATTTGTAATATTATTGCACTATTATTCCAGGGCTATTTAAGGGACCTGCAATTTCACTAATGGATCAACACCTAGTAGTCAGTTAGTATAGTCTGTTCACATTTGCGTGCCCTCATTCACATTCAATTTTCTTGAAAACTAGTGGGTGCAATGTGTTTTAATGTCTGCAGTCTGCCCAGACCTTAATCTGTGTCGATTCCAGTAGGTTGATGACTGCTCTCGGTTGCATAAAATTCAATCCATCCTTTCCCCAATAGTCATCTTCCTCTTTCAGCACATGGTCCTCATATTTTTTACAGTAACGTTTATCAATATTTAATAGCGCGGACTGGGTTAGTATTGTAGCGAAACCCCAGTGGCCCATGTCCTCATACCTATCCGCTCAATTCCTCCGGAGTGGGATTCTCTGGGTTACTTTCATAACCCGAGTATTTGACACGAATACTTTGAAATCTATCTGTTCTTCGGGAAAACCCAATGGCGCGCCTTGCACCGAATATGACCTAGGGTAATGGTTTGGGCGTGAAAAGTCCGTTGTCAACCTTGTCGGTTGTGGTCGGCACAATGTATTAAAGTTTTAAAGAATTTTACAGATAAAGTGCCGCATCCTACGGCTGGGGTATAAAAGGATCCTTCTTTTGACGGCGAATATGGCCGGAAGTTTCGACAGAGCATCGACATAGAACATTATGTTTACTATGAAGTCCCTGCTGCTGTTGGGCTATACCAGATAGAACCACGGCGGGCCCGAACGAATACTTTCAGACACCTCGGCAGGCGTTTCGTTGAGCTGTGATCGAGTATGTTTGCATTTTGGGCTAGATCCCGCCTAAGTCACTGACACACCCGTACATATATCCTATTTATTCTCCTTGAGTATTTCCACACCAAAATTGTGCCACGTGATCCCAGGGCACTTTCCCTAACCATTGGACACACTACATTCGTGTAGGACACGGAAACTTGGAATCCTGGATTTATGGAACCCTGTTGTTCGAACAACCTACGCGGGAAATAAAGACCAGTGAACTTGCCATGAGGTGGTTGTGAATTCATGGGACAATATGGAAAACGATGAGCTAGGAGATTTATATTTGTGTTGATATTGTATGGACTAGTTTTCTCTCTAGATTGTGTGTAGATGTTTATGAGTTAATTGTCAGATATTGTTTTTTTCTCTGTGCTGTTATGTATTGAGTTATTAAATTTACAATTACAAATATGTTGAAGAACGTCATGTTGTATGCGTGTCAGCCAGAACGACCCTGCAGGAAATAGGTCCTTAGGTCGAATAGAGAGTGACAGTGAGTCCGGGGGAAACGGAGGAGGGTTGGCAGGGAAAGACCTATTTAAAGCCAGGGCTATGAAATATACATGAGAAAATTGAGACATAGTTATTTGGGACCCTCCACATAGCTTGTTACAATTTCTGGGGGCTCGTCCGGGATATTTTAAATCCTGGTGGAGCTCTGGCTGATATAGGGATAGGGGACAGATATTCTGGTCTAATATCAATAGGTTCTGCTTACCGTACCTGGCTATTGTCTATACTCTTCCTGACACAGACTGACGACATACGAAGTGTTGTGGTCGTGTATTATATCCATTTGTCCATTACCTATTCACTTACCCTCTGAGTTAAGATGGCATCCGCGAAATTTAATGTGGCTGAAGTGCAGGCTACAGGGCGTGAGATAGGCTATGAAGGGGCTGAGTTACAGAAATATGTTCAAGAAGTGGAGAGAGATTTTCGACAAGCTGAGCGCGAAGCTAAGAAAATTGAGGCAGAGCGCGAAGCTAAGAAATTCGAGGCAGAGCGCGAGGCTAAGAAAATCGAGGCAGAGCGCGAAGCAAAGAAAATTGAGGCTGAGGCTAGGAAGATGGTGGCCGAGCAGGCAGCCAGAGACCATGAGTTCCGTATGAGGGAGTTGGAGCTGAAAGCTCAAACTGCCAAGGAAAGCGAGGGTGCAGTTGGAGGCGCAGTTCTCCCTGACTCAACAACTTCTAGTGGCGGTCCATACCAGGCAATGAAGTTCCCATTACTCCCGTTCGATGAACACAAAGATAAGATCGACCAGTATCTTCACAGATTTCAGTCGATGGCTTTGGCTATGGGATTGGAACGTGGGAAATGGAACTTGAAACTCTCACAGGGCCTGAGGGGGACCGCATATGAGGTCTATTCAAGGTTGCCACCTGGTATGGAGAATGACTATGAGGCCCTGGAAAAGGCATTATTGAAAAGGTTCCAGATGACAGCCCATACTTACCGACAACAGTTCAGAAAGTCGAGGAGAAAGCCAGGAGAGATGTTCTCAGCATACAGTGTTAGACTTAAGTCTTACCTTTTGAAATGGATGTCATTAGCAGGATTTGCCAACGACTATGAAAGTTTAGAAGAATTAGTGGTCGTGGACCAAATGAAGAGGATGATGCCTAAGCCATTGCAAACCTTCTTGGTTGAAAATGGGACAGAAAGGTTAGACGTAGTCAACACATTGGCGGAAAGGTATGTGCTAGCTCATGGGGATAATGGGGAACTAGCACAACCCAATCTCCGATCACCAGACACTGGGTCTGGAAAGAAGAAGAACCCCAAACCAACTCACACCAAAAAGGAGGATCCTTTCGGAAAAGTTCCCATTAAGAAACCCTCTGGTAAGAGTCCACCTGGATCTCCCAAAAGAAAGTGGAGTGAAAAGTGGTGCGCCTTCTGCAAATCTCCCACACACAATACGGCCGATTGCAGGCGCAAACAGAAAGACTCTCACTATGCTGCCTGTCTTGTAGAAACCGGGGAGGGGTCTAACAAGGAGGTAGAAGGGAGGGATCCTGGGAACAAAGATTCAGAAAAACCACCAGTAGTAGAGACGGTTCTTGTGAACGGACAACCAGTCGAGTGTCTCTATGACACAGGTCTTCAGTTTGAGGCCGTAATTTCATCACACTTAGTGAGCCCAGAGCAGCTAACCGGGGAATCCATTGAGATTCAAACGGCGACAAAGAGTGCGGTAGCGATGTCTCTTCCAATTGCGAAGGTGGACATCAAATCAAAATATGTTACCGGCACTATTCAGGCAGCCGTTCTGATCGATCCTATCTTCCCGATGATCTTGGGTTGCCGCTACGTCTTCCTAGGGATCCCAAACGAACCCATGTACGTAGGGGCGATGCAAACCAGATCTCAATCGGAGGAGGAGCAGACGCCGGCCTTGATCGTGAATCCCTTGCCTGGGGAGTTACGAGCTGCTCAAAGCCAGGATGCTACGTTGCAACCTTGCTTCAACCAGTTGCCAAAAAGTGCTGACCCACCAAGACGGGGTCAGTATTATATGAAGAATCGGTTACTGTACCGGAGAGCCGGAGTGGAGGAACGCCAGCATGGACAGCTGGTAGTTCCTAAGGCTTATCGGGAACAGCTTCTTCATATGGGACACACCATTTCTTTCAGTGGACATATGGGTGTCGGGGCAACACTTCAGCGCATTTCCTGCCATTACTACTGGCCAGGGATGACTGGAGATGTGCGTAGGGTCGTCAAGTCGTGCCCAGAGTGCCAGCGTGTGGCACCAAAACACTGGACGGCTCCGGTAGTCTTGGGTGATATGCCCATTATGAACTCTCCTTTCGAGAGAGTTGCCATCGATCTGGTTGGTCCTCTTCCTCGGACTAGGAAGAGGAATATGTATATTCTGACGATGGTGGATTGCTGTTCCATGTGGGGCGAGGCGATACCGTTGGCCACCATCGACTCTAAGCGAGTGGCTGATGCACTGATGGAGACTTTTACTCGGTTGGGATTTCCAAACCAGATCCTAACGGACAATGGGTCTCAGTTTTGTGGTAAGCTGATGGAGGAAGTCTTTCGTATCTTCCAGACTAACCACATTCACACAAGCCCATACCACCCTCAGTCTAATGGGCAAGTAGAGAGGTTTAATGGTACCTTGATGACCATGCTTAGGAAGCTGGCTCAAGAGAAACCAGACAGATGGGATGAATATATCCCAGCCGCCTTGTTCGCCTATCGGGAGGTTCCCCATGGGTCAACCGGGTTGCCACCAGCCACTCTATTATTCGGGAGGCCAATCAAGGGTCCCTTAGAAGCCTTATTGAGATGTTGGACAGAGGAGGAGACTTCCGAAGAGGTGGTATCTTCCTACAAATACGTCGAGGAGTTAAAGAAGAAACTCCAGACAGGTTGGGCTTTGGCGGCTCAGAATCTGAGAGCGGCCAGAAAGAGACATGCGGCCTACTACAATAGAAGGACGAAAGATAGGTCTCTGAGGGTGGGGGATCGGGTTCTGTTGTTACTTCCAGTAGGTTCCAATAAACTCGAGATTGGTTGGCAGGGGCCTTTCCCGGTGGAAAGGGTTGTGTCCCGTACCAATTATACTATCCGGATCAGGGGGAAATCTAAAATCTTCCACATTAACCTCCTCAAAAAATATGAGGAACGATCCGATGGTACTTCTCTCCCACTCATGACTATGGCGGTCGCGATGGAAACTGAATCGGGCGCAGACGCGGATAGGGAGTATCCTTTACACCCTGGGGAAACCTATAAGGATGTACATATAAATCCTGATCTGTCGGCTGAAGAAACAGAACTAGTCATCCATTTGTTGGAGTCCCATCAACAGATTCTTACCGATCGTCCAGGGCGGACAGGGTTGGTTGAGTTTGATATGACTCTGACTACCCAAGACCCCATTCGCCAAAAAATATATCCAGTGCCCTTTGCGAAAGAGAAGGCCCTGGAAGCCGAAATCCAGAAGCTTCTGGATGATGACATCATAACTCCTTCGACTTCTCCTTATAATGCCGGGGTTGTCTTGTTGAGAAAGCCAAGCGGGGAGCACCGCTTGTGTATTGATTACAGGCATTTAAACAGTTGTACGACATTCCAAGTTGAGCCGTTACCAAACACAAATCAACTGTTTGCCAGATTAAATAGGGCAAAGTACTTTTCAAAAATCGATTTAAGCCGGGGATATTATCAGATCCCTGTGAAGCCTGAGGTTCGGCCCTTGCTCGCTTTCAGTACTCCGAGCGGCCATTACGAATTTAAGGTGATGCCTTTTGGGCTGAGCAATGCGCCCAGTGTGTTCACACGCATGATGAGAAAGTTATTAGACCCTTTAAGGGATCCCTCTGTCGTCTCGTTTATGGATGATATTCTCATCGCTTCTGGCAATCTGAAAGATCACCTGAAATCCTTGGAACAGATCTTCATAAGATTGAAAGAGGAGGGGTTAACTGCCCGTCCAGCCAAATGCATGATTGGCTATCACTCCTTAGAATTTCTGGGACATACTATTACCCCGGGGGGTTTGGTACCGGAAGAAAAGAATGTAGAGAAGGTCAGACTCGCACCCCGTCCTAAATCCAAAAAGGATGTTAGGTCTTTCTTGTCTCTGTGTGGGTTTTACCAGAAATTTATTCCGAAGTTCAACGAAATTGGGGCACCGTTAACCGAAACCCTGAAGAAAGGATCGCCAGATCCTATAGTCTGGACCCCGAGCTGTGAAGAGGCTTATGGGAAGCTGAAACAGGCTTTGGTGGATAGGCCAGTCCTGCAACTCCCAAATTTGGAGAAAACGTTTGTTCTAAGAACCGACGCGAGTAACATAGGGATTGGAGCAACTCTGTTGCAGGAAGGGCGAGATGATCCTACTGTGCTATGTCCGGTGGCATATGCCAGTAGAAAACTGTTACCCGCGGAACGGAATTACTCCACCGTCGAACGGGAATGTCTGGCTCTAGTGTGGGCGGTACAGAAATTTCAACCTTATCTGTATGGAGTACCGTTCAAAGTGCAGTCCGACCATCAACCTCTGACGTTTTTGGCAACTTCTAAGAAACTGAACGCAAGGTTAATGAGATGGTCATTGCTCTTACAACCGTATCAGTTCACGGTCGAATACATCCCCGGAAGGGAGAATGTGGGAGCGGATTTTATGTCACGGCATCCTATGGTCGAAGGTGAGGGGGAGGTAATTCGAACAGAACCTCTGGCAGTTGAAAGTTCGTAGGGTTCGACTTTCTTAAGAGGGGGCCTATGTAGCGAAACCCCAGTGGCCCATGTCCTCATACCTATCCGCTCAATTCCTCCGGAGTGGGATTCTCTGGGTTACTTTCATAACCCGAGTATTTGACACGAATACTTTGAAATCTATCTGTTCTTCGGGAAAACCCAATGGCGCGCCTTGCACCGAATATGACCTAGGGTAATGGTTTGGGCGTGAAAAGTCCGTTGTCAACCTTGTCGGTTGTGGTCGGCACAATGTATTAAAGTTTTAAAGAATTTTACAGATAAAGTGCCGCATCCTACGGCTGGGGTATAAAAGGATCCTTCTTTTGACGGCGAATATGGCCGGAAGTTTCGACAGAGCATCGACATAGAACATTATGTTTACTATGAAGTCCCTGCTGCTGTTGGGCTATACCAGATAGAACCACGGCGGGCCCGAACGAATACTTTCAGACACCTCGGCAGGCGTTTCGTTGAGCTGTGATCGAGTATGTTTGCATTTTGGGCTAGATCCCGCCTAAGTCACTGACACACCCGTACATATATCCTATTTATTCTCCTTGAGTATTTCCACACCAAAATTGTGCCACGTGATCCCAGGGCACTTTCCCTAACCATTGGACACACTACATTCGTGTAGGACACGGAAACTTGGAATCCTGGATTTATGGAACCCTGTTGTTCGAACAACCTACGCGGGAAATAAAGACCAGTGAACTTGCCATGAGGTGGTTGTGAATTCATGGGACAATATGGAAAACGATGAGCTAGGAGATTTATATTTGTGTTGATATTGTATGGACTAGTTTTCTCTCTAGATTGTGTGTAGATGTTTATGAGTTAATTGTCAGATATTGTTTTTTTCTCTGTGCTGTTATGTATTGAGTTATTAAATTTACAATTACAAATATGTTGAAGAACGTCATGTTGTATGCGTGTCAGCCAGAACGACCCTGCAGGAAATAGGTCCTTAGGTCGAATAGAGAGTGACAGTGAGTCCGGGGGAAACGGAGGAGGGTTGGCAGGGAAAGACCTATTTAAAGCCAGGGCTATGAAATATACATGAGAAAATTGAGACATAGTTATTTGGGACCCTCCACATAGCTTGTTACAAGTATCTTGAAGTCAGACAATTTGAACGTAGTATTGTCAGCTGCCACCTGTCCTTTAATTTTAGCCCACACAAGTTCTATAGAGTTAAAATGAGAATGGTACGGCGGAGGTCTCAAGCACCTATGGCCATGCTCTTTCATCAACTTGTCAATTTGATATTTCTTGCTATTTTGCATCTGTTTTACAAGGGACAACAATTCTAGCTTGAAATACGTTTCTGGAAACGGTATGTTTTCCCTTTGGAGCCATATCTTTATTGCTTCTTTTGTGCTCGATGATGTGGGTATTTTATCTTCTTGGGCAACAACATTGTGATATGATGCATTATCCATAATTAGACAAGACGATCTATCTAGGAATGGAAGTACTGTATTCTCGAGCCAATCTCTAAATACATTACCATTCATCTCATTATGATAATCCCCTATTGTCTGTATGCTTTGATACAAACATGAGTCCAGCATTCTGTAGTAAGCCATTATGCTTACTACCAGCATGGGCTATGACCAAACGCTGTTCTTTACTACTGGGCAAAAATTGCTTTATCTTTCCATCCACTGATTGCCATTCCTTTTTCACTTGTGTGGGACACATTGATCCAGGTTTCATCCAAATACATTATGTCATAATTTTCTTTGCGCATTTCCCTTATGTCACGTAAGGTATTTGCTTCTCATGGCTCCTAAATGTGGATGCTCGCAAATGATATTTCTACCTCCCTTGTACTTTCTAAACGTCAAGCCTAATGTCCTTATAACTTTCCACAAAGTTGTTTTTGGATAGCTCTATGTCATTGTTCTTTCTCAACCAAACCGTAAGTTTTCTTACAGTCACTGCTTCTTTGGTATCCAGCATTTTTATAATAGCTCGCCTTATGACATCCACCCACATTACTGACGACACCTCTGAACACTCACTGTTCCACTACGCAAGGCTCTTGTCATAAGGTTAATCTCATGTATCACGAGAAAATTAATTATTGAGCTCTGATGTTTCTGTGTGAAGATGTAATTTTTTTTTTTTTTTTTTTTTTCCGCGTTTCCATCCTGTTTCAGGATATTGCGGTCAACACCAGCATCTTTCAGCTGTATGTTGATTCCTAGGCTAGATTACGCTCATCAGCACGCCACGACTTTCTGAGCGACCGGCCCCATACTCTCATAAGTCACTTTTGCGATTCGAACCACTGCTAATTCTCGTCGCGTCACGTGACGAGAGTACTCGGGGTTAGCGGAGAAAGCTGCTAACTCCTCGGCCACGGAGCCGGTTAAATGAGCCGGTGAAGATGTAATACATTTAATAATATGTACTTCATCTCTGACTCGTAAATTATATACCACATATAAACAAACTTTGAAATCTGCTGTACAATCTCCAGAACAAATTATTTTTTGTTGGGTGGACATGATAAGGTTATATGCTAAATCCCATAATTTTCCCTCAGTTGGTTACTGAGATATGGATTTTTATATGGGGGAAAACAAATGTGAATGGACTATATAGCAATAGAGGCATCAGGTGTTGGAAGAATATTGGCGATTGTGGTGATATCCTTGTATGTAGACAGGGCAGAAATATCTAGAGAAGTTCAGGCTGCTGTAGACATCGGGGATAAGTTGTGCATGGAAACGGGCTCTACCACCAACCCAGACAAAGCTTCTATAGCAGTGGTTCTCAACCGGTGGGGAATTCCCCCCCCCCTCTCCCCCCCCCTCAGGTGGGAATTTTGGGGTTTCCAGGGGGGGGGAATGAAGATAATTTCATTTCAAGATTGCGTTAATACAAGAACCGATTACTTCGGCGATCCTTCAGGGATCATGTGCTCGAAGTAGTGGAAAGGACCAAAGAAAGGACTCAATGTTCTAAGAATGACTGCAGCAGTGGACATGGAGCAAAGAATGTTGTTCACGCTTCACAAGCATCTGATCATTTTGGTGATGGAGTATGGTTGGGAAATGCTTACAATATCTCAGTTAGCTGGTGAAGCTAGAACACACAAAATGAGTCAATGTGAACCACTCTTGCTTGGCAAATGAATACACCTATTAAATGTATGCAACACATACTGGCCATGCATTCCATATATGAAGGTAAAAGGTCCTCCAGGCCAAGATTTTAGGATTGCAACAAATAGGGAGCATCCCCTGTAAAAAGTGTAAATTATTCCAAAGGGCATAGTTTGAAGAGAGTCAGATTTTGGGTGGCACAAAAGACAATCAAACAGGTGTGTGGAATGGGCAGGACAGCACATGTAGAAGAATGGGTCCTGTAGGATCCTAACAATGAAACATTGCATGATTATAGTTACACTGGGCGAGGGTGTCGAGAATGGGCAGAAAGTGTTACAGAAGTGTCAGCGCAACAGCTGATAAAAGACAAATGATACACTGATGGGTCTGTGGTAAGAAGTAAAAAGAGTGGGTGGAGTTTTATTGTAAAGACAAATGGACACTTAACAAAGGGGAGTTTGGCATATCCTACAACATCTAGCATGAGAATAGAAGTTGAGACTGTGACAACCTTCTGATTGTTGTAGTGCAACACAGCCAGGTATGTTGTGTTTACAACACTCACAGAGCATGCTTCAGAAAGTGGAAACTGGCATGTTCCAGGTGGAGTGGCTAGCATAACCTGACAGGATGGATGTATGTTAGTTGTATATCCTTTACAGGACGTCGCAGTCAATACCAGCATTTTTTGCTGTTGTGATCTCTTGGCAAGTTTACGTTCAGTAGTTTGCCATTGCTTTCTGGACGACCAGCTCCCATACCATTTTGTAAAAAACCAACACAACACTGTCTGCTGCCAAATTTTGCGCAGCTGTGTTTCGAACGCTGGTATGCGGGATCACAAACTATTACGTGGAGCCAGCTGACAGGATGGATACTGCATAGTTTAGTTTAGTCGTTGGATCAACATCACGGCACACGGTTTAACCCATAAGTGCTCCGGTTTCCTCCTAACTCAAACCTGAGTCTGGAGAAACTCAGCTCAATGCATGAACTCTGTTGCATCGGCGAGGATCCTGAAATACTTTGGGTAGATTTTTAACTTGAAATTTTGCCCGGGCAGCGCCATTAGGCTACTCTTTTTCGATTTCCAACAGCCAAGGGATCTTTTACGTGCGCAACAATGCACACGGGCATCCGATCTCACTACCCAGAGACCAGGGGAAATTTTATTACTGGAAGTCCACGTGGATTTTTTAAATAAATCCCGGTCCTCACCGGGGACCTCCAGCACTCGAGGCGGACACCATACCTCGAGACCACTCAGCCCCCTAATACTGCATACATATATGTATGTTCTGCCCAGGCATGCAAGTGTGTGTGACAGGATGGATACTGCATACATATATGGATGTTCTACCCAGGCATGCAGGTGTGTGGGGCAATGAACAGGTTGATAAATTAGCTGCTGTTCCTGTGGGTGGTGAGCTATTTCATGATTAAGGTGATGTGATGAAGGCTCTCTGGAATCAAGTGGAGAGTGCAGTTGAACAGATGAGGAATCTATATGTGAAAGACTGGCTCAGAAGGGGGTGAGTAGAGGGTCAGGACAATACAAGCCTAGAGGAAAAACCAGGCAGCCTTTTAATCTAACTGCTACTAGAATAATCAGCACAGGAACTGGTGTGGGATCCTATTTAGTGTGGTGATGCTGGTTGTTAAATTCAGTATTCTGTTTTGTCACTATTGTGTCTCCAACTCTAGAATGTCTAGAGACAATGACTGCAGATATATTTGGCATCTGTTAACAAACAAGCAAATACACATACACAAAACACATTTCAGGATCACCAAACAGGACACAATGTATTAAAATAATAAAAAAATGTATACTCAATTAAAACATGTGTTCTAAAAATAATTCAACTGGTTAAGTAAGCTGACAGATTTAATAAATATTAACAAGAAAACTAATAACAAAGCTACCATAACCCAATAGTAACATATATGCATAACTTTAATGAATTTTGAAGTATGACTTTTTTCAAAATCCTATTAAGTTACTTAAAATGAGAAGCAAAGTTAACTGCTTCCATCCATCATGTGCCATGCCGATAAGCGTGGGCGGTCATGTTTTGCCATCTCACTTTATCACCAGAGTCGTGGGTCAGCCCTGTGTTCCTGTCTCGACCATGCCATGTGGCCAAGTCATCCAAGTATTTAATTCTTGGTCTTCCCTTTGGTCTCCTCCCTTCGATCTTGCCAGTTGTCACCAAGTTCTCCAATTCATTTCTTCTCATAACATGCCCAAAAAATTGTGACTGTTTGCTTGGGTTAACTCAAACTCAGAAGAAAACTTTTTCAAATAGTACAAATAATAATCCAGCTTTCAAATGTTTATTGCAAGCGTCACCCATTTATACATGTACAACTAACAATGTTTTCAATATTAATTACCTTCTGCTAACAACATCAGCTTAGCTGGGAACCAATAAAGGAGTTATTGGCTGTTAAATTATAATACACAACACCGCAGTAAAACTATCATTTATGTTGTTATTTTACACCAAATGCTGTATAACAACCTTCAATTCGTAATTAGAAATGTTGATTGATGGAGGCGCGCCATCACCTGTGTTTTATTTAGGCTGATGGTGAGCCCAAAGTCTATGCAGGCGGCTGCAAAACGATCTATGAACCGTTGCAGATCTTCTGCTGCATGAGTTTTATTGGTTTTTTTTTGCATATCCTTTACAGGACATCGCTGTCAACACCAGCATCTTTCAGCTATATGTTTATTTCTTGGCAAGATTACGCTCAGTAGTTTGCCATTGTGGGATACTTTGTAACTATAGTTAGAATTATTTTATAAAATATTAATATAAATACTAAGAGTGGCAACTATGTTATATAATATGCATAATACACACATAGCTGGAGGTAGTCATGGTCACAAAACCTAGAAGTTAGATAGCTGGAATTTAGGAAATCTCTGCAACTATCAACTACTACCTAATACTACTACTCTGATTAAGTTTAAAATAATTTAAAAAATATAATATACATACAATTTAAGTAATTACTATTACTACTAAACATTATATATATATATATATATATATATATATATATATATATATATATATATATATATATATATATATATATATGTAATTTTTTTTTCATTATTTGGTCCGTACACTAACTTAACTACTCTACTGTACAACAGTAAGAAAGTGCTTTGTTACAGTTTTATAAGTTAAGTGCAATGCCCTTGTAGATATTGTATCATTATGAATAAAGTAATTTTCATTTTGTGAAACAAAATTCAAAATGTGAGACAAAATAAATAGCAATAGCATATGAATTATGATTATAATTGAAGAACGCGCGCAAGAAAATAGCGGCGTATAGCAAAGTTGACAAGACATGATCGCGTACGCCCGTCTTCACGATACATGACATGAACACCGTTTTATGCGGCTCTAGTATACCTAAATAATTTATTTAAATGTATACAGTTGTAAGGTGAATGCCAGAGACAGGCCGGTCAAGGATTTCATTCACCGGTGGGAATAAAACACCGAAACAAGACCAAGAACGGCGAACAATAAACTACACTGACGTCAGACAACAATGCCGGCCCGTCTAGACATATGGCTTTTAAAAACACATACATGTTTCGACATCAACGACACTTACTTCCTTCAGAATTTGAATAATTGCTTCTCCTGTTGAATTAAATGTTCAAATCCACACAATGCAGACTCAAAAGAAACTGCAGACAGTGTTATTTACTAATATTAACTGCCTCCAATTTGTAAAATGGTTGGGTCGAGAGCTGGGTGAAGAGAGACGGGCACGCTGTTCTGAGAACTGTGATGGTGAAATTCAATCTGTAGTACTTAAACGTTGTATAAATTTACTTTATTTGTATCAATGTTGAATCGTGCAGGTAACTAGTTGACAAGGTGACGATTTTATGGCGCTAGTTAGCGAAAATGCGCTGGTAATTGAGGATTTGTGTCGACAAGACCCGGCCCGTGCACCACCAACGTGTCGTCTGCTTGCCTGCCCGAGTTACCTCTCTTGCGTCTGGTGAGTGATTCGGTCTCTGCTGGTTCTAACTGGAATTACAAGCCACAGGCTGGGCGATTGTTTGGTAGCACGCTCGCTTTCTGTCGTGCATGTGAGCGGTTCGTACCCGTCCTTTGCTTTGTTAGGGATTCAGTAGTGTCCAGTTTAATTGCGAATTATCGTCTTTGTACTCCGGAAGTGAGTGCTACGCGTTGCTGCGTTTTATATTTATCTTTACGAACACCAAACGAAAAATCAATAGGGATTGAGGTCAGCATGGGCGGACGAATAAGAGGGTTAAAACTTAAAATTGCCAATGTGCTGACGGCGAGGTAGCGGGTTCAACCCTCTAACACCGGTTAGGTGGGCTAAATTATTGACCTTTCGTAAAAACACAAGTACCTCAGAAGACAGAGCGGGCTACTCCTCTGATGGCGAGGGACATTGGTATTAAGGAAAGCTACCCCAACACAAAAGTCAGTCCCGCGTGGACTACGCTTGAGTTCAAAGCGAGTGACAGAAAATTTTTTTTTAAAAACCACACACACAGGCACGGGAAAATATATATTTGTGCTTTTAGATTATAGCAATGCATTAAAATACTGACGTTGGTAAAAGAGCTCAGAATAATAAAAACAATCTTTTACGAGAAACAAGCCGAAATTACATTGCGAAATAAAGAGTTTAATTATGAATATATAAAGCAGGGATGTGTTTTGCCACACGATCTCTATAATACGAGAGGTCATGGAAAGTGGAAGAAATACATGTTGCAGGTTATAATATAAACATTCTATGATATGCACATGACACGGTATTGGTGGCTGGAAATGCAACAGTTCTACAACTGTTGGGCATTGTAGCAATAGAAAGTGCAAATAAGGACTTTCATTAAATATCAAGAAAACAGAAACAAAAATTATATCAAAGCAAAAGAAAATACACAAATGTGATTATAACACTACAAGGGACAAGTCGATCAATTTAAATACCAATGGGAAATCGTAACATGAAATGGAAGATGTGTGGCAGAGATTACAAGCAAAATAAGCCAAACAAAAGCGGCATTTCAGAAAATGAAGTTATCTTATGTAATGATTCACTACTGACAATGACAGAAAAAGAGAAAGGAAAAATAATGTCGATGGAAATGAGATTCCCGAGAAGAATCCTCAACGTATTGAGGAAAGAGAAATCATAAATGATGAAATCAGGACTAAAGTTGGGGTTATAGCAGTGCTAGATTTCATTAGAAAACAGCAAGTTAAATGGTTCGACATATAACTGGGCTATCAACTAACAGCACAGTTGAGTTGAGTTAAGAACCGACGTCACTGCACTCAGGACATTCCCATACGTGCTCAGTCCCCTCGTTCAACAACCAGCGAAGAGTCATACTACTAATCGTTCCCACCGCTATCTGGTTAAAAGTTCTCCCGGTCTTCCATCTCAGTTTTGAGATTCTTCCAGAACCCCTGCCATTCCCCCGCATTCTCATTCTTTCCACATATGGGTTCTCAATTTGTTCCTCCGCCTTCTCCACCTCGTCCCACAAGCGCACGACCACCTCCCCCTTGTCCATAGACAAAATACCACCAAGAGGTGCATTCCCTGCTAGCCTATCAGCCTGTTCATTCCCCCGTACACCCGCATGGCCAGGGTAAAATATCCTTACAATTCTCACAATCTGTGACCTCTGAAGCGACGAGAGCCATTCCACACGAAACATTCCTTTCTCCACCTTGCTAAGCATACTCTTTGAATCCGTAATGAACACAACGTGTGTTGCAGTAGTCTCCTCTAGCCACCGGAATGGCGCTGTTACTGCCTCCACCTCCATTCTCATGCTGGAGGTCGTAGTCTCATATGCCAGGCTCTCCTTTTTCAAGACTCGCCCATTAGCCTTTGCAATAAAGCCCCAGCCACTACGTCTAACAGTACAACAAACAGTGATTGTACAGACCTACTATAACCAGAAGAAGAGGTCGACAATGTAATCTATGGACAAAGGGAATAACAGAACCCATGGGAATCTCGATATATGAATCCCATAAACGGGGACACTCCAGCTGTTAAAGCTTCACTTCGACACTGCAAGGTACAAGAGGACCAAGATGAGATGATGAATACGTCACCACCATTCAATGCCAGAAAGAGAGTTCTGGAATGTCAAATAAACCTATCACTGTATGTAATAGTCGTACAGGGTTGTCAACTAAGATTTAACCTGGTCAAAGCCGACACACCACAAACAGTCTACTGCAATAAATATAGATTTACATAATTCAAAAGGTATATCTCTAGTATCATATATTGTGTGCAGCAGTCTGGTGACCTGGTCTATTCCATATTTTTCTAAGGCGTTGACCATTTCTGTTGTGATGTTGTCTGGACCAGGGGTCTTGCTAGTTTTAATATGGTTAAGAACATTCTGAATTTCCATCTTCAAAATTGATGGTCCTTCATTATTACTCCGAATATCATTCTGTTATTCTCTTGTTAGTCAGTCAGTCAGTCAGTCAGTCAGTCAGTCAGTCAGTCAGTCAGTCAGTCAGTCAGTCAGTCAGTCAGTCACTCACTCACTTACTTACTTACTTACTTACATACTTAGTTAGTTAGTTAGTTAGATAGTCAGTCAGTCAGTCAGTCAGTCAGTCAGTCAGTCAGTCAGTCAGTTGACAGATAATCCTCATTGCACATCGAACCATTCAGTCCATAAGTGCTCGGATCCCCTTGTCAAGGATTGTTCTCATATGAGGAGGTGTCACTGTCTGTGTTATGGAGCTCAGCGTTGTCCAGGGTTTATGATGATGACCTTGAGTATCTCTCGGATTAATCCCCAAGACCTGTGGGCCGGCACACTGCGTCCAAACCTTCACAGCAACATCA
The DNA here is from genome assembly GCA_963921405.1 of Cepaea hortensis. Lineage (NCBI taxonomy): Eukaryota > Metazoa > Mollusca > Gastropoda > Stylommatophora > Helicidae > Cepaea > Cepaea hortensis. Next base: position 17,341,996 of record OY992893.1, on the reverse strand, counting down.
AAGGACATGCACTTAGGAACAAGCCATGGGAACGATGATTTGATGAACTTTATTCTCATCAGGAGCCTGTGTTTCTCACGGATACAAGCACACTCTCCAGCCGGCAGTACTCAGGCCATATACACCTTTCACTGGACGAAATATGCTCCCGCCACAAACCTCCTTATCTTGTTACCCCGGAATCCGTGTTGTGTCCCGTACCTTCTAGTGTGCGTATGTGTGCGTGTGTGCGCGTGTGCGTGTGTGCGCGTGTGCGTGCGTGCGCGTGGGCGCGTGCGCGTGCGTGCGTGCGTGTGTGCGTGCGTGTGTGTGTGTGTGTGTGTGTGTGTGTGGAGAGAGAGACTGGTGTTAAGAGCCACCGGCTGTCAAGCCATGACGATCGTCCAGCATGGTCGGCCGGCGTTTGAGACTAAGTGGCCATACCAGGATGGATCAGCACCTCCGATCAATGTCCGGTAATTGAGAAATGTTGTGGCTAATCTGGAACGTGTCCGTCTGCGTGAGCTAGTGTTGTAAATCGATGAGAATGTAGAGCGTTGTAGTGAATTGTATATACTGATGTCGGTGTAGAGCTGAGATGCGTCTGTTCTGTGTGAAGGCTGAAAGTGAAGTGTTAATCAACGCGACTTGATGACGTAGCACTTGTGTATTTGTGGTGCTACATCGTGCTTTGTTTTTCTACTTTCTCTATTTTTGTTCACTGATGTGTGTGCACATCACTTCACTCTCTATACGCCTGTCATATGCTTTATGACACCCCTCCTCAGCAAATCCCGCAGCGTGTAGCGGCTAACGACATCAGTTCTGTGTTGGCTTATCAATCTTCTTTGGCTTCCTGCGTAGTGTTCTTGTTTGGCCACCCCTCTTTTAATTTGCTGTTCTCGCAGTCTGACCATGGTTGTAGATTCACAGTCATCACTTAGTTCTCGCAACAGTCTTACTTCTCGTAGAGCATTCAGAATGACAGCGTGGTCCATAGCGCGTCCGCCCTCCACAGTAGCCTCACCTGCGAGCTTGTCAGCCCGCTCATTTCCTTGTACTACCGCATGCCCTGGCATGAAGATTAAACTAATCTTTGTCAGCCGAGACCGCCCCAGAGACAGCAACCACTCTCTTCGGATCCACCCCATCTCTATCCTCTTGAGCATGCTCATTGAGTCGCTAAGGAAACATGCCCTATTGAATGTCTGTGTCTCGAGCCATGTTATTGCTTTACTTACTGCCATCACTTCCATAGTCAGGCTACCTGTGGTCTCAACAAAAGCACCAGAGTCCTCCTTCACATTTCTCCCTCCGGCCCGAGCTGTAAAGGCCCATGAGCTTCTCACATGTCGGACGACCGACCCATCTGTGTAGATGACACCGTAAATGAATCCGTCTAATTGAATTCTCGAAAATCAACGCTTGTACTTCCACCTCCACGGCAACCGGATTTTCTTGTCTGCATTTTCTGTCTAATTGGATGCAAACTGAAAAGGACGTACATAAATCTGTTGGCACTTCTACCCACTCCTCGCCAGATTCTAAGTCCTCCAGTGAACACACCTGTTGAAGAATGTCTTCTGCTTGACCCATCCACGACCTTCCTCTTTTTAACCTGCTTTCCTTCACCTTCCTAATTTCATTATACAGTGGATGTTGTGTGTTTGCGTTAACTCTGAGGTAGGCACGTACTCTGCAAATTTGTAGTCTGTCTTCAATTGTTGGAAAATCAAGACGGTAGCGCATCGCCCTGCATGCTGTATCTCTTGTACATCCAAGAATAATGCCCATAGCTTCGTTTTGTATCCTTTCCATCCTTTCTATCTGTTTACGGCTGAGAGTCAGGATCGCCATCGCATATTCAAAAACAGACATGACCAGCCCTTCGTATAGGAGGCATAGATGGCGCTGCTCACAGTGTGCTGCCGCCATCATCCTCATCGCAACCAAACCCCGCTTGGCCTTTGTTATCACCTGGTCTATGTGCTGATTATAAGCAAGGCTTCGATCAAAACGTATCACCAGGTAATTCACTGCCTGCGTTCTTTCCACAGTCTTTGAACACAGTTTTACAGCTGGTGTTGGAGTGTTGACAATATGATTATTCAAAGAGAACCATGTCACTGTTGCCTTTGTTGGGTTGAACATTGCACCAGCGTCAGCACACCAAGTACTTATGCGATTGAGTTCGGTTTGCAGTTCCACAGCAACCTGATCTCAATCAATACCATGACGATACACTAAAAATTCGTCGGCATATGACAGTGTCCTCCCCGGTCCAGTGATCTGCTCGCTGATGATTCTCACAGTGTAGGCGTTGAACAGCACAGGAGATAATGGTGATCCATGTGGTAGGCCAGAATATATTGTTGTTTGTTCCGAAGGACAACTGCCACATCTAAAAACTACTTTCGGTTGGAAAAGGGCTGCAGCGATCCAATTAAGGAGGAACGGACTTATCTTGAGTTCAAGAAGCTGAAGCGTTAAAACATCCAATGGTACTCTGTTGTACGCGTCCTCAAGATCAATCGCCGCAGCAAAGGTTTCAATGCCTGAGTGGAAACCTTCATAGACATCATGGGCAAAGACTGCTGCATTGATCCAGGTTTATCTTTTGGGATGGTACCCTCCCAGGGTGGGTGGGAAAACACCTTGCTTCTCTAGCTGACTTGATATTTTTCTGGCAGTTAACTTCTCCAGCAGCTTGCCTATTGTATTCTTAGTATTATTTGGCACTCACAGAAGAAGAAGAAGAAGAAGAAGAAGAAGAAGAAGAAGAAGAAGAAGAAGAAGAAGAAGAAGAAGAAGAAGAAGAAGAAGAAGAAGAAGAAGAAGAAGGAAATAGAGATTAGAAGACGCACTAGACAACATAAAATTTGAAAGCTATAATAGTTACCAACCGGGATCGAACCTGTCGCCTCCAAATGACGACGGCGCCTCGCTGCAGGAACAAGTGTACTTCGACGCACGACCAACTAGACACTCCAAGTTGGAGTGTCTAGTTGGTCGTGCGTCGAAGTACACTTGTTCCTGCAGCGAGGCGCCGTCGTCATTTGGAGGCGACAGGTTCGATCCCGGTTGGTAACTATTATAGCTTTCAAATTTTATGTTGTCTAGTGCGTCTTCTAATCTCTATTTCCTTCTTCTTCTTCTTCTTCTTCTTCTTCTTCTTCTTCTTCTTCTTCTTCTTCTTCTTCTTCTTCTTCTTCTGCTTCTGCTTCTGCTTCTGCTTCTGCTTCTGCTTCTGCTTCTTCTGCTTCTGCTTCTGCTTCTGCTTCTTCTTCTTCTTCTTCTTCTTCTTCTTCTTCTTCTTCTTCTTCTTCTTCTTCTTCTTCTTCTTCTTCTTCTTCTTCTGCTTCTGCTTCTGCTTCTGCTTCTGCTTCTTCTTCTTCTTCTTCTTCTTCTTCTTCTTCTTCTTCTTCTTCTTCTTCTTCTTCTTCTTCTTCTTCTTCTTCTTCTTCTTCTTCTTCTTCTTCTTCTTCTTCTTCTTCTTCTTCTTCTTCTTCTTCTTCTTCTTCTTCTTCTGTGAGTGCCAAATAATACTATGTGTGTCCATTTATGTAATCGTCTTTGTGGCCTCAACGGTTCTCCCCATTTATTTCTTCTATTGTATTCTGCATGTTTATTACTCGATATCCCTGGATTTTTGTGTGGTCTTTGCCAGGCTTCGGCAAGGGAATCAGATAGCTGTGTAACCACTCCTCCTTGATGCTAGCACTCCCTATCCTGTTGTTGTACACGTCTGCTAGTTTCTCTAGCTCGTTGTCGGTACACCTATTGATGCTTGCTTGCTTGCTTGCTTGCTTGCTTGTGTTCGTTGGCTTGAGCTCCAACGCGAAGTCCTGTATGTCGGATGAAGGCATCCTGTTGTCCAACATCAGTGTGATGTCATACAGGACCTGAGTTTTGCGTGAGTATCCGTTGTCCCATGTCTGGCTTATTGGTGTGCAGACTGGTGGTTCCTCGCCGTACAGGCAGACACTCTCCGACTTCGGAGGAATCGGCGATCCTACTGACTTTAGCCAGGACCCCGAAAGAACCTGTTGCCCAGGACGCTCGACGAGGACGCGTCAATAGGTCTTGGCCAGTATATAACCCGGCCCTGGTGCCTTGGAAACACCTCTGCATAGGAAACACCTATTGATGTCGTCGTATCTTATGCCATCTGGCCCTGGAGCGCTGTTTTTTGATCGTCGAAGCACAGCCTTGATTTCTTTCACTGTCACTGTGTCTTCAGCCGAAATGTTCTGGGCCTTACACCTGTCTGAGGTGACCTCCTTGGCAAGATTTCGGCCTCTCATATTTGTTTGGTTGCTCTGCTCTAGATAGCGTTCGAAGAGGGCTTTGCCCTTGTTCTCGTCAGTCTTCTGCCAGATGAGGTCGGCACCTTGGAAGTCAGAAATTCTCTTATTCTTGACTACCCCACTCATGCTTTTTTTTATATAGTCGCCAGAACAATGTCAGTGACATGTCTGTGCTTACTCTTTGACATACCTCTGCCCATTTTTCACTTTTAACCACCTTAACCAGTGTTTTGAAATAGCTTACTTTTGTGTGCATCTCTCTTTCTAAGTGCATGCAGGGACCAGGATGGGCAACTCTGTTCTTCTTGGCGTTTTGCCATTTCCTTACATTGGCACCTTTCCTCTCTTTTCCTTTCCGTCTTGACAGACGATAGTTTGGTACATTGTGCTTCAAAAAGGCTTAATAACTACGATCCATGGCGGTGGCGAGTGTGGCTGGTAAGGGCCAATTCTTGCTGCAAATGTTTGCCCACAGTAGGTGCATGTGAAAACATGGTCATTTCCACCATTTTGCACCATCTTACGTCTCTCACGCTCTGTGTGTGCTTTATCTGCAATCATTTTCTCCTTTGTCTTTATTCCATTTCTGATAGTTGCCCTCCATGCAACACGTTCAGCGGCGACGTGCTCCCAATGTGCATTATCGATGCCTGTATCAATCATGTCCCGCTTACACACATCTTTGTATCGTAGTAGAGGCCGACCCTGAGATCTCCTACCCGTCTGTAATTCACCAAAAAAGATGTCCTTTGGTATTCTACCATCATCCATCCTCCTAACGTGTCCTATCCATCTAAGTCTACGAAGACTGAGCATGGAATACACCGTCACACAACTTGATCTTTCCAATACTTCAGTATTTGTGATTTTGTCTTGCCACTTAATACCAAGTATTCTTCGCAGACACCGCATATGAGAGCTGTGTAAACGTTTCTCTTGGCGTGAGTAAGTTGTCCAGGTTTCACTGCCATAAAGAAGAGTACTAAGGACACAGGCTTGGTAGACGAGGACTTTTGTTTTGGCAGTAAGCTGCCTGTTCTCCCAGACTCTTTTTGCTAACATGTTCATTGTTGTTGCTGCCTTGCCAATCCTGATGTTGATTTCCTGATCGAGGGATAATTTGCTATTTACCTCTGATCCTAGATATGTAAAATGGTCTACTATCTCCAGTTCGGCGTCGTCAATAAAGATTGATGGTACACCATGTGCACCTTGTGACATAATCTGTGTCTTCTTTTTGTTAATTGTTAAACCAAATTCAGAACAAGCATTGGAGAATGCAGATAGTAGGTGTTGTAATTCTTCCTTAGAGTGGGTCGTAATCGCAGCATCATCCGCAAAAAGCAACTCTCTGATTAGTACCCTGCTAATTTTGCTTACAGCACTACGCTTATCCATCCAGGCCTTCACCACCCCAAAATTCCACCAAGGTGGCTGCTCCCAGCTTTATTTCCTGCCCTGAAACTTTCTGCGCTTATCGCGCCTTATTTTACTCACCACATCTTGCCCTGTACTTTCATACTGGAAAGTCTTGACCGTTGGAGGTACGGTCTTCTATTATATCATCATAAAGGTCTTTCACATAATCTGACCATGTATATCAAATCTGATATTTTCTATTATAATTTTGCCATCTTTGGTTGTTAGGCAATCCATTGATGTGTGCGTTCTATTTTTTTTATTAATGATGTCATGAATTCTTTTGTGCATTAATTTGGTATTCCGGGTGTCGTGTTGGTTTTCGATCTCCCTATCATTTTCCCCAAGCAATGCTTCTTTTGCCTCTTTGCACAATTTCCTAATTTTCCCATGAATCTCTTCATATTTGTCATGGTTATGTTTTTATTTTCTTCTTATTTCCGTTAGTTTTAAGATGTCTTCCGTCATCAATTTCTTACAGTATCATAAAAAAAATCATAATTTAGTGAATTGCGTTACAGTGTCTATCAAGTCTGTGACTCGACAAGCGTTTTTTTTTTCGGGTTTGTTCTCCTGAGCCCTTGACTGTTCCTAGTTTATCTACAAGGCAGCAGGTTTGTGTAAATATCAAAACAGACTATCATCACTGCACACAGGACAAGTCTATGGGTGTTCAGAGCTCCTGCGTGGAATTCCTCAGAGCGAGGGGTAGCTTATCACACCAGTCCGTGCGGTCTTCTCGTGTCCCTTGCCGGGCTTCCATGTCCCTAGACACCTTGCTTGACACCACCGTCTCCCACCCTGAGCAAGACCGTTGTAGAGGTCAGCGAGCCTCCAAGTCCCTGGACATCCTGCTGGACACCACTGTCTCCCACCCTGAGCAAGACCGTTGTAGAGATCAGCGAGCCTCCAAGTCCCTGGACATCCTGCTGGACACCACTGTCTCCCACCCTGAGCAAGACCGTTGTAGAGATCAGCGAGCCTCCAAGTCCCCGGAAACCCTACTGGACACCACTGTCTCCCACCCTGAGCAAGACCGTTGTAGAGATCAGCGAGCCTCCAAGTCCCCGGAAACCCTACTGGACACCACTGTCTCCCACCCTAAGCAAGACCGTTGTAGAGATCAGCGAGCCTCCAAGTCCCCGGAAACCCTACTGGACACCACTGTCTCCCACCCTGAGCAAGACCGTTGTAGAGATCAGCGAGCCTCCAAGTCCCCGGAAACCCTACTGGACACCACTGTCTCCCACCCTGAGCAAGACCGTTGTAGAGATCAGCGAGCCTCCAAGTCCGCGGAAACCCTACTGGACACCACTGTCTCCCACCCTGAGCAAGACTGTTGTAGAGATCAGCGAGCCTCCAAGTTCCTGGACATCCTACTGGACACCACTGTCTCCCACCCTGAGCAAGACCGTTGTAGAGATCAGCGAGCCTCCAAGTCCCCGGAAACCCTACTGGACACCACTGTCTCCCACCCTGAGCAAGACCGTTGTAGAGATCAGCGAGCCTCCAAGTCCCCGGAAACCCTACTGGACACCACTGTCTCCCACCCTAAGCAAGACCGTTGTAGAGATCAGCGAGCCTCCAAGTCCCCGGAAACCCTACTGGACACCACTGTCTCCCACCCTGAGCAAGACCGTTGTAGAGATCAGCGAGCCTCCAAGTCCCCGGAAACCCTACTGGACACCACTGTCTCCCACCCTGAGCAAGACCGTTGTAGAGATCAGCGAGCCTCCAAGTCCGCGGAAACCCTACTGGACACCACTGTCTCCCACCCTGAGCAAGACTGTTGTAGAGATCAGCGAGCCTCCAAGTTCCTGGACATCCTACTGGACACCACTGTCTCCCACCCTGAGCAAGACCGTTGTAGAGATCAGCGAGCCTCCAAGTCCCCGGAAACCCTACTGGACACCACTGTCTCCCACCCTGAGCAAGACCGTTGTAGAGATCAGCGAGCCTCCAAGTTCCTGGACATCCTACTGGACACCACTGTCTCCCACCCTGAGCAAGACTGTTGTAGAGATCAGCGAGCCTCCAAGTTCCTGGACATCCTGCTTGACGCCACTGTCTCTGAACTAGACCGTTATTGAGGTCAGCGTGGCCGAAACGATAAGCACACTCGTTCGTAAACATCTGGCGTGCTGATGCTGGTGTAGGGGGCTCAACCCCTACACCGGTCATTTGGACTAAAGTGTTGTCTTCTCGTCCTTGTCTTGGTGGCGTAAATTACAAGTACCTCTGTAGTCAAAGTTGGTTCGCCTGATGGCGAGGGGCACTGGTAATAGGGAAAAATATTCCACACGCAATATTCAATTCAATGCTACTAGAAGTAGCGTGTATGGAGTACGTTCGAGTTCAAAGACCTTTGTCTCAACCATCATCATCATGTACCTTTCCTACTGGGGTGGGCGATCATGCTTCTCCACAATTGCGATATCCGAGGGCATGGATCAATTTATATGATGACTCCCTTCCATGCCATGACACATGACTGTCAATTAATTTCTCTCGATGTCTTCCTGTATCTCTCTTTCCAGAAATTCTTCCTGGTGTCACAACATGTTCTTCTCATAATGTGGCCACAAATTACTGCATCTTTCTGATGTTTGTGATAAGTTGTCTGTGCGACTTTTCCTCCCTCAGAATGTCCTGACTGCTCATTTTGGTTGTGCAATAAATTTTCAGCATTTCGTATAAAACCACATCTCCAAGGCTTCCAGTAATATTTTTCGCATCTTTACTAATTGTCCAGGATTCGCAGCTGTATGTTGAAACTTTTTCTAATTTCCAATGACAAGGACCAATTGTATAAAGTGTTCTTCTTTTGATAATTTGCTGTGTTTGCTTGTCCTATTCTGGTCTTTATCTCTGCAATGCATCTTCCATCATGTCTTACCCGTGTCATCGAAACCGGCAAGCAACCTGACCAAGATGTGTAATGGTGTGAGATGGTGCACTCCGCACAGTGACACCAGCCTGGCCTGAGACAAAATGAAAGCAATAGTTCAAACTATGCATTTCTGTATTGACAGAAACCACTGCCTAGAACAGATCAAGATGTGTAATGGTGTGAGATGGTGCACTCCGCACAGTGACACCAGCCTGGCCTGAGACAAAATGGAAGCAATAGTTCAAACTATGCATTTCTGTATTGACAGAAACCACTGCCTAGAACAGATCAAGATGTGTAATGGTGTGAGATGGTGCACTCCGCACAGTGACACCAGCCTGGCCTGAGACAGAATGAAAGCAATAGTTCAAACTATGCATTTCTGTATTGACAGAAACCACTGCCTAGAACAGATCAAGATGTGTAATGGTGTGAGATGGTGCACTCCGCACAGTGACACCAGCCTGGCCTGAGACAGAATGAAAGCAATAGTTCAAACTATGCATTTCTGTATTGACAGAAACCACTGCCTAGAACAGACCAAGATTTGTAATGGTGTGTACGTTTGATGGACCCCACACGGTAGTCGTGGAATCAAGCAAAGCACCGCGTTCTTGTCCCTCTTTGACACCAGCATTTCTACATTTACTTAAACCAGCGTCTTCGTGTGTTTATATCCGCATCTTGCCGAGGAAAACACAAATATGTCTACTTAGTGTCATATCCACAATGAAGGGTGACAATAATGAATCGCCAACTCTGTTCCTCCTGCTTTCCTTGTACACCGACTGCTGTTCGTACACCTCTTGATGCTATCTTTCCCAGTTGTATCATTGTCAACGTCTTGCTCAAAAAAAAAAAAAAAAAACCAAAAAAAAAAAGAAAAAAAGATTGAATCCAAATTATGTGACAATTTCTATAGGATATGAGGGTGCTCTTTAAAGATAACAAGAATATCAATCAATCAATCATGTGCCATGCCGGAAAGCGTGGGCGGTCATGACTCGCCATTTCACTCGATCACCAGAGTCGTGGATCAGCTCAGTGTTTCTGTCTCGACCATGCCATGTGGCCAAGCCATCCAGGTATTTTCTTCTCGGTCTTCCCCTTTGTCTGCTCCCTTCGATCTTGCCAGTTGTCACTAAGTTCTCCAATCCATTTCTTCCCATAACATGTTCAAAAAAGTTTGACTGTTTACATCTAATTTCTCTAATCAATTTACGATTTTCATTTATCCCCTGTAGTACTTGGTCATTGGTTTTTCTGTCTTTCCATGGTATTCTTTGCATTTTCCTCAGTAACCACATTTCTACAGCCATCAGATGTTTTTCAGCTTGACTGCTCATTGTCCAAGTTTCACATCCATACAAAAGAACAGGCTCTATGTAGCCCCTCAACACTATTTTTCTCGTTTCAATTGACATCTTTTTATTGGTCAGTATGTTTTTCACCTTGCTAAAGGCTACTTTCGCCATGGCGATTCTTGTTCTAATCTCTTCAAGGCATCTCCCACCAGATGTTATGACTGTTCCGAGATAATTGTACCGATTCACTTTGTTGAAGAATATTCCAATTTACTTGTATATTACATTGTGGTATTTTGTTCTTCACTGAACCATAATCTGTGTCTTTTTACAATTTAATTCTAACCCCAGTTGTTCACTGTATGCAACAACTGCATCTATTAATTGTTGCAGATCCTGCTCATTATCTGCAATCAATATTGTATCATCTACATATCTAATTTTATTGATGTTTCGTCCCCTAATGCTGATTCCAGTTATATCTTCTACATTCCTTAAAATATTTTCACTGTATAGGGAAAAAAGATCTGGAGACATTACACATCCCTGCCTAACACCTCTCTTAATAGGCTGATATTGTCCCACTTCATTATCAATCCTTATGGCAGCTTGTTGTTTTCAATATATGTTTAAAAAAAAATAAGTCTAATGTCTTTCCCACCACGATATCACGGTCCGTCAATTCACAAATAGATTTATGTGATTGTTTCGGGATTTGAGATGTCAAAACAACGTATTCCCATAGCGAATATAATCACAGAAGCCACAAATAATATGTTTTGCAGTTTATTCATCCTCAATATCAATATGATGATAAACAAATCAGCATCACCTTCCACTAAAAAAATTTTTAAGTACTTTCCATGTTTGCTTTCAAAAGAGGAGGAAGAGTTGACATATTTCGCTGCTTCTCGTCAGGTGTACAATGCAGAGTTATATATTATATGAAGTGAATAAATGAATAATATTTACGCTGTTATATTTAACACAATGTCACTGATACTGTTTAAATGTGAAACATTGTTATCTTCAGGGTAATCACATCGTCTCTACGAAGTGTTTCAGTCTGAATAGCACAGATTTGAGACTTCCAGTCACGACGAGGCCTCGTCAATTCTCCTCATGGGTAAGCAGAGTTCGGTTCTTTAGATGGAGTCTTTCTAAGGGAGGTACATTTGACACAAATCACTGTCCACTAACATGTGTTGTTGTGTTGTTTCTCCATCAAGAATGAGGATGACCATTTATTTCACCCAGTGGGGTTGAAAGTATGGAGCCGTGAGTTCTAAGATAGCTGGTAAGGCCTATTTTGGCTCGAAATGTTCTTTGACAATGTGGGCAAAGGATGCCTGACGTTACAGGAGGAGGATCTCCTGCAGTGGTTTTTCTGTCCAGCCTTTTTTTCACAGCTCTTACAGTCCTGGTTGCTTCACACATCACTGCATCCTTGCGCAGTGATGTACGCCACGAATTACAGTCTTTGGCAGCAGTCTCCCAGGTGTCATGATGAATTCCACAAGCTTTCAATGAGATTTTCAGTGTCTTTAAAGCGTTTCCTCTGGCCGCCTTGGGAGCGTTTACCATAACGCAGCTCGCCGTAAAAAATTCGTTTGGGGAGCCTGTGATCTGGCATGAGAGTTAAGTGACCAGCCCAGCGAATCTTAGTGAGTGGCACATTACAGTCTTGACAGACGTAAGTGAGTTGGCGAAAATTTCATCACAATGCCTGGGCAGAGCTTCAGAGAATATGTGGTGCCCAAACGACATGTTCCCTCTCTTACCTTGTTTGATCCAGAGGAATGGATAACCAATACGTCTGGAACAAGGTAGGCTGCAGACGCTGGCTGATTCTTCATTAGTAGAGTTAACTAACAGCCCACTAACAGTCTAACACTGGCAGACAGGCCTTGGTGGAACACAATGGGCCGAAAGGCACACAGTGGGACTAAGAGACCTTAATCAGAAATGCATGCTTCTTGAGTTAGAATGGTGCAAGGCTAGGTGTGACGCATTGTTCTCGAAAGCAAGAAGAGATGGAGAAGACGACGGAGGAGGGGAAGATGAGGAACAGAAGAAGAAGAAGGGGAAGGAGGAAGAAGAGGATAATAAGAGGTAGGAGGAAGAGATCAAGTTAAGAAAAAGAAGAAGACGAAGCAGGGGGAGGAGGGGAAGGGAAGAGGATGAAAAGAATGTTAAATATGACCATTAATATCCTGTTATATATTATCCGGACATACGTAGACATACACACAAACACGCATACACACCATCGCAAACACGCATGTCTTACGTGGTAGAAAGTCATATACAACACCGCCGACATGCCATGACAATAGAAAAACAAAATTGTCGTTTGACTGCCATTTTGCTTTGGTAGCAGTACTCTTGTATTTGATACCGTTTAGATCGAATAATTATTAACCGTCTAGCTATATTTGGGTCACAGTAGCATTAATTGTTCATTCATGCAGCTAAATTATTTTGGCAAAGTAGGGAGACAAGAGTCGGGAACTGCCACAAACAATAATCCACTTTAAGTGTAGACATATTGATTATCCATTGAGTACGTTGAAATATGAAACCTGCTGGCTCATGTACACAATAGACGTCTAACTGGCAATGGGCATGCCCGTATCCGTGTAACGGTTTAGTGGCTTTGTATGTTTGACCTATGCGTTGGTGAAAGGAGAATCGGAGGTTAGAATGCTGTACAAATTGCCGCAGAATGCTTTCTTTGTAAAACAGTAAAATGATTTAGTGTTCCCTTCACGTAAATAATAGACCTGTTTATTTTCTTCGCTTGCTTTGAGCCCAAGTGTATTCCATACACATGCCAATACTCCTAGTAGCTGATTTTACTAGGGAGTGTGCACTGGACTGATTTTTGCATGTGAGTCAGCTTTCCCTATTACCAGTGTCCCTCGCCATTAGGCGAACCCACTCCCGACTTCAGAGGCACTTGTAATTTATGTCCCCGAGTAAAGGACCAGAAGTCAACATTTTAGTCCAACTGACCGATGCGTAGCTTGAACCGAATACCCAGACCATCAGCGCAATGGAAGTTTTAAGCACGAGCGCTTTAATACTTTTGATTTCGATAGACCTTGACATGTAACGAACATCTTTAAGAGTGTCTAGTTGAATTAAATTATACAGTGAGAATATAATGACAGCTGTACACGTAAGAGATGTGCAACAAGATTTGGCCATATGTAATAAAACAGTGTAAAAAAAAAGGAGAATTTCCCATGAATACCAAGAAAACGGAAGGAATGGTTATATCGAAGAATAAATTGCACTAAAATATGATATTACAAAAGGGGGAAACAAATGAATAATAACGACATACCCAATCATTATTGTCATCATGATATTCATCATCATCATCATCATCATCATCATCATCATCATCATCATCATCATCATCATCATCATCATCATCATCATCATCATCATCATCATCATCCGGTGACTTGCCGCTGGTGTGACGATCATACTTCTCCACAAAGTACAGTCTCCGACGCCGTGGATAAATTCGTGTGTTGACTCCCTTCTATGTCATGACACAAAACTGTTAGGAATTTTCTCACGCTGTCTTCCTCTATCTCTCTTTACACATCTCTTTCCGGTTAGCACAACGCGTTCCAGTATTTGCCTTCTCATAATGTGGCCACAAATGATGACTGCTTCTTTCTAATATTTATGATAAGTTGTCTTGAGCTTCCCTCAAAATGCCCAGATTGCTCACTTTGGCTGTTCAATTACTTTTCAGAATTCTTCTATAAAACCACATTTCCAAACAACAGAATGCACAAGTTGTCATCATTGATTGATAGAGACAACACGATTGCGTGTTGTTTGGCACACAAACTGGACAAATGTTAAGATATGCTGAAGCAGTTGTCATTCAAATGACAAAACCTTTGCTGTATAAACAAAGTGACACCCTAGTCAGTTTTAAAATTACCGTGTTAGTCAGTTGAAATGAATGTGGGAATATGTGTGTTGTGCATTACAGCGTTAAGGATTCACTGTTTGTTTTACTTTATAATGAGTGACTTCTGTAGTATACTAGATGCAGCGTAAAATACCAGGCAAATACAATCTTTTGTGTGTCTCTTAAAGGTTTAAATTTTCAACACGAAAGTTTTTTTAGAAGCGTAAATGTTTAACTAAAAGTTAAGTAAAGCACCCTTTTATACTCCTTTGGCACATTGGCCATATGGAGCTAAACGTATATTTGTTAGACCAATCGGGGCTCGGTTAGTGATGAGGTCTGTATCATGCATACACTTTAACCAAATCAAGGAATTCAAATGTTTAGAGACATTCACAACATAGGACGGAAGATGCTTGACTGCGATTGGGATTAGAATAGACCAAGCAACAGTTGTACATCGGATGATCACAAGTATCTTATTTAAAAAAACAACCTTTCATTGAATGTCAGAAAGAAAGCATTTTTCATTTGCAGTTTATCCCCAGTTGTGTCGTTAGCCGCGGATCCACCCTCACGGCAAAGGGTACGACATAATGCTCACCGTTCGTGTGCCAGCGAATAGCATAAAAAATACTCATCATAGTCTCATGTGAAAAGTGGACCAGACAACAGTCCCGACAAACCAACAACACGCTGCAAAAGGCCGCTGCTAGAATGCCAAAAAGCAACACTCCGCTACTAAAATTACAGGTCATCGTCGATGGAAGCGGCAGTCACTAGGAAACCAGTAGTTATACACACATTACTGCATAAGGCAAACCCCACTAGTATAGCAACCGGCTGTCTGCCATTTTTCTGAACGTGAAATTCACAATACAAACAACCGCGAACAGATGTGAAAGCATTCCACAAGAAATCTACACCTCACCGTGTCGCTTCCGCACTTAACTCAACAGCTGGGCGAAGGAACCATGCACTACCAGTTCAACATGAAGAAAATGCGTACACAAACCTTAACCAGAATCATAAACACCATCGAGGCCTTAACAGCTCAACAACATGTTCGCCATATTGGACCGAATTTCTTAGCGTTAATTTGTTGAGCGTCTATCTATTCAACAACATATCAATAACATATGCACTCAACCAGCTTACACCAGGCCGTCCTTTTACTCTTCGTCATCTTCTCTATGTGTTCAAGTCTTCAAATATTTCGTTCTTCTTGTGGGTTCAAGACAAGGGCAAGTCTAGTTATACTATACCCAGGTGTTCTCAGTGTGTGTTCTATCCAACGCCAGAGTATTTTCCTCACCCATAGGGGGAGTTCTGAAATACGATATCGAACCTGTTCTGTTATCAGTTGTTGGGAAACCCTTGAGGTCACTGACATAGTGAGTGGCACCTTGCAGTCTTGACTGACCAAAGCACGTGGACTGGAATTTGGCCAAAATTCCATCTCACAATGCCTGCCAAAGCTTCGGAGAACATTTGTTGCCCAAACGACATGTGGTGCCCCTTGCCTTGTTTGATCCAGAGGAATGGATAACCAATACGTCTGGAACAAGGTAGGCTGCAGACGCTGACGGCTCATCGTCAGACCCCCGAGACCTCGCGTCCACGAGCAGGAGACGAGAGATGGCCAGTCCCTAAACCCTTGGGATTTGACTTAGAGGCGTTCAGCGAAATCCCGCAGGTAAGGGCCGTATACGCGCCCGGACCACTGGGCGCGTAAATCTGTCAAACGCAAGTGTCTGGACCTTGTAAGCGTAGATTACCGTCAGACTCCCCGCCTGACTCGTGCGGCTTCCGCGACCAGCGAGAACAGGCCCGCCGGAGATATTGCTCGTCTGTTGCGGACAAATCTCCACGATACTGAATAAGTAAAGAAACGATAAAAGTAGTGGTATTTCAATTGCGCTTGCGCTCCCACCTATGCTACACCCTTCATGTGTCTTCACAAAGTCGGACTAGAGTCAAGCTCAACAGAATAAATACACATATTTTGATCGGCGGGAAGAGCGTACTGAAATGTTATCGTGAATGAACAATGCAGGATGACATTGGAAGCAACGGAAGTGTGGTTCCTGAGACGAATTTGCAAATATCTAGGACTGCCAGAGTAACTAACAACAGTTGCCAGGAAGAGACCAATGAAAGCAGCACATGATATACATTTATACGAACGAAACAAAGAAAGTTATTTGGGCATGTAATGAGAAAGATGCACAACTGGAAAGATCAGAGGGAAAAGAGGCTGAGTGGACTGAGACGGCCATGAGCCATCTGGCGGGGCATATCATGATGATATTGATCGGTGACTTACCCACATGGTAACTATAGTTTTCAATGTTTGCGTTGATATTGATCGGTGACTTACCCACATGGTAACTATAGTTTTCAATGTTTGCGTTGATATTGATCAGTGACTTACCCACATGGTAACTATAGTTTTCAATGTTTACGTTGATATTGATCGGTGACTTACAGACATGGTAACTATAGTTTTCAATGTTTACGTTGATACTGATCCGTGACTTACCCACATGGTAATTATAGTTTTCAATGTTTACGTTGATATTGATCGGTAACTTACCCACATGGTAACTATAGTTTTCAATGTTTACGTTGATATTGATCGGTAACTTACCCACATGGTAACTATAGTTTTCAATGTTTACGTTGTCTAGCAGGACGCATATCCTGTACAGGACGCCGGTATCGACCCCAACATTTTTGGGAGTTTGTGATTTATTAACCATTTGTTACGTCCAGTAGTTTGTCATTGCCTGCTCCGTGGCTAAGGATTTACAGACGCAGTTCGTAATCCCGCATACCCGCTTTCGAAACACAGCTGCAGACCGCCTTGCGTTAGTTTTTTGTACGAAATGTGTTTACGAAATTTTTTACGCCCGCGTGTTGCTGGGGCGCATACGGGGGAGCAAAGATTAGTAACACTGTTGCCTGCCATGCACATCGTAAGAGGCGACTAAGGAGGATATGGTTCCGTCGTCCTGCTACTGAGTGAGTGCGTGGCGCGACACTGTGAGCTGTGAGTTTCGCGTGAAATGCTTTTACATCTGTCCGCGGTTGTTTGTAGTGTGAAATGCATGTTCAGAACGATGGCGGCCGGCTGTTGCTGGATTGACAGGTTTGCATTTTCGGCTCACGAGTGCATTTTTCAGGAGACTCCTGGGAGTCGCCGCTGGAGCTAAGGAGTTCGTTCTTTGTGGGGCGATTTCGGCGGGTCGTCCTGCGGAAAGAGACCGAGCCGTATGGGATAAAACCTGGGTCAATGAAGTCTTTCTGGTGACTGCCATTTCCATCGACGATGAACTGTATTTTTCGTGGAGGACTTTTGTGTTGGCATTCTCGCGACGGCATTATGCACAGTGTACCTGTGCGGGCTGTTGGCTTGTCGATAATCCTGTCTATTCCATTGCTCACATTGGGCAGTGAGGAGCATTTTGTGTGATATTCACTGGCACAGGAACGGAGCAATATTGGGACGACCCGTTGCCGTGAAGTTGGAACCACGACTAACTAACTAACTAACTAACTAACTAACTAACTAACTAACTAACTAACTAACTAACTAACTAACTAACTAACTAACTAACTAACTAACTAACTAGCTAACTAATAAACAAACAAACAAACAAACAAACAAACAAACAAACTAACTAACTAACTAACTAACTAACTATTTCATTGGCACCTTTCCGTCTTGACAGAAGATAGTTTGGTACATTGTGCTTCAAAAAGGCTTAATAACTACGACCCAACTAGCTAGCTAACCAACCAACCAACCAACCAATCAACTAACTAACTAACTAACTAACTAACTAACTAACTAACTAACTAACTAACTAACTAACTAACTAACTAACTATCTATCTAACTAACTAACTAACTAACTAACTAACTAACTAACTAACTAACTAACTAACTAACTATTTCATTGGCACCTTTCCGTCTTGACAGAAGATAGTTTGGTACATTGTGCTTCAAAAAGGCTTAATAACTACGACCCATGGCGGTGGCGAGTGTGGCTGGTAAGGCCAATTCTTGCTGCAAATGTTTGCCCACAGTAGATGCATGTGAAAACATGGTCATTTCCACCATTGTGCACCATCTTACATCTCTCACGCTTTGTGTGTGCTTTATCTGCAATCATTTTCTTCTTTGTCTTTATTACATTTCTGATAGTTGCCCTCCATGCAACACGTTCAGCGGCGACTTGCTCCCAATGTGCATTATCAATGCCTGTATCAATCATGTCCCGCTTACACACATCTTTGTATCGTAGCATTCTACCATCATCCATCCTCCTAACATGTCCTATCCATCTAAGCCTACGAAGACTGAGCATGGAATACACCGTCACACAACTTGATCTTTCCAATACTTCAGTATGTGTGATTTTGTCTTGCCACTTAATACCAAGTATTCTTCGCAGACACCGCATATGAAAGCTTCTTAAATGTTTCTCTTGGCGTGAGTAATTTGTCCAGGTTTCACTGCCATAAAGAAGAGTACTAAGGACACAGGCTTGGTAGACGAGAACTTTTGTTCTGGCAGTATGCTTCCTGTTCTCCCAGACTCTTTTTGCTAACATGTTCATTGTTGTTGCTGCCTTGCCAATCCTGATGTTGATTTCCTGATCGAGGGATAATTTGCTATTTACCTCTGATCCTAGATATGTAAAATGGTCTACTATCTCCAGTTCGGCGTCATCAATAAAGATTGATGGTACACCATGTGCACCTTGTGACATAATCTGTGACTTTTTTTTTGTTAATTGTTAAACCAAATTCAGAACAAGCATTGGAGAATGCAGATAGTAGATGTTGTATTTCTTCCTCAGAGTGGGTCGTAATCGCAGCATCATCCGCAAAAAGCAACTCTCTGATTAGTACCCTCCTAATTTTGGTCTTGGCCTTCAATGTCTGAGCATTGTAGAGGCCGCCATCTGAGCGTGAGTAAATGTATACACCACCATCCTGATCACGAAAGGCATATTTCAGTAGAAGTGAAAAGTATATTCCAAAGAGGATGGGGGATAGTACACAACCTTGCCAAACTCCACTCTTGATTTCAAACTCTTCTGAAGTTGAGCCATCAGACTTGATTATACCCTTCGTGCCTGTGTGGAACGATTCCACAATGGACAGAAGAGTTGGTGGGCAGCCAATCTTCTTTAGTGCTTTGAACAGACCCTCACGACTGACCACATCGAATGCCTTTGTGAGGTCAATGAAGGCAATAAACAGTGGCTGATTTTGTTCCCGGCATTTTTCTTGCATCTGTCGCAATGAGAATATCATATCCATGGTAGACCGGTTCTGTCGAAAGCCACACTGTGATTCGGGGTAGACTTGATCTCCCAGGACTTGAAGTCTGCGCAGAACAATTCTGGCAAATACTTTCCCAACAATACACAGAAGTGAGATACCCCTATGGTTGTTACAGTCGCTCCGATCGCCCTTGTTCTTGTACTAACTAACTGACTGACTGACTGACTGACTGACTGACTGATTGACTGACTGACTGACTGACTGACTTTTAGGAAATGGTATGGGTGCCGGTCGTTCAGAAAGCAATGGCAAATTACTGAACTTAAACTTGCCAAGAGATTACAACAGCAAAAAAAAAAAAAAAAAAAAAAAAACATACTGGTGTTGACTGAGACGTGCTGTAAAGGATGTGCAATAAACTATTAAACTAATATTTGTCATTGCTTTCGAAACGACCGACGTTCATCACATCGAAATAAACGCAAGAAGGTCTGCTTTGCTTTCAAATAGTCTGCGGCTGATTTCGAACCCTGGACTCAGTACGTTTGGGAATTGTAAAACGCGTTCATTACTCCTAGACCACAGCACCAGTACGCTCTCTATTATGTCCTTGCCTTTAATCTCTACTTCTTTCCTCTTCATCTATGAGGGCCCATCAATACATGTGTATTAACTTCCCTCGCTGTTCTGCTATACTTGAATCAAGGGATGCAATGCAGAACAAACATCAATAGCAAAAGCCAAATGGAAAACCTATGGTGGGAAATGGTAATGTAGGGCAAACTCTATCATCCTTTATGAAGGTTCACGAGCGTATGCAATATTGTAGACAGAGCAGTAATTTAATCTTCACCCCCATTTTCTGGCAAGATTAAGTTAACACGCGCCACAAGCAGAACATTCATATGTAATTTTTCAGAAGAATGCTTGAATATTGCTTTGTAGCATGGCCCGTGGCGCTTGAATGTTGTAGTGGGCCCTGGATATAAGACAGAGAAAACATATTTAGCGCAAAAATCTGATAGCACACCGTACATGTATGTAAACGATGAAACGAAAACGGTGATGTAGTAAACCAATAAAAAGATGTCAATTGAAACGAGAAAAAGAGTGTTGAGGGAATACATAGAGCCTGTTCTTTTGTATGGATGTGAAACATGGACAATGTGCAGTCAAGCTGAAAAACATCTGATGGCTGCAGAAATGTGGTTTCTGAGGAAAATGAAAAGAATACCATGGACAGACAGAAAAACCAATGATCAAGTACTACAGGAGACAAATGAAAATCGTAAATTGATTAGAGAAATTAAAATTAGACAGTCAACATTGTTTGGACATGTTATGAGAAGAAATGGATTGGAGAACTTAGTGACAACTGGCAAGATCGAAGGGAACAGACCAAGAGGAAGACCGAGAGGAAAATACCTGGATGGCTTGGCCACATGGCATGGACGAGACAGGAACACTGAGCTGATCCACGACGCTGGTGATCGAGTGAAATGGCGAGAAATGACCGCCCACGCTTTCCGGCATGGCACATGATTGATTGAGTAAATTTCTACTGTCGTCATCTTCTTCTTCATTTACCTCAGTGAAGTGTTGGAAAGATGTAATGATCTTTATGCGTTCTTTCTAATGCTCTTTGTCAGTTGGCATTCTTGTTCTTGATACCATCACTTCATCTTGACCATGTATCCATTATATTTCTTCAAATGTGGCTCCTTGTGGCAGATGGTACCTGGACATTCTTGTGAGGTGGTCCAACCATTTATTCTGTTGTTCCTAAAAGACGCGCATGATTGGTTTCAGGCCAGTCATCTTCTAATTTCCCCATTCTTAATTCTATCTTTCACGGTTACTCCCGCAGCCCTTCTAAGGCACCCCATCTCTGTTGTTATGATGTTGCACTCATTAGTTGCAGTAAGCCTCCATGTCTGACATTGGTATCATAGTGTTAACACCCCCCCCCCCCAAAAAAAAAAAAAAAAAAAAAAAAATATAATAATACTTCTACTGAGATTTGTTTTAGTACTTATAGGTATTTTGTCATGCGACAGACGTGGCGATTTTGTAATTTGTACTGTGATGTTCAGGTTTATGTGAAGCCATGGAAGCCATGCATTCACACTGGTGAATGGAGTGTGAGATCAGCCGACAGATTGTTGACATAGTCAGCTACACCGATGGGTCAGTGGTGAGAAACAGACGTAGTGGTTGGGGTTTTATTGCAAAGGCTAATGGACTAGTCTTGAAAAAGGAGAGTCTGGCATATGAGACTACGACTTCCAGCATGAGAAAGGAGGTGGAGGCAGTAACAGCGGCATTCGTTGGCTGGAGGAGACTACTGCAACACACATTGTATTCATTACGGATTCAAAGAGAATACTTAGTAAGGTGGAGAAAGGAACTTTTCGTGTGGACTATCGTCGCTTCAGAGGTTACAGATTGTTAGAATGCTATGGATATTTTGCCCTGGCCATGCGGTCATGCGGGGTTGCGGGGAAATGAACCCGCTGATAGACTAGCAGGGAATACACCTCTTGGTGGTAGATTACCTAAGGACAAGGGGGATGTGGTCGTGCGCTTGTGGGACCATGTGGAGAAGGCAGAGGAACAGAATGAGAACCCATTTGTGGAAAGAATGAGATTTCAGGGGATCGGAAGGAGTACTGAAAGAATCTCAAAACTGAGAGGGAAGACCAGGAGAACTTTTAATCAGATAGCGGTGGGAACGATTAATATTATGACTCTTCGCTGCCTGTTGAACGAGGGGACGGAGCATGTATGGAAATTTCCTGAGTGCAGTGATGTCGGTTCTTAAGTCAACTCAACTCAACTCAACTGTTGGTTATGGTCTGCACTCTGCGGCGATAGGCAGATGATCTCATCAGTAGAGACAATGGCTATGGCCACCGACTAGTACAGTCACTGCCCAGAAGGAAAGCAACGGCAAACTACCTTCTGCAAAACTTGCCAAGAAACACTATCAAGCATACAATAAAACAATAACAAAGAGATCTGGTGGCAAGACCCCCAGGCCTGGCAGATCAGATAACACTGGGGAAGACTGTATAGTAATCGTGATGAAGAAGTTAATCCCGACGGGTGTTACTGACTGTTACCAAGGGCATCCCATGTGTCAGACTAAGAAACAGAGTGAGACTAGGAACGTGGAATGTGAGAAGTCTGTATGAGGGAAAGCTTAAAGCAGTATTTGATGAGATTGAGAGGTTACACATTCAAATTTTAGGAATTAGTGAACATCGCTGGAGAGGTAAGGGCCATTTTACAAATGACAATGGAAGTATTTTCACTTATTCTGTTTGAGACGTCGGAGGCCAGAGGGCAGTGGCATTTTGTTTAGATAAAATATCTGCAAAAGCTTTAATGGGACATAACCCAGTTAGTGATAGAATCCTCACTAACAGACTTAAGCCCCCCCCCCCCCCCCCCGAAAAAAAAAAAAAAAAACTCACACACACACACACAAACACACACACACAAACACACACACAACTCTCTCTCTCTCTCACACACACACACACACACACACACACACACACACACACACACACACACACACACACACATATATATATATATATATATATATATATATATATATATATATATATATATATATATATACTTCAACGGCAGAGGGGAATGAAATTGAAGATTCTTACAGCACACCGCAAGACGCATTAAATAAAATTGGTCATAATTACATAATAATAATGGGAGATGTTAATGCAAAAGTAGGTACAGGAAGAGCTGGAAATGAGAGACACGTTTTAGGAAAATTTGGATTGGGAAATAGAAATTATGCAGGTGACACATTAATTGAATTGTGCACAGAAAATGAGTTAACTACTATAGGAATATGAATGAAATAGATGAACCAATGACAACAGAGACAGATCCGGAACTCTCATTAGATGAAATTGCATGGGCAATAAAGAACTTGAAGAATGGTAAATCACCAGGATGTGATGAGATACCATCTGAACTAATTAACCCTGGAGGAGAAGAAAGCATACAAATCTATCACGCTTTTTGTAAAATGTTATGGAAATATGGTATATGGCAGAAAGATTGGAAGAGAACTATCTTCATTCCAATAAAAATAAGGCCACCTGAAATTATGCACCAACTATAGAACTGTTGCCCTGACCAGTCATGCAAGTAACATTCTACTAAAAATTATAATGTGAAGAATTCGTAAGAAAATGGAAGAAGAGATTAACGTGGTTCAAGGAGGATTTAGACAAGGAAGAGGAAGAAAAGACCACATACACAACATGCGTTTAATAATAGAGAAGTGCAGAGCATTTAATGTAAACATATTTTAATGTTTTGTGGATTATTCAAAGTCATTTGACTGTGTACAAAATCAGAAACTTTAGGAAATCATGAGGAATATGGGCTTTCCATCACATAGAAAGTACAACTGATAAAAATTATCTATCTAGACCATGGGTCACCAAACTATGGCCCTCGGGCCGGATCCGGCCCACGACGTCATTTCATCCAACCCACCGACGGTACTCGAACTTGCTTGATATAACGTATGAACACAGACGTTGAGATATAATTTAAATGTAAATATTCTGTTTAGAATTAAAAAAAAATAATAGGAGATCTTCACACGTGCGGAGATCTGGTTGCTATGTGTCTTAAATTTATTGTTTTCAATTATACATTATTGTATCTAGATGTTCTTGTTTATTGTAATGTTTGCTTATTTCGCGCCATCCCAAGTCCTTTCCTGGCCTACGCTCTGACGTTACCATGATTTCCATGGCAACACACACACACACACACACACACACACACACACACACACACACACACACACACACACACACACCACACACACACCACACACACACACACACACACCTTCCAGTCCCCCAGATGCGTTCGGCTGTCAGCACAGGTCCGATGTTCCATAAATATTTACTTCTTTTTGCCAGTCGTCCATTTTATAGGTTTGTAACAAGGATTTCTTTGTTTAACAGTGATAGGTAAGTGAACCACAAGTGTGAATAGAGGCAATAAAGTAGCAAACATAGCATAAAGATGCCGAAGAAGCCTCGTGTTATTACGAAAATATTATCCCCAGCTCAGTAGAATTCCCCGGTCAAGGTGTTAATCGAGCTGATCTCTAGGCAAGTGTTTTTCAACCTTTCTGCTGGAGAAGATCCTTACTCAAATGTTTATGTTGCTCATGGAACTCTGTGCGATGATCCAAGTGTCTGTCCTACTTTATGTAATAAACCAGATGGGAAGAAAAGTTGCATTTAGGCGATTTTGGTCTGTTTCGTAGGAACCTCTGGCTGCCACTCGAGGAACCCAGTTGTAAAACACTTCGCTAAGCTATTTATTTAGGCCGGCCCTATTTAAATATTTTGCTAACCTCATTATGAGATATAATCTGTTACCAAAGGTACATATAAACTTTATATGTAGCTTTGGTGAGCCACAGCTTCACCGGCGAGCCACAGCTTCACCAGTGACCCCTAGTCCTCAGCTTTTCTTGTGTTTCAATAAGATTTTAATCATTTGGCTAATTCAGTGCCTTTTTCATTTTCAGATCCCGTGTACTTCACCTTTCATTATGGCTACTAAGGAAAGAAGAGTGGACGCCGAGTTTCGCGTTTTCAATGAAGAATGGGGAGTAAAGTACCTCTTTGTGGAAACAAAGGACCAGAAACCAGTTGCGTAACAGGCAGCTAAAGTGTTGCCGTTTTGAAAGAGTACAATCCTCGGCGTAACTACGAAACAAAACATCTATCAAGATATTCAAAGTTTTCTGGAAAGTTACACTCTGAGAAATATGAGTCCATGAAACGTGGTTTAGAAACACAAAGAAATCTCTTCAAGAGAAAGTTTGCTGAAAATGAATCTATCACATGTACAAGTTACAAAATAGTGTATAAGTTGGCAGAACGACGAAAACTGTTAACTGATGGCAACTTCATAAAAGAATGTATGATGGTAGCAGCAAATGACGTGTGTTACGAGAAAGCCAATTTGTTTGAAACTGTCAGCCTGTCGGCAAGTTCAGTTGTGCGAAGATCAGAAGAAATTTGAGAGAATATAGTGCTGAAGATACATGAGAAAACTTGGAACGTGTGGTATTCTCTGGCGCTGGATGAGGCTACTGATCTCTCGAGTACGTCACAACTTCTCGTGTTCATTCGTGGTGTCAATTTGGACTTTCAGATAACGGAAGAGTTGGCATCCGTTTGCAGCATGCAAGCAACAACAACTGGAAAAGACATTTTCATGGAAGTGTAAACAGTTTTGCAAGACTATAACCTTCAGTGGAATCAGCTTCGAGGTGTTACAGTTGATAGAGGGAAAAAACATGGCTTGAGTGAGAAAGGGTCTGATGGGGCAGATCATGACTCAGTTGGAAGATTTGCAAATTCCGGGCGCTCTGTTCATACACTGCATCATACATCAGCAAGCACTCTGTGGGAAAAACGTAGATATTTCTTGCATACTGAAACCAGTCGTTTCTGCAGTAAACCCCATTCGAGGACATGCACTCAACACCGTCAGTTTCAGACTTTTCTTGAAGAAATTGATTCTGAATTCTGTGACTTGCTTCATCACACATCAGTGAGGTGGCTCAGCTACGATAAAGTCCTGTTTCTCTTTTACAAGCTCCGAAACAAAATAGATATTTTCCTCACTGAAAAAGATAGAGCTGATCCACTGCTGTCAGATTCTACTTGGCTGTCAAAGTTGTCATATTTTGTCGACATCACATCCCACATGAATTAACTGAATTTGAAACTTCAGGTAAAGGATCTGTGATCTCTACGGAATCATCAAAGGATTTCAGAGAAAGCTGACTTTGTTTGAAGAACAACTGGAAGGATAAAGCTTTTATCATTTTCACTGTTTCAAAGAGTTTTGCGCTACAATCGTCGAAGATGTCAACTTCGAATTTCCGGAAAAAAAAATATTATTTGTGACTTGAAGAAGCATTTTTTGGACATATTTTCAGATCTTGGCAGAATTGAGAGTTACATTTTTCTGTTCCAGAATCCGTTTGATTGTAACCTTGATGATGTTCCAGTTGAGCTACTGTTGGAGCTAATTGATTTGCAAGCAAATGACTTGTTGAAAGAGAAGCACCGAGAAGGAAAACTTGTTGAAT
Source organism: Cepaea hortensis (assembly GCA_963921405.1). Lineage (NCBI taxonomy): Eukaryota > Metazoa > Mollusca > Gastropoda > Stylommatophora > Helicidae > Cepaea > Cepaea hortensis. The sequence goes on along the minus strand of OY992893.1, from coordinate 17,315,689 downwards.
TTTACCGCTGCTTACCTGATGTTAAGTTTCCGAAACTGAAGAAAGTTGCCGCTGGTATGGCATCAGTGTTTGGAACAACTTATGTCTTTGAGCAAACATTTTCAAAAATGAAGTATGTGAAGTCAACAACGAACGAACGAACGAACGAAAATCTTTATTTTCAAAGGGTTAAGAATTGGGCACGCAGGCCCATCTGACATTCTGCCCTTCTTCTCTATTTCCTCTCATACATTCTTTCATTCAACATCTCTTATGAAGCAATTCTTTGACAACAAAAGAATAATAAGCATTAAAACGCATGAAAAATAATCAATAATACATGACTCGTTGAGGCAATGTTTAACATGGGCATCATAAATACCCAAGGTGGGTGTAACGTGCCTTACATATGGGAATGTTTTTTTTTTTTGGGAGCTAGTTGTCGTTCGAGATAATTTACCATTATTATTGTCTTTGTTACTGTTTTTTTTTAAGGGGGCATGTAGTCTGTCCTGAGGTCGAACACATCGAACTAAATTGACTGATGAACATTTGAAAGCAATTATCTTGATTGGATCCAGCAATTCCAAACCAAATATTGATTATATGTTGAAAGCCAAATATCAGTTTCACAAATCTTACTAACCTTTTTTGCTGCTTAGTTTGTGAGATTTGGATATGTGCACACAAGGTCTGATTTATTTATCTGTTTGCTAACGTCGCCTTCTTTGATAACTTTTTTAAGTAAATAAAGATGTTGATTGTCTTTGTTCTTTTTTGCGCATTGCACGCCACTCACTCATGTTTAACTTAATTTTTCGTCTTTTTGTCCCAGAGCTTACGTTCTGGCTCGCAAGCATTGTTAAAGTTAGTTGTATTTCCTTTACAAAGCGTTTGCAGTCAACACCAGCACATTTTGCTGTTGTTGATATCTTGGCAAGTTTACGTTCAGTAGTCTGCAATTGCTTTCTGAACGACCGGCACCCATACCATAGCGTAAAAAAACCCAGCGCAATGCTGTCTGCTGCCAAATCGCGCGTAGCTGTGTTTCGAACGCGGGTATACGGGTCTACGAACCGCGTCCGTAAGACCTTTGCCACGGAGACCACTGCAAGTATTGTTCAGAATGAGTATGCGGCCCGCGCTCGTAATTTTGTCAGTTATCTGGCCCGCTTCTCATTAAAGAAATTAAAAGACGAATATCTACTGCTCTTCAAAGATTAAAACAACTGAATAAATTAGTGAGTGGGACAGAACTACAAAAATTATTTTTTAAGAGCATGCATCTTTCCCATTGCAACATACGCCTGTGAGACATGGACACATATTAAACAAGCTGAACAGCGCTTAAATGCCTTTGAATATAAATGTTATAGATGATTTCTAAGAATATCTTGGGTAAAGAAAAGAACAAATGCATCCATACTTCAAGAGCTGAACATTGAAGAAGTTTGGCTATTAAAGAGGATAAACAAAGAAAAATGAAATATTTTCGTCACTTGAAACGTCATGAAAGTTTGGAGAGGACAACAATTGAGGGGTATATGACTGGGAAGAGTGGAAGATGACAGCCAAAGAGAAGATGGGTGCAGGATGTTGCGGATGATCGCCAGATGGTGTATCGGACGCGGGACATCTTGCTTATGATCGAGTTTTCCGGAAGGTTGTTACGGGAGGTCTGCAAATGACATGCTACTGAATGCATGAATGAATTGTGATGGCTGTAAAATGTTTTTACAGGACAAAAGGGACAATAAGGAATGATTTTATCATCAACTTTCAAGGCAAGACTAGGTCAACATTTTTAAACTGTGAACAGGGAAAAAAGAGTGAAGTATAATTTATATCACAGGTTTATGATGAGTTCGTGGAATATCTCTCTCTCTCTCTCTCTCTCTCTCTCTCTCTCTCTCTCTCTCTCTCTCTCTCTCTCTCTCTCCGTCTCTCTCTATCTCTCTCTGTGTGTAGCAGTAGTACCATAGTGGTCAATTACCTTGTAATGTCCTGCTGACATTCAACCACTTCGCGTCAGACGTACATCCCTGTTCGAAAGATTGGCTGTAATGAAATGTGGTGGCTGATCGCAATCAATCCTGCATTGCCCCAAGTTTATCCCCTGTCAAGTCCTCCTCTATGTCTGCACGAGTAGAATCACTGGCAAGCAATTACATGCCAACGGCAGAGCCATTTCATACCCAGATGACATCCTGATGTAGAGGCAACAGGCACGGGCAAGACCGAGCTAGTGTCACTTTAGAGCTACAACAAGAAAGAAATTCGCTATCGTCGTGGTGCAATAACTCGGGCAAACTGCCAATCCATTCAAGGCTGCCATCACATCGTTCTCACTGAATAATCGTGCTATCAGCACAGCCATTCGAACAGTGAAGAAGTTTGGACGGGACATAAAAGAACCAGCTCCGTGAAATATTTGAGCATGAGACTCAACCGAAGTCAGACACTCAAAGATCACATAGACCACATCTTGATCAGGGCAGGTTTGGCATCACCGAAAGAGACGTCTGCAACGAATTGTGAGCAGGGACTGATATTGTCTACCATGGCACCCACTCAAACAATAAGGACACTGCAAAGAAAATGACTACATAAATTAGAAAGTGAAGCTACATTTATCATCCTCGGTTACAACACACCTTGTTGAACCATCAGATACACCTGGACTTTCCACCTACGGATATCAGGGGATTGAAACTCTTCGCCAGCTGCTGAATATGAGACGGAGCACATATAAAAAAAGTCGCTTAAAAGTCGACAGGGTCGACTTCATTGCACCGGGTTTTATCCCATATGGCTCGGTCTCTTTCCGCAGCGCGGAAAGCGTCGCACACAGCACAAACTCCGTAGCTCTAGCGACGATCCACAGGAGTCTCCGAAATATTTAACTAGTGAACCGAAGGACTCGGCCCGGAATCGAACCCACAACCTTCGGAGCCCGAGTTAAACGGATTGACCACTTCGCCACTCTGTGATGTAGATTGTTAACTCAACTCAAACTAGCCACAGTGTGGGTACCTCAATGTGAAGCACACCGAACATGTATGTAAACGATGAAACGAAAACGGTGATGTAGTAAATTTCTACACTCTCTGTCAACACCCGAAGTTAATCGGCTGAATGGGGGAAAATAATAGATGGGGAATGTTGAAATAGCCACCTACCAAGTGTATAGACCCACCGACAACAGTCTTGGAAGGGAGTGGGCGTCAACGCAAGTGTTAGCTTATAGATAGCCGTACTGCCATCTCTGTCCTTATCACTCTTGGTACATGTTGCAGAGAACAAGATCCGACCCATGTAGTCGACGCTGAGGTCAAAGAACTAATGCACGTAAAAATTTGCAGAAAGTTGTGCAGAAGTATTTAAAAATGTCCAGGAGTTTCCACGGTGAAGTGGTTAAACCGTTTGTCTCGCGCACCGATAGTTGTGGGTTCGATTCCTGATCGCGTCGTTTGGTTAACGGTGGCAATTTTTTCTGAGACTCATGGGAGTCATCGCTGGAGCTTCGGAGTTAGTGCTGTGAGCGACACTTTCGGCAGAATGCCCCGTGAAAAAAAGGCCGTGACATATGGGATGAAACGGGGTGCAATGAAGTCGACCATCTTGCCTTTTTAACCTATAGTTTAAACAAATGGCTTTTTGTGCTCTGTTGTATGCCGAGTGCATCGACATTCTCAGCAAGCTCGAAAATGCAAAATTGTCTAGGCAGCAAGTGGTACTTTTACCGAGACAACAAGAAGCCTCAAAATAAAACAAATGGCAATATGCTATTGTTTGAAAACAATGACAATAACAATTGTCCTGAAATGGCCCTGGACACAGAAGCACTCACAGGCATGTATACAGAGCGAATCAATGAATCTGCTCAAGAATGACCTTATACGACATGTGTGGCTCGACACACTGATTACGGACGTGTGTCATAGGCCATTTCGCAATCACTAAAGAAAAAATAAATCGTGGCTTTTGAAGTGAATTTATGCAAAAGAGTTCGTAGAATACTGTGGACCAAGGAAAATAAATCCAACAGACATTCATCAAGATCTGAACATCCAAGAACACGAATTCACAAACAGCAGCAAGTCGTTGAAGCTGAAATATTTTTTAACGTCACAGGGGTTATAGAAGGAACAACTAGAGTTAGAATTAGATTGTAAGAAGACACAAATTATGGTCGTCTCCAAGGAGAAAGAAAAACCACAACGTAATATACGGGTGAATGGGAATATTCCTTAACAAGGGAATCGGTACAACTATCTCGCAACAGTCATAACAACTGATGGGAGGTGCCTTGAGGAGATTTTAACAAGAATCACCATGGCAAATGTAGCCTTTTGCAAGTTGGAAAACATACTGACCAATAAAATGACGTCAATTGCAACGGCAAAAAGTGTTGAGGTGCTACATAGAATCTGCACGTTTGTATGGATGTGAGAAGTGGTCAATGAACAGACAAAGTGAAACATATCTAATGGCACCGGAAATGTGGTTTCTGAGGAAAATGCAATAAATACCATGGACAAACAGAAAAACCAATGAGCAAGTCCTGTAAGAAACAAATTAAAACCGTAAAATCAATAGAGAAATTAGACGAAGACAGTCAAGATTGTTTGGGCACTCTATGAGAAGAAATCAACCGGAGAACTTGTTGACAATTGCCAAGATTGAAGAGAAAAGAACAAAGAGAAGGCAGAGAAGTAAATATCTAGATGACCTGGCTACATGGCATGGTTGGAACAAGAGCACATAACTGATCCACGACTAGAATGAGGTGGCGAATCTTATATCCACCTACACTTAATGACAAGGCGAATGACTACGGTGAGTTAGGAAAGAACAGTGTTGGAAGACTTGATTTTTCGACGAAGAGGCAGAGGTGGTACAGCCCGAAGACTGAAACAGAATACTAACAGCTTCGGCATGAAATGCAAGAAACTGGGGAACTGGCAGGCAATTGAGCATCTTTTGTTGTATTTTACGTCCCCAAGTCAAGGAAGAGAAGTTAACATTTTAGTACAGTTGGTCGGTGTAGGGGTTGAACCCGCTAGGTTGACATCAGCACATCAGAAGTTTAAGAGCGAGCGCTCTTATCCATGTTGACCATCTGCCGGGGCGAGGTAAGATCAAACCGACGTTCTGCAAAAGACCTGGCACATGATGATGATGATGATGATAATGATGATGATGATGATGATGATGGTGATGATGATGACGACGATGAGGACGTTGATGAAATATAAACGGACTCGAATAAAAACAAGGTAGGTCTAGATGTTTCTGAATACAACGTATTCATGATCATCATGCGCCTTTCTAATCAGCATGGGCGGTGATGTTTTGACATCTCACATGATAACCAAAGTCGTGGATCAGCTCTGTGTTCTTGTCTCGACCATGCCACGCGCCCAAGTCATCTAGATATTTATCTCTCCGCCGTCCCCTTGTTCTTTCCCCCTCAATCTTGCCAGTTGTCACCAAGTTCTCCTATTGATTTCTTCTCATAGCGTGCTCAACATATTTTGACTGTCTACGTCTAATTTTTCTAATCATTTTACGAGTTTCTTTTGTTTCTTATAGGGCTTGCTCATGTTTATTTTGTGTCTGGCCATGGTATTCTTTGCATGTTCCTCAGAAACCACATTTCCACAGCCATCAGATGTATTTCAGTTTCTCTGTTCGTTGTCCATGCTTCACATCCATACAAAAGTACAGGTTCTATGTAGCATTTCAAACACAACGTGCTATCACGGCTAATTTGGTTGGCCTCGTCGTCTGCCACAATTCTGGCGGTAATTTGCTCATCTCCTGCCTGGTGATGTAGGGGAATCGAGTTAGTGGACACACAGTGCAACAATGTCTAGCTACAGATGATGGGAATATCTGGAACGGGAACAGTTACTGAATACTGGAAGTGTGTAACATAGATGGGTGGATGAGAAACAAATAACTACAAGGTAAGACTATGAGAAGGGAACGTGTAGGAACGAACGAACTTTATTTTCAAGGATTCACAAATTGGGCATGCAGGTCCGTCTTACATTCGATCCTTCCAATCACTCATCTTTCGCACATCAATTATCTATTATGTATGTTACATTGACATAGTAAAGAAAACATTGTGAAATGAGTGTTGGATAGAACTGAGGCAGACTGGTTGATTGTGAGTTCGTTGGTTAGTTATTCCATTCATGGAAGTTGATTCATTGATTGATTGATTGTTCTTTATTTTCGAAGGGTTACAAATTGGGCACGCAGGCCCGTCTTACATTCGGCCCTTTCAATCACTCATTTTTCGTTCATCAATAGTGCATGATACATTCATATAGGAGAAAAATAACATGTCAAATGAATGTTTTAAACATACACAGTGCAAATTACCATGTTATGGGACATATCCCCCACCCACCCACACACCCCCACCTACCTCACACACACACACCATCAGGCACAAATATATTCCCCCATACACCGACCCATCCCCACATACACATCCCACACCTACACACATCTCCCCACACCCACACACATCCCCACCCATCCCCCAACCCACACACAATCATGCAACCACACATTCTCCACCCACTCACCCACACACCCCAAACCACTCAGCCAAACACACATTCCCCAACCACACATTCCGCCACCCACACACACATCCCCTGCCAACCCACACATCACGCACTCACCCACACACACACACACCCACCCACACTTCCCTCACCATACAATCTCCTCTACCCACACACATCCCGCACCCACCCAATCACACATCCTCCACCCACACACATCTCCCCACCCACACGCTCACCCACCCACACATCCTCCACCCATCCACCTACATACCCCCAATCACCCATCCCCCAGCCACTCATCCCTAAACCACACATTCCCCCACCCATACACACATCCCCTACCAACATACACACCCCCACCCCACACATCCCCCACCCATACACACATAAACCACACACATCCCCGACTCACGTACTCATCCCTCAACCACTCAAACCCACACATCCCCCACCTATCCATCTCACACCCACACATCCCCCACCTACCCATCAACACATACATCTCCCACCTACCCACCCAGCCAAACACACATCCCCCACACTCACACATCACTCACCCACCCGCACATCCACCCCCCTCCCCATGGGGTTATAACTATTAAGGCCATTTAATTGACATTGATTTCGTCTTATCTCTGAAACAGACTAGAATCTATTGGCATGAGTTTAGTGTAGCTTTCCTTATTACCAACAAACCCACTCCGACTCTTGAGGCACTTGTAATTTACGTCCCGAAGTCAAGGACGAAAAGTCAACATTTAAATCCACCCAGCCGGCTCGTGAAACGAACCCACAACGCCGCGCTCAGAAGAGAAAGTTTAAATATTCTTAAAAGTCTCAGCCACGCCGACCTCCAGCGAAGTTAACTGGCTAAACATATCTCTAATGTATGAGGATATTTCCAGATTAACTACACAGGCTTAGAGCAATCCCACAGAATTTGTTAACGGAAGGACCCGGGTTAGAAAAGCGCAACTCTCACACATCACCAAGCAACCTGACTTGGACCGTCTCAAAACATGTGATGAACATTTGCCTGAAAACATGTGATCAACACTTGACCAAAAATGATGCAGAAACACAAGCGCAATTTTGAAACAGATGCACAAACAAACAGGCTGTTCCACTACAGACACATGGTTGTCAAATACCACATTTGTCTCACGGGGTTCCGAGAAGTAGCTCCAGTTACAGACACGGGACATTTGTTTCAATGCTCTCATATAATCAACCGCGGGAGTCTACGTGGCCAAGTGATTACGCATCTTGCCTCGCGTTTCGAAGGCTGTGGGTTCGATTAAGGGAGTGTGTGTAGGGGGATGTGTGTGGGGTTGGGGTATAGGTGGGTGGAAGGATGTGTGTATGGGTGGGGGATGTATGTGTGGGTAAGGAGATGTGTGTGGGTGGGGGATGTGTGTGTGGGTGCGGAATGCGGGTATGAGTGAGTGATGTGCCGGTAGGTGGGGGATGCATGGGTGGGTGAGGAGATGTGTGGGGGATGTGTGGGTGAGTGAAGGGATGTGTGGAGGTGGGGGATGTGATTTGGTGAGGGATGTGTGTGGGTGAGGTATGTGTGTGGGTGGGTGGGGGTGTTTGGGTGGATGGTTAGAAGTGTGCTGGTGTTGGTGGGTGGGAATTGTGTGGGTTGGTGGGTGGGGAATGTGTATGTGGGTGGGTGGGTGGGTGCGGGGTGTGTTGATTGGTAGGGTGTGTGTGGATGGGGGATGTGTGGTTGTGTTTGGCTGGGTGGTTGGAGGTGTGTGGATATGGGTGGGTGGGGGTGTGTGTAGGGAGATACGTGTGTGGGGGGATGTGTGTTAATAGGGAAGGATGGGTTGGTGGGTGTTGGGTGGGTGTGTGTGGGTGGGTGGAGTGTGTGTGTGTGGGGATGTGTGTGGGTGGGGATGTGTGTGGGTGGGTGGGTATGTGTATGGCCGGGTGAGGGTGTGTGTGGGGTGGGTATGTGGGAGGGGTGTGTGGGTGGGGGATGTGTGTTGGTGGATGGACGGTATGTGTGTATGGGTGGGTGATATGTATGGGTGGGTGAGGTGTGTGTGGGTGTGTGGGGGTGTATGTGGATGGGAGGGGGAAAGTGTGGGTGGGTGAGGGATGTGTCTCATAACATTGTAATATGCATTGTTTATGTTTAGAACATTCATTTGACAATGTATTTTCCTACGTGAATGTATCATGCACTATTGATGAATGAAAGATGAGTGATTGGAAGCGCCGAATGGAAAACGGGCCTGGGTGCCCAATTTGTAACCCTTTTAAAATAAAGTTGAATAGAATTGAATTGAATTGAATTGAATTACGGGTCACATCTTTGGGGTCACGAGTGCACCTTTCCAGGAAACTCACGGTGGTCAATGTTGGGGCTACGGAGTTAGTGATTTGTGCGACGAGTTTGATAGGACGCACTGGGGGATAGAGTCCGAACCTTAACTGACAAACCCGGTGCAATGAAGTCGATACTCTTGTCTTTTGAACCGTCTTATTTTAAACTGTGAGACTGACTGGGAAAGTAATAGATACTCACAGGGGCTATGGCTGAGAGGTTAGGGCATCCGGCTCTGACTTAGAAGGTAAGGAGTTTGTTCTCACTACTTGGCTGGGAATTTTCCAAAGATCTTTTGTATCCTCTTTCTAACGCTCCTTGTAAGTCGGTATTGATTTCCATAGGGTTGTTCTGCATACCATAACTCAATCTTTTAACTGGTCTACCCAGTGTTCTGAACCATTATATGTTCTCAATGTGACTTTGTCACCCCGATTTCTCGCTAGTGAGATCCGATGCCCATACTTATCGGATAAGGGCCTAAAACAGGAAATCCGGTGTGTATGTTAACAATCTCACGATAGCTGAAAATCAGAAAGAGTAGGCTGTTAGACCGTTGCCCTGTTAAAGCTGTTAAGAAAGAAAACACATACACGGATAGATAGATCCCGTTAACTTGGATGGGAGCTGTCTAGAGCAGGGGTGGGCAAACTACGGCCCGCGAGCTGCATGCGGCCCGCCAACTGATATTATGCGGCCCTCGAGGACATTTAGAAATACAACTGCTTACTGCGTTTTTTAAGTTATGTTGTTGAATTTTACAGAATTTCATGTACCGTAATGATTGTTTTAACATTTTTGATAACATTTCTTTCTAATATTCTATTTTTGTAAACATTCCGCGACCTTCATAATATAATGCTAAAATGCGATTTTATAGATTTTGTGGACATAATATACATGCGGATCCCCCAATAGCTTTTAATTTGTCAATGTGGCCCTACGCACGAAAAGTTTGCCCACCCCTGGTCTAGAGGAAGCAAAAGAGAAGCACATGCATGCTGAAGTCGCAAACATTGGCCTTGGAAGAGCATAACTAAGTGCGTGCATCTCCACGAACGAGGAACGAATAAGGAGAAGAATTATAGTAAAAATGATAGAGATAAAGGATACACACAAAAATATACATACATACAAGCAAGGACCCACTCAACCCCACCCACCCACACAGACAGATAGACAGACACAGACAGAAAGGCAGGCAGGCAGGCCGTCAGGCAGGCAGGCAGGCAGGCATGCATACATACATATATACGTATGTATGTACATACGTACAAAAAAAAAACTTACAGACAAACAGCGTATGCTAGACAATATCATGCTCATTTTATTATTAATAATTTTTCAAAATAAAAGAAGATGTAGATTGATCTCATTTTCATTGAAAAATAAAATTTAAAAAAAATATAAGAAAACAACAACAACAACATCATCATTCTGAATACCCATCACGATGTGTACCCGTCTCTATGGTTCACCACTTTATCATCTGCCAAACATCTAAAACCGCCAGCAAAAGAAACACAACCTGAAATATACCACCGTAACTGTAAATCAAACATAGACAGGTCCCATAAAGGAACAACGAAATAACAAAATGAAAAAAAAAAAAAAATTAAAATAGTCAACTACGGTACTGCAAAAATAATCCCAGTTTCGTAATTCTACTCACAATAATGACACATAATGTGGGGTTGATGCAATAGTTGGGCCTCCTCGCCGGACGCCTTGTTTCTGGCCTCAAAAGGTCGCAAAAGTAACCTTTTAAGGTCAAGGGTTAACACAGATAGATGACCTTGCTTGGGGTACAAAATATATTATATTATGTATACACACAATACGCCTACACACACATACACACAGAGATGCGCGCGCACAGACATACACAGACCCACACATATAAAAGTAAATGAATTGTTCTACTGCATACAAACGATATTATAGTGTTAGGCTGGAAGTGAAATAAAATCAAAAGCATGGAAGAATGTCGACATGAATGAACAATTCAGGTTTATAACGTGATTATACTACAATATGATACTACGTAATTAATGGCATGATGACAATAACCCGTACAATATTGTGGAGAGGGCATCATTAGGGCCTTCACATCAATCAATATAATGAACTTAGAACTCACAATTTCACTCAAATAAACAATATTTCACTCTTATTGTGTGTATGAAACAACCGTTGATTGTTTGCAATAAAAAATATTAATAGATTACTTACACTTACTGAACATATTTGTATATATTTTTTTTTTTTTTACACCAACATACATTTTCAACTAAACTATTTCTTAATACAGAAGGTATCTCGTATTAAAATGACATACATTTCTTCTTCTTCGTCCTCTTTCTCGTTCGCAGTAAAGACTTCCACATTAAAATGGCGTTTTTGAGCGTCGTGCACGAGAGTTATACATCTTGAACAACAAACCACTGTAAATGAAGAAGATCTTACTGAAGCAACGTCTACAGCAGGTGATTTTTACATGGGTGTTTACCACGGCTCTGTGGCAGAGGGTTACGAATGCAATTCGCAATCCCGCATACCGCGTTCGAAACACAGCTACGGGAGATTTGGAAGCAGATCTCCTTTCGTTGGCTTCCATAGAATGGTATGCGTGCCGGTCGTTCAGAAAGCAATGGCAAACTATTTAACATAAGCTTGCCCAGGAATCACAAACAATATATTTAAAAAATGTTTAAAAAATGCTGGGGTTGACTACTACGCCATGTAAAGGATATGCAAAAAACTTTTTCTTTTACAACGGTGGTATAGTGGTTAGTGCACTTGTGGTGCTGGTTCAATCCCCAGAAACAGCAGAATTATTTTCCCCAACAGCTCCAGGGTTGTCTCAGCCTCTCTGAACAGCTCTAGGGTTGTGCCAGCCTCACAGAACAGCTCTAGGGTTGTGCCAGCCTCACAGAGCAGCTCTAGGGTTGTGCCAGCCTCACAGAACAGCTCTAGGGTTGTGCCAGCCTCACAGAGCAGCTCTAGGATTGTGCCAGCCTCACAGAACAGCTCTAGGGTTGTCCAAGCATCACAGAACAGCTCTAGAGTTGTCACAGCCTCACAGAACAGCTCTAGGGTTGTGCCAGCCTCACAGAACAGCTCTAGAGTTGTCACAGCCTCACAGAACAGCTCTAGAGTTGTCACAGCCTCACAGAACAGCTCTAGGGTTGTGCCAGCCTCACAGAACAACTCTAGGGTTGTCCAAGCCTCACAGAACAGCTCTAGGGTTGTCCCAGCCGCGCAGAGCGCGTACTAGACACCATTCTTGGAATTGTCTGAGAAGCAAAGACGGGGAGAAAAGGGACTGGCCAGCCCCTCTTATTAAGTCATGGCCTGGACAATCGCTTTACCAAATGGAATATCGTAATTGCACATCGGATAAACCCACAGAAGTCCTATTCTTATCGTAAGCATTTCTATAAGTGTGTGGTGTGAACACTGATCACACCAATTCGCTGTTGGCTCACCAGTTGTCTAGACTGATCTAACACTTTGCTCGCCTATGGCAATATCTCCCGTGAGACTGACTACCTTGTAACGTATCGGATTCCTTTTGTTCTATGACTGGTTGAAGTGGTGGAGCAATTCAAATCTATGACTCATTCTTATGAACCACTCATTGTACTACCTTAACGAACGCACTGTTACAGAACCTACAGTATAACTACAAGAGATATATAAAACCAACAGAATCACTTAGACATATTCATAAACATTTTCACACAAACATATTAATAGATATATGCATGCACATATATATGTGTTCATATTTCTGTTTTGTAAACAATCATATTCAACGACATTAAATAAAATATTAAAATGTTCTAATATGAAAATGTAATTCATTTGTGACCAACACAACGTCCAAACGAAGCAAAGATGCAAGCAACAAATGATTTTCCAGTGGCAGTTCAACTTAATATCCCAGTTGAACATACAATACAACAAGTAGTAGTTGTATGTTCAACTGGGATATTAAGTTGAACTGCCACTGGAAAATCATTGACAGAGTAAAACAAGTTGATATAATTGTAACAGTCAAATCAACCTCAATACATTTGACCCGATGGAGGAGATCTGAATGGAGCTGACCACAGCTGATACGACCCAAGCGGAGCAGACGCATTTGGAGCAGACCTAGATGGAGGATATCTAGATGGAGCAGATCTAGATGGAACATACCTAGATGGAGCAGATCTAGATGGAGCAGATCTAGATGGAACATACCTAGATGGAGCAGATCTAGATGGAGCAGATCTAGATGGAACATACCTAGATGGAGCAGATCTAGATGGAGCAGATCTAGATGGAACATACCTAGATGGAGCAGATCTAGATGGAGCAGATCTAGATGGAACATACCTAGATGGAGCAGATCTAGATGGAACATACCTAGATGGAGCAGATCTAGATGGAACATACCTAGATGGAGCAGATCTAGATGGAGCAGATCTAGATGGAACATACCTAGATGGAGCAGATCTAGATGGAGCAGATCTAGATGGAACATACCTAGATGGAGCAGATCTAGATGGAACATACCTAGATGGAGCAGATCTAGATGGAGTAGCTCTAGATGGGGCAGATCTAGATGGAACATACCTAGATGGAGCAGATCTAGATGGAGTAGCTCTAGATGGGGCAGATCTAGATGGAACATACCTAGATGGAGCAGATCTAGATGGAGCAGATCTAGATGGAACATACCTAGATGGAGCAGATCTAGATGGAGCAGATCTAGATGGAACATACCTAGATGGAGCAGATCTAGATGGAACATACCTAGATGGAGCAGATCTAGATGGAGTAGCTCTAGATGGGGCAGATCTAGATGGAAATACCTAGATGGAGCAGATCTAGATGGAGCAGATCTAGATGGAACATACCTAGATGGAGCAGATCTAGATGGAGCAGATCTAGATGGAACATACCTAGATGGAGCAGATCTAGATGGAACATACCTAGATGGAACATACCTAGATGGAGCAGATCTAGATGGAACATACCTAGATGGAGCAGATCTAGATGGAACATACCTAGATGGAGCAGATCTAGATGGAGCAGATCTAGATGGAACATACCTAGATGGAGCAGATCTAGATGGAACATACCTAGATGGAACATACCTAGATGGGGCAGATCTAGATGGAGCAGATCTAGATGGAACATACCTAGATGGAGCAGATCTAGATGGAGCAGATCTAGATGGAACATACCTAGATGGAGCAGATCTAGATGGAGCAGATCTAGATGGAACATACCTAGATGGAGCAGATCTAGATGGAGCAGATCTAGATGGAACATACCTAGATGGAGCAGATCTAGATGGACCATACCTAGATGGAACATACCTAGATGAAGCAGATCTAGATGGAACATACCTAGATGGAGCAGATCTAGATGGAGCAGATCTAGATGGAACATACCTAGATGGAGCAGATCTAGATGGAGCAGATCTAGATGGAACATACCTAGATGGAGCATACCTAGATGGAGCAGATCTAGATGGAACATACCTAGATGGAGCATACCTAGATGGAACAGATCTAGATGGAACATACCTAGATGGAGCAGATCTAGATGGAACATACCTAGATGGAACATACCTAGATGGAGCAGATCTAGATGGAACATACCTAGATGGAGCAGATCTAGATGGAACATACCTAGATGGAACATACCTAGATGGAACATACCTAGATGGAACATACCTAGATGGAGCAGATCTAGATGGAACATACCTAGATGGAGCAGATCTAGATGGAACATACCTAGATGGAGCAGATCTAGATGGAGCAGATCTAGATGGAACATACCTAGATGGAGCAGATCTAGATGGAGCAGATCTAGATGGAACATACCTAGATGGAGCAGATCTAGATGGAGGAGATCTAGATGGAGCAGATCTAGATGGAACATACCTAGATGGAGCAGATCTAGATGGAGGAGATCTAGATGGAGCAGATCTAGATGGAACATACCTAGATGGAGCAGATCTAGATGGAGCAGATCTAGATGGAGCAGATCTAGATGGAACATACCTAGATGGAGCAGATCTAGATGGAACATACCTAGATGGAGCAGATCTAGATGGAGCAGATCTAGATGGAACATACCTAGATGGAGCAGATCTAGATGGAACATACCTAGATGGAACATACCTAGATGGAGCAGATCTAGATGGAACATACCTAGATGGAGCAGATCTAGATGGAACATACCTAGATGGAGCAGATCTAGATGGAGCAGATCTAGATGGAACATACCTAGATGGAGCAGATCTAGATGGAACATACCTAGATGGAACATACCTAGATGGAGCAGATCTAGATGGAGCAGATCTAGATGGAACATACCTAGATGGAGCAGATCTAGATGGAGCAGATCTATATGGAACATACCTAGATGGAGCAGATCTAGATGGAGCAGATCTAGATGGAACATACCTAGATGGAGCAGATCTAGATGGACCATACCTAGATGGAACATACCTAGATGGAGCAGATCTAGATGGAACATACCTAGATGGAGCAGATCTAGATGGAGCAGATCTAGATGGAACATACCTAGATGGAGCAGATCTAGATGGAGCAGATCTAGATGGAACATACCTAGATGGAGCATACCTAGATGGAGCAGATCTAGATGGAACATACCTAGATGGAGCATACCTAGATGGAACAGATCTAGATGGAACATACCTAGATGGAGCAGATCTAGATGGAGCAGATCTAGATGGAACATACCTAGATGGAGCAGATCTAGATGGAGCAGATCTAGATGGAACATACCTAGATGGAGCAGATCTAGATGGAGCAGATCTAGATGGAACATACCTAGATGGAGCAGATCTAGATGGAGCAGATCTAGATGGAACATACCTAGATGGAGCAGATCTAGATGGAGGAGATCTAGATGGAGCAGATCTAGATGGAACATACCTAGATGGAGCAGATCTAGATGGAGGAGATCTAGATGGAGCAGATCTAGATGGAACATACCTAGATGGAGCAGATCTAGATGGAGCAGATCTAGATGGAGCAGATCTAGATGGAACATACCTAGATGGAGCAGATCTAGATGGAGCAGATCTAGATGGAACATACCTAGATGGAGCAGACCTAGATGGAGCAGATCTAGATGGAACATACCTAGATGGAGCAGATCTAGATGGAGGAGATCTAGATGGAGCAGATCTAGATGGAACATACCTAGATGGAGCAGATCTAGATGGAGCAGATCTAGATGGAACATACCTAGATGGAGCAGATCTAGATGGAGGAGATCTAGATGGAGCAGATCTAGATGGAACATACCTAGATGGAGCAGATCTAGATTAAGCAGATCTATATGGAGCAGATCTAGATGAAGCAGATCTATATGGAGCAGATCTAGATGAAGCAGATCTATATGGAGCAGATATATTTGGAGCACATCTAGATGTAGCAGATTTAGATGGAGCTGACCTTGATGGAGCAGATCTAGATGGAGAGACCTACATGAAGCAGACCTATATGGAGGAGAACTCAACGGAGAAGCACCAAGGATTTAGTTGTGTGGGGAATTAGCATAGTTGTTTGGGGAATTAGCATCCACGGTACATAAGGGAGACCAAAGTTCTTAAATCAAAACTTCGATGCAATAGAGAGGAGGGTCATGATCGCCAATGCCTACTCCAGGCAAGACACCCGAAGAAGATCGTAACCTTATATAGTTGTATTATTTTTTATTATAATCATTATTTTACTACAGCTGGTTTTTCTCTAAAGAAAACATTTACTTTCAGATATACACTCGTGGTTTTAAAACAGTTTATAAAAGATTGATACTTTAAAATAATACAGTCGTGGATCTAGAGGAGTTAATATACAACATCTTACTTTAAAATGATACACCCGTTTATATGAATGAGTTAATATAACAATTGCTAGTTTAGAATAATACACTCGTGGATCTGAAGATTTAACAATTGTTCAATCAATCAATCATGTGCCATGCCAGAAAGCGTGGGCGGTCATGACTCGCCATTTCACTCGATCACCAGAGTCGTGGATCAGCTCAGTGTTCCTGTCTCGTCCATGCCATGTGGCCAAGTCATCCAGGTACTTACTTCTTAATCTCCCTCTTGGTCTGTTCCCTTCGATCTTGCCAGTTGTCACTAAGTTCTCCAATACATTTCTTCTCATAACATGTCCAAAAAAATGTGACTGTCTACGTCTAATTTCTCTAATCAGTTTGCGATTTTCATTTGTCTCCTGTAGTACTTGGTGATTGGTTTTTCTATCTGTCCATGGTATTCTTTGCATTTTCCCCAGAAACCACATTTCTGCAGCCATCAGATGTTGTTCAGCTTGACTGCACATTGTCCAAGTTTCCCATCCATACAAAAGGACAGGCTCTGTGTATCCCCTCAACACTCTTTTTCTCGTTTCAATTGACATCTTTTTCTTGGTCTGAATGTTTTTCATCTTGCTAAAGGCTACTTTCGCCATGGCGATTCTTGTTGTAATCTCTTCAAGGCATCTCCAATCAGATGTTATGACTGTTCCGAGATAATTGTACTGATTCACTTGTTGAAGAATATTCCCATTTACTTGTATATTACATTGTGGTACTTCGTTCTTCCTAGTGACGACCATAACCTGTGTCTTTTTACAATTTAATTCTAACCCCAGCTGCTCATTGTGTACAACAACCGCATCTACTAAAAGTTGCAGATCCTGCGCATTGTCTGCAATCAATACTGTATCATCTGCATATCTAATGTTATTGATGTTTCGTCCTGCAATGCTGATTCCATTTATATCAGAAGATTAAAGTAACAATAAAAATAATTCACTCATGGATCTCAAGATTTAAAAATTGTGACTTTAAAATAATTCACTCGTGGATCCGAAGATTAAACAATTGTGACTTAAAATAATTCACTTGTGGATCTAAAGATTTCACAATTGTTACTTTAAATAAATACACTCGTGAATCTGAAGATTTAACAATTGTTATTTAAAAAGAATTACACTCGCGGATCTGAAGGAGTTAATAAAACAATTGTTACTTCAAAGTAATAAACTAGTAAATCTATTGAAGTAAAACAATAGAGATATACAGTGGATTAGTGTAACAGCTAGGCGGAGAAGAAGAAGAAGAAGAAGAAGAAGAAGAAGAAGAAGAAGAAGAAGAAGAAGAAGAAGAAGAAGAAGAAGAAGAAGAAGAAGAAGAAGAAGAAGAAGAAGAAGAAGAAGAAGAAGAGGAAGAAGAAGAAGAAGAAAAAGAAGAAGAAGAAGAAGAAGAAGAAGATAATTAAGAAGAAGAAATGGGCGAGAAAATAGAAGAAGAAGCGGCAGAAGAGGAACGTGGAATAAGAAGAGTAACCAGAAGGAAAACAACAACTACTTTATAATTTAAATGCAAGGCTCAAATATCGCAGCTCTGTTATAAACAGGCACAGCGCAATTACGCCTAACACAAACAACATCAGACTGACAACGGGATCAACATTTTGTGACATGTAAATTGAACGGCAGAAGATCAAACGGTTCGACCATCTGGTTTGAATGCAACACCATCAGTTATAAGCACTGGCGACACACCAAAGAAGATATGATGCAAGAACAAGAGGGCGCCCCAGAAGAAAATGGATGGACGACATCAAAGACATTGTATAATCAATCACATGGAATGAAACTATCTAGTGACACTCATCGGTGGTCTCTGGAAAGCCAACTTTTCTCCCACGACGCTTGATGACAATAGTGGAAGATGATGATGACAAAAAACATATCAAACCAACTAAGAAGAAGTCAGAGAAACATATTCTTATTTTTAATACATAATCTTAACACCGATAACCGATTATAGCAGGATGAATCGCCATCATTCCCACATAAGGAACATTGAACTTTTACGTCATCAGCACCATACACCACACTGTTCGATTCTCGCGATCTGAGTCATCTACAACTATTTATTTTCTGATCGTCTACGAGGCCACTCTGACAATCCATCCAGCCTTTTCTCCTTCTATCGACCTCTTTCATCAATACATCTCATCTTTCTTTTCTTAATACTACTTTTTCCACATCTTTTATTTCCCAAATAAGTTCGTTCCATAATCTTTGATTGACGTCGTAATCAATCTCAATATTAAAGGCTGTTTGTGATTTTATGGGTAATTTTACGCTCTGTAGTTTGCCATTGCTTTCTGAAGATCCAGTGCCCATACCATTAAGACTTTCAACGCAACATCATTTGTTCGCAAATTGCGTGCGTTTGACTTCGAACTTGATGGGATTGTGAAACTGCGTTCTCTACCCCCAAGCCGCAGACGCCGGCTCTCTTTTTATAATGTGACCAAAATTACGATAGTATGTCCACACACATACATATGGTCACGAAGACAATGGCGATAGTCAGTCCACATACAAACATTGATTGATTGATTGATTTAGGAACCGACATCACAGCCATCGGGGCATTCCCATAAGCACTCCGTCCCCATCCTCAGCAGCAGGCGAAGAGTTCCAACACTAATAGTACCAGTAGCAATCTGATTATGTATCCGTCTCGCCTTTCCTCTGAGCGTCGATTGTCGGCCAGATCCCCTCGTCATCTCTCGCTGACGCATTCTTGCCAGACTATGGTGATCCATTTGCTCCTCCGAGGTGTACCGTGCTCGCTCAAGGCCGCAACCACGTCTGCCTTGACATGCATCAATACTCCACCAAATTTTGCAGAGCAAGCCAATCTGCCCGTCTGGTCATTCCCCAGCACACCAGCATGCCCCGGAGAAAAGATCCAGACGATGCTTGTCACCCGTGCCTTCCGAAGCGAAGCAAACCACTCTGCACGAAGCTTGCTTATCCTCACCCTACTCAGCATGCTTTCTGAGTCAGTTACAATCACGATGTGTGTGTGTATCGTATTCTCCATCCAGCGGAAAACTGCACTGACCGCTTCCACCTCCATTTTTAAGCTAGATGTTGTAGTATCATATGCCAGGCTCTCCTGCACCAAACGCCGACCATTAACTTTTGCTAAGAACCCCCAGGCACTTCTCCTGCCTCTCAACACCGAACCATCTGTGTATATAATCACATCACCTGGGCTAGCATTATCCTGAATTAGTTGCTGGATTTCCACTTCCGTGGCCCCTGCTGGCACCTCCAGGACAATGTTGTGGTTGGCATTGAACAAGCAGACAGATTGGCTGGTGCCGCATCATTAAGGGGTGATTTGATGCATGATAAGGCAGATGTGGTGAAGACCCTATGGGAGCACGTGAATAATGCAGAAGAACAGTTAGACTATCATGGTCTGGAAAGAATGCGACAGCAAGAGGTGGTCAGAGGATCTAGTAGACAGTTGTCACTTAGAGGTAAAGCAAGACCAACATATATTCAGATTGCAACGGACACCATTTGTATTGGAACACTTCGCTAGCTGTTGAAGATGAGGACTGGGGGTATATGGGAATGTCTCGAGTGCAGTGATATCGGTTCTTAACTCAACTCAAGAACGCAACATTTTTGGAACCTGTTATCAGTAATGTACTTGACAGGGAACTAATGAAAATAGAAATTATATTCAACTACAAGAAAGACTAGACAATTTTTAGAACAAATGTCTTAGAAGAATTCTAAACATCCAGTGGACAGATTTCAAAACCAATGCGCAAATAAGACACGAGACTAAGCAATATATTGTATCCAATTTTATAAGAAAACGCCGTTGGAACTACATCGGCCATGTACTCAGAATGGACAAGACAAGACTCCCCTACCAAGCCCTCATATGGTCACCAGTAGGGAAAAGAAAACGGGGAAGACCAAGAGAGACCCTGCGTAGAACCATCATCAGAAAAGGCTCATTCAACGGCCAAGTGAACATCCAAGATCTACAACAGTTAGCAGCGAACCGCCGGACATGGAGAGCCATGACTTCTGCCCTATGCGCCGACTTAGCCTCAAGAGGAAGGACTAACTAACTAACAAGAAAGAGACAGCTAGCATTCTGTGGTCATGTGATGATAAAACAGGCTTTGGAAAACATCGTGATGACTGAAAAGATCAGTACTAGAAGAGGCAGAGAGAGAGAAATGAAGCTGGAAGAACCAAGTTGTGGCATGGAGGTATACCAAAACGAACATAGTAAAATTTAACGGAAAAAAAGATTCCAAATAAAGTGAAAATCCACGTGAAGATTATTGATAAGAATATGATGGAATCAGTCGTCGAGGCAGAAACCAGCAGACCAGCATCTTTAAATCATAAATAGGACCCTGTTGTAACGGACGCTTAACTCTCTTATAAAAACCATAATTGAGAGCAAGGTTGAGGGCAAGCGAGCAAGAGGTAACTTGATTTTTAACTTGGCAGACAACATACAAGCGGGATGATAACATCAAGAGATGGACGAACATCAGTCTGACAGAATGTACAGTCAAGGCAAGAGACAGATAGTGTTGGAGATTCATTGCAGCCAACATTTATTCTGGAGACAGCACATGATTGATTTTAACGGATGCAATTCGCAATCCCGGATAGCGCATTCGAAACACAGCTGCGGGCGATTTGGAAGCAGACCGCCGTGCGTTGGCATTGTACAGGTATGAGTGTCGGTCGTCTAGAAAGCATTGGCAAACTACTGGAAGTAAACTTGCCAAGAAATCACAAACAGCCAAAAAATGCTGGGATTAACTGCAACAGTCTGTAAAGTATATGCAACAAACATTTAACTATAATTCAGAGATTGCCACATAGGGCGGTGGGGCACTAGGCTAAACCCCCAGATCACCCTCTACGGTACGGCACAGGCTGTACACAACAGAGAATGGAGATCTAGCCCTCAGAGGCATCCAGCTGTGGAGGGCAGGTAAAACCCTCAAGCGCACTGTTCTACTGATGACCCAGTTCAGAACAGACGTGTAACGAACGCTGATCTGTTAAGGGGAAGGATCAGGAGATGATGAAGAAGAAAGAAAAGGGGGAGGGGGGGGGTGAGGAAACAGGAGCAGTAGTAGTAGTAGTAGTAGTAGTAGTAGTAGTAGTAGTAGTAGTAGTAGTAGTAGTAGTAGTAGTAGTAGTAGTAGTAGTAGTAGTAGTAGTAGTAGTAGTAGTAGTAGTAGTAGTAGAAGAAGAAGAAGAAGAAGAAGAAGAAGAAGAAGAAGAAGAAGAAGAAGAAGAAGAAGACATATATTTATTACATACAACCAGCATAGATTTACTAAGAAACCAATATGCACAGGAAATGACTGTTTGCGGGAATATCAGCTGAGCATCACAGAGTTGCTACAAAAGCCTAAACATGTGTATGCATAAGGTTTATAACATAATGGCAATGGAATGAAGCTGGGTATGAACGCTGCGTTTGTGACAAATAATCCAGATTCACAGCTGACTGAAATTGCTTTCAAGTGAGAAGACTACTACGAGTCATGAAATAAAAGCATGAAAAAAAAAAAAAATCAGGCACAAGAAAACAAAAACTGGGACAAACATTTTTGATTTAAGAACAGAACCACAATTACTCAGGATTCATAATACATGTTTACTGGCAACTTGCCGTCTGGACAGACGATAGTTTATTACATTGTGCTTCAAAAATAGCACAAAGCCTGGGCTGAAATGTAGCGACCATGTGTTGCCCATGCAGCATGATCTCTCTCATGGCATGCCTAGTCTCCAAAGGAAAAGTGACACTAATTCATCTGGAACAAGACAAGCTGCCGAGTTAGAAAAGCCATGCTCTAACTGTCCGCCTGTCGGAGCTTCGTTCCTAGATCAGTTGCCAAGTGAATCTTAGGGCCTGATCTGCCCTGCCACGACATTTAGTTTTAAGGTTGCATTTTCTCGCACCAGGATAAGGCTTGCACCATCCCAATTGCGAGTCTTAATACAATACAGGAAATATGAAATAATACGTGGAAATAATAGCCCTAACATAAGATACATTCTTTAAAACAATAACAAAAGCGTAAAAAATATTAGAAGACGTTTTTTTTTGGTAAACTATAGATAAATAAAACAAAACGAACATGGTAATAGTTTACCGAAACATAAAAATAGTCAAGAACATAAAAATAGTCAAGAACATAAAAATAGTCAAGAACATAAAAAAATACACAGACAGGAAAACACCATAGAATAAGTCAACCATAAGAGAATAACCACAAGCATAACACAAGAAGACGATACAGGAACAAGAAAATATTACAGCAATATTAAAACCCGGCCTCTCTGGCCAAGGAGTTAACGACATTGTTCGTAATCCCGTATATCCAAGGTGGGGGAAAACAGCAGCTGCGAGAATCGGCAGCGGTTGGCTCCGCGCTGGTAACTTACGAGGGTATGTGAGCCGGTCGTTCAGAAAGCAACGGAAAACTATTGAACGTAAAACTTGCCTAGTACATCAACAGCAGCTGAAAAATGCTGGTGTTGACTGCAGCGTCCTGTAAGGGATATGCAACATTTAAAACAATATGAAAACAAAAACAGAAACACAGAAATAAGAACGGAATAACGAAATAATACAGAAACAAGGAAACAGTAAAAGAACGACAAGAAATCGACACAAGAACCAGCAAAATTACACGAGTTGATACCCGCAGCATAAAGATAATACAGCAACGTACATATTGTATAGAAAAGTAAACGTTTTAAGTAGTCTTCATAAATAGTGATGAAACGAAATAAAGAAACAAATAATTTGACATCAATGAGATCGATTTCTGATAGGAAACAGTCAAATTAAGGTCATCGCTCGGTCTTGCTGTTCTGTGCTCGTTCGAACTTTGGTCTGTATTTGTCCATCTGTCGGGATCTCAATCTGATTCTGTGTCTTTACTGAGATTGCTTGATTAAAGCCACATGGATAACCCTTTTGCTCCGTGCTGGTGCAGTGGCTAGTGTCCTATCCCGTCCACCCCGTGGTTATGTGTTCAAGTCCCTTGATGGCGGCGATGTATTTTCTCAAAAGAATCTCACTCCCAGGGTGACCTCACCTAAAATGGGTACATGTACATTTCCTGGGAGATAAAGGCCCTCGGCGTGACACAAACCTCACCCATTAAACGCCGGCTGACCTATAAAATGGGACCAGCACTATATGCCTTCTACTCCTCAAAGGTCCTTTAATTTAATTCCTTATAGTTCGCGCAGTGTTCATCAGTGGAATTGGATCCATTTGATTATGCGTTCATTTAGACACATTGTCTTCACTCCTAGTTTATAATCCGATTGATTATCAAAGCAGCCGTCAGTAGCGCATCTAAAGAATTCTTACATACCTGCAGTTGTTTATAAATACACACATAATAAACAAGCAAACTTGATTAATATCAATCATAAAACATAATGGTAAAAATGACATTAAAACATCAAACATTCCCTGTACATAAAAATGCAGTCACAATAACACGCAGCTTACAAATGTCACAACAATAGACATAATTGATTAAACCTAAATTTACTTTAATCAATATTATTTCCGCCCATAAAACAAAGTAAACAATAACAAATAACTGGAGTTAAAGTGAACTCATCTAACATTTAACCTGAACTCAAAACCAACAATGTCAGGCGACAAACTGAGTCTTAAAGATAAAAGAAATTTTACAACATGAACAGTTTATTTTCTTGATTTGTTCAAATCTAAAACATGCAAGGTTTCATCACAGAAAATGAAGTTATTCACACGGACAACCGGCAACAATTCCTTGTGTATTCATCGTGAACAAAGAAACAACAAGATTCCAAAGGAAACAAGAATGAAGTGTGTGTGTATGTTTAGGTTACCCTTGTCAAATGTGTATACGTAGTAACATAGTAGTGATTGGAGTCCCCAACACAGCTGACGAGAAGTCAGCCGTGGAGACTAGTAGATAGTCAATGCCTATGGGAATGAAATGAGGATGCATCTTTTCTTAAACACACATGTCATCAGCATCATCTTTTACTACTCCTTGTCCTGCTCTTCTTCTTGTTCCTCCATCTCGTCTTCGACTTTTTCCCTCCACTTCTTCTTCTTCTTCTCCACCTCCTTGCCTTCTTCTTCGATTTCTTCTTCCTCCACATCCTCTCCTTCTTCCTCGACTTTTCCCTCCTCCCCTTCTTCGACTTCTTTCTCCGCATCCTCTCCTTCACCCAACTCCCCGCCTCCTCCTCCTCCTCCTTCTTCGTCTTCTTCTTCTTCTTCTTCTTCTTCTTCTTCTTCTTCTTCTTCTTCTTCTTCTTCTTCTTCTTCTTCTTCTTCTTCTTCTTCTTCAAAGTGGTCAAGTGTATACCCCTTCCAATATTTTCTAGAACAATAGGTACTATAAGTGTGATGTGGTTAATATCATAGTTATCCCCTTTACTTCCCAAAATGTCCTGGTACTCATTATACGCCATGGCTCCCTAAGAGCTAGAGCTACTGTAAATAACCCCACCTCAAGGGTATTCGAACACCTCACTACTCGGCAGGTAGACAAGTGTGCTAGCCCTGGCTCTACATACAGAGTGTATCAGCACAGGGCCCTTTCTACAGCGCTTCTCTAAGTATGTCATCACAGGACCCTTTCTACAGCGGTTCTCTAAGTATGTCAGCACATGGACCTTTTTTACAGCGGTTCTCTAAGTATGTCAGCACATGGACCTTGCTAATGCGGTTCTCTAAGTATGCCAGCACATGGACCTTTCTACAGCCTTTCTCTAAGTGTGTCAGCTCAGAGCCCTTTTTACAGCGGTTCATTAAGTATGTCAGCACAGGGCTCTTTCTGCAGCGATTTTCTAAGTATGTCAGCACAGGGCTCTTTCTACAGCGGTTCTCTAAGTATGCCAGCACAGGACCCTTTCTACAGCGGTTCTCTAAGTATGTCAGCACAGGGCTCTTTATACAGCGGTTCTCTAAGTATGTCAGCATAGGGTTCTTTCTACAGTGGTTCTCTAAGTATATCAACACAGGACCCTTTCTACAGCGGTTCTCTAAGTATGTCAACAAAGGACCCTTTCTAGAGCGGTTCTCTAAGTATATCAACACAGGACCCTTTCTATAGCGGTTCTCTAAGTATATCAACACAGGACCCTTTCTATAGCGGTTCTCTAAGTATGTCAACAAAGGACCCTTTCTACAGTGGTTCTCTAAGTATATCAACACAGGACCCTTTCTACAGCGGTTCTCTAAGTATGTCAACAAAGGACCCTTTCTACAGCGGTTCTCTAAGTATATCAACACAGGACCCTTTCTATAGCGGTTCTCTAAGTATGTTAGCACAGTACCCTTTCTACACGCCCTGAGGTGCTCCAGCTCCAATACTTTTTCAGACCAATCGGCCATCGAAAGGTGAAGTGATCAATATCGCACATACCGCCTTTATTTTCCAAGTAATTTCCAGGTACCACTTTTAGTCTGGGTCTACCGAGAAGCTCAGGTCAATCCGACTCGAATCTAGGTCAATTTTAGTCTGGGTCTACCGAGAAGCTCAGGTCAATCCGACTCAAACCTGGGTCAATTTTAGTCTGGGTCTACCGAGAAGCTCAGGTCAATCCGACTCGAACCTAGGTCAATTTTAGTCTGGGTCTACCGAGAAGCTCAGGTCAATCCGACTCAAACCTAGGTCAATTTTAGTCTGGGTCTACCGGGAAGCTCAGGTCAATCCGACTCGAACCTAGGTCAATTTTAGTGTGGGTCTACCGAGAAGCTCAGGTCAATCCGACTCGAACCTAAGTCAATTTTAGTCTGGGTCTACCGAGAAGCTCAATTCAATCCGACTTGAACCTGGGTCAATTTTAGTCTGGGTCTACCGAGAAGCTCAGGTCAATCCGACTTGAACCTGGGTCAATTTTAGTCTGGGTCTACCGAGAAGCTCAGGTCAATCCGACTCGAACCTAGGTCAATTTTAGTCTGGGTCTACTGAGAAGCTCAGGTCAATCCGACTCGAACCTAGGTCAATTTTAGTCTGGGTCTACCGAGAAGCTCAGGTCAATCCGACTCGAATCCAGGTTAATGAAATAAAACATCCCACCTCGAGAACATTCGAACACAATACCATTGAGTTGGCAGGCAGCTGTGCTAGTCGCTGTGCTACCTCTGTTCCCTAAGTAGATAAAAGTATATATAGCTTTAGCGCGCTGACATCTTCTCTTCTGACAGCGGAGTTGTGGGTTAATTCCAGACGCCGGTCAATTGGACTTTTGTTGGCCCAAGTGGCACGGGACTAGACAGCGGATATCTACGCACTACGATGGATGCCATGCACCACGCATAGCGAACGTTGATCGCAGAATAAGAAGCGGGGCTTTAAAGTTGACTTCTCGTTCAGAAAGCCATGGGAAACTACTGAACGTAAAATTGCCTTGTAAGTAGGGGCTGGGTTGGTAGCAACGTCATGCAAATATGGCAAACAATATTAACATTTAATAACAAAAAACCACACACACAAGGATGCTGACAACGGGCTAGCCAGATTTCTCCAGTATGTTCTGACTAAATGTAAGAAAGTAAGATATCACATGATGCGATGGTTGAGGTTAAAGACGGAGAGCGAAACACATACGACCACGAATCTGGGAAATAAACTGATTAAATGTCCCTAGTTGTTTGTTCTCCTTCTTCTTCTTGAGCTCGTTCTTTCCCGTTTTCATTGGAAGCGTCACGTTCACTAGTCAGGTAGGAATCGATTGCCAGCAGGCGGAAAACGTGCTAACGTGTGTCAGGTGTATTACACGTTTTTTTTTAAAGGTGCCATTATATTCTTTCAGGTTCACAATACGATAATAATTGGCGATGTAATTTTCTCAATAGCATCTATTTAGATATCATCATCATCATCATCATCATCATCATCATCATCATCATCATCATCATCATCATCATCATCATCATCATCATCATGTGTTTTGCCGACTGGCAACGGCATTCATGTTTCTCCACACGTGACTATCCTTTGTATTTCGGATCAACTCTATTGATATTCCTCCTTGCCACCTTCTCAGTCCATCCTGCATCATTTCTTTCAGTCTGCCCCTGCCTCTTTTCCCCACTGATCTTTCCAGTTGTCACGATGTTTTGAAATGCTCTTCTTCTCTTCACATGACCAAAGAAAGATATTTGTCTTTTTCGTATAGTTGTATATAATGTTCTACTTTTATTAGACCCAACCAGGCAATTATTGTTAGTTACTCTGATATTTGCAACATTCGCCACAGAAACATCTCCGTTGCTTCCAAGGGCTTTCTAATTTGTTCATAAACGCTCCATGATTACTACCATACGGCAGATTCGGTTCGATATAACATTTTGACACTCTCTTTCTGACATACAATGAAAATGGCGTGGCCAATGTTCACACACAGACATATAAATCCGCGTGCGCAAATGTGTCTGTTTGTGTATATGTGTATGATTGAGAGCACGTGTGTATGTTTGTACATATGTTTATGTTTGTGCGCATATGTGTACGTTTGTGAGCACATATGTATATTTGAGTATATGTGTATGTTTGTGCATATGAAGATAGTTGTGAGGCACATGTGTATGTCTGAGCAAACATATGTGTTTGTGCATATGTGTAAATTTGCTAGTACATATCCAAGTTTGAGCAAACGTGTATGTTTGAGGACATGCATATGTTTTAAGAAAACGTGTATGTTTGTGCACACGTGTATGTTTGAGCAAATGTGTATGTTTGAGCTCATGTATATATGCTGGAGACCAACAAAAGAGCAGTTACACAGATTAGGAATGGGGTCTCATAATTACGGGCTGGGAAGTCAGGTTTCGGAAGCCGTGGTAGCACAGAGGTTAGATGTTGGTCTGTCTGTCCACTGAGAGGGGGTTCGAATCCGTATAGATGCGGATTATTATAATTGACCAGGGTTTCGTGGTAGACCCAGTTTAAAACCGGAACCAGGAAATGTATTGGGAAGACAAGGTGGCCGGCGTAATTCTGACCTCATTTAAGAGGTTTCAAAAGTCAAGAGAATCGGCTTCATTGCACCGGATTTTATAACCTATGACTCGGTCTCTTTCCACAGGTCGACTTGCCGAAAGACTCGCACAAAGCACGAACTCCATGGCTCCAGCGACGACCCCCAGAAGTCTACGAGAAAACTGCAGTAGTGAATCGACAGACGTAGCCCGGAATGGAACCCATACATTTCGAAACAAGAGGCAGGCGGTTTGACTACTTGGCCACGGAGCCTCCCTCTGACCACTTGAGCGACCAAGAAACGATTGGTCTATAAAATATGAAGCTAGCACCATATGCTAAATGTGCTTTGATGGGGGTAAAAGAAGAGTTTACTCACTTCACGTCCAAAGGATTCAGGGATATACGCGAAGCATCCAAGCAGCTAAGAATATCTTGGATAAAGAAAAGAACAAATGCATCTATACTTCAAAAGCTGAATACTGAAGAAGGTTGTCTATTAAAGACGATAAAACAAAGCAAATTGAAATATTTTCGTCACTTGAAACGTTACGACAGTTTGGAGAGAACAATACTGGAGGGGTATATGCTTGGGATGATAGGAAGAAGAAGGCCAAAGAAAAGATGGGTGCAAGATGTGGCGGATCATCTCCAGATGAGTGTATCGGAGGCTTATGATCGAGAGATTTTCCGGAAGCTTGTTAAGGGATCAAGATTCTGCATGTGATAAATGCTTGCTTGCTTGCTTGTGTTCGTTGGCTTGAGCTCCAACGCGAAGTCCTGTATGTCGGATGAAGGCATCCTGTTGTCCAACATCAGTGTGATGTCATACAGGACTTGAGGTTTGCGTGAGTATCCGTTGTCCCATGTCTGGCTTATTGGTGTGCAGACTGGTGGTTCCTCGCCGTACAGGCAGACACTCTCCGACTTCGGAGGAATGATACTAAATGGATGAATGAATGAATGAATGAATCCAAGCAGGAAGTGACGCCATGACAGAAAGCAGACATATGTGCTATACGTCACAGAGAATGTAGTAGGACATGGATTTTCTACCCGTGTTTCTCTGAGTCCTTGGGAGCCATCTCTCACAACTAGGGACGTAGGGGGACGGCCGTGGATAATTTCATATTTAGCTATTAAGTCGATTATTTAACACTGCCGGTATATTTTTGATATTATTGCTTGTAAGAATCGTATATTTATTTTATATAGAGGTTAATGGTTGAAACCTGTCACACTTAAAGCAAGGAAATACGATTCCAGATTCTTGCATCCTGCTATAAACACGTGAAAATATTGGTCACATTATACAGGCCTTCTGTCGCTTAAATATAAATTGTACACATAAAAACAAACAAACAACAAACAATACAAAATCATAAAGTAAAAGTAAATGTTAGCTATACATACGCCGGTCAGCTGGACTTAAATCGTGACGTCTCGTTCAGAAAGCAATAGCAAACTTACACGAAATTGCATGAACTTCTGCAGAACGTCTTCAGCAACCCCACATTAATTTTCCATACAATTTTACGTTCAGTAGTCTGCCATTTTCTCGGTGACCGGGCTCCGTGGCGAAGAAGTTACGGACGCGATTCGTAATCCCGTATACCCGGGTTCGAAACACAGCGGTGCTGGTTTCTCTCGAAAAAAGGTGTACGTGCCGGTCGTTTAGAAAGCAATGGCAAACTACTGAACGTAAAACGTGCCCAGGAATCACGAACAGCCAAAATGCTGCGGTTGACTCTTCGTCCTGTGAAGGACATGCAACTAAAAAAAAGTTTGCCATTGCTTTCTGAATGAGAAGCCAACAGAAACAGAAGGGACTTATGTGTTTAATATTACATTTTATATTATCTCCCGAACAAAAGCCGTAAATTATAGGCCATGGGAAGTAGTTTTGGATAAAAGGGTCCACTTTATTGCACAGGGTTTTATACCATATAGCCCCGGTCTCTTTCATCGGAGCGATCTGCAGACAGTGTCGCACACAGTACGGACTCTGTAGCTTCACCGAGACCCTCAGGAGACTTCCAATATAAACTACCTTCGTCAACCGAACCGCAATCGAACTCACAACCTTCGGAGCGCTAGGCAGGCGGTTTTATCACTTCAGCACCGAGACACCCGAGTTTTGGATAAATGCAAATCTATTCAATTCGTCGTGTTTTTTAGCTCCCATATTTTGTATCCCCCACGTTTTGTAGCTCCCACGTTTCGTAATTTCCATGTTTTGTATTTCGCAATGTTTTGCAGTTCCCATGTTTTGTAGTT
Organism: Cepaea hortensis; assembly: GCA_963921405.1. Taxonomy (NCBI): domain Eukaryota; kingdom Metazoa; phylum Mollusca; class Gastropoda; order Stylommatophora; family Helicidae; genus Cepaea; species Cepaea hortensis. The sequence continues at coordinate 17,284,581 of OY992893.1, read as the reverse complement.
TCCATGTTTTGTATGTAACATATTTTGCAGTTTCCATGTTTTGTATGTAACATGTTTTGCAGTTTCCATGTGTTGTACTTACCTTGTGTGCAGTTTCCATGTGTTTTACTTCCCTTGTGCAGTTTCCTTGTTTTGTAGTTCCAATGTTTTGCATTTCCAATGTTTCGTAATTTCCATGGTTTGTATTTCGCAATGTTTTGTAGTTCCCATGTTTTTTAGTTCTCAAGTTTTGTAGTTCCCAGTTAGTTAGTTAGTTAGTTAGTTAGTTGACAGATCATCCTCATTGCACATCGAACCATTCAGTCCATAAGTGCTCGGATCCCCTCCTCAGCAAACTCGGCATCTTGTAGCGGCTCACGGCACCAGTTCTTTGTTGGTTTATTAATCTTCTTTGGCTTCCTGCGTGGTGTTCTTGTTTGGCCACACCTCTTTTAACTTGCTGTTCTCACAGGGTGACCATGGTTGTAGATTCACAGTCATGGCTTGGTTCTTGTAAACGACTTACCTCTCGTAGAGCATTCAGAATGTCTGCCTGGTCCATGGCTCGTCCGCCTTCCACAGTAGCTCTACCTGCAAGCCTGCCCATTTCCTCGTTCACCCGCATGCCCTGGCACGAAAATGAAACTAATCTTTCCCAACCGAGACCGCTCCAGAGACAGCAACCACTCTCTTCGGACTCACCCCACCTCTATCTTCCTGAGCATGCTCATTGAGTCACACATGCCCGATTGAATGTCTGTGTCTCGAGCCATGTTGTTGCTTTACTTAGTGCCATTATTTCCATAGTCAGGCTACTTGTGGTCAAAGCAAAAGCACCGGACTCTTCCTTCACAAGTTCCCATTTATTAGTTCCCACGTTTTGTAGTTTCCATGTTTTGTAGTTCCCATGTTTTGTAATTCTCAAGTTTTATAGTTCCCATTTGTTAGTTCTCACGGAGTTGTGTTAAACATACCAGATTTAACAGGGACGGACTCCAGCAGACACCTCCAACTCCACACACATTCTGAAATCGCCTACAGCACAAACTGCGACAAGCATTCATCCCAACAATGACCAGTTTAGGGCTGTCATGTCCTTAACCGCGAAACCGGGTTATTTCTCTTAGAATCACAGTTATTACCACATTAACATTGTCGGTCCTCAACATGTGCCACGTCACTTAGCGTAGGCGATCATGTCTCTCCACAGATCTCTGTCTTCGATGTTACCGGTCAACTCTGTTGATGATATTCCTCCACGCTCCCGTCTCAGTCCATCCAGCATCACTTCTCGCGGTCCACCTCTGCCTTTTCTCCAACTGATGTTTCCAGTCGAAGTTTGCCAATGTCTTTCTTCTCATCACATGACCAATGAACGCTGCCTGTTTCTTTATTATTGTTGTATATAATGTTATACTTTCATTAGCCTATTTCAGGCAATCATTGTTAGTTATTAGGACAGCCCAAGGTACTCACAGCATGAGTGAGTTTCGGGAACTACTCTTGGTTGCTTCGAAACTCTTCCTAATCTGTCGATTCACTCTCCATGATTGATTGATTGATTTAGGAACCGACATTACAGCATTCGGGGCATTCCCATAAGCGCTCCGTCTCCATCCCCAGCAGCCAGCGAAGAGTTCCAACACCAATAGTACCAGTAGTAATCTGATTATATGTCCGTCTCGCCTTTCCTCTGAGCGTCGAGCGTCAGCCAGATCACCTCATCACCCCTCGCTGTCTCATTCTTGCCAGACTATGGTGATCCATTTGCTCCTCCGAGGTGTACACGTGCTCCCACAAGGCCGCAACTCACGTTCCATGATTCATTGCCATACAACAAATCAGGTTCTATATAACATGTCAGTACTGTCATTCTACATTCAATAATATTGCATAAGATACTTTTCATTTTCTCTAATGCAGCTTTTGCTTGACAAATTCTGATCTTAATTTCTGTCACACGCTTAACAGTTCTACCAACTGAAAATCGAGAAACAGTTCGATTTAATTAAACCTTCCACGTGACCGGAAACAAATCGGGACCCAAGAGCTTCCCGAAAGTACTTTTGGGAATTATTTCATAAAATACCCGGGTCAATCCCGGGGATAACCGGGACTTCTAGCAATTCCTAGATCAGTTCAAACTGACATTGGGAACCAAATACCGAATGCAAATAATGCTTTCATATATTTACATTTACAAATAAGTAACTATATTCTCAAACAACATAAAAAGTCACCATTTGCAAAAGTTTCAAAGTAAGGGGTAATAAAACATTAGTTCATAAATGAAACACTGCGGATCAGATATGTTTTGAAAAAAAAAAGCAAGAGACAAAACATAGGAGGACAACAAATGAAAACAATAACATCACACAAATAACAGACTATAATAAAAATGCGTACATAAAGATGGCGGAACATGTTAACAGGGCTGTGTATGTTTTCGCACGTGAGAACTTCATTCATACAGGCAAACAATATGTGCTCATTCGTAATGACAGAGTTAAGTTAGACTGCTTAAATGCATGCACAGCGGTACCTAACGAGGCAGTCGTGATTTGTGAGACAAATAATGTTCACATTTCTTATCTGAACTCTTCTTATCCGTGAGAATTGGTCAGTCTGGAAACCGAGATCCATACAATCCTGGCATAACAAAGCTTGAGCTTAACATCTTTTAAACAATGTTTAGTGTGTTCTTTCCGTGCATACGATCTTTTAAATGACGTTTCGTTTATTCTCGGTCTTAAATTCCTGAAACAGGTTTTTAATCCACCCTAGATGTACATAAGTCTTTTGATAGATGTTTAGTCAATTTTATATGTACAAAAAGTCTCTTAAAAGATGTTTAATGCATTATATCATACATAAATTGTTAAAAGACTATGAACAATCGTTGTACTTTTTGAATCCAATCCAGTTAATTGGTTAAACGTGCTTTGTTAGTCTAGTGAGCTTTTCATATTGGGTAAACGTGCTTTATTAGTCTAGTGAGCTTTTCATATTGGGTAAACTTGCTTTGTTAGTCTACTGAGCTTTTCATATTGGGTAAGAGTTTTATATTAGTCTAGTGAACTTTTCATATTGGGTAAGAGTTTTATATTAGTCTAGTGAACTTTTCATATTGGGTAAGAGTTTTATATTAGTCTAGTGAGCTTTTCATAATGGGTAAACTTGCTTTGTTAGTCTACTGAGATTTTCATGTTGAGTAAACTTGCTTTGTTAGGCTAGTGAGATTTCCATATTGGGTACGAGTTGTATACATGCTTACCTGCCCGTCCTGTGGTCATGGGTTCGAATTCGCGATGAAGCGGATGTTTCTGGACCTGGGCTCCCATGTGGACCCAGCCTCGAGTGGCCATTAGAGAATGACTTGGGAAGTAAAGGCGGCCGGTCAGATAATGACCACATCACCCATTGAGTGCCGATTGTTCTACACCAGTTCTGATTAGCACCATATGCCTATTAAACCTATATGAATGTAAAGTGTCCTTTACCTACCTACTTACCTAACTACCAACTTACCTACCTACCTACCAACTTACTTACCTACCTACCTACCTACCTACCTACTTACTTCCTTACTAAGAATTGCCCACTGCCTACGAAGTTCAAGAGTTGCTATTTCTGCAGTCCCACAGAACAAAACCAAGAAGAAGGAACCACAGAAGGAAACAGTAAAGAAGAAAAGAAGAAAAACAATGGAAAGGGTAAACCAAACCAAAAAAAAAGGTAAAAGAAAAAGGCGAGAAGAAACCAAAGAATTGAGAAAAAGAAGAATTCACAGTAATAAATATTAAATAGAAAGATATTATCCAACAGGAACTGGCACACAAACAACTCACAAGAAACCACGGCTTGACAGGAATAGGCCTGGCAGGAAGTGATCTGACAGGAGGTGACCTTGAACAACCAGGGTATTTTGTAAATAAGACTATCACTGATGTTGTCGTCGGTGCCATCAGACACCTTCCCAAAGACAGATCGCCACAGCTGGGAATAACGTCGTCTGCTCTACAGCTGGGAATAAAGCCGTTTGCTCTACAGCTGGGTATAACGTCGTCTGCCCTACAGCTGGGAATAAAGTCGTCTGCTATACAGCTGGGAATAAAGTCGTGTGCTCCACAGCTGGGAATAACCTGCTCCACAGGTGGGAATAGCGTCACCTGCACCATAGCTGAGAATAACGTCGTCTGCAGCACAGTTGGGAATAACGTAGTCTGCAGCACAAAAGCTGGGAATAAAGTCGACTGTTTTAATAATTCCAAATAATGAATCCCTTTGTGCCTCTTTCGAGGGAGTGGGCCATATCTCGTTATACTTTCCTATTAAGCTCAGGTCAGCGTGTCACACCTAGTCATACCCATCTCTAATTCACAAGCCAATGTGACACAACAAGTTATTCCCTTCTCTAACTTATAAGCCAGTGTGACTCTTCAAGTTATTTCCTTCACTAACTCACAAGCCAGTGTGACACACCAAGTTATTCCCTTTCCTAACTCTTAGGCCGATGTGTAACATTAAGTTATCTCTTCTGTAACCCACAAGCCAGTGTGACACACCAAATTATTTCCTTGTACAACTCTCAAACCAGTGTGACACCAAGTTATTCCCTTTTCTAACTCACAGCTCAGTGTGTCACACCTAGTTATTCCTTTCTCTAATTCACAAGCCAATGTGACACAACAAGTTATTCCCTTCTCTAACTTATAAGCCAGTGTGACACTTCAAGTTATTTCCTTCACTAACTCACAAGCCAGCGTGACACACCAAGTTATTCCCTTTCCTAACTCTTAGGCCGATGTGTAACATTAAGTTATCTCTTCTGTAACTCACAAGCCAGTGTGACACACCAAATTATTTCCTTGTACAACTCTCAAACCAGTGTGACACCAAGTTATTCCCTTTTCTAACTCACAGCTCAGTGTGTCACACCTAGTTATTCCTTTCTCTAACTCACAGCTCAGTATGTTACACCTAGTTATTCCCTGCTATAACTCACAGCTAAGTGTGTCAAACCTAGTTATTCCTTTCTCTAACTCACATCTCAGCGTTTCACAACTAGTTATTCCTTTCTCGAACTCACAGCTCAGTGTGTCACACTTAGTTATTCCTTTCTCTAACTCACAGCTAAGTTTATCAAACCAAGTTATTCCCTTCTCTAACTCACAGCTCAGTGTGTCACATTTAGTTATCCCCTTCTCTAATTCAAAGGTCAGTGTGTCACACTTAGTTATTCCCTTCTCTAAGTCACAGGCCAGTGTGTCACACCTAATTATTCCCTTCACTAACTCACAGCTCAGTGTGTCACACCTAGTTATTCCCTTCTCTAACTCACAGCTCAGTGTGTCACACTTAGTTATTCCCTTCTCTAAGTCACAGGCCAGTGTGCCACACCTAATTATTCCCTTCACTAACTCACAGCTCAGTGTGTCACACCTAGTTATTTCCTTCTCTAACTCACAGCTCAGTGTGTCACGCGTAATTATTCCCATCTCTAACTGACAGCTCAGTGTGTCACACCTAGTTATTCCCTTCTCTAACTCACAGCTCAGTGTGTCACACCTAGTTATTCCCTTCTCTAACTCACAGCTCAGTGTGTCACACCTAGTTATTCCCTTCTCTAACTCACAGCTCAGTGTGTCACACCTAGTTATTCCCTTCTCTAACTCACAGCTCAGTGTGTCACACCTAGTTATTCCCTTCTCTAACTCACAGCTCAGTGTGTCACACCTAGTTATTCCCTTCTCTAACTCACAGCTCAGTGTGTCATACCTAGTTATTCCCTTCTAACTCACAGCTCAGTGTGTCACACCTAGTTATTCCCTTCTCTAACTCACAGCTCAGTGTGTCACACCTAGTTATTCCCTTCTCTAACTCACAGCTCAGTGTGTCACACCTAGTTATTCCCTTCTCTAACTCACAGCTCAGTGTGTCATACCTAGTTATTCCCTTCTCTAACTCACAGGTCAGTGTGTCATACCTAGTTATTCCCTTCTCTAACTCACAGCTCAGTGTGTCATACCTAGTTATTCCCTTCTATAACTCACAGCTCAGTGTGTCACACCTAGTTATTCCCTTCTCTAACTCACAGCTCAGTGTGTCACACCTAGATATTCCCTTCTCTAACTCACAGCTCAGTGCGTCATACCTAGTTATTCCCTTCTATAACTCACAGCTCAGTGTGTCACACCTAGTTATTCCCTTCTCTAACTCACAGCTCAGTGTGTCACACCTAGTTATTCCCTTCTCTAACTCACAGCTCAGTGTGTCACACCTAGTTATTCCCTTCTCTAACTCACAGCTCAGTGTGTCATACCAAGTTATTCCCTTCTCTAATTCAAAGGTCAGTGTGTCACACTTAGTTATTCCCTTCTCTAACTCACAGCTCAGTGTGTCATACCTAGTTATTCCCTTCTATAACTCACAGCTCAGTGTGTCACACCTAGTTATTCCCTTCTATAACTCACAGCTCAGTGTGTCACACCTAGTTATTCCCTTCTCTAACTCACAGATGTGTGTCACACCTAGTTATTCCCTTCTCGAACTCACAGGTCAGTGTGTCACACCTAGTTATTCCCTTCTCTAACTCACAGCTCAGTGTGTTACACCTAGTTATTCCCTTCTCTAACTCACAGCTCAGTGTGTCACACCTAGTTATTCCCATCTCTAACTCACAGCTCAGTGTGTCACACCTAGTTATTCCCATCTCTAACTCACAGCTCAGTGTGTCACACCTAGTTATTCCCATCTATAACTCACAGCTCAGTGTGTCACACCTAGTTATTCCATTCTCTAACTCACAGCTCAGTGTGTCACACCTAGTTATTCCCTTCTCTAACTCACAGCTCAGTGTGTCCTACCAAGTTATTCCCATCTCTAACTCACAGCTCAGTGTGTAACACCTAGTTATTCCCTTCTCTAACTCACAGCTCAATGTGTCACACCTAGTTATTCCCTTCTCTAACTCACAGCTCAGTGTGTCACACCTAGTTATTCCCTTCTCTAACTCACAGCTCAATGTGTCACACCTAGTTATTCCCTTCTCTAATTCACAGCTCAGTGTGTCACACCTAGTTATTCCCTTCTATAACTCACAGCTCAGTGTGTCACACCTAGTTATTCTCATCTATAACTCACAAGCCAATGTGTCATACCTAATTATTCCCTCCTATAACTCACAGGTCAGTGTGTCACACCTAGTTATTCCCTTCTCTAACTCACAGGTCAGTGTGTCATATCTAGTTACGCGCCTCTCTATATCATAGGCCAGTGTATACCACCAAGCTTTCCCGATTGTGTACATCATCAATATCTGCTTCACAACAAATTATCCCCCTTTCTAAATCAGAAATCAGTTCTACACTGCAAGTTACCCCTCGTTTTAGTCATATATCAGTGTTTCACAACAAGTTCCCCCTCTCTAAATCATACATCATAGATTCACAACAAACTATCCCTCTTTATAGATCACAGACCAATGTTTCACAAGTTCTCCTCCCTCTAAATCATTCATGAGCGTTTCACACCAAGTCATTCCCCTTTCTAATTCAAATATCAGTCTTTCATTTCAAATCATTTCCCCCTTTCTAAATCCCATAACAATGCTTCACACAAAGTTATCTCCCTTTCTTAATCATATATGTTTCATATCACGTTAACCCCTTTCTAATTAATATAGAAATGTTTATCATCAAGTTATCCCCCTTTATAAATCAAATAAAAGTGTTCCACGTCAATTCATTCCCCTTTTTAAATCACAGACCAATGTTTCACATCAAGTTGTCCCCCTTTCTCAATCACAGGACACAGATCAGTGTTGCACACCAAGTTACCCCTTTTTGTTAATAACATATCAGTGAGTCAATCAGTGTTAGGTATACTACAGAATCTAGGGATGCCTGGTCTCCAGGTATGGTGTCCGCCTCGAGTGCTGGAGGCCCGGGTTCAGGCCCCGGTGAGGACCGGGATATTTTTCAAGTGGACTTCTAGTAATAAAATTTCCCCTGGTCTCTGGGTAGTGAGATCGGACGCCCGTGTATTGTTGCGCACGTAAAAAATCCCTTGGCAGTTGGAAATCGAAAAAGAGTAGTCTAACGGCGCTGCCCGGGCAAAATTTCGAGTTAGAAATCTACCCAAAGTATTTCAGGATCCTCGCTGGTGCTACGGAGTTCGTGCACTGAGCTGAGTTTCTCCAGACTCAGGTTTGAGTTAGGAGGAGAACGGAGCACTTATGGGTTACACCCGTGTGCCGTGATGTTGATCCAACGACTCAACTAAACTAAACAGAATCGGGACAGGTTCTATCCAAATTGAGAGCCTCACAACAGCTACTTTCAATAGTTACCAGACAAATAAACACTTCTAGAAGCACAGAACACGACAAGTCCACGCAGAAAAGTACCGCAAGTCTGTGCACTAAACACGACTAAGTACAATATGAAAACGAGCCAAAGTAATAGACTTTGACAATATTTATACAAATTTGTCTAATTTCCCCTACCAGCAGGGAAATCTGAAATGTTTGACATTTTACCAATACAGCTTGAAATAAATTATGATTATGCTATCCACAACTAAAATGTGACGGAATATGTACAGGGTGTGTTTTTGATGACTGTGCAGTGTTTGAAAATATTGCCGGTCCAAGTTGTGTATTCACCCTCTGTAAAGTTCATGCAACATAATAGGTACAATATATACGGCAATATTTTCAAAAACTGCACAATCATTAAACATACACTCTATACCAGGGAATATATATGCCGATGTGGCTGACATGATCAGGGCGCTTGCTATTAAACTTCCAGTGCGCTGATGACGAAGTAAGGAGTTCAACCTCTACACCGCAATAAGTTGGGCTTACACGTTGACCTTTGTTCAGAAAGCAATGGCAAACTACTAAACGTTACATTGCCTGGAACATTAACCTGGGGTTGGTAGCCATGTCCTGTAAAGACCGCATGACTATATATATATATCACCATTAAGTGTCGTGCCGACTGGCGTAGGATACCATGCCTCACAGAACTTGCGATATAAAGCACCATGTATCAGTTCTATTGCTAACTTCTACCCGTGTCATAGTAAAAGGCTGTCAAGAATCTTCTCTCGTTGTCTTTCTGTACCTCTTTTTCTATCTTCACAATTGTCACAAAGATATTTCAGTGTTCCTCTTGTCACGGTGTGGCTAACATCTAAGTCAGGGCATAACGTGGTCGTCGAGTGACCAGCTATTATCCTCATCTCCCCAATACCACCCACAGACACAAATTTGCAGGAAATTACGGAAACTGCCACACTTGATGGGTCCCAAAACCCCAATGCAACACTGGGTGGATCTCATAACCCCATTGCCACGCTGGGTGGATCCCAGAACCCCACTGGCAGCAAACAATAATCCCGCCACTGCCAGGGAGTGAACTGACATCAGTGTCCTCACAGGCCACGGCACTATCCACTCTATCATCTGGGTCCATGCATATATATTATGTGTGTGAGTGTGTCTATGTGATTGTCTAGACCCCATTTTATATACGTACGACTGTCCAGATTCATTTGCACTGAAAATGTACATCTTTTGCAGTCATAAATGCTGCAACTGCCCATGGCTTGGGACACAGGCTTATTTAATTTTAAACAGCTTTACTATGGTTAACTGATCAAGTGTCATGGGCTGATTAATTGTCTTAAGCGACTTCCCATATGTGCCATGGTTTTATATATCGCAGAAATGTTGTCATTGTGATGTAATACAGCATGTCTGCTACCATTTTTGCAATGTTAAAACCATAACTGCGACACACCCTTACTTCCCATTTTCTGCCTTTCATTTTTGTTTGGTCCAAACCTTTTTTGTTGTGGCACTGGATCTGTTAAATTAGATAACCAACATATGAGTCTTGTTGCACATCGAACTTTTAGTGCATAAGTTCTCAGAGTCCCTCCTCAGTATCTTCCTCAGCGTCTAGCCACTGATGAAATCAGTTCTGTGTAGGGCTGACAACTCTTCTTTGGCTTCCCAACCGCCATTGAGCTCTTGTCTAGATTGACCCTGTCTAACTTGGTATTATTGTAGTCTGGTCTAAGTTGCAGCAAACGGTTAATTAGGGTTAAATAAGATCGTTAAGGAATCCTTTAGCTAATCAGTATCTCAGTACTACAGCCATTGTGTTTTCTCTCTTCAGATCTGGGGTTTCTTGTTTGTTTTTATTTACAGGGGAGTTACCTGTTTCACGATGCTATCAATGAACTTTGAAAAAAAACAAAACATTTCACCTCAGCAAACAGCCAATGCAAAGAGCATTATGGTCTATGATACATCCAGAACATTCCACAGACTTCGATGCTAAACCAGTTTACTCGTTATAAACGTGCAGATAACATGTTTCCAACATTGGCAACAAGTATACATATTCCGATAGTCTTTACGTTGCTAGAAAGTTATTTCGCTATTGCCAATTTGGATTTAATAAACTAAAAATCTGCTCAAATTCTGACCGGACCACAGATGAACCCGAAACTGGGACAAAGGAATGCAAACTTGCCAGGATTCAAGACTAGAGTTTTGTCAAACCAATAAAAACATCATCATTAGATGTCAAGCTAGGTTGGCTGCTGTTGTGGTATGCTGTTGTTGTTGTTGCTGATGCTGTTGTTGTATCACCGAGCAATCACATGAGGTAGTTGTGTCCAGATAAAATAGGGTGAACAACAGAATGAAGTTTTCTCTTTTTTGACATGAACAGTCATTTGCCGACTTCTGGTAGAATGTTATTCTTGACACATCTGAGATAGAAAATTTGAACAAATGATTGACTTTTGCTTAATTATCGTATTGGGGTGCATACTTTTTCTAAGCCCACAATGACCAACGCAACAAAGTGTAACCAGCTGAAAAAATGAAAGTTACATTGCCAAATATATATATTCCTTAATACGCTAATGCCATCAGCACTCTTACAATATGGACCTTTTAGAATATAGCAGTCTTGTTCGATCTGATGTCTGGAATGTAGTTCTCTTTCACCCAGCCTAGACATGCAAAGAGGACAGCATAATCTTCTCTTCTTCCACGGGTTTTGAGAAATCTCATTTTGAGCAGGAACTACCTCTGATTTCTGTAGTATATGTGTCCCCATTTAGATCGCCCTTCTGTGATCATAACAGCGTAGAAGTGTAGAAGTGATGAGCGTATGAATACAACAATACATGAAATCCGATTGGTCCACGTCACACTGGCCAGTCTTTCACGACAGTTGCTGCAAAAGTCTTTTGTACATTTGTGAGTTGAGAAACCGTGGATATGAGTCTCGGTGCATTAATGTCCATATTTGTAGTTGTGCTTCGTCGAATGTGTGAGGGGTGGGTTCCACCATGTTTCTATTTATAACTTCTCGCACTCGAGAATCTAAACTAACCTGCGGAGGAGAAAAAAAAATAAGTACATGAGTTAAAATTGTTTGATAGCATATTGTTTCATCGTTAACATGTAATAACCATGTGATATCATGTGCGTGAATTGTTAACATGCATTAATTTTGTGATACTAGTCTTCTTCTCCTCCTTTCCCTCCTCCTTTCTTCTTCTTCTTCTTCTTCTTCTTCTTCTTCTTCTTCTTCTTCTTCTTCTTCTTCTTCTTCTTCTTCTTCTTTTTTTTTCTTCTTCTTCTTCTTCTTCTTCTTCTTCTTCTTCTTCTTCTTCTTCTTCTTCTTCTTCTTCTTCTTCTTCTTCTTCTTCTTCTTCTCTTTCGGCGTCTTCTTCGAATTAATTTAGAAACTACTAATGTATTCTATTTCCCATAGATCATGTCCACCTAAAGTTTGTTCTATTCTCTGCATATCATGTCGGCCCACAATTTGTTATGTTCTCTATAGATCTTATCCATCTAGAGTTTGTTCTATTTTCCACAGAACATGGCATCCCACAGTTTGTTCTATTCTCTATAGATCATATCATCCCATAGTTTGTTCTATTTATCTATAGATCATATCCACCTACAGTTCATCCAATATAAAAGATATAAGCTAACAGTACATTACTAGAAAATATTGTTTGCTATAAAACCCGAACAGATCGGAACTAATTAAGTAATGATTGCCTAGAACAAAGAAGATCAAGTAACAAATATTTGTAACACAGTAGCTGACAGTAATATCGTGAAAAGATTGGTTGCTATAAAACCCGCGCAGATCAGACTACGACAAAGAATTTTATTAGTAGTACATGGGAACTAACTCATTTAATCAACATTGCAGTAAAATGTATTCCATTGTCAGTTGTCTACCCTGACTTTGAACCACTTGGGTATGGAATCAGTTTAATTTTTACCAGCCCTGTCTCTGCCTGCCTGCCTGCCTGCCTGCCTGTCTACCGCAAGTCTGTCCGTCAATCCACTGCAATTCTGTCTGTCTGTCTACCGTAAGTCTGTCTATCTGTCTACTGCAAGTATGTCTGTCTACCGCAAGTCTGTCTCTTTATCTACCACAAGTCTGTCTGTCTGTCTACCGCAAGTCTGTCTGTCTATCTAACCCAAGTCTGTCTGTCTACCGCAAATGTGTCTGTCTATCTAACAAAAGTCTGTCTGTCTGTCTATCTAACAAAAGTCTGTCCGTCTACCGCAAGTATTTCTGCCTGTCTACCACAAGTCTGCCTGTCTTCCGCAAGTCTGTCTACCTGTCTACCACAACTCTGTCTGTCTACCGCAAGTCTGTCTGTCTATCTATCTAACTCAAGTCTGTCTGTCTACCTCAAGTATGTCTGCCTGTCTACCACAAGTCTGTCTGTCTACCACAAGTCTGTCTGCCTGTCTACCGCAAGTCTGTCTGCCTGTCTACAACAAGTCTGTCTACCTGTCTACCACAAGTCTGCCTGTCTGTCTACCGAAAATCTGTCTGTCTGTATATCGCAAGTCTGTCTGTCTATCTACCACAAGTCTGTCTCTCGGTTGTCTGTTATTCATGCTTCTATTTATTTGCGCAGCTTTTGTGGCTTCAAGTTTCTCATACTTTGATGTTTCCTACTTTCCTTTTAACTAATACAGTAGTACTTGAGCCGGAAGTTTCCGTGGCGAGGTGGTTTCGCCGCCTGAGACGCACTCCGAAGGTTGTGGGGTCGATTTCTGACTACGAAGCTCGGTTCACAAGTGCAACTTTCTCGGAGACTCCTGGGGGTCATCGCTGGAGCTACGGAGTTCTTGTTTTGTGTGACGCTTTCGGCAGGCCGCCCTGTGGAAATAGACCAAGCCATAAGGGATTAAAACCGGTGCAATGAAGTTGACCATATTGCTTTTTAAACTGGTTTAGTACATGAGCCGAGGTTAGCGATAGCCTACCGGTATAGTGGTTGTATGTTTGAATCCCCCCCCCCCCCCCTCCCCCCGAGACGGATTATCAAAAGTGACCTGGAGATCCAGGTCACCAAACCTAAACAATTATAAAAAGATGACAATTGCAATGCGAAAAAAGTGTAGAAGTTCTACATAAAACCTGTACTTTTGTATGGATGTGAGACGCCGACAATGAGCAAACAAGCTGAAAAACATTTGATGGCGGTGGAAATGTGGTTTCTGAAGAAAATGCAAAGACCAATGAGCACTTCCTACAAACGAAAACCGTAAACTGATTGGAGAAATTAAAATTCTTTGGGCACGTTATTAGAAGAAATAAACTAGAGAAATTGGTGACAACCCGCAAGACTGAGGGGGGAAAGAACAAGGGGAATACACAGAAGTAAATATCTGGATGGCTTGGCCACATGGCATGGACGAGACAGGAGCACGGAGCTGATCTACGACTCTGTTGATCGAGTGAGATAGCAAAACATGACCGCCCACGCTTATCGGCATGGCACATGATGGTGTTTGCACCAGTTTGTCTGTTTCTCCAGTTATGAATCACTCCGTCCGTCCCCTTACCATCAGTCTTTCTTTCTTTCTTTCTTTCTTTCTTTCTTTCTTTCTTTCTTTCTTTCTTTCTTTCTTTCTTTCTTTCTTTCTTTCTTTCTTTCAATCTCTATCAACATGGTAAAGTCCAAGACACTTGTAAACTCTATTACCCATCCTAGAACAGATCGGAACTCTATCACCCATTCTGGTAAACTCTATCACCCATCCTGGTAATTCTATCACCCATTCTGGTGAACTCTATCACCCATCCTAGTAACCATTATCACCCATTCTGGTAAACTCTATCATCCATCTTGGTAAACTCTGTCACCCATTCTAGTAAACCCTTTCACTCATTTTGGTAATCATACATTTTGATGATAAAGTCTCTATCACCCATCCTAAAAACTCTATCACCCATCCTGGTAAACTCTATCGTCCATATTGGTAAACATTCTGATTTCGATGGTATAAGGCGCCCTACATTCAGAAAGCAATAGCAAACTTTTTTCCCCCTTCGCATATCCTTTACAGGACATTGCATTCAACACCAGCATTTTCAGCTTGGCAAGATTACGCTCAGTAGTTTGCCAATGAATTCTGAGAGACCGGCTCACATATCCCGTAAATAACCAACGCGGCGAGAACCGCTATCGATTCTCGCGCAGCTGCGTTTGCTCATGTGGATAAACGGGATTACGGAGAAAGTAATGGCAAACTACAGAAAGCAAACTTGTCTAGTAAATCACAGTCACACAGAAGCTGGGGTTGACTGTAAGTAAAGGCGGTGCAGCTAACTTAACCTATGAGTATTATAGTCTAACTTAGCAGTATATGGGAAGTAACTCCTTCAATCAATCCCACACGACATTTTATTACATTGTCAGTTATCTTCCTTGAAGTTGAAGCGCCAGGGAATGACGTCAGCATGAAACACTCCTCTTGTCTGTCTACTGTCTGTCTGGGGAGGGGGAGGAGGATGAGGAGGAGGGGGAGGAGGATGAGGAGGAGGAAGAGGAGGAGGAAGGGAAGAAGAAGAAACAGAAGAATAAATAGGAGGAGAAGAAGAAACTATACCTCTCGATTCTATCTAATCATGATAGGTCAACGTGGTTGAGATGTTGAACACTCTCGCGCTTAAACTACCTGCCTTCCGGCGGCGGGGTAGTGGGTATATCCCACACGCAGACCAGTTGGACTCACACGTTGGCTTCTCGTTCAGAAAGCCAAAGCAAACTGCTGAACTTAAACACAGAAAGAATAAACAATATGTTTCACAATTCTCTTCTTCTTCTGTTTCTTTCTTTCTTTCTTTCTTTCTTTCTTTCTTTCTTTCTTTCTTTCTTTCTTTCTTTCTTTCTTTCTTTCTTTCTTTCTTCTTCTTCTTCTTCTTCTTCTTCTTCTTCTTCTTCTTCTTCTTCTTCTTCTTCTTCTTCTTCTTCTTCTTCTTCTTCTTCTTCTTCTTCTTCTTCTTCTTCTTTTTCTTCTTCTTCTTCTTCTTCTTCTTCTTCTTCTTCTTCTCATCCTCCTCACCTTCGGCCAGTTTTGTGCAAACAGCAAGAGTTCATTCTAAATTAGAACCTGACGTGGGTTTATACATCTCTCCACATTCGAACATCACTAGTGACTATGTGTTTTCACTGATTCAGTGTCAGTGTATAATAAATCGCAAGATGGCCACTCATTTGGACAGAAGGATGACTAGGGTCGTCGTGTTATTTGATTTGTTTCGTTGTTTCTTCCGCAATTTCAATGCGCAGTGAAAGAAAATGTACATTTTAATATAGGGTGTATTTATAATGACTAAGGGGATTTTGAAAATATTGCCGTTCCCAGTTTTGTATTTACCTTTTACGTTGCATGAACTCCACAGAGGGTGAATACAAACCTTGGAACGGCAATATTTTCAAAAAACCCAGTCATTAAAAATGCACCATATATTTGTTAATTTGATTGTGTACTGGACCGACTCCGACTTCTGGTCTAGAATTGGTGACTGAGTTTATCAGGATGGGCGATAGAGTTTACCAATATGGGTGATAGAGTTTACCAGGTTGGGCGATAGAGTTTAACAGGAATGGCGATAGAGGTTACCAGTAGATAGAGTTCACTAGGATGGGTGATAGAGTTTAACAAGAATGGCGATAGAGGTTACCAGTAGATAGAGTTCACCAGGATGGGTGATAGAGTTTACCAGGATGGATGATAGAGTTTACCAGGATGGGCGATAGAGTTTACCAGGATGGGCGATAGAGTTTACCAGGATGGGTGATAGAGTTCACCAGGATGGGCGATAGAGTTTAACAGGAGGGGCGATAGAGCTAACCAGTAGGAGTTCACCAGTATGGGTGATAGAGTTAAATGTTTGCTCCAAACCCACTTTTGGCTTGGCACTGATATCAGTAAAGTATTTCAGCTACATTATTATTAATTTATTCACTTGACATGAGATATAGCTCTACAGCAAGCACCTGACGAGATGCAGCGATATATGCCAGACAATAAATCTCGCAACACTCTGTTTTGAGTTATGTGTTTAAATTCACAAAGGGAACACATTATTGTGAAATCACCGACCGTTAAGTTGCACAGAAAACCCACATAAGGCTGATGGCAATGTCCTGCAAAGGTCAGGCAACATTTAAAAAATCCAATCATGACAATACCCGGATGGCAATGTTGAACATTTGTTTTGCGTCTGATCGCTTTGAGCTCAAGCGTCGTCCATACACGTGCTACCATTTCTAGTGCACTGGGCTGATTTAGCTTTTCCTACTACCAGTGTCCCTCGCCATCAGGCGAACCCACTCCGATTTCTGAGATACTTGTAATTTACGTCCCCATGTCAAGGACGAGGAAACAATATTTTACCGCTACCTCGGCATAAGCACACCGGAAGTTTAAGAACGACGGGTCTTATCCACTCGGCCAAGCTGAGCTATATTTCAATGTGTAAAGGGCTGCACATTCCGAGGGTAAATAAAACACAGGTAATACGTTTTGACTCGCGCCATCGGCACGAGAGCAGAGGCGAGGGCGAAGTGGTTGGACCGAGATGCGCAAAGACCCGGCATTGTTGCCACAACCAGCTGCCAGCATCGATCTAGAGACGTATTTCCGTTAATGATCCATTATATGTGGGTTCAGGCGGGATTGGAACTGGGATAAGCAGAGTGCAGCAGGCGAAAGCAGAATATAGCGGTTTGATCTGCCGCGTTTTGGATACACATTGTTGTGGAGGGGGGAGGGATAGGAGGACGAACAGGTGGGGTCATTGAGATCTAGTAGTGAGGAGAGGAAGGAATGTGGAAAGATAGAGGAGTAAATACAGTTTGAGAGATAGAACGAAAGACAGAAAGAGAAAGAAAGAGAGAGAGAGAGAGAGATGGAGAGAGAGAGGGAGAGAGAAAGAAAGAGAGAGAGAGAAAGAGAGAGGGAGAGAAAGAAAGAGAGAGAGAGACAGAGAGAGACAGAGAGACAGAGAGAGAGAGACAGAGAGAGGAATGATGATTACAGTAACAGTTCCAAGAGACATAGAGACACTTATCTGCAGATATAGCGACAGATAGAAGAGATATAGTTGCAGAGAAATGTAGTTATAAAGTGACAGATACAAGAGATATAAAGATAGAAGAATGTAAATATACACTGACGAAGATAAAGCCATATGCAGGTAGATAGATTAAGATACATATACAGACTGATACACAGACATAGGCACAGAGATACAGATATTTGAAGAGACAGAGATAGAGATACATTGACAGAGACATAAATAGATTGATAGAGACATAGACAATGATGTATAGAGAGAGAGATAGATAGATAGATAGATAGATAGAGAGAGAGAGAGAGAGAGAGAGAGAGAGAGAGAGAGAGAGAGAGAGAGAGAGAGAGAGAGAGAAAGGTTGATACAGAGACAAACAAACTATTCCAGCAATGATTCTAGGCCCAACATGCCAATTAGCCGGAGCTTCTCCAACAATGTGTTAGACCAATGGAGAAGTCAGAAGCTGCGGTTGTGATGCAATTATTGGTGTTATAGAGAAAACCTCCTACATAAATACACAGGAAGATGAAACTATTGACCCATAATTTCTGGCCTTCGTTTACGTCGGTAACAACTGGTGGACACAGTCTGAATGTGGACTCTTAAATGTTGCCGATCTGCCAAAATCTGGAAGGTAGTCCTCAGAGTGCAACGACGGAAATGCAACAGTAGTGAAGAAAATCATTAATTAGGATCGAAACATGACAATTGTCGACACAGTGCAGAAAACTGAAAGAAGATTTAACAGAATGTTACACAACAGACTGAACATAAGAAAAGTACGTGCCCGCCGGGTTCCGCTCCTGTTACACGTCAACAGAAGCAAGCTAGGGTAAATTGCTGTTGACAGTTGCTAAGAAAATGTCAGTCAGAAAATATTGACAGTAGATGAGGCTTTGATTCACCTTTATGACAGGCAATCCAATAGTTCTATCATGCAATAGAAACCCACGGGCTCTCCAACATGTCAACCTAAGAGCTTGCAGATATGCAGGTAACGTGACTCTGTCGGTGTCCTATTGAGAGATTATCCGTCTCATAACAACATGGTTAATAGACAATACTATGTGCATCTCCTGACTAAACTAAAAAAATATTGTGACAGAAAACGAGAGTTAAACTGCACTAAAACACATTTGTTTCAGGACAACGCGCCCTCTCACACAGCACGGCTTATCCGCCTGGCAATTAAGAATCTGAATATTGAATTTTTCCACCACCATAGTCTCATGATTTGGCTTCACCAGACTTTCCTTAAATCTAACTAAACAAATTACAGCGCACAGGAAATCATTCTGACAGTGGTGACGACATACTGATATGTAATGACTGGTTTAATTAAAAAAGAATAGGGTATTCTATTCCCAAGGTCGTTTCAAGATCACGCAGATGGCATAAACGTGTCAATTCAAGTGGTAGTTATATTGAAAAGGAAAACAGACTTTACTCAATTTAATTTCAGTTCTAAATGATGATTCTTCATATAATAGTAATAATAATAATAATAATAATAATAATAATACAAACATAAATAAAGTTTGAGTAGGTTTAAAGACAGATAGATAGGCGGACAGTTAGAGCATTGCTTTGCTGATCGGGCAGCTTCTGCAGCTTGTCTTGTTCCAGATGTAGAGGTGTTACCTTTCCTCTGGAGTGAACTAGGCAGGCCGAGAGAGGGATCATGCTGCATGGGCAACACATGATCTCTATATTTTAGCCCAGGCTTTGTGCTATGGAGAGGCAATAACTCCATCCCTGGTCTTAACCGTTCTCGGAATCAAAGCGAGAGGCAACTGTTACGGGTTATAAGTCCCTGTCAGTTGGCGTACACATTAGGCGCCACGCGTTGCCTCTGACGGTGGGAGACACATACAGGTGTCACTGATCAGCTACCGCCCGCCTCAAGCTAGGCACCCCCAGCCAATTGGGTGCTGATCCGCCACAGCCTGCCTGCTTCAATGGGTGCTTGGGGGTAGGACAAAATCTGAATCGCAGGCTGTAAAACCAATGCACCAGGTACTAATAAAAAGAAAAATAGAAACCTCAAGCTACGGCTTGCAACCTGGAACGTGAGAACCATGTGTCCAGGATTTTCCACTGACTTGACCAATATTAACGATGTGAGAAAAACGGCTGTGATTGATGCCGAACTCAATCGTCTTAACATTGATATTGCTGGCCTGCAGGAGACTCGCCTCGCTGAGGAAGGGTCACTCAGAGAAAACAATTACACATTTTTTTTTGTGAGGGTAGAGGGCAGGCAGAAAAAAGGCAACACGGTGTGGGCTTTGCAGTGAAGAATTCGCAACTGGGAATGATTGAAATTCCAGCAGGAGGAAATGAAAGACTATTATCCCTGCGCTTGGTAACCTCTTGTGGTTTTGCCACCATTATTACTGCATATGCACCGACACTCGATTCCTCTGATGATGTGAAGTAATCGTTCTATGAGGAGTTAGACTCCGTGATCAAGGCAGTTCCAAAATCTGACTACATTTATATGCTCGGTGATTTCAATGCTCGTGTGGGCAAGGACTCGAATTCATGGCCAGTGTGCTTTGGAAAATACAACATCGGTCTTCTTCTTCTTCAGCGTTCCGAGCCATTGAGGTTCTTTGCTGCAGACACAATCCGTCTCCATTCGTCTCTCTGGTGGACCTTCTCTTGCCAGTCGTTGATTCCAAGTGCTTGTAAGTCTGTATATGTATTATCTCTCCAACGTCTTCTTGGTCTACCTCGGGGTCTACGGTCATTTATTTCCTGAGTGTTTCCCTATTATCTTCAATTCTTTCCATATGCCCCAGCCATTGTAGTCTATTAGCCTTCATGATACCAGTGATTAGCGGGGACTTAAACAGATCATAAATGTCTTTGTTACTTCTTCTTTTCCACTCTCCACTTTGTGTATCCCTAATGGGTCCAAAGATGCGTCTTAAAATTTTGTTCTCAAAGGTTTGTAACAAGGCTTCGTCTCCTTTCGTTGTACTCCAGGTTTCAGATCCATACAGCACAACTGGTCTGATCAGTGTTTTGTATATTGTGATTTTGGTGTTACGAGATAGCGCATTTGATTTTAGTAGATGTTGTAGTGCATAGTATATCTTATTTCCAGAGTTGATTCTAGTTTGTATTTCTTCCCTTATGATGTTGGAGCAGTTGAAGATTGTACCCAGGTATTTGTATATTTCCGTTCTTTTAATGGTCATATTATCTATTTGTATGTGGCCAGAGTTTCTAGCCATTCCGTCTCTTGAAATTACCATATATTCTGTCTTATCTTGGTTGATAACCAGCCCCATCTGTTGGGCTTTTTCCTTTAAGTGACAACATCGGTCGCATGAATGAAAATGGGCAAAGGCTGTTGGAGCATTGCACCGGAAATGACCTATGTATTACAAACTCCTTTTTTAAAACAAAAGAGCTGCATAAGGTCACATGGAAACATCCAAGATCCGGCCATTGGCACCAGCCGGACTTCATCATCACACGGAGACAACATCTGAACCATATATTATTGACTCGAAGTTACCACAGTGCTGAGTGTGATACGGATCACTCTTTGGTTGTTGCAAGGGTTAAACCGAGATCAAAGAGAATCTACACAGCTAACCATAAATCTAGCCCCAGGATTAATATTATTAACACCCACGATCCTAAAAAGTGCTTTCAGTTTCAACAGCAACTTGAAGACGCTTTCACTGATACACCAGAAAATTGTACAGTAAATGAAAAGTGGGGTCAACTTAAGGAAACTCTTTATAAAACTGCCGTAGGGGTTTACGGCACTGTGGATCATAAGAGGCAGGACTGGTTTGCGGCAAACAGCCAGACTCTGCAGCCCTTGATTGATAAGAAGAAGATAGCTCTCTTAAGATACAAGGAAAGACCAACGCGTAACACTCTGAGTGAGCTAAAGCAAGCTAGGAAGGATGTGCAAAACGCTGCCAGGCAGTGTGCAAATAATTATTGGATCACATTATGTGAGTCCATTAAAAATAAAAAAGTGATAAGGGAAACATCAGAAGCATGTATGAAGGAATAAAGAAAGCCTGTGGTCCAGTGATCAAAAGTAGTGCACCATTGAAAACCTTGACTGGAGAAATCATAACTGATAAGAAACAGCAGATGGACAGATGGGTAGAGCACTATTTAGAGCTTTACTCAAATGAGACCAAACTAGCGGATGATGCCCTTAACGCCATAGAGGCTCTACCAACTCTTGACCACATGGACACATTTCCCACCATAACAGAAGTTAAGTGTGCTATAAATGAACTTGCATCTGGCAAGGTTCCAGGTAAGGATGGGATTCCAATAGAGGTTATCAGGAGTGGGCAAGACACACTCACTCTACAGATCCACAAGCTAATAGAGCTATGCTGGCGAGAAGGACAAGTCCCACAGGATTTCAAAGATTCAAGCATCATAACACTGTACAAGAACAAGGGCGATCGGAGCGACTGCAACAACTATAGGGGTATCTCACTTCTGTGTATTGTTGGAAAAGTATTTGCCAGAATTGTTCTGCGCAGACTTCAAGTCCTAGGAGATCAAGTCTACCCCGAATCACAGTGTAGCTTTCGACAGAACCGGTCTACCATTGATATGATAGTCTCATTGCGACAAATGCAAGAAAAATGCCGTGAACAGAATCAACCACTGTTTATTGCCTTCATCGACCTCACAAAGGCATTTGATTTGGTCAGTCGTGAGGGTCTGTTCAAGGCACTAAAGAAGATTGGCTGCCCACCAACTCTTCTGTCCATTGTGGAATCGTTCCACACAGGCATGACGGGTATAATCAAGTTTGATGGTGCAACTTCTGAAGAGTTTGAAATCAAGAGTGGAATTAATTAAGCAAGGTTGTGTACTAGCTCCCACCCTCTTTGGAATATACTTTTCACTTCTACTGAAATATGCCTTTCGTGATCAGGATGGTGGTATATACATTCACTCACGCTCAGATGGCGGCCTCTACAATGCTCAGAGATTGAATGCTAAGACCAAAATTAGGAGGGTACTGATCAGAGAGTTGCTTTTTGCAGATGATGCTACAGTTAGGACCCACACTGAGGAAGAATTGCAATGTCTACTATCTGCATTCCCCAATGCTTGTTCTGAATTTGGTTTAACAATTAGCAAAAAGAAGACACAGATTATGTCACAGGGTGCACATGGGGTACCATCAATCTTTATTGACGACGCCGAACTAGAGATGGTAGACCATTTTACATATCTAGGATCAGTGGTAAATATCAAATTATCCCTAGATCAGGAAATCAACATCCGCATTGGTAAGGCAGCAACAACAACGAACAGGTTAAGAAAAAGAGTCTGGAAGAACAGGAAGCTTACTGCCAAAACAAAAGTCCTTGTCTATCAAGCCTGTGTCCTTAGTACTCTTCTTTATGGCAGTGAAACCTGGAGAACTTACTCACACCAAGAGAAACATTTAAACAGCTTTCATATGCGGTGTCTGCGAAGAATTCTTGGTATTAAGTGGCAAGACAAAATCACAAATACTGAAGTATTGGAAAGATCTGGTTGTGTGACGGTTTATTCCATCCTCTTCGTAGACTTAGATGCATAGGACATCTTAGGAGGATGGATGATGGTAGAATACCAAAGGACATCTTTTTTGGTGAATTACAGATGGGTAAGAGATCTCAGGGTCGGCCTCTACTACGATACAAAGATGTGTGTAAGCGGGACATGATTGATACAGGTATTGATAATGCACAGTGGGAGCAAGTCGCCGCTGAATGTGTTGCATGGAGGGCGAAGATCAGAAATGGAATAAAGACAAAGGAGAAAATTATTGCAGATAAGTCACACAGCGAGCGTGTGAGACGTAAGATGGTGCATGATGGTGGAAATCACCACGTGTTCACATGCACCCACTGTGAACGGACATTTACAGCGCAAATTGGTCTTATCAGTCACATTCGCTACCGCCATAGGTACAAGTTATTATGCCCTTTTAAAGCACAAACTATCGTCTGTCAAGAGGGCAAGGTGCCAATGGTACCATGGAAAGACAGGAAAACCAATGAACAAGTCCTTCTAGAAACAAATGAAGATCGTAAACTGATTAGAGACATTAGACGTAGACAGTCAATTTTTTTTTGGCATGTTATGAGAAGAAATGAATTGGAGAACTTGGTGACAACTGGCAAGATCAAAGGGAAGAGACCAAGGGGAAGACCGAGAAGTAAATACCTGGATGGCTTGGCCACGTGCATGGTCGAGACAGGAACACAGAGCTGATCCACGACTCTGGTGATCGAGTGAGATGGCAGAACATGACCGCCCACACTTATCGGCATGGCACATGATGGATGGATGGATGGCGAGAAATAATGTGGTCAGAAAATTGAATTCAGGTAGTTTCCAGAACATGGGATGGTTGGATGACAAACCGAAAAATTTCAGATGAAATTTGGATACAAATACAGGGTGTCTGTGAAGTCTCACTACACTTTGTATGTGGAGGAAATTTGAAAAAAAAATGAAGTATATGATGTCATCATCAAAACTTTTGCTAAATAATTCATTAAAATAGTAACAATAGTCACTGCTATGGTCTAACGCTGTTTTGGGGAAGCTGGCAAATACCAATGAAATATTCATTATAACAGGTGTAGGAAATGTCCACAAGAGGCTTCAAAACATGGCTGTACACGTCTCTTCATATTGTCAAATATCTTCTGCAACGTGTCTGTTGTTTTTTCTTCAATGGTAATTCTGATTGCTTCTTTCCGGTACTCAATTGTGTGTACATTATTTTTGTAAACATTACCTTTCAAGAAACCCCATAGATAATAATCTAATGGAGTTAGGTCTCGAGAACGAGCAAGCCAATTTCCAGGTGATATTATATGATTTGCGAAAATTTCTTCCAAAAAACGCAGTTATGCTCAAGTACAGTGGTTCTTAACCTTTTATGGCCCATGCACTCTTTCATCATAAGTCAGAATGTCATTCCCCCCTTTCCAGCGAAAGAAAGAAGAAGAATTCCATCCCCCCTTTTACTAAATTGTCAGCCTCAAAAGGTGCATTCAGAATAACAGTTAAAATGTCAAAGAATTGTCACTTAATACACGACACCAGAATGCCAGAAATTGTGCTTCATAACACTCAACAGACAACCCGGATATTGGGACTGAAGCCATTTTGAGTCTGCCAGTCTGTGGTCTTAATATCCCCCCCCCCCCCCCCCCCCATGGAAACTCTAAAATTTCCCCCATGGGGGGAATTCCCCACAGGTTGAAAACCACAGCTCTACTGTATGTGCAGTTGCACCATCTTGCTGGAACCAGGCGTCTTCAATTTCCAGTTCATTCAGCTGTTCTGAAAAAAAGGGTTCCAGAATGTCAGTGCGGTACCGATCGGCATTTACTGTGTTGCTGAATACAATTGGTCCAATAAAACGTTTTCCACTGACGGTACACCATACCCCAATGTTTTCATTGTGTGTAGCGGCGCTTCATGAAATTCATTGGGATTAAAAGAGCTCTAAATACGATTGTTTTGACTATTAACATATCTAGATAGATGAAACCATGTCTCATTAGAGAAGAAACCACGAGTAGTAGTTGACTCTAGATTGGTTATCACACTCTCTTAGTTCAGATACAATAGAAATCACTTATGGATGAAAATTTAATCGTTGTTTAAGAATTATTTGCACTGTGCTCACTGATACGTTTACTTGTTGCGACATTTACCTTAAGGACTTGCTTGGACTTTTCAGGATTCTGTCTTAGATATCTAGACATGTTTATTCATATACAGCAGGCCAACCAGATTACGGAGCATCTTCCTCATTTCTCGTAGCAAGAAACTTATTCAACAAATTTCTAACCGTAATGCGACGAGGAGGTTGTTTATCAGGTGATCTTGCAATACATTTTGAACAACCATCCATGTGTATCGACCGCCATTTCGAAGCACTTGTTCAACCCAAAAAATTCTTTCTTCCGTTGATAACACCATTCCGTTTGGAGCGCAAAGAATTACTCCAGACAACGACAGCAATTCGCTGCATATTGCTTCACGATGGACCGCGGGGCACATCTTTGTGATGACATCATGTACTTTATTTTTCAATTTGTTCCACATACAAAGTATAGTGAGACTTTACAAGCACTCGTTGTGACCACTGAGGTTCAGTCAGTCGTTAGGCATGGCACTGGTTAACCCTATTATTCTCTCTCTAAATTTTGCATATCCCTTACAGGACGTTGCAGTCATCACCAGCATGTTTTCAGCTGCTGTTGATGTACTAGGCTACTTTTTACTTTCAGTAGTTTGCCATTGTTTTTTGAACGACCAGCTCATTACTCCTAAGTTACCAGCGTGGCGCGATCCGCTGCCGAATCTCGCGCAGCTGTTTTTCTCCACGTAGATATACGGGATTACGAACAACCACGTTAACCCCTTATCCAGTGAGACCGGCAAACCTATTATTATTTAATATGTATTAACAACATGGGCGAGCGTGTTGGTATAATGGCTAGGGCGTTAAGCTGACAAACGACGACCGGATGAGGGTTCAATAACTCCACTCGCCTTTCGCTACATGAGGGAAACACGGACCACTTATTCCTCCGTGAAATCAGGCCAAAAACTGTCATGACCGCAGTACTTGACAAACCCAACACAGGATGACGTTAAGGAACTGTTCATGTTTGTCAGAACGAGAGTGAGTGTTCTTGTCACATAAAATCTTGGAGGTCGATCGATGACAGAATGTTGCGCCAAACGTCCACAAACAGCCGGCATCCTTTAATGTGTGGTTGATCGAGGGAAGACTATAGCGCCATACATTTGCAGGCGGCAGGCATCCTTTGATGTGGTAGACGGACTGTCGGGATGTAGGTCGGCAGGATCTTTTGTTGTGGGGACAAGAATTCTCTAGATTACAGACCGGTAAGACTTTTTGAAGTACCGGGATGATTCCCCAGATGAAAGGGACAGCCAGTCAGTTGTTGACATTAAGTTGGAAAAGGAGAGAGAAAAATAACTTCTAGACTGTCTAGTGTCTGGAGTTTTATGACGTCACTCAGACCCAGTATTAAAACCGGTGGGATAAACAACTTTGGGGAAGTCGACCAAATGTTGTGAAACAACTAAGACGTGTTTGTTATTCTGAGTTCGATTCTGGAGAGGGACTACAGTGTCTTCTGTCGATTTACATTGGCGGACATGTTACCTTCGTATGATTTAGTAGTCCCAACTTTCAAACAGGAATAAATATATGGTAATTAATGAAATAAACCTACATTGGATTATTCTTAGGAAACGAGTGTAGTAATGTGCAATGATAGAACGTAGTATAAGAGCGTCGGCAACAGTAGCCTATCGCGTAGCTTAAACTAGCTGGTGTGAGATATTATTTAACTCAGTTAGTTAAGGACAATGTAGTGGGATAATATTTAGGGAGATTGAGGATGGTTGGGGGATGGGGGAAATGTCAAATGGTAGGATCTTCCAGTAAGGCATCTGCTGGGTTTCTGCCCTTTTCCTTTAGTCTTTCCTTGTCTTACCATGACTCAGACCGATGTGATGATATTCTCGGCATTATGACAGAGGTTGGTTCTCTGTTATATATCTGAGTGCTGCCGTCGGCCTACACTCACCTAATAAAGGTCGGAATCGGGTTGCTCTCACCAGGTGTGTTATCTCTTCAACAGATTCCACTAGGTTTACCACGAAGCTAGAAGAAAAGTCATGGCTCGAGCATTGAAGGCAGAGTTTACTAAGAGGCTTTTGCACTGGGCCAATAACCCAGAGGGTCTGCAGGAACCTGGCCTCTGCTGAGCAGGAAACGATGGTTATTTAAGTGTGTTTCCTGAGTGATAGTTTACATCACAGTAAAATCAAGACACTGACAATAACACCAGTACCAGGAACACTAGTAGATATAAATACCGGGAAAATTAACATTTTGAGTTACAATTGGTGAATTCCTATCATTACCAATTAACAAAGTGTGTTACAAGTGGGGAATTCCTATGACCAGTTAAATACTAACATTGAGTTTTCCAAAGTGACAGTAACAGTATTTTTAGGATTCTCTGATCACAGAATTTTTATGAACAGAGTAGTTACACTGTGTGTGTTAGATTGATGATCAATATTGGACTGTTTCCACTATTGATGACCAAGCATCCGGATTGTCCAAGAGCTATCGGAGGAAGTCGACACTTGGCCTGAGAGACACATCATTTGGGTGAGGTCTTCTGTCCATCAAATATGGTGCTGTTGTGTGGCCAGTACAGTGAGGAAACAGACTTTGCTCCTGAGCTATTCGGTCTGACTCTACATACACACTAGATTATACGACAGACATTCTAACATACACTTTGCACATAAATAACACTTTTCTCTATTAAACTAATTTGTTGTTTTTGTTAGAGCCAGTGTTGTGTAGTGTGTTTTGGGAAAAGAATGAGAGGGGGCTTGGTTCAGTAGTAAGAGAGAGAGAGAGAGAGAGAGAGAGAGAGAGAGAGAGAGACAGAGAGAGAGAGAGACAGAGAGAGAGAGAGAGAGAGAGAGAGAGAGAGAGAAAGAGAGTGTGTGATTCAGAGACTGACGGGGTGTTGTGGACTGAAAGCTGGGAGATCCTCAAGATATTGATATGGGGTTAAAAGAATGTTGGTGTTGATTCTCCTCACCCCAGGGACGACATATATATATATATATATATATATATATATATATATATATATATATATATATATATATATATATATATATATATATACGACATTACTGGGGGCTCGACACGGGATATTTCGACACGGGATATTTTGACACGGGATATCACGACACGGGATATTTTGACATGGGATATCTTGACACGGGATTGCCTGACACGGGATATCTTGACACGGGATTGCCTGTCACGGGATATCTTGACACGGGATTGCCTGACACGGGATATCTGGACACGGGATCGTTTGACACGGGATATCTCGACACGGGACGGTGATATCAGATTAATGAGGATCCAGCTAGGGTGAATGTGGATAGGAGTTAAGACACATATCTTACTTATTCACACTTCACACGTGTACATAGGTCTTTGTTCCTAATTCTACTCTGTCATTGAGAGATTGTTTTGTGTTGTGCTGTGTGGTGTTAAATATATAGATAAAATTTAACTAGTGAATATCTATATATTGTTTAGAGAAATTTACACTCAACCTGCTGACTCACCTCTCTGAAATATGGCCACTCCTAAGTTAGATTTGGCAGAACTAAGGGCAAGGTGGGAAGGAATGGGCTTGTCGGGTTCTGCACTAACAGATTACATACAGGAGGTGGAGATAGATTTTCGTCAAGCAGAAAGGGAAGATCGGAAGGCTGAGATGGAATTAAGAAAGATGGAGTTAGAGACTAAGAGAATAGAAGCTCAGCAAGCCACTAAAAGGTTAGAACTGGAAGCTGAGCAAGCTGCTAGGAAACTTGAAGCTGAGCAAGCTGTTAAGAAACTTGAAGCTGAACAAGCTGTTAAGAAACTTGAAGCTGAACAAGCTGTTAAGAAACTTGAAGCGGAGCAAGCTGCTAAGAGGTTGGAAGCTGAACAAGAAGCTCAGAAAAGGGAGCATGAGTACCGAATGCGGGAACTCGAGCTTAAGAGACAATCTAGGGGGGAAACTGAGGGAGCAGTGGGAGGTTCCTCTCTTCCTGGCTCAACCGCAGTGGATGGACATAGCAACCATTCTATGAAGTTTCCTTTGGCTGTCTATGAAGAAGACAAAGAGAAGATCGACCAGTACTTACAACGCTTCGAGGCCATGTCTGTTGCTATGGGTCTGGATCGTGACAAATGGTGTCTTAAGTTGTCCCAAGGATTACGCGGGACAGGTTACGAGGTCTATTATCGCCTGCCGCCAGGACACGAGAACAATTACGATGAAGTGAAAACGGCTCTGCTGAAACGTTTCGAAGTTACGTCACATACCTACCGGAAAAAATTTCAGGCAGCAAAACGAGAACAGGGAGAGTTGCTTGCCGCCTACAGTCTGCGTCTGAAATTCTATCTCCATAAGTGGGTGGAATTGGCTGGGTTCACCCATGACTATGAGAGTCTGGAAGAGCTCATGGTAGTCGACCAGATGCGACAGCAAATGTCGGAACCTCTCAAGACATTCTTGGGAGAATAAGGGGGGGGGGAGGGGGACGGCTTGATGTGGTGAATAAGTTAGCAGAAAGATTCGTTGAAGTCCATGGGGAGGCGGAAGAAACCTGTACACCAAGCACCAAAGGTCAGGAGAAACACGACCGGAAGAAATTCGAAGGCTCAGAAACAAAGAAAGTGGATCCATATATGAAGACTTCAGAGGAGAGTCTAGAGAAGACGAAGGATGGGAGACAGAGCCCACCCAACTCTCAACCGAAACGACAGTGGTCTGAGAAGTGGTGTTCGATCTGCAAGTCGCCCTCTCACAACACGAAAGACTGCAGATCGAAAATGAAAAGCTCTCACTTCGCGGCCTGCCGCGTGGCACCAAGGAGGGTTGCCACCGAATAGGTCGAGATCGTCAAAGGAACTCTGGACCAGGAGAGACCACCTGCGAAATCCAGATAGGGGAAGAACTGAAAAGTTTCCCCAGGCATCTCCTTCAGAAATATGAGGAGAGATCCGATGAAAAATCTTCTCACCTTAGGGTGATGGCAGCCATTGTGAAAAGGGTTACGGGTCCAGACGAAGACCAGAGATCCCAAGTACTACATAGGAGGACCTATGGGAACGTACGGGATAGGTCTGATTTTCCAGCCGAAGAGAGGAGGGAAATCACACGTCAGGGAGAGACCCATAGTGAGAGATTCGCTAGTATCCCAGTTCAGAAGGGGTGGGTAACGTCGAGAACGGCGCGAGATACCCGAGACTCCAACCAAAGATTGGCTGACCAGATCCAATATCGACCGAGATGGGCCTGGAAGCAAAAAACCAGAAGTTTTGGGGAAGACGATTCTGTCCATCGAGGACGATACCGCAGATTCCAGGATGCAAAGCTTGGGGAAAATAAGCGGATAGGGAGACACTGTTACAGTCAGGATGGGATGATCCGTCTGTATTGTGAGTCGTCGCTTACGCAAGTCGGAAGTTGGATGACCGAACGTACAGGGGCGATGTGCCAACACTAGTGTCTGTCATGATGAGGATTAGACTGTCGGTGAGATCGCCTAATTGACGGGGGAGATAATACCTTGGAGGGTACAGGCAGACCATCAACATTGGGTGTGCTGAGCCATCTCCCAGAAACTGAGGAAGAGGAACAGATCATCTGGATTGAACCTCCAAGGAGAAAGAGTTGATGCGGACTACTCTCTTAAGAGGGGGGCCTATGTCACATAAAATCTTGTTGGTCGATCGATGGAAGAATGTTGCGCCAAACGTCCACAAACAGCCGGCATCCTTTAATGTGTGGTTGATCGAGGGAAGACTATAGCGCCATACATTTGCAGGCGGTAGCCATCCTTTGATGTGGTAGACGGACTGTCGGGATGTAGGTCGGCAAGATCTTTTGTTGTGGGGACAAGAATTCTCTAGATTACATGCCGGTAAGACTTTTTGAAGTACCGGGATGATTCCCCAGATGAAAGGGACAGCCAGTCACTTGTTGACATTAAGTTGGAAAGGGAGAGAGAAAAATAACTTCTAGACTGTCTAGTGTCTGGAGTTTTATGACGTCACTCAGACCCAGTATTAAAACCGGTGGGATAAACAACTTTGGGGAAGTCGACCAAATGTTGGAAACAACTAAGGCGTGTGTGTTATTCTGAGTTCGATTCTTGAGAGGGACTACAGTGTCTTCTGTCGATTTACATTGGCCGACATGTTACCTTCGTGTGATTTAGTAGTCCCAATTTTCAAACCGGAATAAATATATGGTAATTAATGAAATAAACCTACATTGGATTATTCTTAGGAATCGAGTGTAGTAATGTGCATTGATAGAACGTAGTATAAGAGCGTCGGCAACAGTAGCCTATCGCGTAGCTTAAACTAGCTGGTGTGAGATATTATTTAACTCAGTGAGTTAAGGACAATGTAGTGGGATAATATTTAGGGAGATTGAGGATGGTTGGGGGGATGGGGGAAATGTCAAATGGTAGGATCTTCCAGTAGGGCATCTGCTGGGTTTCTGCCCTTTTCCTTTAGTCTTTCCTTGTCTTACCATGACTCAGACCGATGTGATGAGCTCCTCGGCCTTATGACAGAGGTTGATTCTCTGTTATATATCTGAGTGTTGCCGTCGGCCTACACTCACCTAATAAAGGTCGGAATCGGGTTGCTCTCACCAGGTGTGTTCCCTCTTCAACAGATTCCACTAGGTTTACCAAGAAGCTAGAAGAAAAGTCATGGCTCGAGCATTGAAGGCAGAGTTTACTAAGAGGCCTTTGCACTGGGCCCATAACCCAGAGGGTCTGCAGGAATCTGTCTTCTGCTGAGCAGGAAACGATGATTATTTAAGTGTGTTTCCTGAGTGATAGTTTACATCACAGTAAAATCAAGACACTGACAATAACACCAGTACCAGGAACACTAGTAGATATAAATACCGGGAAAATTAACATTTTGAGTTACAATTGGTGAATTCCTATCATTACCAATTAACAGTGTGTGTTACAATTGGGGAATTCCTATGACCAGTTAAATACTAACATTGAGTTTTCCAAAGTGACAGTAACAGTATTTTTAGGATTCTCTGATCACAGAATTTTTATGAACAGAGTAGTTACACTGTGTGTGTTAGATTGATGATCAATATTGGACTGTTTCCACTATTGATGACCAAGCATCCGGATTGTCCAAGAGCTATCGGAGGAAGTCGACACTTGGCCTGAGAGACACATCATTTGGGTGAGGTCTTCTGTCCATCAAATATGGTGCTGTTGTGTGGCCAGTACAGTGAGGAAACAGACTTTGCTCCTGAGCTATTCGGTCTGACTCTACATACACACTAGATTATACGACAGACATTCTACACATACACTTTGCACATGCATAACACTTTTCTCTATTAAACTAATTTGTTGTTTTTGTTAGAGCCAGTGTTGTGTAGTGTGTTTTAGGAAAAGACTGAGAGGGGGCTTGGTTCAGTAGTAAGAGAGAGAGAGAGAGAGAGAGAGAGAGAGAGAGAAGAGAGAGAGAGAGAGAGAGAGAGAGAGAGAGAGAGAGAGAGAGAGAGAGAGAGAGAGAGAGAGAGAGAGAGTGATCCAGATACTGACGGGGTGTTGTGGACTGAAAGCTGGGAGATCCTCAAGATATTGATATGGGGTTAAAAGAATGTCGGTGTTGATTCCCCTCACCCCAGGGACGACACATATATGTATAATACGACAGTTATCATTTCATCATAAGCTCGGAACGAACGAACGAACGAACTTTATTTTAAAAGGGTAACAAATTGGGCACGCAGGCCCGTCTTACATTCGGCCCTTTCGATCACTCATCTTTCATTCATCAAATGTGCATGTTACATTTACATAGGTATAAAAATAAAACATTGTCAAATCGGAATCCTGAAGTAAGTAGGAAAATTTTTTCCAATTTTCATTTTCTCTTCACTGCTTTCATTTCTTTTCATTTTTTAAATTCTTCTTGTCCTGTCGTCATGTTTTAATGTAGTCACAGGAGATCTCCGTGACTATATGTTGAGTTTTGTGAATGTGTTTGTTTGCTGATGAAGACTAATCGCCGCAACGTAATGTATGTGCCGTAATTCTGTTATGTAAAGCTGCACTACTTTGTGTAATTGTATATTGTTTACATCATAAGACTGAATGCATCAGGCGTGAAAAGCAGATCGACTGGATTTATCCAGTGGATGGAGAGTAGAACGAATGTGACAGATAGGTCTGCTAATGTGAAGTTAACATGTTGAAACGCGGAGCGAAGTATTTGTGATATATGACAGTCATATTCTCGAGTTATCCACTTGTACCAGTTGTAGATCCTTTGACAACCCCTAGTAGTATCGTCCACAAGTACCCTCGCTACTCAGAGTAACCTTAACAGAGCTGCGTACCTCACGCGCTATAGATTCTGTTTTTTCTGTATGTTCCATATTTGAATAAACTTATTGCCTGACATATTTCCGTGCATCTCATCAGGTGTCTACTGCAGAAGTCGCAACATAAAGCAAAGTAATTAATCCTTCAAGTTGCAATAAACAACACATATATTCCCATGGTAAGTTTAAACGGTCTACCACGGTAATTTTACAATGACAATCACGTCCTTTTGTTTACACAGTAGTGGCTTGGCAATAAAGTCGCAAGTGCCTCAGCAAATGTTAAAATTCGTCCACATGTGTACAGGCGTGTGTCTGCATTATTCAATATCACTATGAGAAAACATTGTTTTGAATATCTTCCATGTGTATAAGCTACTGAACGTAAATTTGCCTAGTCAATGACAAACTTGGCAAAATCGCTGGGATTGATTGCCACGTCCTGTTTTTTAAAGCCGACTCAGGCAATACCAACACCACGTTCAAAGTTCTCTTAAGTCTCACAAACCTGCTCTGTGGCTAAAGGGTTACCAATGCAATTCGTAGTCCCACATGTCACGTTCGAAACAGATGCTGGCGATTTGGAAGCAGGCCGCCTTTCATTGGTATGAGCGGTATGCATGCCGGTGGTTCAGAAATCAAAGGCAAACCACTGCCCAGGAATCACAAACAGTTGACCACAGCGTCCTGCAAAGGGCATGCAGCATTTTTAAATTGATTTATTGCCGAAGGGTTATATACCGCCAAATGTGATATTCCATTTGGACAGAAGGGCGATATATCGCCATCCTAGAATCATCGTGTTATTTATTTCGTTTCGCGGTATCCTGCTCAATTTTAATGCTCAGTGAACGTAAATTTAGATTGCAATACTTCTTCATTTGAATTGGTTTGGTCCAAACTTACTTGTTTGTTTGGCACTGAGTCGGTTAAAAGTGATCACTTCGAATACGAAGAAACGATACCATTATAGGATAAAACAAGCTATGAAAATTGTGTCGGTCCCCATATAATTATGTTAAGACAGCCGCGGCGTGGGAAACTTATTTTAACATCGGCCTTTAAAAAAAAAACAAAACAACAACAACAACAGCAACAACAACAACAACAACTGTTATCTGCATTAACAAAATAACTTGCAAGAAATAAGAAGAGAAAAAGTATCATTGTTGCGTATTAACAATAAAGGAGAGGAAAGACGTCGAGAAGCGAAGATAACAGGAAAAATGCACTATATAATAATTACGCGAGTGATATAATTATTGCCCCGTGTCTGTGAACAACTCCGTGGCCTGTCTGCTTGTGGAGAGGTTGCTAAGAAAAATTATAATGAAGTAGATTTAGTAGCAGACAAGATGGCCGCTTCTTCAAAGGACCGAGTCGAGTTCCGCAAGGGGCGATAATTAATTACAAATGCTTGCCTGGAAAGAAGAGACGCGAAAGAACAAATTGAATTCCTGACAATCCTGAGAACATTGCCTGGAGAAATGTAGGTCAATCACTCTTGGTCCATAGTCAGGTATAGTAAAAGGTATTTGCTTAGTTGAGCATTATCATCATGTGCCGTGCCAGTACACATGACGAATCATGCATGTCTCGTAGTTTAACTCGACACCAATAGTCAGGAAAAAAGACCTGGCCTGAAAATGTTACAGTTAAAATAATGATATAGTCTGCGTGGCCAAGCCGTCTGCCACGCGCTCCGAATGTTGTGGGTTCGATTCCTGGCTAGGTCTTTCGGTTCACAAGTGCATTTTTCTCGGGGACACCTGGGGGTCGTCGCTGGAGTTACGGAGTTCGTGCTTTATGCGACGCTGTTGGCAGGACGCTCGACGGAAAGAGACCGAGCCATATGGGATAAAACCCGGGGCAATGAAGTCGATCCTCACGACTTTTAAAACATTGTAAAAATAATGATATGATGTCACGCCGGCCGATTCTACTCCCCAGAATATTTCCTGGTACACACATTAGGCTGGCTGAACCAAGGAGCCCTTGTGAACTTGAAACAGAACATTCCCGCTTGCATGGAGATTCGAACGCCAGATCTCCGGACCGGCCGGCTAGCGTGCTAGCCACTAGGCCACCGCAATTCCCATACTCCCAGTAAACACTCTGGTAAGCCGTGTGTGTGTGTGTGGGGGGGGGGGACAAGGGGGGGATTTCTGGGGTGAAGTGGTTAAACCGTCAGCCTTGCGCTTCGAAGGTAGCGAGTTCGATTCCGGCTTCATCATTCAGTTCACCAGTACAGTTTTCTCTGAGATCCCTGGGGGGTCCTCGCGGGGTCCACTATTTTCAGAGGTTTTCTGCAGGCCGCACTGTGGAAAGAGACCATGCCTTATGTGATAAAACCCGGTGCAATGTCTAGTCTGTAAACCTTTCAGCCGTGCATTGACCTTCTGTTCACTGCGGTATCTAGTAAGCAATCGGTCTGTTCAGAGAAACAAACACACTTTCAGGCTCAAGACCACCCCCCCCCCACCCTTTCCTCTCTCTATCTCTCTCTCTCTCTCTCTCTCTTCTCTCTCTCTCTCTCTTTCTCACACACACACACGCATACACACAAACACACACACACACACACACACACATCTCCTGCCTACACTGCAAGGTACTAAAGGCAGCACATGACAGTTTTCTTTTGACACTCTTATACAAGTCGATACATGAGTTTGCCAGAGCAATAGTGTCCTCATGATATAACATCACTACAGCCGCTCTGGCTGACACTTACATATCTATAGGTCTACCACTGGATGTTCTCTCTGAACATATCTCCAGGCTCTACCACTGGATGGTCTCTTTGAATATATCTCCAGGGTCTACCACTGGATACTCTCTCTGAACATATCTCCAGGGTCTACCATTGGATACTCTCTCTGAACATATCTCCAGGGTCTACCACTGGATACTCTCTCTGAACATATCTCCAGGGTCAACCACTGGATGCATTCCCTGAACATATCTCCAGGGTCTACCACTGGATACTCTCTCTGAACATATCTCCAGGGTCTACCACTGGATACTCTATCTGAACATATCTCCAGGGTCAACCATTGGATACTCTCTCTGAACATATCTCCAGGCCCTACCACTGGATACTCTCTCTGAACATATCTCCAGGGTCTACCACTGGATACTCTCTCTGAACATATCTCCAGGCCCTACCACTGGATACTCTCTCTGAACATATCTCCAGGCCCTACCACTGGATACTCTCTCTGAACATATCTCCAGGGTCTACCACTGGATACTCTCTCTGAACATATCTCCAGGCCCTACCACTGGATACTCTCTCTGAACATATCTCCAGGCCCTACCACTGGATACTCTCTCTGAACATATCTCCAGGGTCTACCACTGGATGCTCTCTCTGAACATATCTCCAGGCCCTACCACTGGATACTCTCTCTGAACATATCTCCAGGGTCAACCACTGGATACTCTCTCTGAACATATCTCCAGGGTCTACCACTGGATACTCTCTCTGAACATATCTCCAGGCCCTACCACTGGATACTCTCTCTGAACATATCTCCAGGGTCTACCACTGGATACTCTCTCTGAACATATCTCCAGGGTCAACCACTGGATACTCTCTCTGAACATATTTCCAGGGTCTACCACTGGATACTCTCTCTGAACATATCTCCAGGGTCAACCACTGGATACTCTCTCTGAACATATTTCCAGGGTAAACCACTGGATGCTCTCTCTGAACATATCTCCAGGCCCTACCACTGGATACTCTCTCTGAACATATCTCCAGGCCCTACCATTGGATACTCTCTCTAAACATATCTCCAGGGTCTACCACTGGATACTCTCTCTGAACATATCTCCAGGGTCAACCACTGGATGCATTCCCTGAACATATCTCCAGGGTCTACCATTGGATACTCTCTCTGAACATATCTCCAGGCCCTACCACTGGATACTCTTTCTGAACATATCTCCAGGATTTACCATTGGATACTCTCTCTGAACATATATCCAGGGTCAACCACTGGATGCTCTCTCTGAACATATCTCCAGGGTCAACCACTGGATGCATTCCCTGAACATATCTCCAGGGTCTACCATTGGATACTCTCTCTGAACATATCTCCAGGCCCTACCACTGGATACTCTCTCTGAACATATCTCCAGGGTCTACCATTGGATACTCTCTCTGAACATATCTCCAGGGTCTACCATTGGATACTCTCTCTGAACATATCTCCAGGGTCTACCACTGGATGCACTCCCTGAACATATCTCCAGGGTCTACCATTGGATACTCTCTCTGAACATATCTCCAGGGTCAACCACTGGATGCTCTCTCTGAACATATCTCCAGGGTCAACCACTGGATGCTCTCTCTGAACATATCTCCAGGGTCTACCATTGGATACTCTCTCTGAACATATCTCCAGGGTCTACCACTGGATGCACTCCCTGAACATATCTCCAGGGTCTACCATTGGATACTCTCTCTGAACATATCTCCAGGGTCAACCACTGGATGCTCTCTCTGAACATATCTCCAGGGTCTACCATTGGATACTCTCTCTGAACATATCTCCAGGGTCTACCACTGGATGCACTCCCTGAACATATCTCCAGGGTCTACCATTGGATACTCTCTCTGAACATATCTCCAGGGTCTACCATTGGATACTCTCTCTGAACATATCTCCAGGCCCTACCATTGGATACTCTCTCTGAACATATCTCCAGGGTCTACCATTGGATACTCTCTCTGAACATATCTCCAGGGTCTACCACTGGATACTCTCTCTGAACATATCTCCAGGGTCAACCACTGGATACTCTCTCTGAACATATCTCTAGGGTCTACCACTGGATACTCTCTCTGAACATATCTCCAGGGTCTACCACTGGATACTCTCTCTGAACATATCTCCAGGCCCTACCACTGTATACTCTCTCTGAACATATCTCCAGGCCCTACCATTGGATACTCTCTCTGAACATATCTCCAGGGTCTACCACTGGATGCTCTCTCTGAACATATCTCCAGGGTCTACCTGTCGCATAAATAAACTTGAGATTCGATCAATGACAAACAAGACCCAACATAAGTCTGAAAAAACAACCGACTCTTTGATGTACAGACTGAGAAAAATACGTCGTTAAAACTGTTTACATAGGATCGGCATTTCTAACGGGGAAGCCAAACACGTCGCGTCAGAATGTCTACATCTGGTCGGCGAATCTGTATGATGTGGATTGTTCGGAACAAATACGTCACGTTACAATGTCTACACCGGTCGGCATTTTGTTAACAAAATTGTTGCTCGAGACGAACAACGGCGTCATTTGTCTGCCACGGCGGTAGTGGGCTTTGAAGTGATAAACGGAGAGTCTGGAAAACAGGCGGGATGGAGTCTCTGATGTGGGGAATTCTCTGGTTCCCGGACGGGCTGGAATTTCCCCAAATGAAAGCAAATTTGACCGCGGGTTGACTCCAGTTAGTCTAGAACAGGAGGAGGAACCAGACTCTGGACTGGTAAGCGTCTGGACTTTTTGGTGACGTCACTCACAGCCCAATATAAAAAGCGTTGCAGTAAAAAAGAGGAGTGAGTTGACCAGATTTCTGAAGTTGGAAAGAGCGATGCAGTATTCCGAGTTGTGTTACATAAAAGAAACTAGGGGTGTCAAAGTGTTGATAGTTATCGGCGGACATAGATCCAGTCTGTGATCGCCTAGTTTCGATTAGCAACTGGAATAGGCATATGGTGGGCTATTAATCATATCTAACTTAGAGTATGATTAGCAATAGAGTACAGTACTGTGCGGTGATATAATGTATTATAGGTGCGTGATATAATGTATTATAGGTGTGATGATATAATGTTTTATGATTAGTGATAGAATGTTCTATAAGTGCGGTGCTAGAAAGTATCATCTAAGCGTCGGCACTAGTATTCTATTGTGTGGCTTCAACTAGCTTGTGTGATATATCATTTTACTCAGGGAGTTGAGGACAATGTAGTGGAATAATAATTAGAGAGATTAAGGGTGGTTGAGAGGGAGGAGAGGAATGTGAAATGGTAGGATCTTCCAGTAGGGCATCTGCTGGGTTTCTACCCGTTCCTTTATTCTTTCCTGGTGTTGCCATGTCTCAGATCAAATGATGAGTTATTTGGCCGTATGACAGAGATCGGATCTTCGAATCGTATGACAGAGATCGGATCTCTGTTATAGATCTGAGTGCTGCTATTGGCCTACACTCACCTAATTCCGGCCAGGATTGAGTTGCCCTCACCATAGTCTTCTCTATTCTACAGGTTCCATTTACAGGTCCACGTATGTGTGCTATGATTTTGACCATTGAAGCTAACACATTTTAGAAGATGATGGCTCAGAATTTGAAGACAGAAGTTGCTGAGAGGCCACTACATTGGGCTTATACCCAAGTTGGTTTGCGGGAACCTGACTTCTGCTGAGCAGGATATGCTGATGATACCTATGTTTTAGCAAGTGATAGGTGTATCACTGAACAGTCAGAACATTATATATATTCTACATATACAACACTGATACCAGAAACAGTCATATAAATATTATACTGATACCTGGAACATTCAGATTGTGTTGTAAATATGGGGAATCTTTAAAACCAGTGACACTAGATCAAGTAAGATTTCCCCAGTAACAGTGACAATAGTGTTAGAATTTTTTAATTAACATTCGGTTAAATAACAGAGGAAATCCATAGTGTAAAACAGATTGAATACTCTCATTAGACAGTGTTTGTCATGGGTGTCCAAGCATCCTAGTGGTTCAAGAGACAACGGAGGAAGTCTTCACGTGACCGGAGGAGCATCACCTTGGTGAGGTTGCTTGTCTGGACTGAATGGTGTGTTCTCAGCACAGTGATGTGAATGACTATACTCCTGAACACTGATCTGAGTCTACAGACACTTTAGAGAACACGTCACACATTCTACACTTTATATGTATACACACACACTTCTCCTACATATACTCTTTGCTTTAATAAATTTCTTGTTTTTATTTGTTGAAGCAAGAGTTGTTAAGTATGTTATGTTGGGGAAGAATGAGAAGGGGCATGATCCAGTTGTGAGTAAGAGTGAGAAGAAGGTGTCTTCAGATTGAGGGAGTGTTGTGGACGGAGTCTACTGGATATCTCCAGGATAGTGATATTGAAATAAAAGAAATGTGGGTGTTGATTCCTCTCACTCCAGGGACGACACTAAAGTGGTAAAGAAGAGCAAATAACTACTACATTCATTATTTACACACACGACATTTATTGGAGGCTCGTAAACGTTATCTTTTGACAGCGGGATCTTTCGTACAAGGGATCTTTATACAACGGGATCTTTCATAAACGGGGTCTTTTAACACGGGATCTTTTGACACGGGATCTTTAGTTAGAGGATGGAGATATCCTATTAGTGAGAATCCAGCTAGAGTGAATGTGGATAGGGGTTAGGACTTATCTTACCTGTTCACACTTCACACGTCTGCATAGGTCTGTGGTCCTGATTCTACTCTTGTCACTGAGTGATTGTGTTGTGTTGTGTGGTGTGTTATAAAATATATAGATTAATTGTATTTGATCATTATCTATATATTTGTTTAGAGATAATCTATACTCTATCTGCTGAGTTACCTCTCTGAAAAATGGCTACTCCTAAACTGACTACGGCAGAACTAAGGGCAAAGGGGGAAGAAATGGGATTATCGGGTTCTGCCCTAACAGATTACATACAGGAGGTGGAGAGGGAGTATCGTCAAGCAGAAAGGGAAGATCGAAAGGCTGAGTTGGAATTGAGAAGGATGGAGTTAGAGCAAGCAGCTAAGAAATTGGAAGCAGAACAAGCTGCTAGGCAATTTGAAGCTGAGCAAACTGCTAAGAAATTGGAAGCAGAACAAGCTGCTAAGAAATGGGAAGCAGAGCAAGCCATGAGAAGGCTGGAAATTGAAGCTGAGCAGGCAGCTAAAAAAGTGGAAACAGAGCAAGCTGCTAAGAAACTTGAGGTTGAGCAAGCTGCTACGCAACGGGAAGCTGAACAAGAAGCTCAGAAAAGGGAGCACGAGTACCGGATGCGGGAACTTGAGCTCAAGAGGCAATCTAGTGGGGAAACTGAGGGAGCAGTGGGAGGTTCATCTCTCCCTGGCTCAACACCAGTAGGTGGACATAGCTACCATGCTATGAAGTTCCCTCTAGCGATCTACGAGGAGGACAAAGAGAAGATTGACCAGTACCTTCAACGCTTCGAGGCTATGTCGGTTGCAATGGGTCTGGAGCGTGACAAATGGAATCTCAAGCTATCCCAGGGTTTACGCGGGACCGGTTACGAGGTTTATTCTCGCCTGCCACCAGGACATGAGAACAATTATGACGAGTTGAAGACGGCTCTGCTGAAACGATTCGAAGTTACGTCACATACCTACCGGAAAAAATTTCGAGGAGCGAAACGAGAACCGGGGGAGTTGTTCGCCGCCTATAGTCTGCGTCTGAAAGCCTATCTCCATAAGTGGATGGATTTGGCTGGGTTCGCGCATGACTATGAGAGTCTGGAAGAGCTCATGGTAGTCGACCAGATGCGGAAGCAAATGTCGAAACCTCTCAGGACATTCTTGGGAGAACAAGGGGCGGAACGAATCGACATGGTGACGAAATTGGCAGAACGGTTCGTCGAGGTCCATGGGGAGGCAGCAGAAAACCTTTCTACTAACACCAAAAGTCAGGAAAAACCTAACCTGAAGAAAGCCAAGAGCACAGGAACTAAGAAGGTGGAACCATATGTCAAAACTTCAGAGGAGAGTTTGGAGAAGACGAAGGGGGAAAGCAAGAGCACTTCGAGCTCTACACAAAAACGACCATGGTCGGAAAAGTGGTGTGCGATTTGTAAGTCACCTTCTCACAATAAGAAGGATTGCAAATCAAAGGCTAAGAACCCTCACTTCGCGGCATGTCAAGTGACTTCAAAGCAGGTGGACACTGACAATGCCAAGGTAGACAAGGAAGCTCACCAGCAGGAGAGCTCACTAAAGTCCGGCACTAGAAAATCTAGGACAGGGAAATGGTGCAAACACTGCAGGTCGAATACGCACAATGCTATTGACTGCAGGGGAAAGTCAGGAGACACTCAATTCGTCGTGTGCCCCGGGAAACCTAAGGTGGAGCCCACCGAACAGGTCGAGGCCGAGAGAGAGACTCCAGACCAGGAAAAACCACCTGTAGTGGAATTGGTAGAAGTTAACGGGCGTCAAGTGGAGTGTTTATACGACACAGGACTGGACGGGGAGGCCGTGATTTCCGCGGATCTGGAACATCCAGAACAATTCACATGTGAAACCATGGAGATACAGCCTGCACAGAAGAGTGCTGTAGCCATGAAATTGCCCATTGCCAGAGTGGAGATTCGGTCAAGATATGTCACCGGCACCATCAAGGCCGCGGTGTTGACCGATCCCATTTTCCCCGTAATCCTCGGTTGCCGGTATGTCTTTCTGGGAATGCCCAGGGAGCCAATCCATATGGGAGCAATACAGACTCGCTCTCAGACGAAAACGGATGAGGCAGAAGCAAATGTGACTAACCCACTGCCAGGGGAGTTGCGAACTGCCCAGAGTGAGGATGCTACTCTACGTCCTTGCTACAAAAAGCTGCAGAAAAGTGCTGATCCACCCAAACGGGGGCAGTACTATATGAAGAATAGGATACTCTACAGGAGAACCGGAAGGGGAGACAACCTACATGGTCAGTTGGTGGTCCCGAAGGCCCACCGCTCCCAGATTCTTCATATGGGGCATACCATCTCATTCAGTGGGCATATGGGTATTGCCGCCACGATGCAGCGAATTTCCTGCCATTACTATTGGCCGGGAATGACAGGTGATGTGCGTCGGTATGTGAAGTCATGCCCTGAGTGCCAGAGGGTGGCACCGAAACACTGGACAGCACCGGTGGTCTTGGGTGAAATGCCCATCATGAACTCCCCTTTCGAGAGGGTAGCCATCGATATCGTGGATCCACTTCCTAGGACAAGGAAAAGGAACATGTACATACTCACCATGGTGGATTGCTGTACAATGTGGGGTGAAACCATACCGTTGACCACGATTGAATCGAAACGAGTGGCGGACGCACTAATGGAGGCCTTTACAAGATTAGGCTTTCCTGATCAAATACTGACGGACAATGGGTCCCAGTTTTGTGGAAAACTTATGGAGGAGGTATTTAGGGTGTTCCACGCTAACCATATCCATACCAGCCCTTACCACCCTCAAGCCAATGGACAAGTAGAGCGTTTCAACGGCACGTTGATGACAATGCTCAGGAAACTGGCGCAGGAAAAACCTGATAGGTGGGATGAATATATCTCAGCAGCACTTTTTGCCTATCGGGAAGTTCCTCATGGCTCAACAGGACTACCACCCGCTACGTTGCTGTTTGGTAGACCAATCAAGGGACCGTTGGAAGCCATGTTGAGGAGTTGGACTGAAGAGGGGACGTCAGAAGAAGTGATCTCTTCTTACAAATATGTGGAGGAACTGAAAGAAAAACTTCACAAGGGATGGACTCTGGCAAATCAAAACTTGAAAAAGGCCAGAAAAAGACATGCGGCTTACTACAACCGTAGGTCTAAAGACAGATCTCTAGA
Source organism: Cepaea hortensis (assembly GCA_963921405.1). Classification (NCBI taxonomy): domain Eukaryota; kingdom Metazoa; phylum Mollusca; class Gastropoda; order Stylommatophora; family Helicidae; genus Cepaea; species Cepaea hortensis. The sequence goes on along the minus strand of OY992893.1, from coordinate 17,240,487 downwards.
GGTGGGAGACAAAGTATTGTTGCTACTCCCAACGGGAAACAACAAACTGGAGATAGGTTGACAAGGACCATTTCCCGTGGAAAGGGTGATATCTAGAACCAACTATCAAATCAGGATCCGGGGAAAGTCGAAGATTTTCCATATCAATCTCTTGCGGAAATACAAAGAGAGACCCGTAGAAAAAGCAGCTCACCTCATGGCAATGGCAGTTGCAGTGGAGACAGAAGTGGGAACCAACGAGGGCAGGGAATATCCCCTGGTACACCAGGAAACCTACAAGGATGTGCAGGTGAACCCTGATCTGACTTCCCAGGAGAGGGAAAAGATAACCCAGGTTCTCGAGTCTCATAAGGAGATACTGACTGATGAACCAGGGCGAAAGAGGTTGGTGGAGTTCGAGATGACTTTGACCACCCAAGAGCCTGTTCGCCAAAAGGTTTACCCAGTGCCATTCTCTAAAGAAAAGGCCCTGGAGGAGGAAATACAGAAACTATTGGAGGATGACGTGATTGCACCATCCACATCCCCATACAATGCGGGGGTGGTTCTGTTACGAAAACCAAGTGGAGAACACCGGTTGTGTATAGACTACCGACTGCTGAACAGTCATACACAATTTCAGGTGGAACCCTTGCCGAATCCAACTCAGTTATTCGCGAGGCTCCATAAGGCAAGGTATTTCTCAAAGGTGGATCTGAGTCGCGGGTATTATCAGATTCCAGTCAAACCAGAGATTCGATCACTGCTGGCTTTCAGTACCCCCAGTGGACATTACGAATTCAAGGTCATGCCCTTTGGACTCAGTAATGCACCTAGTGTGTTTACTCGCATGATGAGGACTTTACTTGATCCTTTACAGGATCCGTCCATCATCTCATTCATGGATGATATTCTGATTTCCAGTGACAGCTTGGATGACCATTTACAATCCTTGAAAAGAGTTTTCAATAGGCTCAAGGAAGCAGGACTTACTGCTCGCCCAACCAAGTGTATGATGGGTTACCAGACTCTGGAATTTCTAGGTCACACCATCACTCCAGGACACATTGTCCCAGAAGAAAAGAACCTAGAGAAAATCAGATGTGCTCCAAGGCCAAAAACGAAGAAGGATGTGCGATCTTTTCTCTCGTTGTGTGGATTCTACCACAAATTTATCCCACATTTTACTGAACTAAAATCGTTTGGACACCAGAATATGAGAGTGCCTACAGTCAGTTGAAGGAGGCCTTGGTCAGCAAACCTGTGTTACAGCTCCCGGACCTTTCCAAACCATTTGTGTTGAGAACGGATGCAAGTGGGATTGGGATTGGGGCAGCTTTGTTACAGGAAGGAAAAGACGATGCTTCGGTTTTGAAACCAGTGGCATACGCGAGCAAGAAACTTCTCCCGGCTGAGAGGAATTATTCGACCGTCGAGAGAGAGTGTTTATCTCTCGTATGGGACGTGCAAAATTTCCAGCCATATTTGTATGGAGTTCAGTTTCGAGTTCAGTCGGATCATCAACCCTTGATGTTCCTGGCCACTTCTCAGAAGCTCAACGCCCGTTTGATGCGGTGGTCGTTGCTACTTCAGCCATACCACTTTACAGTGGAGTATATACCTGGGAAGGAAAATGTTGGAGCTGATTTCCTGTCGAGGCATTCAGCTCCGGAAGAAGAGGAATAGATCATCTGGATCGAACCTCCAAGAAGAAAGAGTTGTTGCGGACTTTTATATATATACACACACACTTCTCCTACATATATTCTTTGCTTTAATAAATTTCTTGTTTTTATTTGTTGAAGCAAGAGTTGTTAAGTATGTTATGTTGGGGAAGAATGAGAGGGGGCATGATCCAGGGGTGAGTAAGAGTGAGAAGAAGGCGTCTTCAGATTGAGGGAGTGTTGTGGACGGAGTCTACTGGATATCTCCAGAATAGTGATATTGAAATAAAAGAAATGTGGGTGTTGATTCCCCTCACTCCAGGGACGACACTAAAGTGGTAAAGAAGAGCAAATAACTACTACATTCATTCTTTACACACACGACACTACCACTGGATGCTCTCTCTGAACATATCTCCAGGATCTACCACTGGATGCTCTCTCTGAACATATCTCCAGGCCCTACCACTGGATACTCTCTCTGAACATATCTCCAGGGTCAACCATTGGATACTCTCTCTGAACATATTTCCAGGGTCAACCATTGGATACTCTCTCTGAACATATCTCCAGGGTCAACCATTGGATACTCTCTCTGAACATATCTCCAGGGTAAACCACTGGATACTCTCTCTGAACATATCTCCAGGGTCTACCACTGGATACTCTCTCTGAACATATCTCCAGGCCCTACCACTGGATACTCTCTCTGAACATATCTCCAGGCCCTACCACTGGATAGTCTCTCTGAACATATCTCCAGGGTCAACCACTGGATACTCTCTCTGAACATATCTCCAGGGTCAACCACTGGATACTCTCTCTGAACATATTTCCAGCCACTATGATTGGATGCTCTCTCTGAACATATCTCCAGGGTCTACCACTGGATACTCTCTCTGAACATATCTCCAGGGTCTACCACTGGATACTCTCTCTGAACATATCTCCAGGGTCTACCATTGGATACTCTCTCTGAACATATCTCCAGGGTCTACCATTGGATACTCTCTCTGAACATATCTCCAGGGTCTACCACTGGATACTCTCCCTGAACATATCTCCAGGGTCTACCACTGGATACACTCTCTGAACATATCTCCAGGGTCTACCACTGGATACTCTCTCTGAACATATCTCCAGGGTCTACCACTGGATGCACTCCCTGAACATATCTCCAAGGTCTACCATTGGATACTCTCTCTGAACATATCTCCAGGGTCTACCACTGGATGCACTCCCTGAACATATCTCCAGGGTCTTCCACTGGATACTCTCTCTTAACATATCTCCAGGACTTACGATTGGATGTCCTCTCTGAACATATCTCCAGGCCATACGATTGGATGCTTCCTCCGGAAAGATTACACCAACCCATACGGAGAAATAACAGAAGAAGGCAGTTATACTTTCACATCAAATGTATTGCGAAGAAAGTGCATGCACATGTAATTAAGTCATATTCTACTCCTACCCCTATTTCCAATGGCCACAAGTTACACAATGCCTTTGCTTAATGAGAAAAAAAAACATAACGTAAAAAATGGAACTTAAGATTAATGAGATTGTAATTGCGTTATTTGGGTTGGCTCCCTTCCCTTTCAAACTGTGTACGAAACAGGAAACAAGAACAGGTCTTCTTAGAAGATGTTTGCTCTATGGAGATATCAACAAGCTTAAGTTGAACGCTGCTTTCGTTGCATTTATTCAAATTGATGTCTGAAGGTGAAAGACGAAGAAGAAGAAGAAGAAGAAGAAGAAGAAGAAGAAGAAGAAGAAGAAGAAGAAGAAGAAGAAGAAAAAGAAGAAGAAGAAGAAGAAGAAGAAGTAGAGGAGGAGCAGGAGGAGGAAAAGAAGAGGAAGAAAAGAACACGACACACAGTGGCTGACATCTTCACCATAATACGAGTTATGTAAACTCTATGGACCGCTAAGTGAACCAACAAAAGACAGTTAAATTCTTACAAGAGACAACATTGCAATTATAGACATATTTCAAGAGAACGAAAGATACGAGTCATCAGTACTTTCCGAACCCATTCTACGAAGCTGGGTCGTCCCAGAACAACCACCGGAAATCGAACGCACAATCACCGCGCAGTAAGCTAGTATTACTACTCACTACAAATAAAAAATTCCTGTAAACGTCACCCCAAACTGCTTCATAACCCCTTGTATCCTGAAGTGCCTGTTCCTGCCACATCAAATAACTTGCGAGTGCTAAGCGTTAAACAATTTAAACTAAGAGAAAAGTGCTGAAGACGAAATTAGACACACCGATGTTTGATAACAGAATACAGAATGGGTCGTTTCATGATAATTTGACTGATTCGAGAAGATAACAGGGAAGTAAGATTGGTGTTAATTTATTTGCTCCCACATTTCTCCTGGTATTTGCCAACTTTGTTTACCTCTGCATGGAATTTTTTTTTTTTTTTTTAAATTTAAAGTTGCATATCCGTCACATGACGTTGCAGTCAATACCAGCATTTTACTGCCTCTGGTGATGTCTTGGCAAGTTTTTTCGTTCAATAGTCAGCCATTGCTTTCTGAAAGACCGGCTCACATACCAACACGTTAAAACCAGCGCGACACGATCTGCTGCCAAATCGATAACAATTGTGTTTTAAACGCAAGTAAGTGGCATTTCGCATCGAGTTCGCAACGCCAACGCCACGGAGCCCGGCTGCATGGAAATGCAAACCCCAAATGGTTGAACTATCCTCACGACTCCATAAACAAACGAGAATGGAAACAGAACTATCCCCCACGAATCTATAAATAAAAGAGAACAGAAACGGAACTATGCCCCACGAATCTATAAATAAAAGAGAATAGAAACAGAACTATCCCCCACGAATCTATAAATAAAAGAGAATAGAAACAGAACTACCCTCCACCAATTTATAAATACTACCCCCATCAATTTATAAATACAAGAGAACAACAATTGTTTAAGTCCCCGCTAATCACTGGTATCATGAAGGCTAATAGACTACAATGGCTGGGGCATATAGAAAGAATGGAAGATAATAGGGAAACAAAACTCGCTTACACTCAGGAAATAAATGACCGTAGACCCCGAGGTAGACCAAGAAGACGGCGGAGAGATAATACATGTACAGACCTACAAGCACTTGGAATCAACGACTGGCAAGAGAAGGTCCACCAGAGAGACGAATGGAGACGGATTGTATCTGCAGCAAAGAACCTCAATGGCTCGGAACGCTGAAGAAGAAGAAGAAGAAGAAGAAGAAGAAGAAGAAGAAGAAGAAGAAGAAGAAGAGAATAGCAACAGAACTATGCCCCCTACCAATATATAAACACAAGACATTAGAAACAGAACGACACCCCCACCCCACCCCCGCCAATCTATAAATAACAGAGAACAGAAGCAGAACTATCCCCACGAATCTATAAATAAAAGAGAATTGATACAGAACTACTCCCCCCCCCCCCCTCACGAATCTATAAATACAAGAGAATAGCAACAGACCTACCCCCTCCCCCCTCTATAAAATCAAGAGAATAGTAACAGAACTATTCCCCCTCCACCACCAATCTATAAATACAAGAGAATAGAAACAGAACTACCCCCCCCCCCCCCCCCCCACCAATCTATAAATAAAAGAGAATAGAAACAGAACTACCACCTGCACCAATCTATAAATACAAGAGACTATAAACAGAATTATCCTCCCTCACTAATCTATAAATACAAGAGAATAGAAACAACAGAGCTACCCCTCCCCCCCCCTAATAATCTATAAATACAAGAGAATAGAAACAGAACTATATCCCCCCCCCCCCCCCCCCCAAACACACACACACATTCATTCAGAAGCACGTCCTTTGCAATACCTCGCTCCCATAACAATCTTCCGGAAAACCTCTCGATTATAAGCAAGATGTATCGCGTGCGATACACCCATCTGGAGATCATCCACCACATCCTGCACCAATCTTCTCTTTGGCCTTCCTCTTTTTCTCTTCCCGGACATATACCCCTCCATTATTGTTCTCTCCAAACTTTTGTGACGTTTCAAGTGACCGAAATATTTATATTTTCTTTGTTTTATTGTCTTTAATAACCAACCTTCTTCAATATTCTTATATTGAAGTGTGGATGCCTTTGTTCTTTTCTCAATCCAAAGTATCTTAGAACCCGCCTATAACATTTATATTCAAAGGCATTTATGCGCTGTTCAGCTTGTTTAGTAAGTGTCCAGGTCTCAAAGGCGCATGTTGCAATGGGAAAGATGCATGCTCTTAAAAAATCTTATTTTTGTAGCTCTATATGTCCCACTTCACAATTTATTCAGTTGTTTTAGTCTTTGAAGAGCAATAGATATTCGTCTTTTTAATTTCTTTCTCTTTGTGTCACCATTGTTGGTAATCAATGCTGGCTTGCTTGTGTTCGTTGGCTTGAGCTTCAACGCGAAGTCCTATACGTCGGATGAAGGCATCCTGTTGTCCAACATCAGTGTGATGTCATACAGGACCTGAGGTTTGCGTGAGTATCCATTGTTCAATGTCTGGCTTATTGGTAGCAGACTGGTGGTTCCTTGCCGTACAGGCAGACACTCTCCGACTTCGGAGGAATCGGCGATCCTACTAACTTTAGCCAGGACCCCGAAGGGACCTGTTGCCCAGGACGCTCGACGAGGACGCGTCAATAGTCTTGGCCAGTATATAACCCGGCCCTGGTGCCTTGGAAACACCTCTGCGTCCCGTTGGTAATCAATGATCCAAGATATTCAAAACTTTCCACCACCGCCAACCTTTCCTCATTAACATATATTTCTTTCTCCATAGTAGTTTTATCTGTATGCATTATCTTTGTTTTTGATATTTTAATATATAAGTTGTGATTGTCACTATTCAATCGGGTTGATGTTATTAGGTTTTCTATACGATTCTATGTTATGGATAGCAATACTGTTATCATCAGCATATCGAATCTCTGGTACGTCATGGCCACCGATATTTAGGGCATTTATTGCTCCCTGTTTATATCATCTCTGACATTTTTCATTATATTTTCGGCGTATAGGTTTCTTTCATGATTGTTAAGGTTTCTAGTCAAGTTTTGCAGAAGGTAGTTTGCCGTTGCCTTCCATCTGGGCAGTGACTGTACTAGTCGGTAGCCATAGCCATTGTCTCTGCTGATGAGGTCATCTGCCTATCGTCGCAGAGTTCAGACCATGACCAACAACAGTTTGTCGGCTGCTCTCGCACTCCATCCACAACCTGCTTTCATGGCTTCACGTAACCCTTATAGGGGGCTAAACGGGTACTCCAACTTGCCCAAGGGTGTCCAGCAGACTAACGGAGGAAAGGAGGCGCCTTACATCTCCTTTGATAGGGGATACACCCCCCCCCCCCCCCACGAATCTATAAACAAAAAAAGAATAAAAACAGAACAGTCCACACAATTTAAAAACAAGAGAGAACAGAAACTGATTAGTCTCCAAGATTTATTGATGAGAGAGATAGGACTAAACAATTTCCACGAAACATAAACAAGAGCATATAAACTGAACAATCCCACAGAAATATAAAAATATCTATGAATAAAAGAGAATAGAAATAGAATAATATCCATGAAATACAAACACGAGTATAGAAACAGAACAATTCCCCAGAAATAAAACAAAAATCTATATATAATAGAGAATAGAAACAGAACAATCTCCACGAAATATAAATAAGAGCATAGAAACAGAACAATTCCCCAGAGATATAAACAGACATCTATAAATAAACGAAAATAGAAACATAACACTCCACAGGAAATATAAACAAGAGGTAATGTAAACAGAACAATCCAGACTATCTATAAACACAAGAGAATGGAAACAGAACAATTCACATGATCTATTAAGACGATAGAATAGAAACAGAACAATCCACATAATCAATTAAGAAGATAGAATGGAAACAGAACAATCCATATAATCAATTAAGAAGATAGAATAGAAATAGAACAATCCACATAATCAATTAAGAAGATAGAATGGAAACAGAACAATCCATATAATCAATTAAGAAGATAGAATAGAAATAGAACAATCCACATCTCCCCCGATGTGTCTCCACCTTGCCGCGGTGGGGGAGCTTGTGTGTCCCTCTGACCCCATTTGCTTGCCGATGGGTGAAAACTACATCCATCCATCCATCATGTGCCATGCCGGTAAGCGTGGGCGGTCATGTTCTGCCATCTCACTCGATCAACAGAGTCGTGGATCAGTTCCGTGTTTTTGTCTCGACCATGCCACAAGGCCAAGCCATCCAGATACTTGTTTCTAGGTCTTCCCCTTGGTCTGTTCCCCTCGATCTTACCAGTTGTCACCAAGTTCTCCAAATCATTTCTTCTCATAACATGCCCAAAAAATTGTGACTGTCTACGTCTAATGTCTCTGATCAGTTTACGATCTTCATTTGTTTCTTGAAGGACTTGTTCATTGGTCTTTCTGGCTGTCCATGGTATTCTTTGCATTTTCCTCAGAAACCACATTTCTACAGCCATCAGATATTTTTCAGCCTGGCTGCTCATTGTCCAAGCTTCACATCCATATAAAAGTACAGGTTCTATGTAGCATCTCAACACTCTTTTTCTCGTTTCAATTGACATCTTTTTATTGGTCAGTATGTTTTTCATCTTACTAAAGGCTACTTTTGCCATGGCGATTCTTGTTCTAATCTCTTCAAGGCATCTCCCATCAGATGTTATTACTGTTCCGAGGTAATTGTACCTATTCACTTGTTGAAGAGTATTCCCATTTACTTGTATATTACACTGTGGTATTTCGTTCTTCTTAGTGACGACCATAATCTGTGTCTTTTTACAATTTAATTCTAACCCTTGTTGTTCACTATGTGTAACAACCGCATCTACTAAATTTTGCAGGTCCTGTTCATTGTCTGCAATCAAGACTGTATCATCTGCATATCTAATGTTATTGATGCATCGTCCCCCAATGTTGATTCCTTCCATATTTTCAATATTTCTGAAAATATTTTCACTGTACAGGGAAAACAGATCTGGAGACATTACACATCCCTGTCTCACACCTCTCTTAATAGGCTGATATTGGCTTACTTCATTATCAACTCTTATGGCAGCTTGTTGTTTCCAATATATGTTTTTTACAAGTCTAAGGTCTTTCCCATCAATTTGTAGATCTTCAAGCATCCTTATCATGTTGACATGTCTCACTTTATCAAAAGCCTTTGTGTAGTCAATGAAGCAAAACTACATATCGGACAGCTTATGGGATAGGGGCCAGACTAAGAGAGACACAACCTGCTGCTCTGCGGGTTAGACTGAGGTGAGGATAACAGTCAGAAGTTTAAATCAGGCGCACGAAGGCAGAAGTTCTTGGTCCGGACAAAACACATAAGGCTCCCTGTCGAGGGCTTTGGCTGAACGCCTCTAAGCCACAACCCTCGGATCTGAGAGCCAGGCCGATACCCGTCTACCGGAAAATAGAAACGTAATACTGAGCAAGCTACATGCTCAGGTCTGATACATGTTCGAAGGCTCTCAGCTGGGGGATATGAGGGATTCCCGGATGAGAGGGCCAGGCCGTTTCTCGTTCACTGCTGCACGAAGGTAAGGTGCTGAGCCGGCAGCACATGTAGCCTACCTCGTGAGCGAGTACAAAAAAGTCAGAAAAGTGCTCCAGTCGAAGGACATGGTTACGAAAACTGTCTGTCTCTAACTCATAGAGAGTGTAGACAAAAGTGGAAGAACGTCTCAATAACGCGAAATGGAACGCACGGCGAGCGAACCTATTGCGTGGTCTGAAGTCACAAGCAAAAGCTTACCGAATGGATGTCGCTCGCAGTCTGACCGCTCCTGGTGTGTGCTTGAGCGATCAGTGGCAAGCGGGATGCCCAACACATGGAAGTGAGGAACTAAAGCAGCCATGAGCAGGACGTGGAAACTCCTTGGGTGAGCCCAGTCTCAGAGCAATATGTGCCGGCTCTGCAATTATGGAAGCCACCTTGGATAGCGAGATAATGCCCATGGTCTGCCCCTGCCTTCCCTTGAGGGCCAACCGCGATATCGTTGATCGTTCTATCTTGACCAGCTGAGATGTGGGTGACATTACAACAGTCTAACGTGTCTCGAAACCAGAGGAAGGCTAACCTCACTAAAAAATGCCCGCCGGATGTCGGAAGTGTCGTCCTACGGGTGGCAAACTAAAAATTGACACTACGCTTTTACGTCCGAGTGAAATGTCTCGTCCGAATGCCCCTCGTGCTAGGAACAGCTCTGACTACCTAGTTTCCGAATGCCGCTCTTGTTCGTAACAGCTCTGACTAGGTAGTTTTCCGAATGTCTGTCGTGCCTGGAACAGCTCTGACGGGCGCAAAGACAAGCACATGTGCGAAAACTCGCTGAGTGAATACCTTCTGCAGACCTGTCTGGTTTGTGCGGGAACGGCCCGGGGCGAACGAAATGCCCAATATATTGATGTGAGGAATTAAAGCAGCCATGAGCATGACGTGACTATTCCCTCGGTGAGCCCAGTATCAGGGCGCTATGTGTCGGCCCTGCAACTATGGAAGCAACCTAGGATGGCGGAAAATGCTATGGACTGTGCCTTCCTTCTCTTGAGGGATGACCGAAGTCCTCGACTGTTCGAACTTGACCAGCTGGGATGTGGACGGTACCACAAAAGTGAGAGTCTCCCAGGATTGCTAACCTGGTCAAAAATGCACGCGAAAGCCGGATGTGTGACCTAAGGGTTTTCAACCCAAGGGTGCCTAACGCACACCGCAATCACATCTGAAAAAACACTCAGGATGAACGAAAAGAAGAAGAAAAGAAGAACAATCCACATAATCAATTAAGAAGATAGAATGGAAACAGAACAATCCATATAATCAATTAAGAAGATAGAATGGAAACAGAACAATCCATATAATCAATTAAGAAGATAGAATGGAAACAGAACAATCCACATAATCTTCTTCTTCTTCTTCTTCTTCTTCGTTCATCCGTAGTTTTTTTTCGGACGTGATTGCGTTGTGCCTGTTTACAGCAGAGCTGCGTTCTTGCGCCGTTAGGCCGACATATCCGACTTCTGCGGGCATTTGTTGACCGGGTTAACCTTCCCGGGAATCCACATAATCAATTAAGAAGATAGAATGGAAACAGAACAATCCATATAATCAATTAAGAAGATAGAATGGAAACAGAACAATCCACATAATCAATTAAGAAGATAGAATGGAAACAGAACAATCCACATAATCAATTAAGAAGATAGAATGGAAACAGAACAATCCATATAATCAATTAAGAAGATAGAATGGAAACAGAACAATCCACATAGTCAATTAAGAAGATAGAATGGAAACAGAACAATCCATATAATCAATTAAGAAGATAAAATGGAAACAGAACAATCCACATAGTCAATTAAGAAGATAGAATGGAAACAGAACAATCCATATAATCAATTAAGAAGATAGAATGGAAACAGAACAATCCACATAGTCAATTAAGAAGATAGAATGGAAACAGAACAATCCATATAATCAATTAAGAAGATAAAATGGAAACAGAACAATCCACATAGTCAATTAAGAAGATAGAATGGAAACAGAACAATCCATATAATCAATTAAGAAGATAAAATGGAAACAGAACAATCCACATAATCAATTAAGAAGATAGAATGGAAACAGAACAATCCATATAATCAATTAAGAAGATAAAATGGAAACAGAACAATCCACATAATCAATTAAGAAGATAGAATGGAAACAGAACAATCCATATAATCAATTAAGAAGACAGAATGGAAACAGAACAATCCACATAATCAATTAAGAAGATAGAATGGAAACAGAACAATCCATATAATCAATTAAGAAGATAAAATGGAAACAGAACAATCCACATAGTCAATTAAGAAGATAGAATGGAAACAGAACAATCCACATAATCAATTAAGAAGATAGAATGGAAACAGAACAATCCATATACTCAATTAAGAAGATAGAATGGAAACAGAACAATCCACATAATCAATTAAGAAGATAGAATGGAAACAGAACAATCCACGCGATATATAAATAATAGAATGGAAACAGAACAATCCCCACGATCTATAAATAAGAGAATGGAAACAGAACAATCCCCATGATCTATAAACAAACGAGAATGGGAACTAGAAAAAAATAAGCACAGCAGATTTCTCCAACATGCAGAGAGCAGGCAGTTGGTGTAATCGATGTAATAACCAGGACAACATAATCGTTACATCGACATTCCCGCTAAAATTTAACGCATACGGAAGAGAGTGTTCGGCAATCGAAGCACCGATCACGCGTACAGAACTCAAGTGGGAATTTTTACCAGATATTTAAAGCTACTGCTAGATCAGATAGTTCTACTCTCATAAGAGAATGGAAGAGGGAATGACAAAATTGCTACCCATGTTGACATTCAGCCCATGTCAATTTCAAAATAAACATTTCATCTATATTGAACATGGGTGTTGCTGTTCTTGCGCCGGCAAAATACGCAAGCTCGGGAACAACAACATCAATTGATACCCCATTTTGCATTAAAGAAGGGAATAATTATAAATCTTAGCTTGTAGTTTGGTGGTAGCGATGAAAACACTGCGTGATAAACGTGTGCATTCTGCGAAGATTCAATATTGTTTCTTAGTCGTGTATCTTCGACTCTATATCTTCTAAAGTACATCTTCTAAAGTACACTTCTAATTTACACCATCTACTCCATATAATTTACTATACATCTACTGTACCACACGATCTGCTCTACAACTTCTACTCTACATCATCATCTAATATACATATTCTAATCTACTTCATCTACTGTACATCATATATTATACATATACAGTCATCTGCTATAATATTTTACAGTACATCAACTACTCATCATTGGCACCTTGCCGTCTTGACAGACGATAGTTTGTGCTTTAAAAAGGCATAATAACTTTCACCTATGGCGGTAGCGAATGTGACTGATAAGGCCAATTCGCGCTGTAAATGTCCGTTCACAGTGGGTGCATGTCAACATGTGGTCATTTCCACCATCATGCACCATCTTACGTCTCACACGCTCAGTGTGTGACTTATCTGCAATCATTTTCTCCTTTGTGCAACATCAACTACTATACGTATTCTAATCTACATCCTCCACACTACATCTTCTACAGCACAATATCTACTACATATTTTCTACAGCACATAATCTGCTATACATCTTTGACAGTACATCAACTTCTATACATCTTCGACTCTACAGCCTCCGCTCTACATCTACAATACATCATCTACTATACATCTTCTTCTCTACATCCTCAGCTCTACATTTTCGACAACACATCATCTACTAAATATTTTCTACAACACATCATCTACTAAATATTTTCTACAATACATCATCTACTAAACATTTTCTACAACATATAATCTACTATACATCTTCTACGATATATCTTTAAATATACATATCTACTATACATTTCTATTTAACATCTTCTCTACATCTTCTACTATACATCAACTGCTCTACACCATCTACTGTACATCATCTATTGTACTTCTACTCTACATAATCTACTGTACATAATCTACGCCACATCACCTAATGTACGAGCGGAAGCAATAAGTAAGTCACAAATGGTTGTAGAAAAATAACTAAATATGATAACAACTTGAAACCAGTTTATTTTTATACATACATTGTCCCTTTATTTCTCAACATAATTTTCACCAACATTGATGCACTTATCCCATCGTTTTATCAGTCCTCCCAAACCGGCTGCATTGAACTGCGTGCTCTGTTGTCTAAACCACGTTTTTACTTCACATTCAAATTCGGCGTCAATCGCGAAATGTCTCAGGCCAAGGTGGATTTTCAGTGGACCAAAAAGATGGAAATCGCTAGGGGATAAGTAAGGTGGATGTTCCAGAACTTCCCATCTTGGTTGGTTAATTTTCTCCTGAGTTAATCGAGCCGCACGTGGTCTGGCATTGTCATGAAGAAGCAACACTCCTCTAGTCAGCAGCCCTGGGCGTATTCTTCGAATTGCATCATGAAGCATCGATAGCATTTCACAGTACGATTCAGAATTCACATTGTCACCCTTCTTCTTGAAATTGGTTAAAAGCACTCCTTGACAATCCCAGAAAACTGTCAACATAACCTTCCCTGCTGATGGCGTAACCTTGAATTTTGGAAACGAGGCGAAGAAAGGTGTTTTCTACCCAGCTATACACCGCTTTACGGGGCAACATTTTTCAGCATAAACAGGAAGCATTTTCTTATGAATGTCCTTTGCAGGCAGTCCTTTTGCCCATAAAAAACGCACAACAGCACGTTGCTCTTTGGTTGTACACTCCGTAAGTACAGTCGCCATTTTGTTTTAGCGCTGCGCATGCGCATGAGACACCTAGCGTCACCTGACGAACGAGAATATAAAGTTCGATGTCGCTGTCACCTAATGACACCTGTAGAAAACACCAACTATATTTACCTGCCATCGCACAGAACTGTGTGACTTACTTATTGACTCGCCCTCGAACGTCATCTATTATCCATCTTCTAATCTACATCACCTACTATACATCATCACTATACATCCTCTACTATACATTATGTATTCTACATTATCTATTCTACATCTTCTACTTTTCATCTTCTACTATACATCATCTACGCTACATCATCTGTCAATCAATCAATCAGGTACCGTCTCCACAATGAAGGTTGGCTGCAATGGATCTCCAACATTGTCTCTCGCCTTGATTGTACATTATGTCGGGCTGATGTTCGTCCATCTTTTGATGTTATCTTCCCACTTGTATCGTTGTCTACCTCTTGCTCGCAACTACCTCTTGCTACCTTGCCTTCCAGTATGGTTTTTATAAGAGTATCATGTCTTTTAACGTGGCCGAAATATTTCACTTGCCTCCTCTTTATTTCTGTCATCAACTCTCGCTTCATTCCCAAATTTTCTAGAACCTCTGCATTTGATTGTTTTTGTTTTCATGAAATACGACATATTCGTCTGTATATCCACATCTCCAGGGCTTCTATGCGACTTTCTAGTAGCTTGTTTAATGCCCATACTTGAGCACCATACAGTATGGTTGGATATACGTAGCATTTGACAATTATCATTTTTAATGCGTTATTAATCTCTCTAGATGTTAATACTGATTTCATGCTGTTGAAAGCATTTTTTGCCACTCATATTCTCTTTTTGATTTCTATTTCACTTCAGCCATCATCTGTTGTTATATGTCCAAGATAGGAGAAACTTGTTACTTGTTCTAGTATCTACTAAAGATTATGTCTTCTTCTTTTTCGTCTTCTTCCTCCTCCTCCTCCTCCTCCCCCTCCTCCTCCTCCTCCTCCTCCCCCTCCCCCTCCTCCTCCTCCTCCTCCCCCTCCCCCTCCTCCTCCTCCTCCTCCTCCTCCTCCTCCTCCTCCCCCTCCCCCTCCTCCTCCCCCTCCCCCTCCTCCTCCTCCTCCTCCTCCTCCTCTTCTTCTTCTTCTTCTTCTTCTTCTTCTTCTTCTTCTTCTTCTTCTGCGCTAATCCGGAGAGTGTTTTCGGACGTGATTGCGTTGTGCCTCTTTACAGCAGAGCTGCGTTTTTGCGCAGTTATGCCGGCACATCCGCCTTCTGCGAGCATTTGCTGAAGGGTTAACCTTCCCGGGTTATTATTTAGTCTACATCTTCAACTTTTCATCATCTACTGTACATCATCTACTGCGCATTATGTACTGTACATCATCTACTCCCGAGCTTGTGCATGGGATGGCTAGCGTTCTCGGATAAGGGCGGAGAACCTGAACAGTCCGCCTGTATGTTGCGCGCCTTAAATATCTCTGGCAGATGGAAATCGAACAGAATGGGACGTTGACCAGGATACATTTCAA
The DNA here is from genome assembly GCA_963921405.1 of Cepaea hortensis. Taxonomy (NCBI): domain Eukaryota; kingdom Metazoa; phylum Mollusca; class Gastropoda; order Stylommatophora; family Helicidae; genus Cepaea; species Cepaea hortensis. The sequence continues at coordinate 17,224,902 of OY992893.1, read as the reverse complement.
AATGTGAAGAACCCACCCACATAAGAATATGATACCATGTGTGATTCTGGTGATTTTGGGTCCTCATCGGTGCTACTGAGTTCGTGTGCTGTGCTGAGATTCTACTTGCGTGGTTTATGACAGGAAACTGAAACACTCATAGAGATATCGGTGCGCAATTAATGTGATCTTTGACTAAAGCCAGAGAGCACTTATCTACTGTAAGCCGGGCCTGGTAGGGACGCTGTTTAATCGAGCCAGAAAGATTGGCTCCGATGACACTTTAACTGCACACCCTTAACCATACTCTACAATCTAATGGATATCCAGCCGGCAACATCAAAAGTCACTGTCATCCTCCCATACCTACCCCGACAGTTCCCAAACTTCAAGCATTGCTTCAAGTGATCTTACGAGGGGATGACCTAATGAAACGTATACACTTAAAACAGCAATAAGACAAATATTCTTTGCTGCTGAGCCAATGATCAGATGTAAAACCATCCCGATCCAACTCCATCTGTAAAAGAACCATTGTCTCCGTACACCAAAAAGTGCAATTATCAATTCCAGTGTGAGCGCCAAGCAACATGGGTAGAATGGACAGATAATTAGCACATAGAGTAATCGAACATATAGCAGTGTGGGTGGAAAAGAGAGTTAATCAGGCCTCAGGAATCCCTATGCAGTCGAAAGGCTATGAAACGCCGTCATCGTCGATTTCTCAACAACTAATATAACGCGGTCATATCGTGAAGAAATAAAAAGCATTTCACATACTGTATTCAACGAAGATTGAACTATTGTTCGAACATGGTGAGGCGGTAGCAATCAAGCAGTTCCCGCCGGTTTTGTGTAAACAGAAAGAGTTCGTTATAAATTTGTAATTACTGTGGGGATAACAATGGTCCACATTTGAACAATATCTGTGACTATGTGTTTTAATTGTTTCAGTACAGAGAGACAGCTTAAGAGCCTGTCCCTCTGTACGCCACAAACAATTGTATTTACCAATTCACATGTAGATGCCAGGCCGTTTACATTGGTAGAACAGAGAGACAGCTTAAGAAACGGGTGTCAGAACACATACCTCATGGGTCAACAAGATACAACACACAGGAGATGCTAGCCTCGTGGGGCCGACACACCGGAAGCTCCCGGCGTCTTCAATCGGGAGGTACATTGTCGAAAGTGGCCATGTGGTGGCCAGAGACACTGCATTTCGCGTGTTGTTTAACACACAAAATACTCGCTTGTTAAAGTTTGCAGAAGCAATTATGATCTATCAACGCAAGCCAGAATTGTGTAAACAGAAAGACATGTTAGTCAGCTTAAAATTACCGTGGTAGATAAGTGACATTACTGTGCGAATACGTGTATATTTCAACTTGAAGGATTTATCTAGTTAATTCACGTAAGTTGTGTGATTTCTGCAGTATATACCTGACGAGATGCAGCGAAATATGCCAGGCAATAAATCGTGCAATCTATTGTTTGTGTCTTCGTTATTCAAAATAAGTATAATTCATTTATTCACTTCAGATGATATATAACTATGCAGTGTGCGCCTGACGATACAGCGAAATGTGCAACACAATGTTTAGGATTCTGCGTTTAAACATCTAGAACAGTGGTTCTCAACCGGTGGGGGATTCCCCCCTAGGGAAAATTTTAGGGTTTCCGGGGGGGGGGGGGGGGGAGAGAGAGAGAGAATGAAGATTATTTCAAGATCGTGTTAATACAAGAACCAATTACTTGATATTGTTTTCCCCTCCATACTTTACTGTTCTGTACTCCTCGCCCTTCTGATATTTGTCTTATAACGAAGTAGACCCACAAATCACGTTTTATGTAGACATCTATACTTGTTCTAGTATGTGTTATTAAAGTTAGCTTCTATTTTTACGTATACTATGTAGGGGCAGGGTGGGGGGAAGGGGGGGGGGATTTATAGGAAGGAAATACGAAAGGGGAGGAATGACATTCTCAACATATGGTGAAGGGGGGAATGGGCCAAAAAAAGGTTGAGAACCACTGGTCTAGAAGATATACAATACCGACATTCTACGAGAAGAAAACTGGTTCAAGGACAACATGGTGTCTCGGGAACTGAAATACTTTGGCTGATCTATGTTTATATAACCTATGGACTTTAGTAAGTAATGAGGATAAAATCATAACAACAGAGATTAGATAGTAAAGGGAGAAGAAGAGGAAGAAAAAGAAAAAAAAAGAAGAGGAAGAAAAAGGAGAAGAGGACGACGACGACGAAGACGTCGTCGACGACGACGACGACGACGACGACGAAGAAGAAGAAGAAGAAGAAGAAGAAGAAGAAGAAGAAGAAGAAGAAGAAGAAGAAGAAGAAGAAGAAAAAGAAGAAGAAGGGAAGTGAGCATGGTCGAGTGGATAAATGCGCTCGTTCTTAAACATCCCATTTGCTAATGCTGAGATAGAGGGTATCAACCCCTACAAGGGACTAAATTGTCACATACCCCCGTAAGTTACAGCTCGGTGCGAACTACTGCCGATTCTCGCAGCTGCTGTTTCCTCATGTGGATATACGGAAATACGAACAATGTCGTTAACCTCTTGGCCAGGGAGACCGCAACTACTGAACATAAAACTTGCCAAGACATCAACAGCAGCTGAGAAATGCTGGTGTTGACTGTGATGTCCTGTAAATAAATCCAGCCCGGCACTACCTTTGAAAAAAAAAAAAAAATGAAAGAAAAAGAAGAACAAGAAGTAAGTTGGTTGTAGTCAGTTTTGGGTTATGATTGATTTTTTTTTTTTTGGGGGGGGGGGGGGGGTCCGATCGCTTTGAACTCAAGCGCAGTTCATACACGTGCTACTACTTCTAATGCACTGGACTGATTTTTGCCAGTAACCCTCGCCATCAGGTGAACCCACTCCGACTTTTGAGGTACTTGTAGTTTACACCCCCAAGTCACGGACAAGAAGTCAACATTTTAGTCCAGCTGACCGGTGTAGGGGTTGAACCCGCTACCTCACCATTAGCACACCGGAAGTTTAAGAACGAGCGCTCTTATCCATTGGTTATGACTGCTGGTTGTCACCTGCCTCACGTTGCTCCACATCGTCTTCTAGCTAAACATTCCAACCCATGCCAGCATCAAAGAGACCGCCTTATTGTGTGATTATGTGGCCTAGAAGTGGCTCAAACCTGGTCAGATTACCACCAGAATATATTCAGAGGCGATGGTCGGCTGGCTGGACTCTGTCCACTTCACTATTTTCAGTGCTCTTAAGTCTTTCTTACTCTCGCCCTACATCTTCAGTGTGTCACCGTGGCCTGGACACTAGGACTTGGCAGTTTACATTGGCACGAAGTAAAGATAAGTACCACAGCTATCAAGGATGATGGCAATTTCGCCCGACTGACCAATACAAAATTCTCTCAAGGGCCAACCATTAGGCTAAATTGGGGACAATACAACTACTTTGCCAACTGTCTGAATGGCTCTCTATTGTACCAAAACACCTCATTATATATGTGAAACTTACGAGGAAGAGATTGAACGGGATGTACGATTGACCAAGGAAACATCATTATAATCGTGACAACGGGCAGTGCTCGGAGATATCTATAGGTGATGAAATAATTGTAACTCGTTAGATCGAGTATAAATAATCTTTTACACATAATGTACGTGGTTACTCTCGAATTCCCATCGACAATGAAGACTCATCGATACTAAAGATCCGTCGACAATGAATACCCATGGACACGAAGACTATCGTCTCTTGGTCTTCCCCTGCCTCTCTGTTCCCCGCTAACTTTCCCGTTGTCACGACGTTCTCCAGTTTCCCCCTACTCATTAAGTGCCCACAGAATTTGGAATGTCTTCAGGTGCTAATAACCAGTTCGCTTTGTGTTAACTTCTTTCAAGATATCTTCATCACGCTTTCTACCTGCCCATGGTGTTGTCAACTTTCTTCAATGAAGAGACACCTCCGCAGCTTCTACTAAATTCCTCCCTAATCACATGAATGCTCATGATTCTCTTCCGCACATCAAGACTGGCTGGATATAGTTCTTTAGAACTCTCTCATCTTTACTGACAACGATACATTGCATAGAATATTCCTCATCTGCTGAAAAGATGATTTTTCTGGGGCTATTCTACATCTGTATCACACCCTCGATCTCCTGTTATTAAAGTACTAAATACACGCACACATTAATTTGCTGCAGAGAAGTTCCACTTACTTTGATATTACATTTGGAAGAATTATTTTCTTGGTAATTACCATTACTTCTGTTATTGTGCTTTTCAGGTAATGACCTTTTAATGTAACTTTCTGCAGAAAATATATCTACCATTTTTTGAAGTTTCATTTCATTTTCAGTAAGAAAAGCTAGCACCAAACTTAGAATATGTAACTCTAGCGTTGAATCCGTTCTGCTGTGTGGGTACGAAACGCGGAGATACACTAGAACTACTGATGCATGCGAAGAGAAGCAGGAATAAAATTATTTACCCAGGAAGGTTAGCCCGGTCAACACACGCCAGCAGAAGTCGGATGTGTCGGCCGAAAGGCGGAAATATCGCACCTCTGCTGTAAACAGGCACAGTTTATTTACGTCCAAAACAAACATTTCGGCCGAACGGAGAAGAGGAAGACATTATTTGACACAATCACTAATATGAAGCTTAGGGAAAGACCTAGAGTGTTCAGGTAATCAACAGATGAGGAAAAGACGCCAGGATTGGTACGTTAAAGAGTCAGCACGGAATCTACACACTCTGTGATTGGACAACTACGTCCCTCTTCGCACTGTGTGTGACTCTGCTGATAATGAAGTACCCGGTGTCTGTGGAGGAAAAATGATCATCCTCGGTCTAATCTCAGCTCTACGTGCAGTGCTGCATCGTGACCTGGGTATATCCTAATGTGATTGGCTGCATGTGTGAAGTACCTGTGTGAAGTACCCGTATACCCTGCTGGATTCCTGAGCACGGAGAGGGGAAAGACAGCCCTGCAACACAGACTCCTTAGGGATGGTACTTCGGTATTGGGCTAGGAGAGAAGTCTCTATATCAACCTCACTGCAGTAGGTGCAAGATCTTCCCAGCGCTGAGACTACATGAGCGCCAATATATTTAGCTTCAGATTTGAAAGCTGGCAGTCTTACAGAGGGTATGCAGGCAACCAACCAACTAACCAACCAACTAACCAACCGACCGACCATCCAACCAACCAAGCAACCAACCAGCTAACCAGTCAACCAATCAATCTACCAACGAACCAACCAACCGACTAACCAACTAGCTACTAAGCACTCCTACTGCTGCTGTTTCTTCATCATCATTGTCATCGTCTCTCCCTCTTTCTTCTCCTCCTCAGAAGAAGGAAGAGTGTGGTGGCAGCTTAGGCAAGCTTTCTTGTCGTTGTTTCCATTACCTCAACCCCACACAACCTCATAAGAGAAATTATAATTAGGGTCGATCCCACCTCAGATTAATAATACTGTAACGGAATCAGTAACAATTCGGATATTAACTGAAAGGTATTTTTTCCAACCAGGGGGATTCAAATGAAGACCTTTTTTTTGGTGGGTGTTGGGGGGGGGGGGGGGGGAGGGGTGTGTAAAGATACTCTAAAAGAGTAAAGAACACATCTATTATTTTTCTCTGCAGTCACCTCTGCGTTAAATGTAAGTCCTTCAGAGTCTTTAAATTGCTTGGATTCCTGTAGAAAAATCGATTCTGGGTCACTACTCGTGACTGACCCGGTCTTGAACAGTCTCTTTTGAAACTTCCTACTCCACTCAAACACTTGATGGACTGACAGGCATGTATCACCATACAGGACCTTCCTTCGCCGATGCATTTCTCCATTTAAGTTTCACCCCTTCACTGATTAAAAACAAAACAAAACGGACAACAGAACGCTTCTCCGCTTTGGTGAATGTCACAAGTGGGACGGCCATATTTAAACTGTCCGTATGACGTCACCGTATTCGTCTGCACCATAATGTCACGTGATTAACACTCTTGACATCTTTAACAACCATATTGACAGGTTACAAGACAATGGCTTGGTTATTGCAATTCCTATCACATTTTAAGATTTTCATTTGAATCCCCCTCGTAGAAATTAGCACAGTGGCTCACAGCTTACCCGCCAGTCTGGGCGTCTCATGTTCGAATCCCCATCGAGCAGGAGATCCATACACTCACCAAGTCCAGCCAGCCTACAATGGATGCCAGGAAACTTCATGGGAGATAAAGGCGGTCGTCGTGAAATGGATCACATCATCAACCGAGTTTCGTTTGATCTATTCATATGTTCGATTATCACCCATGAAGATACCAAACTGAAAACATGTAGGTGTGTGTAACTCTTGCGAATAAGTGAGAGATCAACACATACACAGTGTAAATACCTTACAACGGAAGCATATTCGGCAAGCAGAACTCACGGTGTAAAAATAACAATGATAATAATAACAACGTAAAAATAAGATACAAATAAGTTACACCACAACACACCGAATCAACGTTTCGATCTAATTGATCTTCTTCAGAAATATCAGAAACAGATCAAAAGGAAAACACTGGAAATAAAAAATCTAATTGAAAATTGAAACTTAAAACGTAAACAGAAAAAGTATTGATATGAAAGGTTGTTAGGCCATGGCAAATGCTAAGTTCCATTCAGACTCAAGGAGTGAACAAGAGATCTTTATTTTATAGCAACTGCCCTATGATACACTGGCAATGGCAGTAATCGATAAAAGGTTAGTTTCGATTAGTTATAGAATCATCATTATCATCATCTTCCACTTTTGCCGTCAAGATTCGTAGGGAGGAATAGGTGATGTTCCAGCGCCCGTGGTTGGCACTGGATAGTGTCATTCCGTGTGATTGTACAATGTCTTTGATGTCGTCAATCCATTTTGTTTTCTCGGGCGCCCTCTTGCTCTCGTATCAGATCTTCTATCATGTAGCGCTGTGACAAAGCGGCAATTCATTTGTGCCTTGTCGGGCGATATTCCACTTTATTCGGCGTCATCAGGGACTTTCCCGGCTATAATTAGATTGGGGATAGCCCAGCAGGAATTTTCCATCTGGAAGGTTCGAGAAACACCTGGATTTGGATGTCCAGGGTGGCTCAGTACAGCACTAACTTCACGTGCTGTTAGAACCTAGAATTCCACTGTGGAAAATAGAGTTTCTCGTGGAGTGGCCACACTTCGTGCAGCACTTATTTCTCGAACGCATTCATACGCACGAAGGAGATATGCGGCTGGCACAGCTCATTCACTTTCTATCTCTTGTGTGAGAAGGTTCTGCTTTTTGGGTAGCAGTGAACACACTTCTTCACCCACAACCAAGTTACAGCGGACTGTCAATATTTCACGACCTGCTGGCGTAGATAGTCATTGAAGCTGACTGGAAACAATCAACCGATTCAGGTACGAATTGTAGTAATTAATTTAGCGTTGCAATTTGAGCAGAAATTGCGATCGTTCATAGCTAATTAAATATGCGGGCGTCTTGCATAGCTAATGAGTTGACCGATCGATAAGCTAGTTGAGAACGAGGGCAGCGCACAGCGGTGTGTGTACTTGTGTTTACAAGCCGTCGTGAACAGCTGTTTTGTCAACTGCTTAGCGCGAAAAGTCCATTAAAATTGGCAAATTGTGTTACAATGTGATTGATTGATTATAGTTCGTAGTTGCATGTACTATGTTCGCTGTACTGTAGTAGGGAACACTACAGTATAGAATGAACTTAATTATGCCAGTCAGTAATTACGTTAGCCGAGCGCTAGAATTAGACAAGGTAAGTTGGTAGATGAAGAGTGAGTTAGTGAATTGCTCATGTGATAGGGAAATAGAGCACGTATGTGATTAACTCTAAGAAGTGATGTAGCTATTTTGTGTGTGAACTAAATAGTGAATACATTCGAGGAACTGGGAATTCATACGAAGGTAAGTTCTTCAGTGGTGCTAGAGAGATATACGATGTTGTTATCACGTATATACTAGGTCATGTTGTGTACTACTTCTATGAATAATGTACCGACCGCCGAAGTGGTTCGACGCGAGATAACATGGCTTTACCGTCGCGATGTACATATGCGTTCTTCGTGCTATTCTTTCCTGTCCTGTTCTATTCATACTTGCGTGGGTACGTCAGTGCTGATGTGAGGAAAGTATGGAAGAACAAATGGAGGACGAATGAGATTCGGGGACGAATGGGATATGAGGACTGCGTGTGAGTTATTCTTGTATGAGACTGGTATAACCAGGCCAGCTATGAAGTTCGGCCACGGCCAAGGCTAATCCTCTTGGAAAGGCAGAACTGGAGAGAACCTTGAACATGCGGGGAGCATGTTTTCGCTGGAAAGACTTCTTGACTCTAGGGAAGAGTATAACAAGAAGAGTTTCGCTATAGAGTGGGCAGGAGGTCCCACTAGCGAAATGGAAACTGTAGATATATTATATGGTCATGTATTGTTACTGTATCCCAAGTGATGGTGCCTTGATCATTGTTGGTTTATGATTAGATGTATATTGTAAAGGGGGGAAGGGGGCCCAGGGACACCGTACCTTGATATTTAGTTCTAGTTAACTCTTGAACAACTACAAAATGACGTTAGCGACAACCGTTATGTGAATAGGGATAGGTGAAACGGTAGATCAGGCTCGCCATTCTTGATTCGCAATCTGTTTGATTGGCTGTTTCTGAAAGGCCAGCTGACATTGGACTGAGCTTTATGCATCAATACTATCAACTTAGAGATGTTGCTTTACTTAGTTGTAGAACTTGGTAGCAAGACTGAAAGTTGATTTGTCATGGATTTGATGCACATGAGCCAATGTTTGGGTCGAATACTTTCACCGATCGCTCTTACTTTCAGGTGTTGCCTGTTAGAACCAGCCTATTACTAAGTTGTCGGAAACCACTACGTGATCCATGGCGAAGGGTCACAATACCTACTTTACCACGCCTGACTGTGCTACATTATGCAAGAGGGAGAATCACCATGCATGACTCATACTCACCACGTGATTCTAGAACCCTGCTGCAGCACTAGTGGAACTAGATGGTTTGTTTTTCCATATTAGAACTGTGATTAAGACTATTTCAGAATAGAGTTCATCTACCTGAGCAATCTTGCCGGGGTATAATGAAGGTTGATTTACTACGAGTTATGATGGCAGGCTCACTCCAGGGAGACTTACCAAGGTGGGGTAGGCGCAGCTCTGGGAGCTCATCAAGTCCAAATCAATGTGTTTCCGCCTAAACGTGGGACAGACCAGGCAAAGATTGTCCCAAACCAAAGGGGCTGTAACTACGTTGGCACGAGTGTTCGGTCATGACTAGACCCACACCAGCTTGCGTATTTTCTTACTCGAACTCGAGGTGGTAGACAGGTCAATTAATCCTGACCTTTGTGAACCTTGTATGCTGAATATGAATTAGTTCTTACTCAATCATTCGAACAACCGAGTCACAGAAAGATAGACATTATGTTTTGTTGTCAAACTCAACCATGTTTCAAGATATGTGCTGGACTCCGAGGGAGTCTGAACATGAGTGACTTTATAGTGTACGGTACTTATCTAGGAACATTGGTGTATTTCTGGTGACTGTGTTGACTTGTTGCAGAACTGATTAATTGCCCAATCAGGGGTAAAGCAATTCTACTATGGGACCATTAGATTGGTCAAGTGTTACTTCTAGGAACATCTAGAGATCAACTGGGGTCGCCTCAAGAAAGAGGGTCTCCATACTTTGATAACTGTGAAAGTTGGTCACAGCGATTCATTGGGGCAGAGCAGACGAGAAGTTCATCCAGCAGTCGGTGGTCCGAAGAGGTAGTTCCTCTGACATCTGATCTTAGCTCTGGGGACGGAGTGGTCTCCAAAGGTTCCAGTCATCAGTCTGGAAGAGAGCCGGGTGAGTGTCGGACCGACTGGACGGAACATCTGCCTCAAACCTGCACGTCAGCCTATTGATGATACAAGAAGCATCTCTGTCTCTAATTCTGTCTCTAACCTATCATCTGCTATTGTAAATAGTTTATACTATCAGGGTGTTCATTTCCTACCTATTGTCTTTAGGGTAGAATAAACTTCGTTGATGTTGACTGATTCTTTGTACAGTGATTGAGTGTGGTCTCGGACGATGCCTCAGGGTTTATTGTCCCAAGGGAGAAGGTAGAGAGTGGGGATCTAGAATCTGGAGGGGTGGGTAGACATATTTAAACCATTGGAAGTCAACCACAGAGAAAAAAAGTGTAGCTACCTGTCCAACCCCTGGGGTTAGACTACACGGGAGTGCTAAGGACCCTTGGGCTTGGTTAACTCTCAATACCCAAGGCAAACCTGATAGTGCTGGTAATTGATTGTGCTGTATTCTAACGAGATGGCCAAACCATTTGATTTTCTGCCTTTCAATATATGTGGCACCAGGTTTTTATCCTACTGTCTGTTTGATAACATCATTTTTTACTCGGTCGCGGATAGTTAAATTGGCAGCTCTTCTCACGCATCTCAGCTCACAGGTGGGAATTTTGCGTAAGATGTTGTTTTAGTTTCGCTCGCTCGCTCGCTTTGATTTGGATAATGTCCAAGTTTGACATGAGTAGCATAGGATTGGTGTGAATATGCTATTTATTATAATTATCTATATTTGGATGTTTCAGTATGGATGATAGTTTATAAATGCATTTGCTTTTTGACATCTAATTTCGATTTCGAGTTATAACGTAAGACAGCGAAAACAGAAAAAAAAAAAAGAAAAGAAATTATGGATTATCTTTGCTGTTTGTTCAAACGCATATTGTGGGGGACATTAAACGAAAAGCGACACAGAAAGAAATGTCAGGAAAACTACACCAGTTAACGAAGAATAGCTCCTAATGCGGAATTTTGCTCACACACTGTCGCACGCATGCTCGCACACACATATGATGCTAAAATAGAAAGCATAGTGAGCGAAAATACCAAGGGGCATCCATTAAGAAAATATGAGCCCATTAGGGATATTGGGTCCCAGGTGCCTGGATCCTTGGTCCCATCGATTCAGTCTGAGTTCGTCGGGACTCGAGTTTACATAGCCAAAATAATGTGAGTCGGCGGATGAATGCCAGGCAATTTGTTTATGTGTGTGGGAGGGAGGTGGGAGGTAGACTTGTGTATTCTCGTATGTGTGTGTGTGGGAATGTGTGTGGAAAAGGGTGGTGTGGGTGGGGGTACTATGCTTGTGTGTATTTCACAAAGTGTTTAAACATCCCGCTCTGTTCTGTTGGTTTCCGCGACAGGGAAGGGGAAGATAAAAAAAAAAATAGGAGAAAGGATTGCAGATAGAAGGTCAGAGACAAAGAGAATGGTATAGAAAGAACGAACGAAAGGACTTTATTTTTAAAGAGTCATAAATTGGGCACGCAGGCCCGTCTTATATTCGGCCCTTCCAATCACTCATCTTTCGTTCATCAATTATCTGTTGTGCATGTTTCATTCACACAGGGGAAAACATTGTCACATGAATGTTGTAAACCTAAACAATGCATATTACCATGTTATGAAACAGGCAGTAACAGTCAGATACACATACACACGTACACATTGACCACAACGCGTTGCACAGAGCATAAGCTCCGTAGCTCCAGCGACGACTCTCGGGAGTCTCCCGGAAAACTTCACTCGTCAACCGAACAACGTAACCCGGAATCGAACCCACAACCTTCGGTACGCGAAGCAGTCGGCGTATCCACTTCTCCACGGAGCCTCTCTGTGACCATGAAGGTAAGGAACACATTTTCTGTAGGAGATCGTGATAAGTGACCGCCCATCCCAATCAGCAAGGCACGTAATTATGATTTTTACTGTTATTTCTCATGAGTCACCTAACGTCGAAGTCACAGCATTCAGCGCATGCCCATACGAGAGCCGTCTCACTCAAAATATAAAGTATTTACAATTGAATGCCATGTGTCTTAGACTGGCCGCCATGCAAAATATATGCTATATAATTCTTTAACCTCTGATTAGTGGCCAACAGAAGATACAAACTCACGCTTGCGTATATTAATTGCTCATTCAATCTCCCCCCCCCCTTCCCCCACCCAAAAACGTTGATAAACAATCAATAACTGTCGGCAAATAAAGCGCAGAAAACCATTATTATAAGAAAAAATACAACACTAAACACATTATGTAACACACGTGACATTTCAATGTGCTTGCCATGTATCTTCATTACCTGCGACCTTTCCGGCATTTCAAAAAGCTCCTGGCCTTCAGCGCTTATTTTGGATTTTGTTTTTGTTTTTCATGTTCCATTTCTGAAGACACTACATGTTCACAGAAAATTACATTTCAGATCTGCCCATATATAATTCTTCTTCTTCCTTCTTCTTCTTCCTTCTTTTTCTTCTTCTTCTTCTTCTTCTTCTTCTTCTTCTTCTTCTTCTTCTTCTTCTTCTTCTTCTTCTTCTTCTTCTTCTTCTTCTTCTTCTTCTCGCTTCTTCTTCTTCTTCTTCTTCTTCTTCTTCTTCTTCTTCTTCTTCTTCTTCTTCTTCTTCTTCTTCTTCTTCTTCTTCTTCTTCTTCTTCTTCTTCTTCTTCTTCTTCTTCTTCTTCTTCTGCTTCCTCCTCTACTTCCTCGTCCTCTTCTTCTTCGGCGTCGTAACCTTCTTCTTATTCTTCGTCGTCTTCTTACTCTTCTTCTCGTTCTACACCTCCTCCTTCCTCTGCTGCTCATTCTCCTTCATCCTATCCCTTCTTCGTTCCTCTTTCGAGGGGAGCGTGTCACACAAAGATACGCCTCTCATAAGTCAGTGCATTCTACTTGGTCAAGCATTCATGCCAGGTTTGCTCCTCTATCTATACAGATTCCATCCATGGTAAAATTTAGTGGATTGCATATCCTTTTAAGGACCTCGCTGTTATGTGGACGGCATACGCGCCATGGACCAGGCTGACATTCTGAATGCACCACGAGAAGGAAGACTTTTGCGAGAATCAAGTGATGACTGCGAATCTACAACCATGGTCAGACTGTGAGAACAGCAAATTAAAAGCGGCGTGGCCAAACAAGAACACTACGCAGGAAGCCAAAGAAGATTGATAAACCAACACAGAACTGGCGTCGTTAGCCGCTACACGCTCCGGGATTTGCTGAGGAGGGGATCCGAGCACTTATTTACTGAATGGTTCGATGTGCAATGAGGATGATCTGTCGACTAACTAACTAACTAACGTCGCAGTCAACCCCAGCATTATTTTGCTGTTTGTTATCTCTTGTAACGTTTACATTCAGTAGTTTGCCATTGCTTTCTGACCGATCGGCACCCATACCATTTCGTAAAAAACCAAAGCATGGCGATCTGCTGCTAAATCACCCGCAGCTGTGTTTCCAACGCAGTATCCAGGATAACGAGCTATGCCCGTAACTCCTTTGCCATGGAGCGGGCCCATCCATGGTAGCGGGCTCTATTTACCAGTTACAACGTAAATGATCTTACACGTTCACAGTAAGACACTTTTTGGTCTTCTTTGTCAAATACGAGGGTAAGTTAATAAGTAAGTCATAAATGGCTGTAGAAAAATAACTAAACATGATAACTTGAAACAAGTTTATTTTTATAGATCCACTGTCCCTTTATTTCTCAACATAATTTCCATCAACATTGTTGCACTTCTCCCATCGTTTAATCAGTCCTCTCAAACCGGTGACATAGAACTGCGTGCTCTGTTTTCTAAGCCCCTTTTTCACTTCACATTCAACTTTGGCGTCACTCGCGAAATGTCTCCCGCCAAGGTGGGTTGTCAGTGTTTATGCTGACAAATGTTTGTCCCGTAAAGCGGTGCATAGCTGGGTAGAAAAAGTTGCGAGGGCGAGTCAATAAGTAAGTCACACAGTTCTGAGGGATGGCCGGTAAATGAAAACAAAGCACGCAGTTCTATGCAACCGGTTTGGGAAGACTGATAAAACGATGGGATAAGTGCATCAATGTTGGTGGAAATTATGTTGAGAAATAAAGGGACAATGCATGTATTCACTATATTCACTATGTAAACCACTTTTCACTCTGCATTTGTCACAGAATGGAGTTTCACAGAAAGACACTGCACCCTCTCTGCCAAACAACTTTCATTCAGCTCATCAAGTCAGAGCCACTACGCTTTGACAGAAAGACATGGCTGGAGACGAGACGGAAAATAGTAGGCAATACATTCCAACAGAAGCCATCTTTCACCTCTGTGGCATCTTTGCCTCGATGGCATCTTTGCCTCAATGGCATCTTTGCTTCGATGGCATCATCGCCTCGATGGCATCTAAGCCTTGATGGCATCTTCACCTCATGGCATTTTCGCCTCGATGGCATCTAGGCCTCGATGGCGTCTTCAACTCGATGGCATATTCGCCTCGATGGTATGTTCGCCTCATCTTCGCCTCGATGATGAATCAAACACACGAGCACCGGCCGGAGGCAAGTGTGCTGGCGACTACGCTACTGCAGCTTCACCTCGGAGGAATACAAGCAAACTGGAGGACTACTTTACACGCGCTGACGCTACTGTGTATATGGTGGTAATTCCATCTTTAATAGACCCATCAAAAAGCTAATGTGATCAATATCACACCGGTCGCCTTTACACCCACGACATTTCCTGGTACACGAATTACATGGCCTCGACCTTGGAGTCCAGGTCGATTAGACATTTAAAAAAAAACAATAACTGGCCTTATGGGGATTTGAACACATGGAAGCAGGTTGGTAGGCATGCTTGCTAGCCATTGTGTTACGAGGCGGCCACTTGAGGTTTAGTTTTCCCTAGAACCTTGTCTGGGCCTTGTCGAGAGTGGAAATAGAGCCATCAGCGAAATGTCATCTAGGATTTCCCCCACCAGCAATCTGTTTACCCGTCATTCTTTAATATTCTTTCTCTAAAAGGTTAGCTAAATTACATCTTGGCGTTCATGATTGGAGAGAGAGAGAGAGAGAGAGAGAGAGAGAGAGAGAGAGAGAGAGAGAAGGGGGGGGGGAGAGAGAAAGAGAGAGAGAGAGAGAAAGAGAGAGAGAGAGAAGGGGACAGACAGAGTGAGAAAGAGTGAGAGAGAGAGAGAGAGGGGAGAGAGAGAGAGAGAGAGAAGGAGGTAGATAGAGTGAGAGAGTGATTTGAGAGAGAGACAAAGTAAGAGAGAGTGAGAGATAGATAAAGAATGAGAGATAGAGGGAGAGTGTGTGCGAGAGTAAGAAAAGAGATTAGACAGACAGAAAGACAGACAGACAGACAGACAGACAGGCAGGCAGGCAGACAGACAGACAGACAGACGGACGGATGGACGGACGGACGGAGACACGGACGGACGGATGGATGGATGGATGGATAGAGAGTAAGAGAGTGAGTGTGTGTGTGAAAGGATCACATATAGACAGCAAGACAACGATTAGGAGACAGAGAGACAGACACACGAAAAGAGGGAAAGAACAACAGATATACTGTAAGACACAGAGAGAAAGAGAGAGAAAGTGAGACAAGGAGAGAGTGAGACAGAGAGAAAGAGAGAACGAGAGTGTGTGTGTGTGTGTGTGTGTGTGAGAGAGAGAGAGAGAGGAGTCTGTTGTGTGCGGGCGTATGTATAAACCTATTTCTTTATTTCATGCATTTTTTTCAGAGATCAATAAAATGTTACAATAACTTTTCTTAAGCATATTTGATTTCTGAAATTCACACTGAAGATACATGTGTCAGCCCATTGAGTTGAGCACACATCTCATAAGTCGTTAACACTTTGAGTTGAGCACACAGCACATCCATTTAATACATAAAAACGCATCCAGCCACCCATTCATTCATTCATTCATACGTGCATTCCTACATTTATGCACCCACTCATCCATGTATGCATGTATCCATCAATACATCCACTAGCATCGACCGTCCCATCCATCCATCAATCTATACATCCACGAATCCATGCTTGAAACAATCCATAAGTCTCCAATTTATTTATTCTCATAACGTGACCAAACATATCCATAAAAGTAGCCATCAAGCAATGCATGCATCCATCCATCAATGCATCCATCAATCCATACATCCAGTGATCCATGCAACCATTGACCCAACAATCTATTAATGCATGCATGCACCAATCCATAAATGCATGCATATACCCACCCATCCATCAATCCATCAATACACGTATCCATCCATCCACCCATAAATACACGCATGCATCCATTTATGAATCCATGCATACATCCAACCATCTATGCATCCACCAGATAATGCCTGCATCAATACATCCATATATTAATGGATCCACCCAACAATGTCTGCATCAATATATCATTCAATGCATGTATCCATCCATCCATCCATCCATCCATCCATCCATCCATCCACCCATCAATGCATGCATGCATCCACTTTTCTATCAATGCATCCATCCATACGTACACCCATCCATCAATGCCTGCATCCATCAGCCCACCTATCCACAAAGTCTACACCCATCCATTCATCCATTATTCCAAACATACATCAATACATCAATTAAACATCCATAAATACACCCATCCATCCATACTTACATCCATCCATCAATGTCTTCATCCATCAGTCATATAATCCACATATTTTACACCCATCAATTCATCAATTATTCCATACATACATCAATATATCCATTAAAAATTCATAAATGCATCCATCAATCCATAAATCTATAAACACATCAACATTCATAAATGCATCCATCAATCTGTACATCCTGCCACTCATCATTGCCTTCCATCAATCCATGCATCCACAAATATATCTATTAACACATCCATCACTCTATACACCCATCCATCAATCCATACATTTATCAATGCGTCCATCAATCCATACATCCAGCCATCCATCACTGCACCTATAAACGCATCCATCAATCCATGCAAGAAACCACCCAATAATTCGTTCATCAGCCCATACATACATCCATCCATCAGTGCATTCATCACAGCGTTCATCAATTTATACAACTAGCCATCCATAAACGCATCCATCAATCCATGCAATCTGATATGGGTCAGTGCAGTATTATCATTTTGTAGGCCTGACTGCACGGAGGCAGAGGTGACCAGTCGTTCCCCCTGTTCGCGGACGAAGAGAGCAGTCACCGAACCCTCCTCCGCTCGCGCCCATAACACGATTAGCGTAACCCCCTATCAACTACATTAACACGCCCGTCTACAAAATCTGAAGGAGTAACCACGGCTGCCCGGTCCCCACGCCGCGGCCTCCTTTCCCCACAACCTCAGCTGACGAGAACCTCGGGGAAGGAAGACTTTCCGAAACAATAATTTCAAGGAATATCGATTGTTCTAGACGCCGAGATAGAAAGAAAATGGAGAACTTTAGTTCGGCTAAACGCAAACACACAATGAAATCTTATTCCTCCCCCACAGTAAGTCATCTCTCTCCCTTCTGAGGAATTCTCCAGGGACAAGTGGAAGCTCACGTGTGGGCGGAAGAGCTGCTCCGACGGGCTACAGAACTGCCCGCGCCGTAGCCTCGCCAGACAGACATCGAGGGGCGACTTCCTATCCGGGCCGACTTCCTCCTAAGGAAATACTGGTTTAGAAGGCTTTGTGCCATTGCTTCTGAGGTCTCGTCATTGGTGTAGGATTTCTGTCTGTGTCTCTCTCTCTCTCTCTCTCTCTCTCTGTCTCTCTCTCTCTCTCTCTCTCTCTCTCTCTCTCTCTCTCTCTCTCTCTCTCTCTCTCTCTCTCTCTCTCCTCTCTCCATCCAGAAAAGTAGGTTTAATTAATAGTGGAAAGCTTACAGACAATTCTAATCTACATGAACGTCTTCAGTTACTGCTACTCCACAAACGCCTACTTTTTAATCCTATTTCAAAATGCCCCAAGCTACCTTTGGCCATTGTCTAAAAATAATGCAAGACATAGCGAACGACTAAATATACTTCATGTCCCTAAATCTAGGATAGACTAACAAAACCAGCTTAGCGTACTCTGCCGCTCAGTTGTGGAACAATCTTCCACAAGAAATCAAAGACACCACCAATCACAATACATACAGTCGTAACCTGTTTGAACACTATCTTAGTACAGACTACATGTCGCCCTAAAAAAAAAGCAACAACAAATAATACAAATGATCTCAAAAGACAATTAGCATAATAAACATTTCCAACTGTCTGGTCCGTTACACGAACCTTAGGTATTTATAATTGCCATGTTAAAAATTGCTTTAACGAGTCATGTATTCCTGATTATTTGCCATGCGTTTTAATGCATATTGTTCTGTTGTTGCCTAAGATTAGCTTCATAAGTGATACATGTATGAAATAACGTATGAGAGGACAGATATAAGAAGGGCAGAATGTCGGACGGGCCTGTGTGTCCAATTCTTATCCCTTTGAAAGTAAAGTTTGTTCGTTCTCTCTCTCTCTCTCTCTCTCTCTCTCTCTCTCTCTCTCTCTCTTCTCTCTCTCTCTCTCTCTCTCTCTCTCTCTCTCTCTCTTGACAATGGCTTGGAGTCTGTGGGCAATGTAATACCTAAATCTCGCGGGTGAATCATGACACACTAGACCTAATCCCAATCATGACCCGCCCAGACCTACTCCCAATCATGACACACCCAGACCTAATCCCAATCATGACACACCCAGACCTAATCCCAATCATGACACACCCAGACCTAATCCCAATCATGACACACCCAGACCTAATCCCAATCATGACACACCCAGACCTAATCCCAATCATGACCCGCCCAGACCTAATCCCAATCATGACACACATAGACCTAATCCCAATCATGACACACCCAGACCTAATCCCAATCATGACCCACCCAGACCTAATCTCAATCGTGATCTACCCATACCTAATAACAATCATGACACACCCAGACCTAATCCCAATCATGACACACCCAGACCTAATCCCAATCATGACCCGCCCAGACCTAATCCCAATCATGACACACATAGACCTACTCCCAATCATGACACACCCAGACCTAATCCCAATCATGACACACCCAGACCTAATCCCAATCATGACCCGCCCAGACCTAATCCCAATCATGACACACATAGACCTAATCCCAATCATGACACACCCAGACCTAATCCCAATCATGACCCACCCAGACCTAATCTCAATCGTGATCTACCCATACCTAATAACAATCATGACACACCCAGACCTAATCCCAATCATGACACACCCAGACCTAATCCCAATCATGACCCGCCCAGACCTAATCCCAATCATGACACACATAGACCTACTCCCAATCATGACACACCCAGACCTAATCCCAATCATGACACACCCAGACCTAATCCCAATCATGACCCGCCCAGACCTAATCCCAATCATGACACACATAGACCTAATCCCAATCATGACACACCCAGACCTAATCCCAATCATGACCCACCCAGACCTAATCTCAATCGTGATCTACCCATACCTAATAACAATCATGACACACCCAGACCTAATCCCAATCATGACACACCCAGACCTAATCCCAATCATGACCCGCCCAGACCTAATCCCAATCATGACACACATAGACCTACTCCCAATCATGACACACCCAGACCTAATCCCAATCATGACACACCCAGACCTAATCCCAATCATGACCCGCCCAGACCTAATCCCAATCATGACACACATAGACCTAATCCCAATCATGACACACCCAGACCTAATCCCAATCATGACCCACCCAGACCTATTCTCAATCGTGATCTACCCATACCTAATAACAATCATGACACACCCAGACCTAATCCCAATCATGACACACCCAGACCTAATCCCAATCATGACCCGCCCAGACCTAATCCCAATCATGACACACATAGACCTAATCCCAATCATGACACACCCAGACCTAATCCCAATCATGACACACCCAGACCTAATCCCAATCATGACCCGCCCAGACCTAATCCCAATCATGACACACATAGACCTAATCCCAATCATGACCCACCCAGACGTAATCCCAATCATGACCCACCCAGACGTAATCCCAATCATGACACACCCAGACCTAATCCCAATCATGACACACCGAGACCTAATCCCAATCATGACACACCCAGACCTAATCTCAACCAGTCTGTTCGGGATGTGCTGAATGATGGCCTGGTTATATCCTAATATGATTTTCCTCTGATGTGAGGTTCCATTACCGGTTTAGCCCACCACACCGATTTGTTAGCTTGGAGAAGACAAGGACGGTTCTGCAATACAGTCAGCGTGGAGATGGTACTTCTGTGCCTTGGCGCGAGGGTAGCCTCTACACCGGCCTCACTGCCATAGACACAAACCTTGTCACGAGGAAAGCCTCTACACCAGCCTCACTGCCATAGACACAAACCTTGTCACGAGTAAAGCCTCTACACCAGCCTCACTGCCATAGACACAAACCTTGTCACGAGTAAAGCCTCTACACCAGCCTCACTGCCATATATGCAAACCTTGTCACGAGTAAAGCCTCTACACCAGCCTCACTGCCATATATGCAAACCTTGTCACGAGGAAAGCCTCTACACCAGCCTCACTGCCATAGACACAAACCTTGTCGAGAGGAAAGCCTCTACACCAGCCTCACTGCCATAGACACAAACCTTGTCACGAGTAAAGCCTCTACACCAGCCTCACTGCCATAGACACAAACCTTGTCACGAGGAAAGCCTCTACACCAGCCTCACTGCCATATATGCAAACCTTGTCACGAGTAAAGCCTCTACACCAGCCTCACTGCCATAGACACAAACCTTGTCACGAGGAAAGCCTCTACATCAGCCTCACTGCCATAGACACAAACCTTGTCACGAGTAAAGCCTCTACACCAGCCTCACTGCCATAAACACAAACCTTGTCACGAGGAAAGCCTCTACACCAGCCTCACTGCCATAGACACAAACCTTGTCACGAGTAAAGCCTCTACACCAGCCTCACTGCCATAGACACAAACCTTGTCACGAGGAAAGCCTCTACACCAGCCTCACTGCCATAGACACAAACCTTGTCACGAGGAAAGCCTCTACACCAGCCTCACTGCCATATATGCAAACCTTGTCACGAGGAAAGCCTCTACATCAGCCTCACTGCCATATATGCAAACCTTGTCACGAGGAAAGCCTCTACATCAGCCTCACTGCCATAGACACAAACCTTGTCACGAGGAAAGCCTCTACATCAGCCTCACTGCCATAGACACAAACCTTGTCACGAGGAAAGCCTCTACACCAGCCTCACTGTGAGAGACACAAACCTTGTCACGAGGAAAGCCTCTACACCAGCCTCACTGCCATATATGCAAACCTTGTCACGAGTAAAGCCTCTACACCAGCCTCAGTGCGATAGACTGACGCTAGGAAAGCCACTGGTGCGCACTTGATAATGAATGGATGTGGTTTATAATTTTAATGAGTCACTCGTGTGAAATAAAGTTAACAATGCACTACGAGCAGGCTACATTGACAAGAAATGCTCATGTAAGGAAAGCTTTGTTGCTGGACATGAGAGATTGGGACCAATGGTTCTACAGAAATGGAGTCGCAAGAAATTCAGGCCGGGATTCGGAGAGTTATGACGATGTTCCAGAAGAAGAAGACATGACTGTATTTGAATAAATGTAGAATTTTGTACATGAATAAATGCAGATTATTGTATCTGAAAATAAAAAAAAAATGACATCCACAGAAAATAAGCCCTAGTTCATTTTTTAAAACTAAATTTATTATAAGACACGGTCTTATTTTCGGGGAATCATGATACTTCGGACAGAAGTGTCAACTGAGTCCAGATAATTCACAAAAACATCTTTCTCTCTTATTTCATTCTTCTGGAGGTCAGCGTGGCGGAATAGATAAGTGCGCTCGATCTTAAACATCCGGTATGCTGATGCGGAGGGAGAGGGTTCAACCCCTACACCGGTCAGTTGGACTAAAATGTTTTCTCGTCCTTGACTTGGGGACGTAAATTACAAGACCCTCTGAAGTCTGAGTGGGTTCGCCTACTTGCGAGGGACGCTGGTAATAGGGAGAGCTAATCCACACGCAAAAAATCAGTCCAGCACTTCTAGAAGAAGCAACACGTGTATGGACTACACTTGAGTTCAAATCTAGCGACGTTAAAATGAATGTATTCTTCTCAAGCCGATCCTCTTGTACCGAGGTTTGTTTTCGTTTGATCAGATTACACACACTGACTAACCCACCAGACTGGCTCAGGTGTATATTCCTACGTTTCCACTTCATAGTAACTTGCCACCCCATGGCTGTTCCATTCCTGCGCCAGCGAAAACTCACGTGAAGTCGACAAGACCACTTCGCCAGACCACTGACAAGAATCCGTCTTTAAATTTAGTAAGTAGTATATTGTCGACATCATTCGGAAGAAATGCAAGGAGTCCGCACACGCATTATCGCACAAGGCAGCCGCCGGAGTGCCGACAACAAGTCGTCCGCCATTTTCTGAATTTGCAGTTCACAACATAGCCACCGTTGACACAAGTATGGAAAATGCTTTAGCACACCGTATCCGGAGACAATTAACTCTCCGAGGTCCTAACGGCCCGCCTGCCGATTCGCCATGATGGCCAGCCAGGTCTTTAAGTGACACGGTACAACAGAAATGAATCTAGAGCTGCATGCTTCAGTTCAACAATCAAAGATAGGGAGGACCCGAAGGACCTTTTCGCAAGGGCATATTGGTGTGTCGGAAAACTAAAAGGCGGACAGGTTGTATGAGTCTGCACGGCTGAATGGGGTACTTGTGCAAGATAAGGCAGATGTGGTTAGGGCCCTTTGGGATTATGTGAATAGTGTGGGGGAACAGATAAATCATAATGAGAGAATGGTGCAGCAGGGATTAACTAGAGCAGTGGTTCTCAACCTTTTTTGGCCCGTTCCCCCCTTCACCATATTTTCAGAACGTCATTCCCCCCTTCCTATCAAAAATTTGGCCCGTGCCCCCCTTCACCGTAATTTCATAACGTCATCCCCCACCTTTCATATTTCCTATCTAAAAATCCTCCCACCCCTACACAGTATACGTAAAAATGGAAGGTACATTGAATAGCATATACTAAAACAAGTCTAGACATCCACATAAAACATGATTTGTGGGTCTACTTACTTTATAACATGAATTTTAGAAGGATGAGACATGTAAAGTATGAAGGGAAAAACAATATCAAGTAATCGGTTCTTGTATTAACGCGATCTTGAAATGGTCTTCATTCCCCCCCCCCCCCCCACCCCCTCCCTGGAAACCCTAAAATTCCCCCGGGGGGGGGGGGAATTCCCCACCGGTTGAGAACCACTGAACTAGAGGATCTGGCTGACACTCAGTATTCCCGAAAAAGGCGTGATGAACAAATAACCAGACTTAAACTGGTAGTGGGACTCGTCGCTGGTTGTTGAAGTAGAGGAACAATCGCAGATGGGATTGTCCCGAGTGCTGTGACGTCGGTTCTTGACTCAACTCCAGAACTTCAATGATCTACAGCTGCGATTCCAGTAGTATCACAATCATCAAGTGCCATCTCTGCGATGAAGGTGGGCTGTAATGACTCACCAACTCCCTGCTTCGTCACAGCTCATACATAATTCTGCCTGACCTGCCCGCCTGGATGTTCTCAACCCACAGGTGAAGTTGTCTTCCTCTCGCACGTTTCACCTCCAATTTTCCCTCCCGCACTTCCTGTACCCGAAAGTTGAGGGCACACACATTCAGCGTTCAACCGCGTACACCACGATGAGTTCCAAACTTCAGCCTACATGTGATCTGTTTAGCTAACACGGGACGCAACAATGCGCCTTGCCACCTTCCAGCACTCACAAAGTGAAAAACAAAACTAGAAAAAACCCAGCCAAATAGACAGCTAGGCGTATTTCCTGTGTCCATTTTCTCGACCAATCAGTTTACCTGTTTACTCTCGATTCTCTTTCCGTTATTATTATATTCATCCGTGCACTCAGGCCTACAAGTGATGGTTCTAGCATTTCACATACGCACAACAGACCCAACTACGGCACTGCACATACACACAGCAAGTTCCTGCCAAGGAACTTTAACAAAAACCAAAAAAAAAAAAAAAAAAAATTGGAGTTTGGAGCCATGGTACCGCAGTAGTTATCATGCTTGCCTGTCGGCCCGGTGGCACGTGTTCGGATCCCCAGCGGGGCAGACTTAAAATTTACTCGGGGCTATAGCCTCCTGCCAACTGGCCTAGGCGTTCACTTTCCTCCTGAGATCTTGGTCCTTTGTGCTCTGGATCAAATATGTTAATGATAATTCTTCATGCCATCGTCTCAGCCCATTCAGCATCATGTATCACGGTCTGCCTCTTTTCCCATTAATCTTTCCAGTTGTCAAAAAGTTCTCCAACACCCGTCTTTTCATCACATGGTCACAGAATGCTGTTTGTGTTGAATCTTATAGTTGTATAAAATGTCCTACTTTCATTAGCCTCTTTCAGGCAATCGCTGTTAATTACTCCGACAGTCCAAGGCATTCGCAACGCTTGTCTCGGGAACCTTATCTCTGATGCCTTTGCCTCCAAGATCCTCGTAAATTGCTTATTTACGCTCCATGATTGCCTGCCATACGCAAACCACGTGATGTATATCATTTCAGCACTCTTTCTCTCTCTCTGACATTCAGAGATGGTCACTTAATGATTACGTTTTATTTCATTTTCTGACTTGCAGCTTTATATGTGTGTGCTTGTGTGTATATGTATGTGTGAGTGTTTGAGCGCGCGCGCGTTTGAATAAAACAGTCACTGACTTTCATGATGCTCACACATTTAATGATTACTCAACTCAACCCACTAACCCAGATATTACTCAGATGATTAACAGCAGTAACTGGATACTTTTGAAATAGAAGCAAACGAAAATGGATGAAAAAACTGCGAACATAAATATTTATGCCGATAGAATGTGATGTCCCAGTACGGGAATCAACAGCAATAAGTTTCTAAGGCGGGCTAGTGTCTACATGGCAGCAACCAAGATAAACATTTGTATTGACAGCAGCTGCTGGCCTTGAGCGCTGTTAGGATTAGCTAACCGCAGGGAATATCCTCATCGTCGTGTTCCATGCCGATATGCGTGCTTCGTGATTTGCCACCTCATACGATCATCTTGGATCAGATCATTGTTCTTGTTCCGATTGCGCAATGTGGCCAGCCAGTCCAGGTATGTATCTTTTTTTTTTTCTTTTTAGTCTTCTCTAGTCAATCTTGTCAGTTGTTACTACGTTTTAGTCAATATCTCCCCAGAACGTGTTAAACAAAATCTTGACAGCAACAGATAATTTTTCGGATACATTTTCATTTTTGTGTGTGGGTAGGACTTGTTTATTGCCCCGCTTCCTCTTAAGTTAAATGAAATCAACTCAAATCCCCCCTCCCCCCCCCCCCCCGCACCCTGTCCATGGTTTCTTGGCACTTTCCCCCAGAAACCACATTTCCACCGCCATTATATGTTTCCCAACCTGTCTGCTTGTTCATGATTCATACTCACATAACTGCATGTTCTGTTAAGCACTTCAACACCCCCTTTCTCCCCGCAATCGACATCTTTTTATTGCTGAGTATGTTTTCCAGTTTGCGATATGTTACCGTTGCCATAGCAATTCATGTTATAATCTCCTCAAGCCACCCCCAATCAGATGGTATAATTGTTCCGAGATAGTTGTACTGATTCACTTGCTTAAGAATGTTCTCATTTACTTGGATGTTACTTTGTAGTATTTCTTTCTTCTTGGAGACGACCATAATCTGTCTTCTTACAGCGTAATTCTAACCCTAGTTGTTCACTGTGTACAATAATCCCTTCTATTAAAAGCTGCAGCTGCTGTTTATTGTCTGCAATCAATACTGTATCATCCTCATGTGTTATATTATTGATTTTATTTCCTTTGTTGGCGATAGATTGTCCTCCGAACTATGTATATATATATATATTCCCAATCGTCACGATATTTCCGATTCATGTCTTCTCATCACACGACCAAAGAACGTAGTTTGTCTCTTTCTTCAATAGATAAAAGGGTGACATGAAATTATGTACCAATTACGGAATAGTTGTTTTGATAAGTCACGCAAGCAATGTCTATTTCATCTAATTACAGGAAGACTTTATAAGACAAAAGAAGAAAGCAACAACATAGCACAAGCTAGCCGTATAAGAAATAGAGGTAGACGTGACAACATATTCAACACGAGTGATATTGTAGAAAAACAAACCATCATCTAGTATAGTATTGAGATTATTAAGTATTATTAAGATTATTATATGAGATTATTAAGTACATTGTTGATATTATTAAGATTATTGATCGCTGGACTTTAGTCGCAGGTGTTCCTTGCCAGATAGAGAAGACCTGATCATTCGAGCCACATCGATTGACGGATGTCAGTCGCGGCGATCGAGCAAAGTTTGAGCTATAGCCTACAATGGGTGACGTTGAGATATTCTAGTATGATAATTTGATCGCGTCTAGCGCGAGTCGCGGGTCAGTGGTTGCACACCCGCCTCACGCGCCAATGATCCGGAGTTCAGTCCTGGGTCAGGTCAGGCATATTCACTACTGACGAACTCAAACGAGAGCGAAACTCGAGTCTAGTGCTTCCAATCTGATGTGGACGAGCCCAAGGTTTGTGCCGTAATGTTGCCAGTAGTGGGTTGTGCTCAATCTTTAAACCACCAAGTACTATGTAGATCTCCACTTTTGCTATATAGATTACTCAAAGGCATGTAACTGTGTTGATAATTAACTATGGAACATAATCGAAGAGACGGACTTCCCTGTATTCCTTTCTTCCTTTGTCCTTCTGGTTTTGCTGTGAAGTGTCACAGAGTGGAGGTGGATGCCATTTTCTGTTATTTACTTGTCTTGATGCTTGTGCTCACGTCATATTTGATTTGTTCAACGTCTCTTTTACTCCATCTAACCAACTCTTTCTGGGTGGTCATCGCGCCGTGAATCCCGAAGTTTTCCCGTAAAACGCTCTAGCCGCTGTTGATCTTGTTTCATTCAAGCTCAGTGTTCCAACCATTTAAATCCTGGTGGTTCAATAAAGTCAGTAATAGGCGGTATCCATACACGGTATCTTAGGTGTCCTTTATACATAATTCATCACCCTGTGCCGTGCCGACTGGCGTGAGCGATCATGCCTCTCCACAAATTACGATATCCGACGTCATGGATCAATTCTTGCGTTGACTCGCTTCAGTGCCATAACACAAGACTACCAATAATCTTTTCACGCGGTATTTCTCTATCTCTCTTTCCATAAATCTTTCCGGTTGTTACAACATGTTCCAGATGTTGTCTTCTCATAATGTCCCCCCCCCCACCCACCCCCACCCCCCCCCCAAAAAAAAACACCAAAAAAACAAGGTCTGCCTCTTTTTGTTGTTTGTGATAAGTCGACTTTGTGACTCAGCTTTCCTTAAAACATTCTGATGGCTCTTTTTGTCTGTCCAACTAATTTTCAGAATTCTTCGTTAAAACCACAACTCTAAGGCGTCTAGGGATTTTTCTCCTGTGTACTAATTGTGCCTTAAAGCCATGGACAACAAGAAGCAAACTTCACCTCTCCAGAAGTCAAAGCAGTTTTACAGAAAATTCATAAAACAAATCACCGGTCTAGATGGAATAACCACAGAAGCTATTCATACCTGTGGGAAAACAGGAGTTAAATGGTCGACAAGACATGATCGTCCCGATTCCAGAAGAGGTTATATTTTGTTATGGGGCCAGGAACTGCTGTAAAAGACGGATTTACCACAACCTCTTGGTCCCGCAATCAACGCCGTAGAAGGGTTTATCCACCTATGATCCATGCCTAATAACGAACTCCTATGTACCCACGTCACTTATTTTAATTGAGTAAGGACATACACACAGAGCCTATAATCCCTTGTCCGCAATTATGTGTCAAGCGTTATTGATTTAAAAAAAAAACATACTCAGTATGCGCATACAGGGTAAGTTATGTTATTTTTAGCACACACTAGGTAAAACGATGACGGCCATATGCCAGTGGTGGTCATCTGTGGACACCACTGCTCGGCGACAAGGACGCCTTATTATCCGCGGCGGTCATCGGTGGACGGTTAAGCGGTGGACTCCTCACCTCTAATCCCCTCGATCCCTTACTGACCGGAAGTAAAAAATCCCGCCAAAAACATCGACATTAACAAACTAAAGAAAACACTTTTCTCCTTGAGATAGGTAAATGGGGTACGAAGACGTCGCTGACGTCACATGGGCTATAGAGGAGGTGCCGCAATTCATTTGATAAAAGGAAACCTCTTACCTTACTACTGCCGAGTACCGAAATATTGACATTTTGAAATTAAAGTTCATTCGTTCGTTGGATGACTGGCACCTTGCCGACTTGATAGACGACAGTTTGTAAAATGGAGATATGCCTCCCTATAACACAAAGCCTGTGCTGAATTTAGAGACCATGTGTTGCCCATGCAGCATGATCTCTCACTCGATCCGCCCAGTGTACTCCAGAGAAAAGGTAACACCAATGCCTCTCTGAAACAAGAAAAGCTGCAGAAGCTGCCGGATCAGCAAAGCAATGCTCTACTTTCCGTCTGTCAAAGCTTCGATCCTACACCAGTTGACGATCAAAGCTTAGGACCTGATCTGCCCTGCCATAGCATATAGTCTTTAGGTTGGATTCCTCGCACAAGGATAAGGCTTGTACCCACCCATTTGCGCACTTTCACCAGAAGCGGCACAATGTGGGTGCCGGGTTTGTCGAGCACCTCCCAACATTCGGCGCTAACAGAAAGCAGACAGTACCGTCTACTGTCATAAGGGTAGGTCAATCACATCTAGAAAAAGACCTGGTTCGTGGATATTATATGATAACTGAACAGCTGGTCTACAACTTACCTCTTTGGGTGATAATATAGATATATAATCTTCATATATCAATCGGGCCTTCTCCTCTATAAGCTCCGGATTGCTTTCTTTCTTGAGCTCTTCGCAGGCCAGGTAGAACAACATGTTCTCCTCGCTGTACTCCGAGCGCAGGAACTCCCTGAACAACTTGCGTCCTCCTGAAAGTGAGTACACAACAACATGGTTGAAACCTGCACATGATCTTTATTGACTAACCTTCATATTTTAAACTTAATGTGTTTTCTACTAACCCGTTGTGTGGCAATAGGGATACCGACGCAATTCTTACTCCAGCATACCGCGTTAGAAATACAAATGCGGGTGATGTGGTACCAGACCACCTTGCGTAGATTTTCATAACATGGCGCGGGTCGTTCATAAAACAATGGCAAATTACTAAACGTACACTTGCCAAGAAATTAAAAATAGCAACACAATGCTGGGGTTGACGGCGATGTCATGTAAAGGAAATGCAACTAACTTAACTTAAAATGTCGCAAAAGATGGACAGTCCAGCGAATGCAGTAGCCACAGGGAAGAGTGGAAGAAGCAGCGGAAGAAAACGCTACCCCTCTTATAAAAGTTGTAAGTAAAGAAAGAAACCATATTACATACCCTAACATGATTATGATAAGATGCTATAGAGTGTATTTTTAATGGCTGTGCAGTGTTTGAAAATATTGCCGGTCCAAGTTTTGTATTCACCCTCTGTAAAGTTCATGCAACATAATAGGTAAATACAAAGCTTGGACCGGCAATATTTTCAAACACTGCACAGTTATTAATGTTGAATGAAGAATGACTTGCGCGATGAACTGGATTAAAGAGAGGAAGAGTTGCGCAATTCGTCGACCTCACTCTCTCGCCTGAGTCCATCTGAGTCCAGTGGCAAGACAAGTCAAGACGACTGGAGACGAATACTGGTGCTGTGGATGACCAGGGCGCTCTACGTGCCTTGACATGCTCATTACGTTCCACAACGCTTTGCAGGTAAATGCCGTCTTGCCCGTTGAATCATCAATTATTTCTTCCACGCCGTCTGCCGAATCCTGTCTTCACATGCTGGGTAAGCATACCCTAGTTCACCGATTGGTTTGACACCAAATCGGCTACCCACGCCTGGTTTAGCCAGCCTCTCTCAGCTGTTGCGCGGGGGGTGGCCGCTGTCGCATGCTGACAACTACTAGGAGCCACAGGCGTGAGCTGGATGTCAGGCTTGGACTAGTTGGAAATGGGCCCTGAAAAGGGCAACGGTCATTAAAAATACACCCTGTAGAACTGCTTGTCTATAGACCAATTGCACTCGCTAGGTCAGGTGGTTAGTATTCCACCGGTTACCTTCACACCCCCAGACATACAATGGTATCCATTTTAGGCGGAGTCCACTTGGAAAGCCAGGTCCATTTTTACAAATCCTAATCCCGTGGGAGTTGAACCTATGACCCCGGAAAGGTTAACCCGGTCAACAAATGCCCGCAAAAGTCGGATGTGTCCGCCGAAAGGCGCAAGTATCGCAGCTATGCTGTAAACAGGCACAGTGAATTTTTTTAAAAGTTACGTATCCCTTACAGGACGTTGCAGTCAACACCAGCGTTTTACAGCTGTTGTTGATGTTCTTGGCAAGATTACGCTCAGTTGTTTGCCATTGTTTTCTGAGCGGTTGGCTCACATACCCCGTAAGTAACCAATGCGACGCCATCCGCTGCCGAATCTCTGGCAGCTGTATTACTCACGTGGATATATACTGGATTACGGAGAAAGTCGTTAATCCTTTCGCCAGGGTGAAAAAAACACTCCGGATGAACGCAGAAGAAGAAGAACCGATGACCACTGTGCAGGCAGGCAATTGTCCAGCCCCTACGCCTGGCGAGGCTCCTGTGTACGTGTCACAGCTACTGACGCTTAGAGTTCTTCAGTACCCCAGGCCTGGCGGACCGGATGTGTTGAGTGTCACGTTCATGCTAAGGGGTCAGCGTGGCAGAATTGATACGGGCGATCGCTCTTAAACATCCGGTGTGCTGATGCCGAGGTAGGTAGCCAAGAGTTCGAATCAGCTTCGGGAGAGTTACAAGAAAAAAAAACTATAATCTACCTGGGTTGTTAGGTGCACACAGCCCATGTGGGTCCCAGGAAATGTCTTCGGAAGTGAAGGTGGGGGATCTGACAGCACCTGCCAGCGAGGGCCGATTGCTCCATAAAATATGCGTCTAGCGCCACAAGCCCAGTGTGCGTAAAGGTGTGTAACAAGGCCCGTCTTGCTCTTCGTCTTCTTCTCCTTCTGCCACTTCTTATTCTTCTTCTTCTTCTTTCCCTGCTCACCCCTTCTTCTTCTTCTTCTTCTTCTTCTTCTTCTTCTTCTTCTTCTTCTTCTTCTTCTTCTTCTTCTTCTTCTTCTTCTTCTTCTTCTTCTTCTTCTTCTTCTTCTTCTTCTTCTTCTTCTTCTTCTACTTCTCCTTCTCTTTTCTTCTTCTTCCGCTTCTTCTTTTTATGTGTATAGCCTGATTTAGAAATCGTTGATCAAACACCGCAAATATTCTCTGTCACCTAACATGTTGATGACGTGGTGTTGGCTATATTATGTGTTGACCATCTGTTTCAGCTTACCCCATACACTTTTCTCTGTAATCCTCTGTCAATCTTGCCTAGTATTTTCCCCATATGAAACTCCTTTGTCTATTTTCCTGGTTTTTTGTTCGTTTTTTTAAAATGATTTTGTAACGCCTTCCATCTCCTACTTACTAGCTCAGGGATTGTCTTCTTGCCTGTTCAAGAACTTCTCAACATTCTTCTTGGAAAACTAGTTCCCTCTGCCTCCAGTGAGTTCTCCATTTCACAGATTTTGACTTCCCCATACACAGGAACAGACTTTGACTTCTCCATACACAGGAACAGACTTTGACTTCTCCATACACAGGAACAGACTTTGACTTCCCCATACACCGAAACAGACTTTGACTTCCCCATACACCGGAACAGACTGTGACTTCTCCATACACCGGAACAGACTGTGACTTCTCCATACACAGGAACAGACTTTGACTTCTCCATACACAGGAACAGACTTTGACTTCCCCATACACCGAAACAGACTTTGACTTCCCCATACACCGGAACAGACTGTGACTTCTCCATACACCGGAAAAGACTGTGACTTCCCCATACACCGGAACAGACTTTGACTTCTCCATACACCGGAACAGACTTTGACTTCCCCATACACCGGAACAGACTGTGACTTCCCCATACACCGAAACAGACTTTGACTTCCCCATACACCGGAACAGACTGTGACTTCCCCATACACCGAAACAGACTTTGACTTCCCCATACACCGGAACAGACTGTGACTTCCCCATACACCGAAACAGACTTTGACTTCCCCATACACCGGAACAGACTGTGACTTCCCCATACACCGGAACAGACTGTGACTTCTCCATACACCGGAACAGACTGTGACTTCCCCATACACCGAAACAGACTTTGACTTCCCCATACACCGGAACAGACTGTGACTTCTCCATACACCGGAACAGACTTTGACTTCCCCATACACCGGAACAGACTTTGACTTCTCCATACACCGGAACAGACTTTGACTTCCCCATACACGGGAACAGACTGTGACTTCTCCATACACCGGAACAGACTGTGACTTCTCCATAAACCGGAATAGACTTTGACTTCCCCAACTCACAGCCAATTATTTCTTTCAGAACCACATGACCATACGTTTTGTTATTACAACAAACAACCCTCTAGGACAGAAATCATCAACCTTTCACAAATTTACCACAAATAACAGTTCCACCCAGTCTACATAAGGCAAAGGGTGTATTTTTAATGACTGTGCAGTGTTTGAAAAAAAGTGCCGGTCCAAGATATTTATTTACCTATTATGTTGCATGAACTTTACAGAGGGTGAGTACAAAACTTGGACCGGCAATATTTACAAACACTGCACAGTCATTAAAAATACACCCTATACCAGCGAATGTCTTGGGGAGTAAAAACGACCATACTGATACTAGCCATATAAACCAACCCCTCCCTCTTCACCCTTTTCTCACCAGCCATCCCCCAAGGTACCGATTGGATGTCTAGTGCTCCTTAAGGAAGGCAAATGTGTCTTAATTAATTTATTACAAAGTTTGATGTCCTTTGCAGGACGAGGCAATTAACCCCAGGTTGATGTGCTAGATAATTGTACGTTCAGTAGTTGGCCAATGCTTTCTGAATGCGAAGTCGATGCTGCAGTCCAACCGACCCATGTAAGGAGTGAGCCCACTACCCCGCTGTCAGTTCACGCCAGAGCGATAAACCCTTTGGCTACGTAGACTCTAGCCATTGCCTTAACTACCAGAAATAAACAATAACTCAATTAGGTTGCAATTATCATTCAGACATGTTATCGCCAGCACGATAAACCGCTTGGCTACATAGTTAACTACCAGAAATAAACAATAACTCAATTAGGTTGTAATTATCATTCAGACATGTTATCATATGATGAGTTTTACGACTGTTGTGACCGAACTATCACTAAACTACAATTATTTTTACCTAAATTTGACGATGTCATTATTTTTACTCGATTTAATTAATCTCGAAGTTTATTTTCTTACACTGCTGCAATTCAGAATTGCATGAAATAATTACTTACCTGAGCATTTCATGAGCTTTTCAAAAGATTCGCCCCATATTTTTAATTCCTCTAATGTTGGCCTGGGGAGGAGAAAGACGGATTCAATTAGCAGACGTTGCAGTCTTGCAGTTTCAAGGTATTATTTTCTTTTTTGTTGTCACGACTCTTGTAGTCTAAGAAGAAATGTTTGCTTTGTGTATTTTGGCAACACCCTAGCCTTGTCGGGTAAGGGCGAAAAGAACAGAAGGTCTCGTGTACAAGTAAAAGATTCAACAATAGTTGGACATCGTAAAGAGTAGGCTTAGCGGTAGTTGCCCTGGCAAAGTTGTTAGGAAAGGAAATCTACGCGTAGACAGATCCGGGTGACCTTGGATGAAATCTGTCTAGACTCTAGGGGAAGTAAATCTGACAGAAAAGCATGCAGAAGTTGGACACGCTGCCCTTTGAGATGTGTAACTTGGTGTGATAAACTTCCCTCGACAGAGCAACGATGATGATGATGAAGATGATGAAGAAGGAAGAAGAAGAAGAAGAAGAAGAAGAAGAAGAAGAAGAAGAAGAAGAAGAAGAAGAAGAAGAAGAAGAAGATGAAGAAGAATAAATCATCCCATTTTGTTGAACATCAACAGACAATGGGCCAGTTTTAAAAGCCAACAATATCTTGACCACACGGCCTTACATGTCTGGTGTGGTCAATATGGAGTTTACCTCCTATAAATCTTTTCTACACATTTAATACGATACTGGATGACTTAAAGTCCAAACATAAAGAAATGATAAAAAATAATGTATAGTGATTGTCAACAGACGGTGTGCAATGGCAGAATTAGATTTATGTGAGAGAATACAAGACCAAGGAGACCGAGGAAAACAGAGCAAGCCGTACGAGGAAAGTTGAAAAAGCTGGCAAACAATTATTGACATATGCAATACATTCATCATCATCATCGTCATCATCATCATCATCATCATCATCATCATCATCATCATCATCATCATCATCATCATCATCATCATCATCATCACCATCACCACCACCACCACCACCATCATCATCATCATCATCACCACCACCACCACCACCACCACCACCACCACCACCACCACCACCACCATCATCATCAACATCATCATCATCATCATCATCATCATCATCATCATCATCATCATCATCATCATCATCATCATCATCATCATGTGTCATAACGATACGCATGTGCGGTCATAGTACGCCATTTCACGTGTGTTTGAGCTGGCCCGTGTTCTTGTCCCGATTATGCGATATGGCAAAGCCAACCAGGTATTTATATCTCTGCCTTTCCCTGGCTTTCCCCATCAATATTGTCCGTTGTGAATAACTTGACTAGTTTATTTCTTCTCATAACATTTTCCTAAACCAAGACTGCCTAGATCTAGTTTCTCGAATCAGTTTACGATTTTCATTTGCCTCTTATAGGATTGCTCATTAGCTTTTCTGTATATCCGTGGTATTCTGTGCATTTTCCTCAGAAACTAGATTTTCACTGTCATTAAATTAAAATCTCATCTGTCCATTATGATTTCGCCTTATTTGGTTTTTAAGCAACTCGTAGATGTGAGCGTTCTATTTTTACTGGCATCATTAATTCTTTTGTGCATTAATTTTATATTTTGGACATTGTGCTATTTTTTAAAAAGATTCCCCTACAGATGTCATCAAGACATGCCTCTTTTGCTTAAATGCGTAATTCCACCATTTGCACGTGGATCTCTTCTTATTCTCAATATTATTTTTGTTGTTTCTTCTTATTTCCGTTGGTTGCAAGATGTTTTCAGTCATCCATTTCCAACTACCTATCATCTTCAATTTTGTCATAATTATACCAGCCATGGTACACAACTTGTGGTGATATTGAAAGATGCAAAAATCGTAATAGAGGTGCTCCTGTCTGGGAAATTGCCAGTTCTAAGGACACTACTTTCTGAACTTAGCAGTCATCGTAAGATCACCATACAGTGGATACCATCCCACTGTGGAGTCCCCGAAAACGACAGAGCTGATCGATTGGCTAAGGAAGGAGCAAAAGAAGAACAACCTGATGTGCCCATTACATACCACCAAAAGAAAAGAATGATCAAATCAGTCAGAAGGCCACCAAACCTTACTCAAGACGACTACCACGTTATGGAACAGGTCATTCTTCTGCACCTCAGAACAGGACACAATAGATTACGCAACCACATGTATACAAAACTCAAGATTGGTGACTCAGCCATGTGCACATGTGGTTTGGTGTCGCAGACAGCAGAGCACATACTCCAAGATTGCCCAAACTACAACATATCCAGGCGAACCTTCTGGCCTAGAGAGACAACAGTGGAAGATAAACTTTATGGACCGCTGAGTGAACTAAAAAAGACTGTTAGATTCATACAAGAGACACCATTGCAGTTATAAACATATTTCAGGCGAACGAAAGAAGAAGAAGTCATGCCTCTCTGACAAAGTTCTTCAATATTTCCCACTGATAACTGACATCTTGAAGTAGAACTTGTAGATCAGACGATGTATCAAATCTGTCATTTACTTCTGCCGAATTTATCTATCATCTTCTTCTTCTTCTTCACTGCAAGTCGATGAAATTTACAGATTTTTGGGTGTATATTTATCTTAAGTCTTATATGTATTTAATAAATAAATAGACCGGAAGTAGTTTCCTACTATGAGTCTGTAATGTGATAACACTATCACATTTTGTAGACCGAGAGCAAGGTGGCAACTCTTTCCTTTATTTTGGCAAGTTTAGTTTAGTTTAGTTTAGTTTAGTCGACGGATCAACATCACGGAACACGGGTGTAACCCATAAGTGCTCTGTCTTACTCCTAACTCAAGCCAGAGTCCGGAGAGTCTCAACTCAGTGCGCGAGCTCCGTCGCACCGGCGAGGATCCTGAAATTCTTTGGGTAGATTTTTTAACTGGAAATTTTGCCCGGGCAGCGCCGATATGCTACTCTTTTTCGATTTCCAACTGCGAAGGGATTTTTGACGTGCGCAACAATACATAGTTAGTTAGTTAGTTAGTCGACAGATCATCCTCATTGCACATTGAACCATTCAGTCCATAAGTGCTTGGATCCCCTCCTCAGCAAATCCCGCAGCGTGTAGTGGCTAACGACGCCAGTTCTGTGTTGGTTTATCAATCTTCTTTGGCTTCCTGCGTAGTGTTCTTGTTTGGCCACCCCTCTTTTAATTTGCTGTTCTCGCAGTCTGGCCATGGTTGTAGATTCACAGTCATCACTTGGTTCACGCAAGAGTCTTACTTCTCGTAGAGCATTCAGAATGTCGGCCTGGTCCATGGGGCGTCCGCCCTCCACAGTAGCCTCACCTGCGAGCTTGTCAGCCCGCTCATTTCCTTGGACTCCCGCATGCCCTGGCACGAAGATGAAACTAATCTTTGTCAGCCGAGACCGCTCCAAAGGCAGCAACCATTCTCTTCGGATCGATCCCTCATCTATCCTCTTGATCATGTTCATTGAGTCGCTAAGGAAACAAGCCCTAGTGAATGTCTGTGTCTCGAGCCATGTTATTGCTTTACTTACTGCCATGACTTCCATAGTCAGGCTACTTGTGGTTTCAGTGAAAGCACCAGAGTCCTCCTTCATAATTCTCCCTCCGGCCCGAGCTGTAAAGGCCCATGAGCTTCTCACACGTCGGACGACCGACCCATCTGTGTAGATGACCGCGTCACCGTCTAGCGAATTCTGGAAAATCAACGCTTGTACTTCAGCCTCAACAGCAGCCGGATTTTCTTGTCTGCATTTTCTATCTAGTTGGATGCAAACTGAAAAGGATGTGCAGAAATCTGTTGGCACTTGCACCCACTCCTCGCCAGGTTCTAAGTCCTCAAGTGAACACACCTGTTGAAGAATGTCTTCGGCTTGACCCATCCACGACCGTCCTCTTTTTAACCTGCTGCCCTTCACCTTCATAATTTCACTATGCAGTGGATGTTGTGTGTTTGCGTTAACTCTGAGGTAGGCGCGTGCCCTGCAAACTTGTATTATATATTATGCAACAATACATAGGATCGTTACTAGACGTCCCGTGAAAACATCCCGGCCCACACTGGGCCTTGAACCCAGGATCTCCAGTACTCGACGCGGACACCTTACCTCTCGACCACGCATCCCCCCTGGTGCCCCAGGCAAGGGACGACCCCCAGGCGTCGACGCCACGTCCAACAGTGCCCATGGCATTGCAAGCGCAGTCTGCTATCAACGACGCGAGGACGCTCTCAAATTGCCTTTAGCCAATCTATGATTACTTAGCAGCCTGTATTTTGTATAGATTTTCCGACAGTTAAAGCATTTGGAAATCTTCTGTTGATGAGGATATAATCAGTCTGGTTTCTGTCTTATTGCCATGACTCTTCCATGTCCATAATTTCCTTGCTTCTCAGGAACATTGATTTTTTTCCCCGCGGTAATCACGACGTCACAATAAATGAAGTCTTTCTCTCGGCATAATCCCCGTTTTGATGATTAAAGTTACTATGCTACCTACTTTTAAAGTAGGTATCTGTTACTCTTCCTAAACAGTTGCATGGGCAGCCAGAAGGAAATTAGAAAGTGGCGAACGTATGTACCAGAACTCACCATCATTACGTAGCATGCCTTTGCAGAACTCCCTCTTATGTCGACCCACCGAAAAAAACTTGATTCGCCCCCCCCCCCCCCTTTCTCCCCAGATCCACTGGCTCGTGCATTTTAAAGCCCAGGGTGCCTGTGATCTCCTGTGTCTGCCCCAGTCTCGTGTCGCAGGAACCAAACATACCTTGGCTATTCGTTTCTGTTCCGTTCCGTTTTGTAAGGGGGGGGGGGGGGGGGGAAGTGTCCACCTCGTTCAACCGGCTTCTTCAGCCTTGGTTATAATTGTGGTGGTTCAGAGCGCAGTTTAATCTTTCCCATCATTGTGGCGTTAAATAAGGCCAAAGTATTTCAGTTATATCACATCATCATCATCATTATCATCATCATCATCATCATCATCATCATCATCATCATCATCAATCAATCAATCAATCAATCAATCATCATCATGTGCCATGCCGACAAGCGTGGGCGGTCATTTTTCCCCATCTCACACGATCACCAGAGTCATGGATCAGCACCGTATTCTTGTCTCGACCACACCACGTGGCCAAGCCATTCAGGTATTTACTTCTCTGCCCTCCCCTTGTTCTTTACCCCTCTAAAGTGCCAGTTGTCATCAAGTTCTCCAATTTATTTCTTCTTTTAAAGTGTCATAAAACTTGTGACTGTCTACATCTAATTTCTCAAATCACGTTACGGTTTTCATTTGTTTAATGTAAGACTTGGTCTTTGGTTTTTCCGTCTGTCTATGCCAGGGGTGGGCAAACTTTTCGTGCGGAGGGCCGCATTGACAAATGTAAAGCTATTGGCGGCCCGCGATATATATATATATATATATATATATATATATATATATATATATATATATATATATATATATATATATATATATATATATATCCATTTTGTTTACAGCAACCTATCACAATAAGTAATTATTAATTATTTATAGGTTATTAAGCAGTATAAATAATTAATTATTGGACTTTTATTTTACTTATACACTTATACATTATATTTGACAATATGGACAAAAACTTTTACTAATTTGTTAATAAGATTTTACAACTTGTTATTATAACAAATGTTCTTTATTATCTATCAATGGCTTTAATTTAGACACACAGCGACTATATTGTCACTACAGTTGTTGATTCCTAATGAGATTTATGTAACTGCATGCTATTTTTGACAATATTCTTGAAATCTGGAGCAAGTTTACTTGTTGAAATTCGCATGACAGCATGCAAGTTGCAGTCCGACAATAAAGACCTATTCTTAGATTTGTTGATCTTCAAACAATAGAATGCTTGTTCGCAAATGTATGTTGATACAAATTATGATAAAAGTTTAGCTGCAAAGTTTTTCAAGTTAGGAAATTATTCTTGTGATAAAGATCCATAGAAATTCAGCAAACCATCTGTCTTGAATTTCTCTTTCAGATCATGATCTGCTTGTAAGTCAAGCAGCTCCAACTCTATGTCCTCTGTGGCTGTATCAGCTTCTGCACTAAAAGGTGAACTGAGAATATTGAACTATGGCTCTAATTTCTTGAAATCTTGGAATCTCCATCCAAATTCTTCAATCAATGCATCTAATTTTGCTTTGTATTTTTCAATCATTTCGCCAGAAATGGTTTCTTGTTTCAGTAAAGGGAAGTGACAAAATCTTTTTTCACTTGCTTGTCTGGAGAACAGTGAGAGGTTTGCTTGAAATGATTTTACATATACATACAGTTCATGTGAAAACACACCATTGCCCTGAAGTTTGACATTCAGTTCACTTAACTTTTCCATAATTGTAATGGCAAACATAAAGTCTAATTGCCACTCTTTATTGACAATATTAGTTTTAAAGTCACATTTTTAACACCTTGCCGATATTCAGCCATCGAACATTGGTGTGGTTCAGGGCATCGGAATGTTCAGTTTCCAAATCGTCAAGTAATGACATGAACTGTCTGCGATTAAGACCTCTTGATCTGATGAGGTTGATGACACTAACAACTGGGTAAATAACATGCTTGATATTCAAAACAAACAGCCAGATACTGCAGCCCTTGATTGATAAAAAGAAGATAGCTCTCTTAAGGAACTTAGGAAAGACAAACGCGTAACACTCTGAGTGAGCTGAAGCAAGCGAGGAAGGATGTACAAAAGGCTGCCAGGCAGTGTGCGAATGACTATTGGATCAAGTTATGTGAGTTCATTCAAATCGCAAGTGATAAGGGAAACATCAGAAGCATGTATGAAGGGATAAAGAAAGCCTCTGTGACAGCACAAGACTAGCTTCAGTTGCAGCATCTTAAATTGAAGACTGTTTAGTGAAAACAGTTTGCTGTTTCTCCAAATTTTTCACCAACTCAAGGCATTTCCTTTCCTTCTCTTCGGTCGTTAAATTGTATCTGAAATCGGAATGTTTTGTTGGATAATGTCTTTTTAGATTGTACTCATTGAAGACAGCCACTGACTCACGACACAACAAGCAAATTGGTTTGTTACCAACTTTTATAAAACAGTACTTAGTTGTCCATTCATCATTAAAAACACGGCATTCATCTTCAATCTTAAGTTTGTTATTGACACTCATCTTAACGGTACATGAAATTCTGTAAAATTCAACAAAATAACTTAAAAACGAATTAAAACTTTTTATTTCTAAATGCCCTCGCGGGCCGCATAAAATCACTTGGCTGGCCGCATGCGGCCCGCGGGCCGTAGTTTGCCCACCCCTGGTCTATGCTATTCTTTTTCATTCATTTGACAATGTTGTTTTTCTACGTGAATGTATCATGCACTGTTGATGAACGAAAGATGAGTGATTGGAAGGGTCGAATGTAAGACGGGCCTACGTGCCCAA
The DNA here is from genome assembly GCA_963921405.1 of Cepaea hortensis. Taxonomy (NCBI): domain Eukaryota; kingdom Metazoa; phylum Mollusca; class Gastropoda; order Stylommatophora; family Helicidae; genus Cepaea; species Cepaea hortensis. Next base: position 17,183,803 of record OY992893.1, on the reverse strand, counting down.
TTTGTAACCATTTTAAAATAAAGTTCAATTCACTTCAATTCAATTCTTTGAATTTTCCCCAGAAACCACATTTTCACAGCCATTAGATGTTTTTCAGCTTGTCTACTCATTGTCCACGCTTTACATCCATACAAAAGTACAGGTTCTATGTAGCACTTCAACATTCTTTTTCTTGTTGCAATTGATATCTTTTTATTGGTCAGTATGTTTTCCATCTTGCAAAAGGCTACCTTCGCAATGGCAATTCTTGTTCTAATCTCTTCAAGGCATATAATTGGACCGATTCACTTGGTTAAGAATATTTCCATTTACCTGTATATTACATTGCGGCATTTCTTTCATCCTAGTGATCAAAACATGGCAAGAAAATACAAAGGACAATACAAGTTGAGAATCTTTAGCAAGAAGAAAACGAAAACAAACAGCGGGAAATACGGAAGGCAAAGGAATTCAAGAGAACGGAGAAAGTAAGGCCTAGGCCAACTCACGGTTCATCCTTTTCTACCATAGAAGCTAGCTTATGGTCACGTGCTCTCTCTGTGCCGCCATTACTGCTTTTTACTGCCAGACTGCAATACAATAGCAGGAGTTAAAACAAGATACAAACATAGACCAGTATTATCGCATTTAGCAAACACAGTTAACAAGGCTATAATTCATCATCATCATCATCATCATCATCATCATCATCATCATCATCATCATCATCATCATCATCATCATCATCATCATCATCTCATCATCATCATCATCATCATCATCACCATCATCATCATCATCATCATCATCATCATCATCATCATCATCATCACCATCATCATCATCATCATCATCACCATCATCATCATCATCACCATCATCATCATCATCATCATCACGTGCCTATTCAACTGGCGTAGGTGTTCATGTCTCACCACACATCTCGGGTTGCGAATCAACTCTGCTAATGATATTTCTCCATGCCACCTTCTAGGTAAAATCCAGGATTATTTCTTACAATCTACCTCTGCCTATACTCTCTCTGATCTTTCCAGGAGTTTCCGTGGCGAAGTGGTTACACCGCCTATTACTCGCTCCGAATGTCGTGTATTCTATCCTAGGCTACGTCGTTCGGTTCACGAGTGCATTTTCCCCGAAGACTCCTGGGGGTCGTCGCCGGGGATGCGGAGTACGTGCTTTGTGTGAAGCTTACGTCAGAGACCGAGCCATATGGGATAACACCCGGTGCAATGAAGTCGACTTTCTGGCGTTTTAAACGCGTTAAGCATAATCTGTCCATTTGTCACGATGTCCTCCAATGCCTCTCTTCTCATCACATGACCAAAGAATGCTATTTATCTCTTTCTTATCGTTGTATATAATGTACTACTTTCATCATCCTTTCTAGGAACTCGTCGTTAGTTACTCTGGAAGTCCAAGGTATTCGCAACATTCGCCCCCCCCCCCCCTTTTTTTTTTCCACGTTTCCATCCTGTTTCAGGATATTGCGGTCAACACCAGCATCTTTCAGCTGTATGTTGATTCCTAGGCTAGATTACGCTCATCAGCACGCCACGACTTTCTGAGCGACCGGCTCCATACTCTCATAAGTCACTTTTGCGATTCGAACCACTGCTAATTCTCGTCGCGTCACCTGACGAGAGTATTCGGGGTTAGCGGAGAAAGCTGCTAACCCCTCGGCCAACATTCGCCCCTTCAACCACATATTTCCCTGAAATTACAATTACAGCGTTACAATGGTAATTAACTTTTAATCTTTTCATAACCATCTCATCTTGCTCCTCTTGTACCTTGCGGTGTCGAGGTGAAGCATAAACAGCGGGAGTGTGCCCGCTTATGAGCTTCATGTTTCAAGTTTCCCTCGTCCATTATTTACATGGTAGGCGTCTTTTTCTTGTTTCATTTGGTCTGTACATCACTGCTTGTTGTGGTATACTGTTAGTTGGTAGTCTTGTTATATGGCAAAACCATTTAATTTGCTATTTCTTACGAAATCTAGCGCTGCTATATCCTATATCCTTCCATATCTTCTATATTTCTGAAAAATATTTTCACTGTACATTGAAAAGAGATCTGGAGACATTACACATTCCTGTCTCAAACCTCTCTTAATAGGCTGATATTGACCTACTTCATTGTCAATTCTTATGGCAGCTTGTCGTTTCCAATTTATGTTTTTTACAAGTCTAAGGTCTTTTCCATCAATTTGTAGATCTTCAAGCACCCTTATCATGTCGACATGTCTCACTTTATCGAAAACCTTAGTGTAGTCAATGAAGCAAAGGTGTAGATCTTTGTCTACTTCTATAGAACATTCAATTACTGTTCTCAGTATATACACAGCATTTACTGTACCCTTGCCTTCTACAAATCCAAATTGCTCTTCTCGTATTTCAGGTTGTATTTTCTTCCTAACTCTTTGCATGATAATTTGCACCCATAACATTTCATAAAAACAACGCAAGTCAGTTTGTTATAAAATCACTCGGGGCTGTGTTTTGAGCGCGGTTTGCGGGATTAAGAACTGCGTCCGTAACCCCTTCACAACAGACGTCAAAATGACCCCAAATTCCCAACACTGCAAACAAAAGGTTCCAGTAGTCGAGTATCCCATTCCACTCTACCACCACTCCTACCCTGTTCTACCTCAGAAGATAAGTTATATTAGGGTCCATCACCTGGCTCAGAATAATAATCCTGTGATTGAGTTAGCCACAATTCGGATATTATTTTGAAGGTGATTATTTTCCAAAAATGGTGTTGACAATGGTCGAGTATCTAAAAATCCCAGTCATTAAAAATACTATTAATGGTGATAGTTGTCGAGTATGTACAAATTTAGATTAAGTAACAGTGATGGGTCGATTTCCATCCCAGTAGTTCTAGAATGAAGATGGTAAACTGATTACAGACATTAGACGTAGACAGTCAACATGTTTTGGGCATGTTATGAGAAGAAATGAATTGGAGAACTTGGTTACAACTGGCAAGATCGAAGAGAACAGACCAAGGTAAAGACCGAGAAGTAAATACCTGGATGGCTTGGCCACGTGGCATGGTCGAGACAGAAACACGGAGCTGATCCACGACTCTGGTGATCGAGTGAGATGGCAAAACATGACCGCCCACGCTTACCGGCATGGCACATGATAGATGGATGGAAGGAGTTCTAGAAGTTTGGAAAAGTGTTTAAAAGCCAAGAGGGTCAACTTCATTACACCGGGTTTGTATCCCATACGGCTCGGTCTCTTTCCACTGGGCTGCCTGCCAAAACCTTCGCACAAAGCACGAACTCCGTAGCTCCAGCGACGACCCCCAGGAGTCTTCGAGAAAATTGCACTCGTGAATCGAACGACTTAGGCAGGAATCGAACCCACGATCTTCAGAGCGCGAGACAGGCGGTGTAACTACTTAGCCAGGGAGACTGCCTTCTAGAAGTACGAGTAGTTTCTGGTAATGTGTGGGTTGGCATGTGGTGGACCTGTTAGTTATATCTTGATGTGAAGCAACAAACTTCTAAGTACGGTTACAAATTTTGACCCGAAACTGACCACCCAAATTGAGCTGTGTAAGAGGTGAGGATTTTAAGCCAAGAATTTCCCATGTTACTGGCGCTGTGATGTAGAGGGAGTGAACGCGTTTCCCAATCCTCCGTCATGCCCAGTCATCATCATCTCACATTGTTCGTGCTGTACCTTGTGGTGTCGAGGTGAAGCATAAACATACTGCAGAGTGTCGGTTTATGATCTTATATATCAAGACATACCGAGTCGAGGATTAGAAATCTGCCGCAGGCGATTAGGAACCATTTCGCCTTGCGTTGATGGCTGAAACCGTCAATCGCTCAGAAAGCAGCGGCAAACTAAGTTAGGTTAGCTGCATATCCTTTACAGGACGTCACAGTCAACACCAGCATTTTTTGCTGTTGTGATCTCTTGGCAAGGATGCGTTCAGTAGTATGCCATTGCTTTCTGAATGACCGGCACCTATGCCATTTCGTAAAAAACCAACGCAAGACAGCCTGCAACCAAACTGTCCGCAGCTGTGTAGCGGCAAACTACTGAATGTAAACATTTCCGAGTGTATGAAAAATAGCCAAATAATAGTAGGGTTGATTGCGATATCCTGTTTAGAACATGCGACTTAAATAAAGGACAATCAAAGTAAAGGAGGTTTGAAACAAAGGTCAATTAAGAAACTAAATGGAAAGTTGAAAACCCATTTCAATCTTTTCTCACGCACAGGGCATTTTAAATGAAACGATTCTGGCTGCATGACATTTGTGTTTTATTTACATGAATCAATCAATCATCACAGTTTCTAGTTGATTTTATATGCAGACTCGCAATAATGATTTATGAGCCGTACGTAGTTTTGCAATGTACAAGCAGCAGATGAGCAAAAGAAGAAGAAGGAGGAGGATGAGTAGGAGGAGGAGTGGAAGATTAGGGGAGGAGGAGAAAGAAGGGAAAGACGAATAAGAAGGAGGATGGGGAGGAGAAGTAGAGAAGAAGAAGGAGGAGGAGAAGAAGAATAAGAGGAAGAATAAATATTAGTAGTAGTAATAGTAATGGTAGTAGTGTAGTAGAAGCAGCAACAGTAGCAATGCTAGTAGTAGTAGTAATAATAATAGTGGTGGTAGTAGTAGTAGTAGTAGTAGTAGTAGTAGTAGTAGTAGTAGTAGTAGTAGTAGTAGTAGTAGTAGTAGTAGTAGTAGTAGTAGTAGTTGCAGTAGTAGTTGTTGTTATTTTTGTAGCAAACGAAGTAGTATCTTATAGTAAGTGTAGTAGTATTATTAATAGTAGTAGTGCTAGCTGTAACAGTAGTAGTAGTAGTAGTAGTAGTAGTAGTAGTAGTAGTAGTAGTAGTAGTAGTAGTAGTAGTAGTAGTAGTAGGAGTAGTAGTAGTATTAGTAGCATTAGTAGTAGCCGTAGATGCATATGACAACTGTACACTTGAGAACAACAAACAGCATGTGTTTACAAATCGTCGGAGCTATTTAGAGTAAGACCTTCCCTCCCCCTCTTGAATAAATCGTCAAATTTCCGTGGGAGGAGACCCACAATTCCCCCCCCCCCCCCCATCCCCATTGTTGGAATATTGATCTATCAACATGAATTAACTGGGGTTTTGTTTCCACTCTGTCGGATCTGTTTAGTCGAGTATCCTTCAGTCAGGTTGCGGTAAGTTTTTAGTGAAGGAAAATAAATATTCTTATTATCGTAGTTTTAAAATCTGTCTGTGTTTGCTATTCTTGTTTAACCTCCTTCTACACAACGACAATCGGTGGCTTATCGGGGTTAGTGAAGCGCAGTTTCACAATTCCCTGTCATACGGAGTCGAGGATTAAAAATCAGCCTTGGATGAGATGGAAGATTTGCGTAGATGTAGATAGTATGAGGCGTCGATCGTTAAAAAAAGCAATCCCAAATTACTGAAAGTAAACTTGCCTAGTAAATTACAATTAAAACAATGTTTTCCCGTAGTGAATTTGAATAGCGAAGACACAAACAATAGATTCACGATTTATTGCCTGGTATATTTCTCTGCATCTCATCAGGTAGTTTACACCTTGCAGTCTTGACAGACCAAAGTATGTGAGTTGGAATGTGGCCAATATTCCATCACAATGTCTGGGCAGAGCTTCAGAGAATCATGTGGCGCCCAAACGACATGACCCCTTTCTCGGCCTTGCCTTGTGTATTCCAGAGGAATGGGTAACCAATACGTCTGGCACAAGGTAGGCTGCAGACACTGGCGGCTCAGCGTCAATCCACCGAGACCTCACCACCACGAGCCGGTGGCGAGTTATGGCCAGACCCTGACACTCAAGGGACCCGGCTTAGAGGCGTTCAGCCAAGTCCCTCAGGTGAGGGCCTCGTACGAGCCCGGACCATGGGGGCACGCACATCTGTCGAACACAAGTGTCCGGACCTGTGTAAAGCGTGCACTATCGTCAGACTCTCCACCTGACTTTAGGCGGCCCCCGCAACCAGCGGGAATAGGCCCGCCAGAGCTACCGCAGGGGATATTGCCTGTCTATTTGCAAGCAGATCCCCCATCCTTCCACTGTGCGGATCTCGCGACCGACGAGAATAGGCCCGCCGGAGATTATGCTCGTCTGCTGCGAACAAATCTCTACCGAGAGACTGAATAAGTAAAGAAACGATATTATACTTTATGTTGTGTGAATTCTGCAGTATGTACCTGACGAGATGCCACGAAATATGCCAGGCAATACATCATGCAATCTATTGTTTGTGTCTTCGTTATTCAAAATTACAATTACTCAATAAATGTACCGTTATGTAAAGAGCCGGTCTCTGTGGCTAAGGGCTTGCGAACGCGGTTTGTGAGCCCGTATACCCGGGTTCGAAACACAGCGGTGCTGGGTTTTTCGAAAAAGGTATAGGGGCCGGTCGTTCAGAAAGCAATGGCAAACTACTGAACGTAACACTTGCCTAGTACATCAACAGCAGCTGAAAATGCTGGTGATGACTGCAACGTCCAGTAAGGGATACGCAACATTTTTATGTAAAGAATGTGCAACTTACTTAACTTATAGCATGAACAGCATCTTAAGTCTAGAGCCTTCTCCACACAAACATTCATTTCTCAACGCAGTTTAGTATATGCACATGTAGAACATACATTTCTTAACGCATTCCAGTGCATACACCACACACAACATACATTTCTTAACGCATTTCAGTGAATACACCATACACAACATACATTTCTTAACCCAGTTCAGTGCATACACCACACACAACGTATAATTCTTAACCCAGTTCAGTGCATACACCACACACAACATACATTTCTTAACGCATTTCAGTGCAAACACCACACGCTACATACATTTCTTAACACAATTCCGTGAATAAACCACATACAAGATAGATTTCTTAGCGCAGTTCAGTGCATACACCGCACACAACATACATTTCTTAACGCAGTTTAGTGAATGCACCACATACAACATACATTTCTTAACGCAGTTCAGTGAATACACAACACACAACATACATTTCTTAACGCATATCAGTGCATACTCCACATGTAACATACATTTCTTCATTTGATGAGAAGAGAGACATTAGAGAACATCGTGACACCTGGAAAGATCAAGGGGAAGAGAGGCAGGAGCAGACCAAGAGAAATGATGCTGGATGGATTGAGAATGTGGCATGAAGGATTATCATCAGCATAGTTGATCCAGAACACCAAAGAACGAGATTTGTGGAGAGCCATGAACGCCTGCGCCAGTTGCAGAGCACTTGGTGATGATGATACAGGAAACAAGTGGCAACAAATAGCAATCTATACTGGGAACAAATGGCAACAAATGGCAATCTATACTGGGAACAAATGACAACAATTAGTAACCTATATTGGGAATAAGTAGCAACAATAAGTGAACTACACTATGGGGAATAATTGGAAATAAAGAGGGCATTTATGAACAAATAAAGCTAGAAGTACAACAGGGATGTGTCTTTTCACCGGATCTCTTCTCTCTCTATAGCGATGTAATAATGAGAGATCAAAGAGATGTCAGGAATAGTAATCGGAGGTTATAATATAAACATTATACGCTATGCAGATGACACAGTATTGGTGGCGGATAATGCAAAAGATCTGCAAGAATTGTTGCATATTGAATTAACAGAGAGTGGAAAGAAAGGAATCCCCTTGAATATAAAGAAAACATTAACAACGGTGATTTCAAAGAAAAAGGTGACACCAAAATGTGAAACAGAGATGCAAGTGAAAATTCTTCACCAAGTGGATACTGTTAAATACCTAGGGGCAATTATAACATCAGAAGGGAGATGCACAACGGAGGTTAAGAGCAAATTAAAAAAAAAAGTTTGCATATCATTTACAGGACATCGCTGTCAACATCAGCATCTTTCAGCTGATTGTTGATTTCTTGGCAAGATTGCGCTCAGTAGTTTGCCATTGCTTTCTGAGCGACCGGCTCAAATACTCCGCAAGTTACCGACGCGGAGAGAACCGCTTCCAATTCTCGCACAACGTCACGTTACTTACGAGAATATACGAGATTACGGAGAAAGTCGTGTAACCTCTAGACCAGAGAGACCGGCTAAGAGCAAATAGGGCAAACAAAAGCTGCATTTCAGAAAATGAAGAGTATCTTATGCAATCTGTCACTATCATTGAATGTAAAAAAAAAAAAAGGAATGCTGAAGTGCTATATAGAACCTGTTTTGCTGTATGGCAGCGAATTCTGGAATCTAAATGAACAAATTAGGAAGAATTTGGAAGCAACAGAGATGTGGTTCCTGAGCTGAATGTTGCGAATTCCTGGGACTGCCAGAGTAACTAACAATGATTGCCTGAAAGAGGTTAATGAAACTAGAACACTATATACAACAATAAGAAAGAGACAAACAGCTTTCTTTGGTCATGTGATGAGAAGAGAGGCATTGGAGAACATCGTGACAACTGGAAAGATCAAGGGGAAGAGAGGCAGAGGTAGACCAAGAGAAATGATGCTGGATGGATTGAGACGGTGGCATGGAGGAATATCATCAGCAGAGTTGACGCAGAAAACCAAAGACCGAGATCTGTGCAGAGCCATGAACGCCTAAGCCAGCTGACAGGGCACTTGATGATGATGCTGGCAACAAGGTTGCTAATAAGTATGCCTGTCTATTCCATCTAATACTATATCCTAAAATCACATGACTAGGTGTTCATATTGTACTTTTTCAACAGCCTTCTTATAGTCTATACAACATGTTTAAATATTATATATAAATATTTTTTTTTCGCATATCCTTTACAGGACATCGCTGTCAGCACCAGCATTTTACCGCTGTTGTTGATTTCTTGGCAAGATTATGTTCAGTAGTTTGCCAGTGCTTTCTGAGCGGCCGGATCACTTATCCCGTAAGTCACTAACGCGGCGAGAACCGCTACCAGGTCTCGCGCGCTGCGTTACCCTACGTGGATAAACGGGATTACGGAGAAAGTCGTGCAACTCCCAGGACAGGGAGACGGCTAAATATTATATAGTATACTATAAAAGTATATAGGGTGTATTTTTATGATTGTAGGGTGTTTGAAAATATTGCCGTTCCAAGTTTTGTATCCACCCTCCTTGTAGTTCATGCAACATAAAAGGTAAATACAAAACTTTGAACGGCAAGATCCCCGGAAGCCTTGGAGATGTGGTTTTATAGAAGAATGCTGAAAAGTAGTTGGACAGCCAAAACAGAGCAATCAGGATGTTTTATTGTAAGCTGAGTCGCAAAGACAACTTATCACAAACAGCCCTCATTTTTTGGGGGCCATGTAATGAGAAGACAACAACTGGAACATCGTGTAACAACCGGAAAGATTTGCTAAAAGGAAACAGAGGAAGACAAGTGAAAAGATTATTGACATTCTGGTGTCATGGCACGGGAGGGAGTCAACACACGAACTGATCTATGACTTCGGAGATTATAATTTGTGGAAAGGCATGATCGCCCACGCCTGCCAGCAAGGCACTGGTTGATGATGATGATGATGAGTAAGCTATACCGGGAACAATACTCGCTTTCCGACCAGAAGATAATGAGTTCGATCCACAGCTGAGGGAATACAGACTTTTCAAAACTGAACTGGGTTCAGAGGTCATCGACAAGGCCATAAATTAGTACCTAGAATATCTTGGGAAATAGAAGCGGCCGGCGACCCCATCACCCACCGAGTGTCGATTGATTTATAAACAATGGATCGGTAGATCTGATGTGCCATTTATACGTATACTGGGAACAGGTGGGAGCACTTAGATGCCACATTAATCATTCACATCAAACATATATGGGAACCGTGGTGGCATTCTGGGTAGACGCTCGGGTGCCGAAACGATGGTAACGGGTTCGAATCCGTAGCGGGGCGGACTTGAAGTTTTAAAAATGTGCCTGGGCTTCCGGGTCAATCCAGCCTAAAATGGATACCAGGAAATGTCCAGGGGAGTAGAGGCTGCCGGCGGGATGCTGACCACACCAGCCGCTGAGTGGTCAACACACCAGCCATTGAGTGGTCAACCCACGAGCCATTGAGTGGTCAACACACCAGCCGCTGAGTGGTCAACACACCAGTCATTGAGTGGTCAACACACGAGCCATTGAGTGGTCTACATACATACGGGTCTAGCCCCTGATGTCCAGTGGGGGTTAAGGCCTGTAAACAGGCTATTTACTTTGTTGTTTACAAACAGATACCAAAAGAGGTATACCACCTGTGTACATGCTGTATCTGGGCCTTTTAACTAATTACCCGCAGGCCCTTTGAACTTATACACAGAACTTATACACATTTCTGAACAAGTTGTAGAACTGCCTGAGCATCAATGAAAGAATAATGAACAATGTACGATATGCTTTTAAGTATACAAACCCCTAGACATCGATCTTGGAAGGGGGTGGGTAGCCCTGCCAAGAGATTCCCGAACTATCTTCTCTGTCAGTTACTCTTGTCAGAAGTCCTAGAGAGCAGCATCCTGCCGCTGTAGACACTGAGGACCAAGCGCTAATACATGAGAACACTGGAGTGGACGATGCTGTGGCGTTTACGGACGCCTCTGTGGTCAGGGGCCAGTGGAGTGCATGGTCATTCTTAGCCATGTCAAGGTGCATAACTCAAGGAAGCAAGTGGTGCTTTCGCCGTGACAAGCAGCAATTAGCTCCTTTGGGGCAAGATGGTGGCATACTCAAGATGGCGAAATACTCAAGATGATGGGATACGCAAGATGGCGGGTTACTCAAGATGGTGGGATACTCAAGATGGTGGGATACTCAAGATGGCGGAATACTCAAGATGGCGGCATACTCATTTTGGCGAAATACTCAAGATGGTGGGATACTCAAGATGGCGGGATACTCAAGATGGCGGCATTCTCAAGATGGTGGTATACTCAAGATGGTCGGATATTCAAGATGGTGGGATACTCAAGATGGCGGGATACTTTTCCTCCGTTAGAATAAAACGTGCATTTTCCCATTTGTTTATGTCTCAAGTGTGAGTGTCCATGTACAATGGACCGTGCAACGGAGGTCGTGTACGTGAGTCCGCACTCCCTTCGACATACCTTCGGCGCCCGGCGACGATAAGTAAACCTAACATGAACACACAACTGGTATTATTAGCCGTCGGACGCTGGTGCATATGTTGTAGAGCACCTTTGGACTTGTCCGGAGTGCAAGGATAACACCGCAGCAGATAACAGATAATAAGCAGCCTTATAATGGGAACAAAGGCAGTTTCAAGTAAGTAGCGATGACCAAATAATGTGCCGTTGCATTATTAGTTAGAAGTGCTAGTAATTGTATGCTCTAAGTAAGACTGACAAATGTGTAACTGACAATGTAAACTATACAATAATTAGAGACAATATAGTAGTGAAAACAGCGCCAATGTTGTGTTCTTGAGGAAATGTCGAGGTGTGTTCTAAATAGTTAGTCGTTATGGAATGTGCAGAGTGGAAGAGCTTAACCAGAACCTAATATAATAAGAGAGATGGCTACAATGAGAAGATTACAGCATCGCTAGACAGAAATGCAGTGGCGCAAAAATGCGACTGCACAGTTAGAAATATGTAATATGTACGCCATTAACATAAACCACGGGTATCCGCTCCAGCGCCCTGGCAGGCAGCAACCTATGCCCTAAATTGGCTGGGCACGCAAAAGTATTCACACGCATCCATTCTGAGGGACTTAATGAACATGCGCACGAGGGTTCTGACTGACCTCACACGACACGAGTGGCTCGACACACTGAGCACATCACACTTAGTCCAGCTAACTTTCATCTATGCACCGGGGCACTCAGGCGTGAACGAACGAACAAACGAACGAACAAACTTTGTTTTCAAAGGTTAACAAATTGGGCACGCAGGCCCGTCTTACATTCGGCACTTCCAATCACTCATCTTTCGTTCATCAATATTGCATGATACATTCACATAGAAAAAAAAAACATTGTCAAATGAATGTTGTAAAAATAAACAATGCATTTTACCATGTTACGACACACATCCGCCACCTATCCACACATTTCCCCACCCACCACAAATTCCCCTACCCACACATCCCCCAGGTCACACATACATGACCCCACCCATCCACCACCCACACACATCCATCCAAATACATCCTCCACCCACCCACACACACGCAATCCAGGCACCCATACATGCATCAACTCACCCCCCCCCCCACCCACACACATCCACCGACCTACAGACATCTCCTCACCTACACACATCTCCCAACCCATCCCATACCCACACACACTCACCCACCCACATATCCTCCATGCGTGAAAGGCAACGAGCGATCCCATGGGTTGGCGGACATGGTGGTGATTAAAGTAGGAAGTGCACTGGATGGGCCAGACCAGTGGTTCTCAACCTTTTTTGGCCCGTGTCCCCCTTCACCATATTTTCAGAACGTCATTCCCCCCTTTTGTATTTCCTACCTAAAAATCCCGCCCCGACCCTACACAGTATACGTAATAATGGAAGCTAAATTTAATAGCACATACTAAAACAAATCTAGACGTCCACATAATAAACGTGATTTGTGGGTCTACTTACTTTATAAAATGAATTTTAGAAGGATGAGACGTACAGAACAGTAAAGTGTGAAGGGAAAAACAATATCAAGTAATCGGTTCTTGTATTAACACGATCTTGAAATAATCTTAATTCCCCCCCCCCCCCCGAAACCCTAAAATTCCCGCGGGGGGGGGGGAGTCCCGACCGGTTGAGAACCACTGGGCTAGACACTATCAACGCTATAAGAGACGCCGGACGAACAGAGAACGTCAGGCCACCCGGGAATCTGCTTCCTTGTCCAGAGTGAGGGAGGTGGGAGTGAAGCAGGGAGACCACTGGACATGAACATTTTGTCAAGAGCACAAGACATTTGATTAATCAAGACAAAACATGTGCAGTCAGTCGATATACACTTTTGGAAATTGAAAACAATATATTCCCTTAGTGAACTGACACACAGAAGATGCAAACAATTTGTTGTACGATTTATATCATATGACATTTAACTCTGCAGTACCCACCGGGAGAGATGCAACGAAATATACCAGGCTATTGGAGCTGTCAAGGAGCACCTATGGTCGTGTCCGGAGTGCGATGATGACGAACTTTACTAATCACCGAATTGTTACTGACAGAAAGTCAATAAAAGTGACAACACCTCGCAGAGCTAGCAAACAGGCGCAATGCAGTAAGTCGATCTTAGGCCAATATTTACCAACACAACGAAAATTGGGAAAGGAGAGGTCAACAAGAGGTAGACAGCGATACAAGTGGGAAGATAACATGGAGGTACAGAAGTCCGGTAGTGTGTACGACAAGGTGAGAGAGAGAGAGAGAGAGAGAGAGAGAGAGAGAGAGAGAGAAAGAGAAGAGAGAGAGAGAGAGAGAGAGAGAGAGAGAGAGAGAGAGAGAGAGAGAGAGAGAGATTGATATCAATATTTAACAACAAAACGAAAACTGGGATGAGTAACCACGGAAAGCAGAGGCCAACAAGAGGCTGACAGCAATACAAGTGGGAAGATAATATTAAGAAATGGATGTCCGTCAGCGTATAAGACAAGGCGATAGAGAGAGAAAATGAGAGAGTGGGAGAGAGTGAATACTGCGGGCCAGATACGTGGGAGATGATTCACTTCCGCAGCTCTGTTTTGATGCTACTAGATGCTAGCCATGTATGTTCCTCTCGAAACGCTCGCATGGCTATTGTAGTCCTTGGTCCTCTTACTACTGGAGCTATACTACGTAGCACTTAAAGGACAGCCAGACGTACACATAATCAGACAGCTACTGGTACTATTAGTATTGGGGATCTTCGCTGGCTGTTGAAGATGAGGACTGGGCACGTAAGGGAATGTCCCGAGTACTGTAGTGTCGGTTCTGGACTCAACTCAACTCATTTTATCTCATCTCAGCTCAACTCAGCTCATCTTATCTCATCTCAGCTCAACTCAACTCATCTTATCTCAACTCAACTCAACTCATCTTATCTCAACTCAACTCACCTTATCTCATCGTAACTCAACTCAATTCATCTTATCTCATCTCAGTTCAACTCAGCTCATCTTATCTCATCTCAGCTCAACTCATCTTATCTCAACTCAACTTACCTCATCTTATCTCATCTAAGCTCAACTCATCTTATCTCATCTCAACTTAACTCATCTTATCTCATCTCGACTCATCTTTTCTCATCTCAACTCATCTTATCTCATCTCAGCTCAACTCAGCTCATCTTATCTCAACTCAACTCATCTTATCTCAACTCAACTCATCTTATCTCATCTCAACTCATCTTATCTCAATTCATCTCATCTTATCTCAACTCAACTCAGCTCAGTTCATCTTATCTCATCTCAACTCAGCTCAACTCATCTAAACTTAACTCTGCTCAACTCATCTTATCTCGTGTCAACTCAACTCAGCTCAACTCAGAAGCATTACTGCAGCTTACAATCATGACATCTAACGTCTGGCGACTGAACAGCTTCACTCGAAAACAAGGAAAGCAATCTATTTACTAAATGGACTTCCTACATCACGGCCAAACACAATACAACCTAACAAGTTAGTTGCATGTCCTTTACACGACCTCACAGTCAAGCCCAGCTTTTTGGCTATTTGTGGTTTCTTGAGTACACTACCAAATGAGATTTAGTTAATTTAGCAGGTGGATATTCAGTCTTGGTACATTACTGTGTGCAAGGTGAAGAATGCGCCTGGCCCTGCAGCCAGTAGGGTTAGGATCGGCTAGCCTCTCCCAGGAGGGGTGAAGAGCGAAAATTAGTAGCCTGCCGATGACCCGCAGACTACACAAGTCAACCCCACCTCCGCATGGTGCAGACCGGGCAACCGTGACCGCGAGGTCATGGGCTAACGCGGCTATGACTCGCCATAGGGGATGGACTCCCTGTGGTCAGATTAATGTCCTAAACCTGCGACTGGCCTAGCAAGCCGGCAGGGAATCTTCATACTGCTCGTAGAAAAACTCAGAAGTATAAACGGACTGACCAATGCCAAACCTGGACAATGACAGAAAAAGAGAAAAGAAAGATCACAACAACAGAAATGAGGTTCCTGAGAAGAATACTCAACGTATCAAGAAGAGATAAGATCAGAAATGAAGAAATCAGGACTAAAGACGGGGTTAAAGCAGCTCTAGATTTTATTAGAAAGCAGCAAGTCAAATGGTTTGGCCATGCAAGTAGGTTACCAGAGAACATCATACCACAACAAGCAATGATGTACAGACCAGATGGAAACAGAGGAAGAGGCCGACCACGTAAACGTTGGACGGAGGGAATAGCAGAATCAATGGGAATATCGATATATGAAGCCCATAATCGGGCACTCTCACGAAGTTTATACTTCACCTCGACACCGCAAGGTACAAGAGGAACATGATGAGATGAGATGAGATGAGATGAATGGTTTCTTGACAAGTTTACGTTCTGTAGTTTGCGATTGGTTTCTGAACGGCCGGCTCTCATACCATCGTATGAAATCCAACGCAAGGCTGTCTGCGTCCAAATCAGCCACAGCTATGTTTTGAACGTGGTATGCCGGATTACGAATTAGTACAATATAAGCAGAACCTAATTAATGCAATACGCATTACTGAAATACATCAACAACTAAATCCTTTCAACATCTATGTTCTATACAACGGCTAAGTCTTGCCTGTGTGGCTTTATAAGCAGATTTACCCTCATGATCTATCTATTGATCTCTCTCAAACGAATATTTGTGTTATCACTGGATTTCTAGCTTCTTAGACAACTATAAAAATAAGAAGGTAACACCAAGAGATGGGCGAATAGCCATCTGGCAGAATGTACAATCAAGGCGAGAGATAATGTTGACGATTCATTGCTGCCAATCTTCATTGTGGAGATGGCACCTGATTGATCGAGTTTCGTGGCAAGTATCGGGCTATGGCACCAATAAAGTCATGCTAGCGAAATCCTCTCTGGGATGATCTGTGATGGTCGACTACAAACCCAGGAAAGCGGTGATTCTGGGACGATTTGTGGTGGCTACAAATCAGGCAAAGCGGATGGATTCTGGGATGATCTGTGATGACTACATAACTAGCAAAGCTGTGGAATCAATAGACGATCTATGATGACTGACCACACATACAACACAGCGGATGGATTCTAGGATGATCTGTGACGCTCGACTGCAGACCTAGCGAGCAGGGGTATTTCTCTGCTCTACAAGTAATTCCTGTTTGTGACTGTCATTGGATGTCCTTCTATTTAGTTATACGGGACACGCAGTATAGGCGAAGCCAGACAGAAGGATTGTTAGGTAGGTAGGTAAGTAACTAGGTGAGTGGCTATGCAAGTAGGCGTTTGATTGATGGGTTGCTGCCAAGAACATACTCACATACATTAGAAGGCAGCAGTTCGTTTAGTATTAAGAGTTGGATATTCTCAAGGGCTTAGGGGTTAGAATCAACACAAAGGGCTTAAGAATAATCGGGTCACCACAAGGTCCTATGGGGTATCGAATTTCATTTTCGTCAAGACTTAAAGGGTTGCAGCACAGGGGCCCTGCCAGCATAGGCATCCGCATATATTTATATGATTATACCTATAACCCAGGCGCCTTAATTCGGCCCTGGTGAGTTAAATCTGATCCTGCCTCGCAATAAGGACTCTCCCTTAGAAAACAGAACTATCACGTCTAACTTCGACACTGCACGTGTCGACATAAAAAGATGGCAGTGGTGTTTGCGCCAGGTCTATATAAACTCCTGCTAAACGTATTTCCGGTGAAAGATTGTTTCCGCGAAATCTGATTGGAGATAGGAAAATGGCGGAAGTTGATGCGGAAAGGAGGTTTGGCAAGGTCATGGTGTGTGTATAATGTTCCCGCCATGATTAGAGGAATAAGGAAGGAACACGGATTTATTATAGTCATACACGGAGAGAGCATCTACCTGTATATTGAGAAATCTTAAAATCCAGATTAAAAAGGGACTTAAAAGAGGAATTCTGGTTCAGATATCAACGGCAAACTACTGAAGGTAACATTGAAAAGTAAATCAAGCTGGAGTTAGGGTTGAACGCAAAGTTCTGCACACAAAATGTGACATTTCAGACCCGCCTAGGGATCTCGGGTGGGTGTGGGGGTCTGTTAGTGGAGTCGGTAGGTCCACGGTTGGATTATAATCAGTCAGTGAATGGGTTCGTGAGGCTGATCGGCCAGATGAAGATAGTGATGTGATGGGTCTATACTTGTTCAATGAATATGATTTAAGTGCACAATACACTTAAAGACAGACAGACAGACAGACAGACAGACAGATAGACAGATAGATAGATAGATAGATAGATAGATAGATAGATAGATAGATAGATAGATAGATAGATAGATAGATAGATAGATAGATAGATAGATTCAATTCAATTCAACTTTATTTTACAGACAGACAGACAGACAGACAGACAGACAGACAGACAGACAGACAGATAGATAGATAGATAGATAGATAGATAGATAGATAGATAGATAGATAGATAGATAGATAGATAGATAGATAGATAGATAGATAGATAGATAGATAGATAGATAGATTCAATTCAATTCAATTCAATTCAACTTTATTTTACAGACAGACAGACAGACAGACAGACAGACAGACAGACAGACAGATAGATAGATAGATAGATAGATAGATAGATAGATAGATAGATATATAGATAGATAGATAGATAGATAGATAGATAGATAGCGCGTGTGTCAGACAGACTTAGCACTGACTGGGTGGATAGATAGACAGACAAATATATAAACTCACGTGACAGACAGACAGGCAGGCAGGCGGACAGACAGACATACAGTCAGACAGAATTCGTATAGACCACACAACACAGACATAATCGCACCCACAGCATAAATAACACACTCATATTCACCCACACACACCCACACACACACCCACCCACCACTCAGACCACACACACACACCCACCCACCCACCCACCCACCCACACACACACACACACACACACACACACACACACATGTACATTTGTCAAATGTCCGAGGCATCACAACCACCTCCGATCAACCAGTCTGTGGCTGGCACTGCCACGCAGATCGTCTGGGCGCTACTTACTGACATAATACTGCAATAATTAAGGCGCTTATCACTGCTGACTGCCGGTCCAGCCTTGGGAGAGTTCAGGATGGATGGCATGGACGGCTTCTGCTTTCGGCGGTCTCACTCCTTCGCGAGCTTGTGTACTATTGTTCTGGCTACAGGGGTCCGTAGACAGATAGACAGACATAGAAACAGACAGACATACTTAGAAACAGACAGACAAAGAGTCAGACAGACAGAGAGGTAGACAGACAGAAAGACATAACAAAAAACAGACAGACAACGACAGTTAGAGGGATAGTAAGATAGACAAAGAGTCAGACACACCGACAGAAAACACTGTATAAATGTCACAAAACATATTGTAAAAATGTCAGAGATATGGTTGTACAGAAGAATGTTGACAATTCCTGGAACAGCCAACACGACCAGATACACCGTTTTGAAAGAGGCAAAGACACAAGGACAACTTTCATCACTGTTGTTCCGCCATACAGGGGTGTGTGGAAGCTGATGAGACGGGTCTAATGGGACTTCCTTTTGGAATGCTGGAGAGGGACAGAGGTTGGAGAAGGGCATAAGCTGGAAAAGGACACAGGCTGGAGAGGACAGAGGCTGGAAGGGAAATAGGTTGGAAGACAGGCTGGAGAAAGACACGGGCTGGAGAAGGACACAGGCTGGAGAAGGACACCGGTTGGAGAAGGACACGGGCTGGAGAGGGTCACAGGCTGGAGAAGGACAGAGGCTGGAGAAGGAAAGAGGCATGAGAAGGACGCAGGCAGGAGAAGGACACAGGCTGGAGAGGATAGAGGCTGGTAAGGACAGAGGCTGGATACGACTGAGGCTGCAGAGGACATACGCTAGAGAGGACAGATGCTGGAGGAGGACTGAGGTTGGAGGAGGACAAAGGCTGGAGGTTGGAGGAGGACTGAGGCCGGAGAGGGACAGAGACTGGAGAAGGACTGAGGCTGGAGGTGGACTGGCTGGAGAGGACAGGGGCTGGAGAGGGACAGAGGCTGGAGAGGGCAAAGGTAGGAGAGGACAGAGGCTGCAGAGGACAGAGGCTGGAGATGACAGGGGCTTGAGAGGGACAGAGGCTGGAGGAGGACACAGGCTGGAAAGGGACACAGGCTGGAGAGGACAGATGTGATTACGGCTGTAACAGGGCATCAAATATGGAACTAAATCTGTGTGATTACGGCTGCTAGAGTAGTGAATCAAGTATCGAACTGAATCTGTGATATTCCTACTGTAACCAAGTAAGGGACGGTCTCCCTGGCCTAGGCCCTAGCGACTTTATCCACGTGAGCAACGCAGCTGTGTGAGAATCGGTAGCGGTTCTCGCCGCGTTGGTTACTTAAGGGATATGTGAGCCGGCCGCCCAGAAAGCAATGGCAAACTACTGAGCGTAATCTTGCCAAGACATCAACCGCAGCTGAAAATTCTGGTGTTGACTGCAATGTCCTGTAAAGGATATGCGGAAGAAAAGCCTTGTAAGGAACTAGAGGACAGTCTTCACGGACAATCAGCAACCACACCCCTAAACTTTTGATACAGGAGACTGATAACTGTTGGCTTGTGGTGAGTGTAGTGACGTAAAATCGTCTTCATAATTATAATCACAACCTTAACAGAAACTAAATCTGTCAGTCACTAAAGATTGCTATAATCGGGGAGACCTTAATCCCCCTTGGAGACGTTAATTCCTTCTCTGTACCCACTACGTGCTGATGTTAATAAAGATTAGTTTATGCAGTCGCATCGTTGTATCCGTCGTCGTTTACAGCATTTCTGTTTCCGTTCGTACCTACATCACTGGTCCATTTCTGTTGTATAGCTTACTGCCAACCAATAGGTCTAGGACGATACCTAACTTCATCTCTCATCTACCCGACAACCTTGAATTGTTTGCTTGGTTGTGAATCCACTGGAAGATTGAGATTTAACTCTTAAGTCAGGTGCAGTGCCTTTCTTTTCGTCTCAGCCCTGAAAAGGGATTGGATATTTCAGGGTGAGGTGCACGTTGAGACGTCTCATCCAGTCAGGTAGTAAAGTGTCATCTACACGGGAGCCGTGTTGCGAATCTCACATTCCAATCTCCAAGCCCAGATAATATCGGGGTATGTACGACTGCTACTGAAACTTCACATCTTCCGAGAGGCATATGAGGATGTAACTAGGTCAAAGTTCAGCACTGCATGTGTGAATGGGCTAAGTATAGGCCTGGGGTGGGCGTGTTTCCTCCCCCGGTCTTAGATATGTCATCGTCATCAGAGACCAGTGCCAAGGGAAAGTTTCAGATGTCGCTGGTGAACCGCACTGTTGGGAGAGTAGATGCAGAATGTTGAATATTGGTACATTACCGTCATGATAGACGAGAGTTTGTTACATTGTGCTTCAATAACAGGTATAATGACCACTCCATAGCACAAAGCCTAGGCTGAGATATAGAGACCATTTGTTGTCCATCCAGCATGATCTCTCTCTCTCTCTCTCTCTCTCTCTCTCTCTCTCTCTCTCTCTCTCTCTCTCTCTCTCTCTCTCTCTCTCTCTAGAAACCTAACCTTTAATTCCCACGTTCAAGCGCTCATTATACAAACAGCGAAAAAAGTCTACCAAATCGACAAGATTAAAAACTTTCTTGATGAGGACACAAGGAAACTATTCTATACTTCTCATATACAGACACACTTTGACTACTGCTCTACAATCTGGGACGGTTGTTCTAATTCAAACACCAAGCGACTTTACTCACTCCAGAAACGGGCCATGAGTCTAATTTCTAGCAAACATTTATCTGACAATCCTAGCCTGTATAAACGCTTTCAGTTACTACCACTCCGCAAACGCATGATTTTCAATAAAGCTAAACTAATTCACAAAATCCTGCATCGGAATGCCCCAAATTACCATTGGCCATTGTTTAAATATAATGCTAGACACAGTAAACGTTTAAATATACTACACATTCAGAAGCCTAGGATTGACTTATACAAAACAAGCTTAACGTACTCCGTAGCTCAGCTGTGGAACAATCTTCCACAAGAAATCAAAGACATCACCAATCCCTATTCATATAATCGCAAATTATTCGAACACTATCTCAGTACGGATTAGCTTCCACCTTAATAATAGAAATAATAATAATAATACCAAAATCCTAGTATAACAGCCAGTCCCCTTTTGGTAGGCCAGTATATTCCACATGGCTAATAACAAGTGTCAGATCATTATCTAATATTACTGAGTCGTGTAGTTTTGATGTTCGCATTTTGCCCATGCCTTTATAATGCATATCTTTTATATTTTTGCTGTTCTCTGTTAGCCTTGAATGATGTGTGAATGAAATAATGTATGAAAGAGAGTGATAGAAGGGCAGAATGTTAGACGGGCCTGCGTGCCCAATTCTTAACCCTTTGAAAATAAAGTTTGTTCGTTCGTTCTCTCTCTCTCTCTCTCTCTCTCTCTCTCTCTCTCTCTCTCTCTCTCTCTCTGTCTGACTGTTTAGTTCACTCCAGAGGAAAGGTAACACCAATATATCTGGAACAAGACAAGCTACAGAGGCTGCTGGATCAGTAAAGCAGTGTTCTAACTGTCCACCTGTTGGAGCTTTCATCCTAGAGTAGTTGCCTACCAAGGCTTCGATCCTGGTCTGCCCTTCCATGAAAGTTAGTCGTTTGGTTGGATTTCCTCGCACCAAGATACCCTCTCAATTACGCTCCTCCGCTCGAAGCCATTGGCACAATGTAGGGTGTCGGGTTTGGTGAGAGCCGCCCAACATTTCGGCGCTAACCGAAAGCAGGTACTGTCATACGGTAGCTCCTTCATATCTAAGATCTGACTAACGGAATGTTGAATAGTTGGTAGGAATATTCTAACAATATAATCTGTTAGTGGAAACCACATGCCGATGATAACCACACGGTTATTGTAATCAATACACCGATACTTGTTTATCTGGGACTTGGGTTCGGGTCAAAGGTCACCTTCACATCATACTGATACCTCCATAAGCATCTCCCCTTCCACAGATCATAAAAGGGAGAATCTCAGCATAGTGGACTAACTCCACGGCAGTGGCGAGGATCCAAATGCATGTACAACAGAATCATGGACATACATATTCCGTCTGTGGGTGGCTATTCTAATAATGACAGTTTACCTAAACAGCTGCGTATCAGGCTTACTCTGTTCGATTTCCAACTGCCTGCAGAATTTCAACGCGCAGAACCTCTACGTGGGTCCGCCGAATTTTCCGTCCTTATGCGATAATCCTAGATGTCCTGTCCGCTGGCCAAAGGAGAGGAGCTGTGAAAGTATATCATCCTGTGTTTGTTAAGAGCGACACAATCCACCCCTGGTCTGCGAGCTTCAGATTGGGAATCTTGACATCCAGCAGCCCCCCCCCCCCCAACTGGGTATTCTGGGTATTATATATATATATATATATATATATATATATATATATATATATATATATATATATATATATATATATATATATATATACGTGTTTGTATGAGATCTGTCTACACGTGTTTGTACGAGGCCTGTCAACAAATATGTGTATGAGACCTATGCACACACTTGTATGAGGTTTATACACACATGTTTGTATGAGATCTGTCAATACATGTTTGTGTGAGATCTGTCTACACATGTTTGTATGAGATCTATACACATATTGGTATGGGATCTGTCAACACATGATTGTATTTGATCTTTACACACCTTTTGGTGTGATATCTGTCAACACATGTTTGTGTGCGATCTATCAACACACGTTTGTATGGGATCTACACACACATGTTTGTATTAGATCTGTCAACACATGTTTGTATGAGATCTACACAAACATGTTTGTACGAGTTCTGTCCACACATGTCTATAAGAGATCTGTCAACACATGTTTGTATGTGATATGGTAACACATGTTTTTATGAAATCTATCAACACGTTTATATGAGATCTTCTAGCACAGTTGACAGGCAAAGGAACAGAGAGACAAACATAGAGAAGGACAGACAGACAGACAGACAGACAGACAGACAGACAGACAGACAGACAGACAGACAGACAGACAGACAGACAGACAGACAAATGGAAAGACTGGCAGACGGACAGGCAGAAGGAGAAACAGACAGACGGAGAGATAGGCAGCCGTAGAGGCAGACAGACAGATGGGAAGACGGACGGACGGAGAGACAGACAGGCAGAAGGAGAGAGAGAGAGACGGACATACGAAAAGACAGACAGACGGACAGGCAGACAGACAGACGGAGAGACAGACAGGCAGACGGAGAGAGATGCAGACGGGAAGACATACGTTTCCTTATTACGCTATGTTGATAGGTTGTGTGTAAACTACTAAGAAGCCATTGTTACGTCCGTGTAAAGGCGCATCCTGCCTTCAGAATCACATAAAGTTCAACATATAGATTATACTAAAGAGGGCTGCACAATGGGTTGGCATCTAAACGTTTAGTCTCTATGGATGCTGAGGAAGTTGCTCAATAGGTTGGAATGTAAACATTCACCATCTATGGAACCTGTAAGATAAGCACATATGTTAAACTAGTTTTGTCACCCACATGAAGGAACCACCCATGCGAAATACATGGAAACTACATCGGTGCGACAACTACATCAGTGCGAGCACACAAGGGAATACACATAAACTCACAAGGGAACTATAATGTGGAATGGACCAAACAAGGGAGCTATACTACAGAGTGGCTATCTATACAGACCATCCAACGATCGTACCGAATCGACTTGAACATGCTTCTATCCTGGAATTGACAGATTCTTGGTGCTGCTTCAGTCTGGACAGATGCAGCTGTCCCAGGATCTTTCTTTCGATCTGGAGAAACTCCTTCTGAATTCGATACTGCTGGCCTCGTTACCACAAACTCCTTTAGCCGTGTCTCTGAATTCGACGCCTCTCAATTTCTGACACAGACGACAAAAGATGCTCCCCAAATAGTCAAGATTTTATGTCGGATTGTCTCTGGCTACGTGAGATCTCCATTACGACCATGTCAATGGAGTTCTAGTAGAGCATTCTAGATTAAAACAAAGTCTGTCTAAACTTAAATGTGCACCTTCCCGAATAATTCAGGCATGGATCTACAGATCCGAACCATCGCTGATTATTTCAGGACAGCACCGACTGACGTTATTTCAGTTTTTGTTCCATGAAATACATCTACACTGCAACACTGTCCATGAAAACTACGGCACAATTAGTATAACGATTAGCATGTATTCAAACCACACACATATATACATTAATAAACGAACTTACCATAAATATAAAGGTTGTCCCATCGGTAAATATATTCATACACAAAAAACAAAACAAAAAATCAGGTTTACATTTGAAGCCCCCTCATATAAACTGCTCAAGAATTATCGATGAAACTCAAGGCGCCTGGACTTACACAGACCACTCTAGAATGGCTGCGATATTCGGGCATCAACAAATATTCCCCAGCGACATAATGCTCGCGTCTTTATTTGTCTTTTCTTTTTACAACACATGTTTGATGAAGACAGTTGTTGAAACGTTGATACAATGTTTCAAGAGGAAAGGATTTAAAAGGGTTTAACAGATTTAGAGCTAAACAAGAAAGTAGGTTTGTATCAAACATAAATGGATGGCGGAATATGGGAAGTAGGGGTGTTTTACAGTTATAACTTAAAAGTCGTTAATATGGTAGTAGACGTGTTGTATTATATACCAAATGAAAGCAGGTTGCTAAGGGACAATAAATGTATTGATATTTTAATTGCGACAAAATTTTGACGATATATAATCCCATTTCGGATAGGGTAAGTCGCTTAAGGCGATTAATCATCTCATGGCAATTAATCAGTTAAAGGCGGCAGCATCGACTTCATTGCCCGGGGTTTGATCCCATATGGCCCCGTCTCTTTCCACAGAGCAGACTGCCGAAAGCGTCCCGCGCAGCACGAACTATAGGGTTCCTGCGACGATCCCCAGAAGTCTACAAGAAAACTACACCCGTGAACAGAAATACGGAGTCCAGACACGAACCCCCGACCCTCGGAACGTAGGGCTGACGACTTATCCACTTGGCCACGGAGTCTCGCAGAGGTCTCAGGGAACTGCAGTAATACATTATTTGTTATTTGTGTTGAATATTACTAAAGAAACAGAGTTTCCTCATTCGTTATATTTTATAATATTACGACCCTGTTTTCTTTCTACAGGACGTCGCAGTTAACTCTAATATTTAAAGACTGTTTGTGATTTAACAGTCAATTTTTCGTTTAGCACTTTGCTATGGCCGGCGTCTGAGACGAAGGGGGAAGCCATACACAATCCCGCAGACCACGTTTGAATCAACTGCAGGTGATTCTGAAGCAGACGGCATTGTGTTGCATTTTAACAGTGGTATCAGCGTGGTTCGTTCGGAATGCAATGATCAACTCATGGAACGTAAACTTGACTAATAAATCACAGTCATAAAATGTTGGCGATGACTGCAACGTACTGTATAGGGCGTGAAAATAACATGTTTTACTGTTTTTTTTTTTTTAGTTTCCTTTACTTTCTGGTCGAAGGGAATACGGACGAAGTTCGTAATCCTGCATACCACGTTCAAAACACAGCTGTGAGAGATATGGCAGCAGAACGCCTTGCGTTGGTTTTTAATGAAATTGTGTGGGTGCCGGTCATTCACAAAGCAATGGTAAACTACTGAATGTAAACTTGGTCAGGAATCACGAACAGGCAAACAATGCTGAGGTTGACCGCTACGTCCTGTAAAGGATATGCAATTAACTTATTTTACTTTCTGAACGGCCAGCGCTCATACCATTGTGAAGATCAACGCAAGACGATCTGCTTCCAAACCGGATGCAGCTGACGTCGAACTAGTAGGTCGGTATTGTGAAACTGCGTTCCTTACCCCCGAGCCACAGACTCAAATGGTGCATGGTTCGTTTCGTAACGTCTTTCTGATATTGTTTTCCTTCGGAGAAGTCATGTAACTTTTGCATATCAAACTGGGGATTTTCGATTAACAATGCAAGAAGAAAATGGACTGAAATACATTGTACAATCACGTGGAAAAACACTATCCAGTGCCACCCGTCGGGTGGGTGAGCATCAACTATTCATCACCCGACGCTTGACGGCGAAAGTGGAAGATGATGATGATGATGAACAGAAGAAATACTAATATTTCCAAGGTTGATCTTATCGAACACACAGCACGCCATGTTTGTTTGTGTTTTTTTTTTCACGTGCTCGCTTAGTTGAAACAGCCACACATATCACTTATTAGTTCACCGTGAATAACCAGTTTTAACATACGGCTCCAAATCATGGTTGAGGCAGCCAGAACAAGATTAGCAAATAATTCACTGTAAAGTTCATGTGAATTATTGAAGACAATAAATAAACTGCCCATTAAAAACTTAACTACGAACAGCTAAGATATATCGAACGGGGAAAAAACATGATTTATTTACCGCCTTCGCTGAAACAATAAAATACTCTTTTTCTTTCATTAATTTCGATATTTGCTTCTACATCTGGACGCTTGTTACATTTATTATTTCATTAAATGTCTCAATTTATCAAATTAAAATAGCACAAACAATCAAGTTAACAGTTGATAGTTTGACGAGATGTCTGCTGGGAAGTTCACAAATATAACCTTGACCGTAGCTAAACACAGCTAAAACCTATCGATTGAAAAACAATGATTTCCCCCCGTGTGTCGCATCAATGATTTCTTTAATTTATTTAGATATTTGCTTGTGTGTATGCGCGTTGGTTAAGCTTACTGTTTTCATGAACACTTCTGTTTACCCAACAGTAAACATTGCATGGCGTAAAAGGCCAATAAAGAAGGTTGGTCTGATAATGACTATCTCACACCGTAGAAAAAAAGTCTTAAAAGTCGAGAGGATCCGACTTCATGTTTTTTTTAAATGTTGCATATCCATTGCAGGACGTTACAGTCAACACCAGCATTTTTCAGCTGCTGTTGATGTACTAGGCAAGTTTTTACGCACAGTAGTTTGCCATTGCTTTCTGAACGACCGGTTCCCATACCAGCGCGTTATAACGCAACGTGACACTGTCTGCTGCACAAATCGGTCGCGGCTGCGTTTCGAACGCCCGGTAAGCGGCTCACGAACCGCGTTCGCAACATTGCAACAGGTTTTATCCCACATGGCTCGGTCTCTTTCCGCAGGGTGGCCTGCTGAAAACGTCGCACAAAGCACGCGCTCCATAGCTCCAGCGACGACCCCCAGGAGTCTCCTAGAAAAATGCACTCGTGAATCGAAAGACGGTGCCTGGAATCGAATCCACACCCATCGAAGCCCGAGGCAAACGGCTTGACACTTCGCCAAGGAGACTCCCACACAGCGTAGAAAACATTCGGCAAACATCCGAGGAGCCATGACTGACCTACAAGAGTGTGGCATGCGTGGTTGTGGACCTATACCCCACCAAGAGTCATAAATGCATGACAAGAAAAGAAGGAGTAACTCAGAATTGTCTTTAACGCAAAACTTTCGCTTCATGGTTGCTGTCTTAGTTGTAAACTCAAAAGACGAGAACCAATATAAATACAATAGCGAGTGCCGCTCAAAGTAACAAGGAAAGAAAACCTAACGATGAAGTGAGCTTCAAGAGAAGAAGTGGTTTTTATATTCTTGTTCAACTGTCCAGTCTACAATCCACTGTTAGATATGAAATAATTGCGTTGCTTCTACGAGCTGGGAGCCTTGGCTGCGTTGGGTCCACACGTACGCCTTTGGGCCTCTGGTCATGGGTTCCGCATCTGGAGGAGGGTTTTAACTTTTTAAAATTGACCTTGCTGAGTGGATGTCGTCTGCGGAATTACCGTTCCTGGTTTGTGCGGGGAGCGGCCTGTGGCGAACAAAATGCCCAAAACATGGAAGTGAGGAATTGAAGCAGCCATGAACAGGACGTGGCGATTCCTTGGGTGAGCCCAGTACCAGAGCGCTATGTGTCGTCTCTGCAATTATCGAAGCCTCCGTGGATGGCGGTAAATGCCCATGGATTTCCCCTGCCTTCCCTTGAGGGCTGACAGTGAAGTCTTCGAACGTTCTAACTTGACCAGCTGGGATGTGGACGGCGCCACACCAGTGAGAGTCCCGCAGGAAGGCTAACCTGATTAAAAAAACGCCCGCGAAAGTCGAATGTGTTGGCCTAAGGGTTTTGGCCCAAGGGTGCATACCGAGACATACCGCAGTTACATTTGAAAAAAACAAAGCACTCCGGATGAAAGAAGAAGAGAAGAAGAAGAAGAAGAAGAAGAAGAAGAAGAAGAAGAAGAAGAAGAAGAAGAAGAAGAAGAAGAAGAAGAAGAAGAAGAAATTGACCTGGGCTTCCCAGGTCGACGCAGCCTAAACTGGGTACCAAGAACTGTCTCTGGAAGTAAAGGCGGCCGGTGTGATACTCAGCACATCATCCCATCTAGAGCCCATTGTTATATACACATGTGGATCTAGCAACATTTGTCCAATGCATTTAAGTCGTGTTTAAGGGAACTTTCCTTATTTTTAAAATTTTTAATTATATCTTTAAATAGATCCTGTAACGTTTATATGGATGTGAAACGTGGACAAAGAGCAGACAAGCTGAAAAACAGCTAATCGCTGTGGAAATGCGGTTCCTGCGGAAAATGCAAAGAATACCATGGACGGACAGAAAAACTAACGACCAAGTCCTATAAGAAACGAATGAAAACCGTAAACTGATTAGAGAAATCAGACGTAGACAGCCACAATTTTCTGATCACGTTATGAGAAGAAATATATTGGAGAACTTGGTAACAACTGGCAAGATTGAAGGGGAAAATAACAAGGGGGAGGCGGAGAGGTAAATATCTGGATGGTTTGGCCATGTGGCATGGTCGAGACAGGAACATAGAGCTGATCCACGACTCTGGTGATCGTGTGAGATGGCGAAACATGACCGCCTACGCTTATCGGTATAGCACATGATGGTGACGATTTTTACCATATGCAATCTGGAAATCTACTGATATCCCAATCAGAAGGATTTCATCGCATCTTGTAAAGTGAATTAGCTGCTCATCTTGAATCGGCGATGCGTCATCGTCAGCCACTATGCTTACAGCATCTGTCTGCCCAGGGCATCAGTCTTGTTGTCACTGAAGCCATAATCACCGCCATTGGCAGGTGGAGTTGTTTACTCTATGAAGACGAGTTTGTTTTGTTCACAGCATCTGTTTCAGCTGATGACGCTGAGACAAAAGGCAATATACAGAAGGAGCTTTTGAAAATGCAACAAGATTCTGCACCCAAAGAACAATTCAATGAAGTTGTATCATCATCATCGTCATTGTCATCGTCATCGTCGTCGTCCTTGTCCTCCTCCTCCTCCTCCTCCTCCTCCTCCTCCTCCTCCTCCTCCTCCTCATCATCATCATCATCATTATCATCATCATCATCATCATCATCATCAATCATCATCATCATCATCATCATCATCAACTGCTTTGCCAGCTGGCTTAGGCGTTCATAACTTTCCACAGATTTCGGTCTTTGGTTTTCTGGATCAACTCTGCTGATGATATTCCTCCACGACACCGTCTCAATCCATCCAGCATCATTTCTCTTGGTCTGTCCCTGCCTCTCTGCCCTTTGATCTTTCGAGTCGTGACGACGTTCTCCAATGGCCCTCTTCCCATCACATGACCAAAGAAAGCTATTTGTCATATTCGCACTGTTATAACTAATGTTCTAGTTTCATTAGCCTGTTTCAGGCAGTCGTCGTTAGTTACTCTGGCAGTCCAAGGAATTCGCAACATTCGTCTCAAGACCCACATCTCTGTTGCTTCCAAGTTCTTCATAATTTGTTCATTTACACTTCAATATTCACTGATAAACAGCAAAATGTTAGTTGCATATCCTTTGCAAGACGTCGCAGTCAACCCCGGCATTTTCTAGCTGTTTGTTATTTCTTGGCATATTTACATTCAGTAATTTACCATTGTTTTCTGAACGATCGGCACTCATACTATTTAAGAAAAACCAACGCAGGCGGACTTCTGCCAAATTTCCCACAGCTGTGTTTGGAACGCGGTATGCGGGATTACGAACTGTGTCCGTAAGCTCTTCGACATGCAGCCGACAAAGCAGGTTCTATATAGCATTTCAGCGCTTTCTTTCTGACACTCAGTGATACTTACTTATGACATAAGAGTTCTTTGTAGCAACCATGTAAGTGATTTTTGGGTCCTCTTCTTCGCTTCTCTTTCAAGGGCTGTGTATCACACCTAGATTTTGACCTCACAGGTCAGTGTGTCAACCTTCGGCATGTCTGTGTTACAGGTTTACTTCCTCCAGATTCCCCATAAGGTCACAGGCTGTATCTACCCATGTCTGTGTGTCAGGTTTATTTCATCCAGACAGATAAGCTCCAAAGCCACGGGCTGTATCTATCCATGAGTACTTTACTTTTCCTAACAATTCTACCAGAGCAGCAAATCTGTGACCTACCGTTCGCGATTTCAAACTACCATTGGATGTTTAGCGTGTATAACTGGCACACGGAACCTCCAGTTTTACCGTCTTTACCCGAGAGGCTAGGTGTCCGATCTCACTACACAAGAGATCAGGGGTGGACCTATGACATCATTCATTCCAAATAGTTCTTTAAATAAAAATGTCATGCCCCATGCAGTGATCAAACCTGGGATATTAGAACCTCGAGGCGAATACGGTGACCTCCCAGCCACGGTAGCCCATGTTTGGTTCTGCCTGTGGCTGTGAACAATTGGTCTCTTCTAGAGAAGCGACAACTGGTCTCTTCTATGGAAGCAGGAAATGGTCTCTTCTATGAAAGTAACAATTGGTCTCTTCTAGAGAAGCGACAACTGGTCTCTTCTATGGAAGCAGGAAATGGTCTCTTCTATGAAAGTAACAACTGATCTCTTCTATGGAATTAACAATTGGTCTATTCTATGGAAGTAACAACTAGTCTCTTCTATGGAAGCAACAACTGGTCTCTTCTATGGAAGTAACAACTGGTCTCTTCTATGGAAGTAACAACTAGTCTCTTCTATGGAAGCAACAACTGGTCTCTTCTATGGAAGTAACAACTGGTCTCTTCTATGGAAGTAACAACTGGTCTCTTCTATGGAAGCAACAACTGGTCTCTTCTATGGAAGTAACAACTAGTCTCTTCTATGGAAGCAACAACAGGTCTCTTCTATGGAAGTAACAACTGGTCTCTTCTATGGAAGTAACAACTGGTCTCTTCTATGGAAGCAACAACTGGTCTCTTCTATGGAAGTAACAACTGGTCTCTTCTATGGAAGTAACAACTAGTCTCTTCTATGGAAGCAACAACAGGTCTCTTCTATGGAAGCAACAACTGGTCTCTTCCATGAAGATAATAAACAAAGCTTCAGGCTGACGGACACTAAATTGTCATCGGTACCTACAGCCGACTCTGTGACGATAGAAACGCAGCTGCGGGAGATTTGGAAGCAGACCACCATGCGCTGGTTTTAATACAATGGGATAGTGGCCGTTCAAATTACTGAACGTAAACTTGCCAAGAAGTCACAATCAGCCAGAATTGCTGGGGTTGACTGTGACGTCATATACAGGATATGTTTAGTTTAGTTTAGTTTAGTTTAGTCAACGGATCAACATCATGGCACACGGGTGTAACCCATCAGTGCTCCGTTCTACTCCTACCTCAAGCCTGATTCCGGAGATTATTAACTCAGTGCACGAACTCTGTAGCACCGACGAGGATCCTCAAATACTTTGGGTATATTTTAAACTCGAAATTTGCCCGGGCAGCGCCGTTAGGCTACTCTTTTTCGATTTCAAAAGGCCAAGGTATTGTTTTCGTGCGCAACAATAAACACGGGCGTCCGATCTCACTATTCAGAGACCAGGGGAAATTTTTGTTACTAGAAGTCCACGTGAAAAAATCCCGGCCCTCACCGGGGCTTGAACCCGGGACCACAGCACTCATGGCGGACACCATACCTCGAGACCACTCAGCCCCCTTTTAAAAAGGATACACAACTAAAACTTAAAAGAATATACAACTAACCAACTAACTATAGCATATTACAACGTCCTTACTCTTTCCTAGCATTGACGCCCTTAAAAATACCAATCCCTGGGGGAATAAAACAGCGATAGACTGACCGTGGCACAGAAAAATTTAATTGGCATTAGTTTAAATTTTGGCCGTAGTTTGGTTCACGTACCTGGCCAGACCGGGACTAAATTTGAAACAAAGGGTTCTTTGTAGCCATTTTGGTTCAGACTAACAAAGGAGACAGACGTGCTTTCCCTGCGGGGAGGGCAGTTTAGCCCAAAAATATGTGATTCACTGCAGCAATGGTATGTTAAATCTACAGTATTAATACGTATTTATGTATTTTTGTTAGGTACATATACCATTGTGTTTAATTAAGAATTGGTTAAAATGTTAAATCAACCATTCTTGTAAACTAGAGTCTGATTGATTTTTACTACTGAGCGCTTTGTGCCACGCTGTAAAATTTTCCTATGCTTTTACAATTTCAAATCCCTATGTTAAAATCTCTTATAGGCATTGTGAACCTATATCTCACAAGCAATGCTTATAACCTATAAATATTATGTGTACTATAGAGTATCAAACTCATGTCAGAAACACATTCTAGAAACTTTTCTCAATGTGGGAGCAGACTCTTGATTACATACTTCATAGTAGAGAACTTGTTTCTGCCACTTTCAAGTATCCTATGTAGTGTAAATTCACTGTTAAGGACATTTCTGAACCTTTTTTTATCCATTCGGAGACATACAAATGATTACGCATATCATGGACTCAGTTCATTTTGGATAAATTGTTTTCCTAATTGCTGATCTATAACTTGAAACTATCGTGCTAAATTGTGGTACAAATTTCTTGTTAACATATTAGTAACCACTCAATGTGGGTGATAGACATGTAATATTTTCATAAAGATGCTAGGAAATTGCCATGTTTGAGAATATAAATTCAAGAACAAAGAAAGTAAACGCATGATATACATTGGAATGTTCTGGTAGGAAATGCCTGCAATCCGTATCACCTCACTGTGGTAGGGGCAGAAGCGAAGATTGATGTTCCTAAAATGCTTGCAATATTCAGAAGACTAGACCATGGGGCATAAGTTATTTCTGATAAATAACTCTTCGAATACTAGCAGCAATTGGACCTGGAATATTATAAGGTCCAAACACTTATCAGACTGCATAAATCATTTCTGATAGATAAGAAATTCTCTTAAAAATAGCAGAAATTGGTAAAATATATCACAGCGTTCACTAACTCCATGCTGCGCACGTGGTTGGGGGGGGGGGGGGGGGGAAGAGAATAATCTAGTTTATGGATTAACACATGAAGTAATCCAAAACAATTTGGCTCCGGCATTAAATTTTATGATTAATATTATTATTATGATTATCATGTACTTAATATTAGAGAAATGTACATGATGGTTTTCTCTGTTATGAGAATTATATTCTGTCCAGAATGTTACTCTTTATTGTGGGAAAGACACATTGTAATGTTACCCCTGGGTATATGATGATGGTGATGTAAGAATCCTGGTGCATGTCAGTACATAAGAAGAAAATGTTGAATAGCCTTGGCCTAATGCTGATTATAGCGACGGAAGGAAGACGCGGCATTAGAACCAACTGAGAGTATGGATAGGTTATTATCTTCAAGTACGAGAGGCAATATAAACATGTCGGGATGGAAAGAATGGCTTCACGCATCTAATAGTCTCAGTAACAACATGAGAAAAGAATACAGAGTGAGAAAATACCGTACTCACATTTAGAGTCAGAATGGCTCTACAACAAGCGACGAGGGAAAAGGGACACATTGGACCGACACTCCTTTCACCTTCCCCTTTTTTGTTTGTAATTGTGTTATAACCATGTTAACATAACACAGTAGGTTATTGCTCGTGTTGTTTTCTTTGTCATCCCTTTCTATAGCGAGTGGTGGATTTTGTTGGACTATATCACTAAAATGGATCCTGGGTCAACAGCCAGAAAGTGATAAATGGCAACCTATCCTAGCCATAGTCTGGATCTAGAAAAACATCAATGTTGACTGATACGCTTATCCGCTGCCTAGCCAGCGAAAGACCTATTGAAGAGAGACCCTCAGCGATTGATAGTCCTATTTCTGTCAGGATATCCAGGATGGATCTCTGTATGTAATTGTCCATCAAGATAAATGGATATTTAAAATACACCGACAACAGAGTATCGTCTACTTTTACGTCTGGGAGATACCGCCTGGTACGCCATCAATCTGCGAGGTCAACGAAACCATGGGCATTCCCAGTTTCCTGTTCAGAATTGAATAATCCTTCAATCAGTCATACAGCAGCAGACTCAACACCAAGTTCTAGTTACGAACACTAATTCAAACAAATGGGAAGAGACACTGAAACAACATAAGCCAGTACAACCAAGGTACCAACTTAGGATCCTCTGAAACATAACTACGAAACCAGATTACCTCAAGGTTCCAAAATCTGAAACACCATGAAAAGAAGCAAAATCCACTTGAGATCTCAAACCTGAACACCATCACGAAGACCATATGAAAGCAGCTAGTGGAGTAAATGCCTCTACGCCTGCAACAAAAGGAATCATCTGATTGTTTGCAATCCTGTTTCTGTGCTGGAATTATTCATCTTCTGATCCATGTATGTGCAGATCAATCCTGGATATTTTCACAGATGCTACCAAAGAATGACTCAGCATATATGTTCCGACACTGGACTAGATCATAAACGAATGACTCTTTGCTGGTCCCATGTCAACCTAAATACCATCATCAAATGTGAAATGGGTTGTAGACTCGAGACTGGGTGGGTGAAACCTCTTTGTGAGCCCAATTTGGGATTCGGATAGTTAAAGCCGAAAAGCTGAAAGGACGTCGACATTCATCAGACATGGTGAAAACGGGAATTACCTTCTGCAGAGCTTAAGTGGAACTCCTGAAGTATGACCAACCTAAGGCCCCAATTTCGAAAAGGCGCCGAGCTCCTGGCAATAGAATATTCGTGATTCTGGCTCCACGGAGGAGATATGTGATTGTGTGTAATTTCTATTCATGGATTATAAAATATTCACCTGCCAATTACCAGTGGATATACAGGTGAGGAACACAGCTGAGTGTATTTATTTTAGGTACTCAGATAATGGGAATAGGATCTAATCTACATTAAAGTTGAACACTGAACCGCACACCAGGAGATAAAGGACTCTATTAATTAGTTTAATTAAGAGTACCAACTGCTTTTTATATGTGTTGTTCTCTATGCCATGGATTTATAAGGTCAGTAGCTTTTTATTTTTTAGTGAATGGTAGAACAAACAGGTGGTTGTTGGTTTGGTAAATATTCTGATACCATCTCATTAATATTTTTAAATATGAGAATTGGAACTGGTGTCAGAAACAAATGTTTTATATGTATGGTTTTTATGAACTCATACCAAGGTTTCTTTTTGTGTAAAAATCAATGGATGGTTCAATGGCGGTGTAACCAATTATTGGTTGTTTGGGGTGAGAACATGAATATGATTATACTGATTTTGGGACAATGGGGTTGTCATATGGGATTGTACACCTATGTCATATTTCATGTGATTTATACCTATGTCCTATGTCATGTCATGTAAAGCCCAGAACTGAATATGGCCATTATATGTTTGTATGTTACCTCTGATTTGAGTTTATTCCTGAACAGTATGTCCAAAATTGTTGATGTGTACATCAATTAAATGTGATGTTTGTTCAACAGTTGTTGTTTATATGTTGTGAACAATCAATCTCTTCTAGCACTATATAAACTTTATACGGTTATAAGTGGGACTGGAGAAATACTCATGAATACAGTTACTAAACAGGAGTGAAGTATGTTCCTCCTTGTGTTTATGGTAGAGTTCCAGGATCACCTCAAGTGGCTAAAATAAAAGAGAATCAAACCTAAATCCCCTAGACAACTTAACATAATATTCTCATAAATTAAAATCCACATCCCACACTAACCTAATGTGATAGCGCCAAACCGATGCACCTTGGTGTCTACAACAAACCGATGCACCTTAGTTTGGTCTATCAAAGCCGTATTTGTCCTGGCCACCACCGGGACTCGGCTTAACAAAAGAATCGGAAGCCAGTTTTGTTTTAGCAGTCCTTTGTGCTGAGAGATGCGGGCAGCATGGCCTTCAGTTCGGCGCTGTTCTGTTGTTGTCAGGTGTGGGAACAATTCCCTGAGTTGATCTGTGTCAACTAATGTTGTGACAAAACTGTAAGTTTTAACTGATTAAGTTTAAAATGTTTAATTTAATAAATATTTGTTAAATCGCAGCACACGCCAGTTTACCAACTTGAAAGTGTTTACATGGTGGAACAGGCGTGGGTGAAAAGAATTGCTAGTTAGGTGAGCTTGTAGGAACAAAGAAATACAAACAGATAATGTAGAGGAGTATTACTAAAGTGACCTGTTCTACAGAAGGATTTAGTGTCCCTAAAGCTTTATGAAAATAACATGTAACACATAGAGATGTCAGCAATCAGACAATGGTGATGTGAAATATGTAGAATAGGTCATTGATGGTGGTTAAGTATCATAGAGACTGATGTCATGTCATGCCAGCCATGCTGGCACAAGATTATTTTGTTGGGAATTATTTTACATGGTTATCCTATGGCATTAATGTGTTACTGGCTAAATAGATATGTGGGAGATTCACCAAAATATACAATGTGTGGGGTCATAAATTAGTTTATAGTAAAGACCGAAATAATGCCACATGGTACCATGCAGGCCATGTTGGCATGGAAGGGAGTAAGTGCTTGTGAGGTAGCTAGAAATGAAGGTTACTTAACAACAGAGTGGTGAGAATCATATGTGTATGTGTATACAGCAGCAAGATATGTTTACAGGATTATTCTGTGATTATGGTGAGCATCACATTGGATGTTTGGTCAAGTGTTGGGTATGAACACTCCAAAGCAACAATGAGTAGGGGAAAATAACCATAATATATGTGTAATATTTATAACATGTGTAAAGCAGGGAAGGGTACTTACATGTTATATGTGGCAATGATGGGTTATTGGTTAATATATGTAGTTAGGCCACATAAATAGTAATTGGGGAGAAATGAATACATTGATGCTATGTACTTTTAGTAGGTACACAGTTAACTAGAATAGCCTGAATGAATCACTTCAGTGCCCTTTAATGTTAGAATTATACACAATTTGGCAGTTCAACAATATTCAACATAGTACAGGAATTGGGTGTTCAGCAGTAAGTGAAGTCTGGCATCACATCTGTTAACAGAATGCAGTAATGTTTGTGTAGGTGTATCAAGTTGTTGATGGAATCAGTGACTGAGATTCTGTCCTAAGTTAAGCATAGCGGTTGCCGCACGGTGGAGAGGATGTGATTTAGTACTGCGTACCACCCTTCGCAGAGATATTAATATGTATTTGTCGTGTGACATGAAGCGTAAGATGGCAAAATTTATAACCAATGTATCATAGGAATAATGGTGGGGAACAGAGCGCACAACTGTACATTTGCTGTCCACTCACAAATAATATTACACCGATTGTGTTGGGCCTTGAATAACACTTATTGGTCATTAGTGTGTAATAATGACATAATATATATAGTACACTGTTTATTATATTAGTACTAATGTTCTGTATCCTGCCATGGACATTGTTGTGCTTGGATCCTGTCTCATATGAATGAGGCACTCTGGCCACTATTTGGTGTACTTTCACTTAGTAATATTGTGTGTTTATTTTATGAGCTATCTTAGGGGCCTCAGAGGGTGCCTCAATTGAGTTCCTGTGTAATACATGTTTATCTTTATCTTTACCTTCTTGTGAATGTTGTGATTCTTCTATGTGTAAGGTCACATTGTCACATTGTACAAATACGGTGTTTCCACACTGTATATGTGTCTGTTGCTTTTCATAGTTAGACATGTTTTGCTTGTTGGTTGTTAGTTTGTGATGCTAATCAAATGCTGTAACTTGCATGATATCATATGAGTGCTGGTATTCTTCATGCAAACTTGGGCATTGTTGGGGTAGTTGTCCAGTGAAGCTCCTATGTTGAGGTAACTCTATGTCTGATGGTGGTGGAGTCCATAATGTTGTGTATTGTTGTATAGGAGTAAAGCGTACTATCCGATGTGGGACACAGGAGTACAACCTGTCGATATATGTTTCATATTAGAGAAAAGAGTACGGTGTGTTAGAAAAACAGTTGCCGGTGTGCATAACAGTAGGCAGAGAGTTGTAGAGCATTAGACTGAAGATATAATAGGTGGTGTTTGATTGTGGCTCTATCATGGACTGAATATTGATAGTGTTCTATGAACATGTGGTTTGTAGGGAATACTGTGTTGTCCTGTGTTACCGGTGACTTGGTACAAATTAATGTATAAAATATTCTGGAAGGTGTGGACAGGGAACTGATTATGGGTTCCTTGGTAAATGTAGCTATTTTGGTAGGCAGGGAAGGTAACCCAATTTGTCAGCACACAGATGTCATTCTGGTGTGTGTTAACTGAATCAGTGTTGTGTTTGTTTGCAGTGTCTGATGTGTGTTAACCAAATGTGTTGTGATGTTGTGGCAGTTTGCAGTGGCTGATGTATGTACTCTGTTATTTGTAGCTATGTGTTTACAGCTGGACAAATGAGATCAATCTTCCACAGCTTGTGTGTGTAGGAGCTGTGTGGTGTAGTTACATTGAACTGAGAAGGTGGAGCAGATTGACATTGTTGCATTAGGTCCATTCTAGCAATATCAAGTGTAATCTCATGATAGCAGTGGCACAACTGGAGAAGATAATAAAGTGGGTGATCTGATGATGCAACATTGATTGTTGTATTTAACAATTAGATATGTAGTCACCTTTAAGAAGAATGAGGCAACACAAGAATGATCATGCCAGTCACCAAGGGTTACCTCAGAATAGCAGTAGTACAACTAGAGGGGCAAGGTGGATAATTTGATGGAAGACATTTATGACCTATGGGTTAATTCATGTGTTATATTGTATGTGCTCATTGCTTCATGTGTTTAATATGTCTTCTTTATAATGATAATCATAGATTGTGTTTTCCATTGTTACAGGAGCGGCTGACTAGTTAGTGTCAGCAAGCCTGGGTTCTTGGTGGGATAGTAAATTGTGTCACAACTCTTTGTTTATGTCGTGTCTTGGGGTATGTTGTGTAACCTATGTTTTTGTAGTGCCTTATTGTCTGTGCAGTGTTGCTTGTGTCAAGGTTCTTTATTGTGTCAGTCTAACCAGCTATTGCTTGGAGCACCTGTGTTGTGGTACTTGGTGTACCCTGTTGTCTTAAGTTCTGGTGACTGAATAGGAGCCATGTCATAGTGTAGAAAGAAGTAATAAAGTCGAAGGTTGAATAAAAGTTTGTTTATTTGCGTAAGATGACAAGCCGTGTCTGCCTTGCTGGAATATCGGATGTTGACTGCCCTTCACAACAACAATACGTCACGATTGAGCATCTCTCTCCGCTTTCACTCCTAATGCTCAATCGTGCTGTATCTCTAATTCCCCACTAGATCCTAATTATAACCCAAACTACACATACTGTTACACCTCCCCATGTTTATTAAAGAATTTTCCTTATAAAGGAAAAATCTTTACTCCTAATCCCCTTACTCTATTCCCTCTTTTTCCTCTAATCTTCCATAGTTCTTCTAATCCTCCCCAAACCAACTCCAATATAATTAAACATTCTATTTCTTTAACTCTTTCCCCAGCTATATAATCAACCCACTTCTTCTTCCATTTTACCTCTATACCTCGTACCATGTACTGTAACCCTTTTTTTTTAACTTACCATTTCTACTCTTCTTTCATTTCCCCAAACTATATAGCAATCCACTATATATTCCTTGGCTCCTCAAGTTCCTATATAAAATATGCATATTATAAACAAAATGGCTCGTAAAATCGTATTTGTACAACTGGCATTAGGAAATCACTCGCATTTCTCAATACAAGACAACCCGAACAACGAGAACAACGTATTTAGAAGAAGTAAAGAAGGGGTGCACCCAGTAAAAGGAATAAATAGTCAAGATAAGCACAAAGAAACGCATATTCCACATAACCACATTTACCTCCTTTGCCAATAAAAAAATTTGTACAATCAAATTTTTTCTTATAAATACGTCATACAAAAATAGATCTTTGTTTTCTATAAACCAAGTTGATATAATGTTTTACAAGCTTTATATATACAACCCTATATGAAATAGAACTTTTTACGTAAGTTTCAAGCCTTATATCTTCAACATTTAAAATTTCCAACCACAATCTTGTCCAAATTGCGTTATCTCACCTTTTAGCATGAGATCCTGTTCAATTTTTATGAACACCTTTAATATAATTAAAGCTGGTTTTTCACAGCACCTATTTCTTGCCCCCTTCATGTCCCATGATCTGCCCTTTATCCCCCTATGTATTTCTTCTATATGCTGCTATTCACAGTTTTTCCCTTAAACTTCTATCTAGTTATACTCTACTTATATATTCGAAGCTTTTCAAGCAACCTAACCTTCCCAACAGCCTATGTCTCCATACCCTCCCTCAATAATTTTATAATTCCTTTCTGAACGAAAGGGCTTTTTTTCTTTTTTTTTTTTTTTATAAAGCCCCCTGTATTTGAAAAGTTAACTAATATTCTAACCAAACTTAAAACCAATTCATTAACCACATCACTTAATCTATCAATCCAACTGTTTACGCAAAACTAAATCAAAACAAGGCGTCACAATTATCCAATTAAAACACATTTTCAAAATTAATATGGCATGCATTTTATCAACCCAAAAGCAAATATTATATCATTATTAGACACTTTTACGGTCCAATAGTGTTTTACTCAAAGCACTATAAACTCAACGATCCTAACTTACTTAAACTAACTTTTTATAAAACCAAACCAAGCATGAAATAAAACATAATACATATACATATAGCATTGAAACATAGTCTCAATAAAATAATCAATTAACAACCATCATTGCCCAGTTACACGAAAATAAAACCCCAAGTGAATAAACAAAGATTTTCCAAGTAAACTTTCTTAAAATTATTACGTATAGTGGCCCCAACAACCATACTAATAATGTACCAGATCTCTATTTATTCAGGCCATTCCATTTATATATTTCCTAACTCCATTCTCATTTTCCTACCTCATCATAGCCAATTGCTAACCAGAGACATACTTCCCAGTATATCAATAATACCAAAAACTCCCCAGCAAATTCTCTATAAAACTTCCTACAACTCTCTGTAAGCGAACCGCTTTTAAATTTAAATTGTTCATTAAAATTATGATTGACAAAACTGAAGATATTTCCCTTATCCCCTATTTCACATTCTCACAGAAAAGATATGTTAGATTGAGTTAGTGCGCACTTAGGAAAGTAAGAAAAAGAAAGGAAAAAGTAAGAAGTAATCACACTTCTCTTTCCATACATACTTTATGAATAAAGTTTCAAAATTTATCTTCAGTTTCCGTCAATAATAATTGTTATTATCAAAAAAAAATATTGATTCAACACTACTAGCTTTTCTTTTTTTTTTTTTTTTCATTCCTCTCGTCAATTTCAAGTTTACCATTCCAAGTAAACCCATCAATTCAATGCTACATATGTGTATCTGTTACTTACAGACCAATATCCAAATCTTATAACCATATCTGCCGATATCAATGATAACAAATAGTACAAACATTAATTCCTCCTTTTTCTAGCCTAACTCCAAACACATCATACTACCCGGAAAATCCTCTTAATTAATCACTGTAAACTACAGTACAAGTCCTCTTATCTATACTAATGTAGTATTCACCATCCACTCATCTATTTACTTGTGGCCCTACCTGCCAATTATTTCCCTTCAATTTGTCTAAGCTACTAAAAAATCAACCATCAATTCCACCCCATAGAGAAATAACCAAATATATACATATACTTCATTCAAAACTACCTCCATATTGATTATAAAAATACCAAGAGTCATCTTCTTCATTTTCGAATTCTAACACTTATAAATTGCTATCTGCAATATTCTCTACTTATCTACTTCCTACGGTTCCACTTCTTCAATAACTCCAAATTTCTTTGAACCAATGCTAATTCTACATCAATGTCTTCTTCTTCGTACAATCCATTTGTTTCCTCCATACTACTACTACTTGACTCTGACTTTTCATCCATTTCTTCTTCTTCGTCTGTATGTCTCTCTTTAGCTGCCGCTAATCTCTTTTGTTCAATATCCCATCTAATTTGTCGATCACTATTCCTCAAGGATCTTTCTAGTAACGGCATATCCTCCCCGCTCGTTGAATAATCCCTAATTCTCCTCTGTCTTTTCACTTCTCTATCTCTTTGTCTATCCATTCTTCTTTTCGTTGCCTGTCTAGTGTTCCTAAACGGAGCACTTATTTCCTCCTCCATACTATCATAATGAGTCTCATTCAACTTTTCTTCTTCTATTGTTTTCGGTATCGTCTGTTCTTGAGTATCATCAAAACCTGGAGTTGCTAACAAGCGATTTTGTGTTGGATCTCTTCTAACGCCTGGGGTTACTGTAGCACCTCTAACGAGTTGTTCATCTAAAAACCTTGTGTCTGAATAATAATTATTATTATTATTATATTCTATCTCTTCTTCATCTCTCCTTAAGTGTTCCACGTGTGCCCTTGCTACATGTCCCGTGACCTGGTTCTTAATTTTATACGATACTTTACCTAGTTTTTCCAAAATATAATACCCTGGAATCCAACGATTATCAAATTTAGAGTTTCTCCTATGCTTCTTGTAATAGACCCTATCACCAACCTTAAATTCCTGCAAGTTTGTATTTATATTCTTGTACTTTTTCTGCCTTTCCCTAGCTTTAATTATATTATTCCTTAGTCCTACGTGTGCTTTATGCATTTCCTGTATTATAACCTCTTGAAAGTCTTCACCCATATATTTCCGTCTAGGTTTTAATAGATTGTCTATAGGTAGTATCGGTTCTCTCCCGTATATTAAATAATATGGTGAAAAACCCGTGCTTTCATTTTGATTAGTACGAATGGCGTTAAGGGCAGGTCCTAAAAACAAATCCCAATCCCTTTCATGTTCATCTACAATCTTTGATATAATGCTATATAACGTCTGATGTTGACGCTCGTTTCTAGCATTGGAAGTAGGTCTATAATATGATGTCTTTATATGTTTTATATTTAAATCATTTAACAACTTTTCAAATTTCTTATTTATAAATTCTTTACCATTGTCTGTAAGTATACTTTGTGGACAACTAAATCTTGGGACAAACTCTTGTAAAAAAATATTGACTACTGTATCTGCACTCTTATCCGGAATTGCATAAACCTCCGGCCAAAGACTGTAAACATCTACTATATGAATCAAATACACGTTTCCTGACAATGTTCTGGGGTGTGGACCCGATATATCTAAACTAATCTTTTGCATTGGGAACTGAGGAATGTCAGTATCCTGCAAGGGACACTTTATTGTTTTCATGTTCCTCAATCTGCACTTCTCACAGGTATCCACATATTTATATGCAGATTTAAATAAATTTGGCCAGTAATATTTACTTGTAAGCGCCTTCACCAATTTGTCTCTACCTAAATGTCCATTTTCATCATGATATGCCTTTAAAAGTTCATTTTCTAAATGTTTTGGAATGTATTTCCTCAGTTGTTCGTTCCTTTCAGACATGTAGTATAAATGTCCATCCTCTTGTAAAACCAAATAATTCCTTTTATATTTGTTATCTTCTGTTTCTCTTAATTTTTCTTTTATTTGTATCACTTTTGGGTCTAGGTCCTGCTCCTCTTTCATGTTAAATTTTTCTAAGTGTAGATCATCTTCTCTATGTTCAGACTCTTGTTCCGATGGTAGACTATCAAATTCTTCTCTATTTATTATAGCAGAATCTAAAATATTTACTTGCCAATTTCGATCGTCAATCTCTGGTTCTCCTTCATCTTCTGTGTCACCTGACGACTGTGGATAGGGAATCCTAGACAGTAAATCAGCGCATGTGTTAATCTTACCTGGAATGTACTCAATTTTCGTATTATATCCCTGTAAGTTCAATGCCCAGGTTTGTATTTTCCTGTTCTGCACTGGGGCTTCTAAAAAAGACTTTAAAGGCATATGGTCAGTTCTAATAACAAAATTTGCGTTATGTAAGTAGTAATTTAGTTTTTGAAGAGCGTAATGTATTGCGTAAGCCTCCTTCTCAATAGTCGTCCACTTTCTTTGTGATCTGCTAAGT
The DNA here is from genome assembly GCA_963921405.1 of Cepaea hortensis. Taxonomy (NCBI): domain Eukaryota; kingdom Metazoa; phylum Mollusca; class Gastropoda; order Stylommatophora; family Helicidae; genus Cepaea; species Cepaea hortensis. The sequence goes on along the minus strand of OY992893.1, from coordinate 17,139,179 downwards.
TTATGCGACAAGAAGTATATAGGCCTTTCATTTTTAACCCCTGGTATTCCAGACTCTTTTCCTTCATATGGTTGCACCAAACACGCTCCTACTGCATTGTCTGAAGCATCTGTGTACAGTATCAACTGTTTGTTTAAGTCTGGATGCGTCAACAGTGGTACCAGTGTTAAACTGTTTTTTAAATACTCGAACGCTTTTTGACACTCATCATCCCACTTAAACCTAGCGTACTTGCCTGTTAAGTTTGTAATAGGTTCAGCTATTTTTGAAAACGCTGGGACAAACCGCCTATAATACGCGCATGTTCCTATAAAGGCGCGTACCTCCTTAACGTTAGTTGGAGCAGGTAACTCTTTAATAACCTTTATTTTGTCCTGGTCTGGTTTTATACCTTCTCTATTTATAATATACCCCAAATATTTTGTTTCTGTCTTTAAAAATTGGCATTTACTGAGCTTTAACTTCACATCATGTTTTCTTAACCTGTCAAACACTAACTTTATATGTTTCAAATGATCCTCCACATTTCCAGAAGTAAAGATCAGAATATCATCAATATAAGCAAGAGCGAACCTTTGCATACCTTCTAAAACTTCATTTATTAAGAGCATGTAGTGAGATGGCGCAGTTTTGACTCCAAAAGGCATACGTAAAAATTCATAAGAACCCATATGAGTACAGAAAGCACTTTTTCTCTGCGCGTCTGCCGACATCGGAATGCACCAAAATCCTGCTCTTGCGTCTAACGTCGTAAAAAATGTAGCGCCATTTAGCAACCCCAAAATATCATCTATCACTGGTAGTGGATATGCTACATTTTTAGTAATTTTGTTCAACGCCCGATAGTCGCAACAGAATCGACTCGAACCATCAGGTTTGGCCACAATTACCACCGGAGATGACCACTCTGATTTTGATCTTTTGATTATCCCTGCTTTCAACATTTCTTCTATTGCCTTTTCTACAATTTCTCTATTTCTTAAGGGAGTTCTATATGGTTTTAAGCTAATCGGCGGATGGTCTCCCGTATCTATCTCCATTGTTACCGTTTTTGTCTTCCCCAACTCTAAATCACTAATTGCAAACACATCCTGATTCTCCTTTATAAACTGTTCCAATACTTCTTTATTTTCTGGTGAAGTCTTTAACTGTGCCAACAATTCCTGTTCTCTTGTCTGTTTATCTAGTGAATGTATTTGTGCTGTATTTCTTTTGAATGGATGGATCAATTCATTCATTCGTGTGTTTCCTCTACTTCCGCGTCCGCGTCTGTTATTACTTCTTTCACTAGAAGACTGTGAATAATTAGTTCCCGGCATTTCTACTCTATCCGTTGCCAATATTTCACTAACGTTCTGTTCTATTTTCGCTACTACACACCCTCTGTATAATTTAATTTCTCTACCTGTGTTGTTAATCACCATAACTGGAAAGGTTAAGTGTTTATCTAACGCTATTATTCCATCCGGAACTTCCAAACCAGGCTCATCAATTATTTCCTCTTGTAATTCAGTGATTCTGACTGTGTTTCCTTCTACATAATATGGGTTTTTCTTCAGCTTCACTTGTATCAAATTAACCGACTGTGGTTTTAATGTCGTTGTCATTTTAACTCTAACTAGTGCTGATATATGCATGTCTTCTTGCATATCTATATAGACGTCCCTGAATTTTAATTTGTGTAAATCATATAAAAGTCTTACTCCATTTTTTATTAAAAAATCTCTTCCTATTAACATGTTTCTATTTAACCCCTTGACTACATGAAAAAGGTGTCTTATGTTGATCCCTCCTAACTTAAAATTTATCATTGTTTGTCCCACTACTTGTAAATTCTGTCCCGTAACAGAGTGTAAATTATTATGACTCTTAAATACTCTACAATTTCTTACTATATTATATAGAAAACTTTCTTTTACTACACTAACCTGAGCTCCCGAATCAATTAATGTACGAACTCTATACTTTCCTATTTCTAATATACAAGAGCTATAATCTGTTTTATCTTCTATAAATTTCTTGACTTCATCTAGTTGAAAATATTCTCTGTTCGAGCTATTATACCTGTTATTAACATATTCTCTAACCCTTGGGACCTTATTATTTACCCTCCTATCATAGGTCCTGCCTAATAGGTAGGGCGCCGATTTTCCTGTGTTCTTGTACCTGTAAAATTCCTGTATCCATCTACAACATTCCTACTCACCCTATTATTGTCATGTCTACCCTGTGTATTCGACTGGACACGCCTGTTATTACAAAACCGAAAAACATGTCCCCGTTGACCACAATTCCAACAGACAATATTTGTACTATTTGTGTTACCTACTGTTTCTCTTGTAGGGTATCTCATATTTCTTCTTTCCTCATTATCATACCTATTTCTACCTTGTAACGTCTGTATACCTCCTCTCCTATTCCATCCGAATCTTGTTTGTCCTATTTCCATAGGTTCCTCAACTCTGTCATCTCGATTACTTCCCACTTCTCGTCCTGTTCTTAATCTAAACCTACGTCTCAAATTTTCTTCTTGTACCGCGATATCCACCGCTTGTGATAACCTCTCAGGGTTTTCCCTCATTAATTTAAGTTTCAAACCATCAGACTTTATGCCATCCACAAAGATCCCTACCAACATCCTTTCCACCTCCTCTCCTCGTACATTCTGTCCTAAGAATGCTTCTTCAGCCAGATTAATCAATCTATCGCTAAACAATTGTACCGTCTCTCCGTTATTTTGTTTAGCCTGCCTCAACACCGAAAATGCATGTTGTGGATCCGTTATTTCTGCATATTTCCTTGCTAGGTCTTCCTTGAATTGTTCCCATGTCTCATCTACTCTAGCTTCTAGCTTTCTTCTTATATGATCCGAGACCGGTTCCGTTGCCGTCTGATAAGCCAACCTCATTTTTTCTACATCTGTTGCTGAGATTAAATAGGCATATTTTTCTATGGAAGTGATCCATTTTTTATATTCCCTGGCCTGTCCAGTAAACCTCAAAATTTCTGTTGTCAATCCTTGTTGGTTGATTATCATATTTAATTTTCCTACCGCTGTTCCCACTCCCGTCAACACCTGGGCCAAGTTGTCTGGTTCCGTCATGCTGAAAATACCGAAAGAAAGCAAGCAAAGAACAAAAAAAACACACAATTTCAATCTCCTAATTTAAGGAGGATGCGCTAGGGTGTCCTGTTCCGCCATGCTGAAAATACTGAAAGAAAGCAAGCAAAGAACCAAGAAGCACACAATTTCAAATTATTTGTTTCTAAAAACTGGTTAATTAATTATCCTATTTATGAATCACATAAATTTACTAATTTACAACACACAATTCCCACAGTCCATAAAACTGTTCAATTAGTTATTTAGTTCCAAAATCGCAAAAATTTCACTTTGTTAATCCCTAAAGAGCACCAGTTGTAATATTAATTACACGAATCACCATCAATATCCTGTCAGCGTAGAGGAAGGAAGAACCCTGTCTTCAATAACTCATATTGAAACCAAAAAGTTCACTATAAATCCTCATACCTGTTTCTTAGAGTACAATAATGTTTTAGACTCTGCTCTAACTAAGAAATTACGGCACATCACCGGAGATCCAGGAAATACAAATTGTCTCTTTAACTAAACAGTTACCTTCTTTTGCTCGCTGACGGATCCAGTTCACTTACACGAGCCCGCATCAACTGACAATTAGTTCCAGAGTTCCGGTGGCGGAGTTCAGATATCCCCTCTCGTCCTCAGATAATTTCGTCCTTCTCGTGGGCTGCTGGACACTCTTCCTGCTTGGGTCCCGTCTCATGGGATGCCTGGATTATTTTCGACCCCTGGTTGGGTCCCTTCCTTGATTCTCGAGTGGGTATTTCATCGTCATTTGGGATGGGTCATACATTTGGGTCGTAGGATTGACAAGGCCCAAAAAATTGTCAAGGTCAACCGAAGCCCAATGACAATTAGTTTCAAGAAGCCCGATCACGAATTTACGAGGCTTTTTCCATGATTAGTTGAGCCCGACAAATGTTCAACTTGAATTTCTGATTTTCTCAAGGTCCCAGGACAGGATGGCTCTTCTTGAAAAACGATAGGATTCATGCAACGGCCATGGGAGGCCCCTTGAATTTGATAACGTTCATTGGCTGGCGCTTGGAAATAGTAAGCCTTTTCTTTTGAAACTCCAGAGTTCAGATCGCGGCCCTGGAAAGCGTTGAAGGCTGAGATTCAGTTAACGGCCATTATCAGTGTCCTGATGACCTTACAATTCAGCCACGGCTCTAGAAAAGCCTCTTGATACTTTTATCTTCTGAGTTATATAGTACTTCGCGTGGTAGCCGGACGGCTCAATTCAGAATCCTGGACATACGGCTCCATATTTACTTCTGTCATAGTGTAGAAAGAAGTAATAAAGTCGAAGGTTGAATAAAAGTTTGTTTATTTGCGTAAGATGACAAGCCGTGTCTGCCTTGCTGGAATATCGGATGTTGACTGCCCTTCACAACAACAATACGTCACGATTGAGCATCTCTCTCCGCTTTCACTCCTAATGCTCAATCGTGCTGTATCTCTAATTCCCCACTAGATCCTAATTATAACCCAAACTACACATACTGTTACAGCCACCCTTGGTTGATGTTTGATATATGCAGTTGTCTGTTGTATCTGTTATTGCAATGTGTTATCAAACATGTTCTGCTAGAGGAGATACATAAAGAGCTAATTTTGTACTGTTCTTGATTTGTTTGTTTAGTCTCTTTTAGTGTTTACAACCACTATTTCTACCACAATCTAACACCTTAATTCATTGCTTGGGCTCTAACATGGTGTTTCCTGTGTGAACATCTATAAAATAGTTTCTGCCTCTGCTCGAGATCTCGTATATCTTCTTATCTAATTACTATCATCTTTTTTTGTCGGTTGAGGCGGTGTGAGGTTCTCTCTCTTTTCACTATTTTTCTTCTTTGGCCGTAACGAAGTCAGAACTACTCTTTACCTCTTAGCACCGTAGTGAAGGAAGCATCAGTCTTTATGATTGTCTCCCTTTGTATTTTACCATCGACTACACTAAGTTGAACATAATCTGGACACTCAAGCCTGAACAACTGGTGTTCAACAAACCCTGTCAGGCATCCGGCCATGATAATAAACCTTTGGCTAATTATTCAAAAGGGTCAGCGTGGCCGAAAGTTTATAAGCGCTAGCTCTTAGGTGTACTGTGGACTGATGGCCGGGTCGTGGGTTCATTATCTACACCGGTTAGCTGGATTTGCACGTTGACTTCTCGTTCAGAAAGCAATGACAAACTACTGAATGTAAAATTGTCCAGAAAATCATCCTGAGGTTGATGGCAACATCCAGCAACATACGTAAGTTATCAATAACTGAACATGAAAATGTAACGCGTGGTTCTGAATCAGTGTTATCGTGTAGTCGAATGTGTAGACAAATCATGGGATCATGGGGGGTTAGCTAGCCAGCCAGACAGCCAGACAGACAAACGGCAGACAAACAGAGACAGAGAGCGAACGAACGAACGAACAAACAAACTTTATTTTCAAAGGGTTAGGAATTGGGCACAGACAGACAGACAGACAGACAGACAGACAGACAGACCAGACAGACACATCAGACAGACAGACCGGACGGACGGACGGACGGACGAACAGACAGACAGGCAGATAGACAGATAGACAGATAGATAGACAGATAGACAAATAGGTGATGGATAACAAGTGAACAATCTAGACTGAAATGGAAAATAAAGATGGAAAATAAAGATGGAAAATAAAGATGGAAAATAAAGATGGAAAATAAAGATGGAAAATAAAAATGGAAAATAAAGGCAACTGAATGTTGACATGTACTGCGGCTTTTAGTAATATACACTTAGCAACAAAGAAAGCATCTAGAGACAACCTTTGATTTAAAGTACAGAAATAAATAAACAAGAGATACAAAAAGATACATTTTGACAGGCTGCCGTTCACAGAAACAAACAAATATAGAGAGAGATAAAAGACAAATGTGCAGGCGCACAAAAAGTCAGACAGACGCAAACATACACACCAGAAACACGTCGGCAGGAACAGAAACATATAGACGGACATACAAACAGACAAAACACACAGACACAGATGCAGAGAAACAGACATCAACTTAGGCAGAGAAACAGACAGAAACTCAGACAGAGAAGCAGACAGAAACTCAGACAGAGAAGCAGACAGAAACTCAGACAGACAGACACATAGACTGACAGGTCCACAGTAATAAAAATTGTGAGACAGGCATACAAAAAGAGAAACAGATAGACAGATAGATGGCCTATGAACAGAACCAGACAGACGACAAACAGACAACGAGACAGGCAGCTTGGCAGCAGCAAATAAAACCAGTCGGAAAGAAAAACAAAAGACAATTAAAGCGTGGAATAAAGAAAGAACAAATTAAAGAAAAACGTAAAGAGACGCCGAAAGAGAAGTAACTGTGGCAAGCCACTGACACTACCAGGGAAGAGATGAGGATACGAGAAATCAATCAAAATGCTAATGGTAAAGTAGAGAATATTACATAAAACTGACCAAGGACACGCACCTCATGAAAGATTGCATTCTTTGGGAGCCAGGAATAGCCGACAAGATTGTGATATTAGTGTCTACATCAGGGGCTGCTAGATTAATGTAGGGAGCTGGGGGATGAATGAACGAATTGGTGAGTGTAGAGAGAGAGAGAGAGAGAGAGAGAGAGAGAGAGAGAGAGAGAGAGAGAGAGAGAGAGAGAGACAGACAGACAGACAGACAGACAGACAGACAGACAGACAGACAGCGACAGACAGAGAGACAGACACAGAGCCAGACGGACAGCGACAGATATAGAAACAGACATAGGGAGAGACACAGTGAGACATAGAGCGACAAACCGATCGACCGACCGACAGGCAGACACAGGGACAGACAGCGAAAACTAGAGAGACAGACAGACAGACAGACAGACAGACAGACAGACAGACAGACAGACAGACAGACAGACAGGCAGGCAGGCAGGCAGGCAGTTCCTGGGACAGCCAACATTTATAAGTTCAACGTTGTTAAAGCGGCACAGACACAACGTCAACTTATCACACACATCATCATCATTTAGTGAGTTGCCTTGCACTGTGTCATCAAGCCTGAAACTCAGTACATCCGACTTCGACAAACATTGTTTTCCGGTGTGCTTTCCCTATCCTTTGACTGTCCCCGTTCTACTGAAAAGGCAGCAGGTTTGTGTCTCTCTCCGTCTGGTCCCTATCCCTTGACATGTCCGATATGGGAGACCCTACCTGTAGTTGTGCTACCGTCTCCTCAGCTATTAGGGTCACTGGAACTCGCTAGTCCTTCCAGCGTTACAGAGTTGATCACACACATCAGCAGAGCTGATGTTTTGGGGCATAATTTGACAAGAGAAATACTGGAACATGTGAACGAACAAACGGACACACTTTATTTTCAAAGGATTAAGAATTGGGCACGCAGACCCGTCTGATATTCTGCCCGTCTGATATTCTGCCCTTCTTATCCCTCTGCTCTCATGCATTATTTCTTTCATAATCACTTATGAAGCTGATCTTAGACAACACGACAGCAACATAACAATATGCATTCAAACGCATGATAACAGGAAAGGTTTATACAAAGAGCACGAACGAACAGGAACGAACGAACGAGCACGAAAGAACGAACGCGAACGAAGAAGCGAACGAACGAACACGAACGAATGAACATTACTTTTAAAGAGTCATACATTTGGCGCGCAGACTCGTCTAACATCCAGCCATTCCAATCACTTATCTTTCATACATCAGTTATCTATTGTATATGTTAATACACACAGAAAAAAACAACAACATTGTCAAATGACATGTTGTTAACATAAACAATGCAAATTACCATGTAAATAGACAGGCAGACAGGCAGGCAGGCAGAGACACATATGCACGCGCGCGCACGCACGCGCGCACGCACGCACGCACGCACACACACACACACACACACACACAAGAAAAACAAACATGCATACCTACATTCAATCATCATTCATACAACATCTCACAGTTATGTGCCCCTGAATAACACACAGATACACATTCCCTTGCATACACATATACTCACTGACAATCACAATCACAACAAAACAAACATTTACTTATATATACATGCATACATTCTCTCTCTCTCTCTCTCTCTCTCTCTCTCTCTCTCTCTCTCTCTCTCTCTCTCTCTCTCTCTCTCTCCCTCCTCTCTCTCACCCCTCTCTCTCTACTCCTTGTCCTCCTCCTATCTCGCTCTCTCTCTCTTGCTCTTCTCTCTCTCTCGCCCTCCGCTTTGTATCTCTCACCCTCCTCCCTCTCTCTCACCCCCTCTCTCTCCTCCTTCTCCTCCTCCTCCCCTCTCTCTCCCCCCTCTCTCTCTCTAGTAAGACAGTGAGAGAGGCAACGTAAGAACATTTTGACATGTCACTGACAGGTGTCAGCATACGAAATGACACATGCTGTTACAGATCACGAGATGCGATGAACCATGATCGGTCACACCTATCGACAAGGCACTTCATGTTGAAGAGAGACTTCATCAAACATTCACACTTGTATTCTGCCTTTTGCAATTACGTCTTTCAATAGGTCACAACAGCGCCATACTTGACTACCTCTATCTTTATGTCACTCGACTATCACTCAGACAGTTAGCACTTGACTATCTCTAACTTTATGTCACTTGGCTACTACAAACTTTACATCACTAGACTACCACTAACTTTGCATCACTCGACTATCGCTAACTTTATGTAACTTGAGTACCATTAACGTCATGTTTCTTGACTACCACTAACTTTACCTCACTTGACTACCACAAAATGTACATCACTTGACTACCACTAACGTTATGTCAATTGACTACCACAGACTTTATGTGACTTGAATACTACTAACTTTATGTCACTTGACTACCACTAACTTTATGTCACTTGAGTACCACTAATTTTATGTCACTTGACTAACCCTACCTTTATGTCACTTGACTAACAATAAATTTATGTCACTTGACAACCACTAATTTACCATCATTTGATTACCTCTAACTTTGTTCCCATTGAGTGTTCACTGGGAAAATACAAAGCCAATGATAACCTGTGTAGTGTAGGCACATATGCTCCGTTTCCACATTATGCGAGGGTGAGTTATCTCCGCTACATGTAGTCTAGAATCTGTGCATTTGGCGGTCGATGCCGACTGTTCAATTATGGGTGCAAAGAGGGATGGATGGTGAGTTCAGGTGTGTGTATGTGTGTGCATGGAGGTATGGATGGTGAGTTCAGGTGTGTGTATGTGTGTGCATGGAGGTATGGATGGTGAGTTCAGGTGTGTGTATGTGTGTGCATGGAGGTATGGATGGTGAGTTCAGGTGTGTGTATGTGTGTGCATGAAGGGATGGATGGTGAGTTCAGATGTGTGTATGTGTGTGCATGGAGGTATGGATGGTGAGTTCAGGTGTGGGTGTGCATGGAGGGATGGATGGTGAGTTCAGGTGTGTATGCATAAAGGGATGGGTGGTGAGTTCAGGTGAGGGTCCATAAAGGGATGGGTGGTGAGTTCAGGTGAGGGTCCATAGAGGGATGGGTGGTGAGTTCAGGTGAGGGTCCATAGAGGGATGGGTGGTGAGTTCAGGTGTGGGTGCATAGAGGGATGGGTGGTTAGTTCAGGTGTGGGTGCATAGAGGGATGGGTGGTCAGTTCTTGTGTGTGTGCATGGAGGGATGGGTGGTTAGTTCAGGTGTGGGTGCATAGAGGGATGGGTGGTCAGTTCTTGTGTGTGTGCATGGAGGGATGGATGGTTAGTTCAGGTGTGGGTGCATAGAGGGATGGGTGGTTAGTTCAGGTGTGGGTGCATAGAGGGATGGGTGGTTAGTTCAGGTGTGGGTACATGGAGAGATGGGTGGTCAGTTCATGTGTGTGTGCATGGAGCGACGGGTGGTTAGTTCATGTGTGGGTGCATGGAGGGATGGGTGGTCAGTTCTTCCCTCCCCAGCGAACCACGAATCCAGGCATCAAACCTCGTTGACCTCGCTCAAGCCATGGTCAGCTCAACTTCCTAACCAACCGTTACATGTACGTACCCCCTAGAGAATGGAGTTTATTGATGCACTCCCGGTGCTGTAGTGTGGGGGATAGTGAGACTCGCAGTCTCATATTCCCAGACATACCCATTCGAGGCTTTGAAATCTGCAAGCAGATCGCTTTGCGTTGATTGGCGCGATTGGCGTTCAGAAAACAATAGCGAACTACTGAACGTAAAAATTGCCTAGTGAGGCTTTGGCCTGTCAGAAAGTAATATCAAACTACTGAACTAAAATGTCCCAATGCATCACAAACAGCCAATAAATGCTTTGGTTGATTGCGACGTTATGTACAGGACATGCAACTGTTAAAAATGATGTACATTTACAGACAAAGAAGGATTTAAGGATGTCAGTCTCTTCGCTTCTGGGGTAGTTCATCGGACGTTCAGCCGAAAACAACAGCTGGTCATACCGTAAAGTTATATATCAGATGACTAGGATACATGAATTATACTTGAAATATATAGTTACTGATAGTGTTCAATAGCTATTGATTATGTGTCAGGTCTTAGATATGACTGAGCTATCGTATAACAGTTAGGGTACTACCTGGTCTCCGTTAACTCCGAATGTTCGGCGGCGCTCACCAAACACGACACCTCATGTTGTGCCAGAGGCTTCGGGCGGAACAGTGCAACACGGAGGGTACAAGACTTATCATGGTGCGAGGAAATCCAACCTAAAGAATAAATGTCATAGCAAGGCAGACCAGGCCCTAAGCCTTGGTCAGCAGCTGGTCTAGGATCGAAGTTCCGACATGAGGACACTTTGAGCACTGCTTTGCTAATCTGATAGCTTTTGCAGCTTTTCTTGTTCAGATGTATTAGTATGATCTTTCCTCTACAGTAAACTAGGCAAACAGAGAGAGGGATCATGCTGCATGGGCAACACATGGTCTCTATATTCAGCCCAGGCCTTGTGCTATGGAGAGGAACAATACCATCCCTGGTTGTACCGCTATGGGTTGTAATTATTATGCCTGTTTTTGCAGTATAATGTAACAAACTTCGTCTGTCACGATATGACCTTCAAATGTGGAGTATTTGTTATGCACACGGTAATCGCAAATTTAAAACGAAGTCTTTCTACTTGCAAAAAAAAATTGGTTGGAATCTCCTAATTTCTAGACCCTCGGTATATCTGAAGAATCGTTTATTGCTGGTGGAATACAATATACAACATGTCTTTTTTTTGGTTTACTTTATTACCACAAATCAACACGCATCAGTAACTATATGTTTCACATATTTCGGCAAAAGTATAATTCATTTATCCACTTCATATGATGTATAACTCTGTAGTATTTAAATGACAATATGCAGCGAAATATGCATGATAATAAATCGTGCAACCTTTTGTTTATGGCTCCTGGGTGTACATTCACCAAGGGAATGCATTGTTGTGGTCACGAGATGGACCGGTCTGCGTGTGAGGGAGGTGGGTAGTGAAAAGGGTAGACCAAATTGTTTGCAGCCCAGACTAAGTGTCAAAATAAGAAATCCTACATACACACACAGTTGAGGCATGTGTTATCCTGTCACACAGTTCCCGGCGGATCGTCTCCTATTGCAGAACTTGGTCATCAACCCCTGGTTGAAATTCTATGTATATTACACTCAGTAGTTTCCTATTGCTTTCTGAACGGAGTCTCTGTGGTGAAGTGGTCAAGCCGATTAACTCGAACTCCGAAGGTTGTGGGTTCAATTCCGGGCCGTGTCCTTCGGTTCACGATTTAAATTTTTCGGAGACTCCTGTGGGTCGTCGCTAGAGCTACGGAGTTCGTGCTTTATGCGACGCTTTCCGCGCTGCGGAAAGAGACCGCGCCAAATGGCACAAAACCCGGTGCAATGAAGTCGACCCTGTCGACTTTTAAGCGACTTTTTCTGAACGAGAAGGTAACGTTTAAGTCCAACATAATGCCGGTGTCGGGGTTGAACCTCCTATCCCGCCACCAACGCACCGTCAGTTTAAGAGCGAGCGTTTTTACCCTTTGGGCCACACCGGCGACCCTTCTGTGTTACGATTTTGATACATTTTTCTGAAGTTCTCCTTGGGTGATGCATGCCTCGAGACTAAAACTCTTATGGGGATATCGGATAGCTCAATTAAATATTTCATCTACAGGCTAAAGGTGTCTCCGTGGCAAAGAGGTTACGCTGCCTGCCTCGTGATCCGAAGGTGGTGGGTTCAATTTCAGGCTACGTCGTTCGGTTCCACGGGTGCAGTTTTCTCGGAGGTCGTCGCTGGAGCTACGGAGTTCGTGCTTTGTGTCATGCTTTCGGCAGGCCACGCTGTGGAAAGAGACCGAGCCATATGGGATAAAACCCGGTGCAATGAAGTCTATCTTCTTGACTATAAAACCCTCATTTGGAGGTCAGCGTGACCGAATGGATAAGAACGCGTGTCCTTAAACATCCGGTGTGCTGATGCCGAGCTAAAGAGTTCAAACCCTACGCTGGAATAAAATATTGATCTCTCGTCCTTGACTTGGGGACGTAAATTACAAGCACCTCTGAAGTCGGAGTGGGTTCGCCTGATGGCGAGGGACACTGTTAATAGAGAAACCTAATCCACACGCAAAATTCAATCCAGAACTACGAGAAGTAGTGTGTATGTACTATGCTTGAGTTCAAAATAAGCGAGCGCACCAAAACCCCCCCCCCCCCCCCTCTTTTGCCCCCTACAAAGCCAACAAAACATGGCCTAACCAAACAAGCATGACTAACACACATAAATGTGGTACAACCACAACCGTTACCAACCATTGAAACATGACTCGCCACTTCATTAGCATTTCATGGTACTCAAACGAATCTGCCGATAAGCGGACACGACTTCAGCGATGTTTAGGTAATTCCAATGATGACCTCAAACAGGTGGTTTTAGCACAACGTACTATTTCGAAATCAACACAGAATTTACACGTCCAGGTACTTTCCACAGATGAGAACGAAGATCTTGCAGCACTTCACGAAATCGCCAACGACCGTACAATGTATACACATTTCCTTTGTGAAATGCACTTTATTATTATTAACAAAATGCACTGTACTATTGTTAACTAGATGCGCTGTGTGACTGTCAGTTAACTGCGCTGTATAATTATTAACCTAAATGAACCGATAATATGTTTGTTTACAGGAGAATGTTACTGTGTTGCTAGTCGATTAAATACAGAAATATATTCAGCGTTGCCAAATAATTGACCATACAGAACAAATAACGACCACAGTATGGTAGCTTTACTAGGACATATTCACGAAATACACAATGGACGTGCCACATCGGGTCATCCTTTGGTACAGGTATTGGCTTGACGTTTCAGATGCAATTAAACAGGAATAATTAATTAATTCCTACCGCGATCATAAAGTGAAAGTGATTAGCAATGATAACACAAGATAGCATAAGGGATGCAAGTTTACAACGCATTGATGTGTGAAAGACAAGCACTGAAATAATCAAGAATTCCGAACTGATCGCACGAAAAAGAAGCGATTGCTATCTTTCAAAATGCTTTCTAATGAATTCAGTAAATTTCTCGCTGTATTACGCGAGGATGAATATATTGTAAGAGTTTGCTGTGTCGATAAGTTTTATATAATACAAGGCCAGTATCTACCTAACAGTCACCGAAACGTAGCTGACCGTCAGAAAACAACACGCACGGAGTTCTTCAGCTAAACACAATCTGTTTATCTTATGACACAAATGGAGCACAGTTGTTTCGGTAATATCACAGAAGAGCCCGCACTGTAGTGGCAGTGTGAGATCAAACACAACACAAGACGGCCGGCCCGGCTGCAGCTAGCAGAGACACATCGTTTATTAAAGTACAAGGCGCAGCCGTGGAAACATACAAATCAATAGCCACGGCGAGCGGGGCCCGCCGGCCTCAATCACTTTCCTGTCAGGACTGAGAACGCCGCACTGCACGAAGCGGGGGTGCGAGAGATGGTGAGCCGGATCTCGCACGGCGCAAACTCTACCGTCAATATCACCACCACCGCTACCACCACCGCTACCACCACCACACGATGAAGAGGTCTTCGTGGAGAAAAGATATCTCTGCGTCACGTCGTCTCCATCCTTCCACCTTGTATTTTCGGGGGGAAAAACAAAACATTTGTTTTCTGTGGACTTTCGTCAATCTACGCATGCGCTGGACTTTCTCCTCGCTTCCAAGTTTGGCCCAATTCATTCACAGACCCCGACACATCAGATGAGGCTAAATTTGTCCCCGGCTTGGCCAAGAAAAGAAGAGACGTGTGACAAGACAACTCACAAACAACTTTCTACATATTTCTCTTCACTTCTTTCCTAACCTCCTTGAGATTCACATACCGATCAATCAATACACTATCGATCTACTCTGACAGGAGACCAAACTGTCTCTACAAGCACCGGAAATTTCCTATCTCAAAGGAACCTCAGAATGAAGGCAGCCAGACGGAAAAAAAAACAGGCTAAGGACCAGGCGGGGAGATGAAGTAGTTGAACAACCAAAGATATTCTTGTTCTCTATTTGTCGGCTCTGTCAACCCGTGAAGATTGTCTGTTTTGTTTTGTAGTTTAAGAGATCTGTTTACAGATATTAAGCAACCTGAGTACTTAGATCATCAGAAGTGGCTTAATAACTCTAACCGTAGTAATATACATCAATCTTGACTGCCATGTCAAAAATTAGTTAAGTGAATCATATAGTATAGATTATAGCACATTTTCCATGCGCTTATAATGCATATATTGTTTCAGTTATTGTCTAAGATTAGCTTCATAAGTGATGTATGGATAAAATAATGTATGAGAATAGTGACGGAAGAATGTCAGACGGGCCTGCGTGCCCAATTCTTAACTCTGAAAATAAAGTTCGTTCGTGTTTATTACTGTCTGTTTGTCTATTTATGTGTCGATCAGTCTGTTGATTTGACTGTCTAGCAATGAATACCAGACAATTGTCAGAATCTTCAAGGACCTGTCCGAGAAGGGAAGTGAGGAGCACGGGAACTGGATATCTCAACCACACATGGCATGGATGTAATATGTGAAGACCTAATATTTCATGCCCCAATGGTACCTCAGAAGTCGGAGTGGGTTCGCCTGATGGCGAGGGACACTGGTGATCGGGAAAGCTAATCAACACGCAAAAATCAGCCCAGTGTATTAGAAGTGGCAGCACATGTATGGACTACACTTGAGTTCAAAGCGAGCCAACGCACCCCCCACCCCCCCCCCAAAAAAAACCTATGGTAATACCGTGTTTCCCCGAACATAAGACCGAGTCTTATATTCATTTTAGCTTTAAAAATACACTAGGGCTTATTTTCGGTGGATGTCATATTTTTGTTTTAAGATACAAAAATTTACATTTATTCATGTACAAAATTCTACATTTATTCAAATATAGTCTTGTCATCTTCTATTGGAACATCGTCATAACTCTCCAAATACTGAATTTCGGCCTGGATTTCTTGCGACTCCATTTTCTGTAGAACCATTGGCTCCAGTCTCTCATGCCCAGCAATAAAGGTTTCCTTAAATGAGCATTTCTTGTCCACATATCCTGGCTCGTAGTGCTTTGGTAAATGTATTTTACATGAGTGACGAGTGAGATTTATGAACCACATCTGTTCATTATCAAGTGCGCACCAGTGGAGTCTGTACTCCGAGGGGCCATTCGGCAACAAGTCTCTCATTCTAGTTGACGATCTTAATTAGGGCTTATTTTAGGGGATATGTCTTATATTAAAAGCATCCTGAAAGATCGTGCAAGGGCTTATTATAGGGGCAGGTCTTATTTCCGGGAACGCACGGTAACTGCTATGGAAGTACGTCAACCTCACCCAAATCTGCGTTCTCTGATCAACTTATGGCTGTCGTAAGTTGATGGACTGTCCCCATCGTTTCCGTGTCCATCCACGGGTTTGTTAGCATTTTCACCAGAAACCCCATTTCTGCAGCAATTAGACGTTTTACGGTTTGTTTATTATTGCCCAAGTTGTGTCTAGCTTGTCATGCGTCGAAGCACATTCGTTCCTGCAGCGAGGCGCTGTCGTACTTTGGTGGTGACAGGTTCGAATCCTGGTCGGTAACTATAGCTTTCAATGTTTATGTTGTCTAGTCTCTACATTTTTTCTTCTACTTCAATGAGCTCCAAATAATACAAGTGTGTTTATATATGAACTGCCTTATTAGCCTTAAATGGTTCCCCAAGTGATATTTCTGTGTCATGTTTACATACATACACCAGTACAAGCTCTATCACCCTAATCAACGCTTGCCGTGCCCATAGACGACTTTGTAAAGAGATTGTCCTGAGCTCTTACGCTAACCCGGCCTAAGCAACATTTTTTTGGGCATATCCTGTTTTACAGGATACCGCTGTCAACACCAGCATTTTACTGCTGTTGTTGATGTCCTGGCAAGCTTACGTTCAGTAGTTTGCCATTTGTTTCTGAACGACCGGCTTCCATACCAACTCGTTAAAATCCAGCGCAACGCGGTCTGCTGCCAAATGGGTCGTAGCTGTATTTTCTAAGCAATTGGGTGGCAGAAAATATAATCAAAGACGTGGGTGGGAAGTAAAGGCAGCCGGCATGGTACCGATCCCACCACCCACAGAGTTGCTGATTGGTCAGTAGAACCATAGCGTTAGCACCATGTGTCGTCGAGTCGGTCTCATAAAATCTCCCGCAGGAGGAACCCACAGTGGGTTTTTGCAGTGTTAGGACTATTATTGTGTAGGCTTGTGTGCACTGAGGAGGAGGTGGTGGTCGGTCGTTCCCTCCCATAGCGAAAGATGAGAACTGACATCGAAGCCCGGACCCACCCCGTTCGCGCCTTGGTCAGCGTAAGGTCCTAACCGTGACAGTTGCGACAGCCACATTGTTATATATCTGATACAATCTACGCGCATAGACGGGTGTACACAGATAAACAAGTACACACACAAACACATGTCGGTTGATCTCTCTCTCTTCTCTCTCTCTCTCTCTCTCTCTCTCTCTCTCTCTCTCTCTCTCTATCTATCTTATCTCTATCTCTCTTTTTCTGTCTCTCTCTTTCTCTATCTCTCTCTGTCTTTTGTCTGTCTCTAAATCTACCACTCTGTTTATTTCTTTGTCACACACATATACGCACGTATCCGCACACGCACCGAGTTGTCGAAGCACGGCCACTTCCGAATGTTTGGTTCCATGAGTATAAACTTCAACTGCACACAGCATCATCCAATACATATTGGAGACCATACTGCAAGCATACATTGTGTAAGATATCGAGAGAAGAAGAAGTAGAAAATGTAGAAGACCACGACGACAATGATGACAAATAACGGCGAAGAAGATGAAGAAGAAGACAACGACGACGCCGACAACGAAGACGAAGACAAATAATAATAATAATAATAAAAATAATAATAATATAATAATAATAATAATAATAATAATAATAATAATAATAATAAGAAGAAGAAGAAGAAGAAGAAGAAGAAGAAGAAGAAGAAGAAGAAGAAGAAGAAGAAGAAGAGGAAGAAGAAGAAGAAGAAGAAGAAGAAGAAGAAGAAGAAGAAGAAGAAGAAGAAGAAGAAGAAGAAGAAGAAGAAGAAGAAGAAGAAGAAGAAGA
>OY992893.1:17068907-17116407 GCA_963921405.1 Cepaea hortensis | reverse complement strand
GTAAATATTTAGTTGGCTTGGCCATATGACTGAATAGGGACAAGAACACAGACCTGACCTAAGATACTAGTGACGGCGTGAGATAGAGAACCATGACCGTACACGCTTATTGGCATATGAAACGATGAGGATGTTATAAAGCATCTACGGCACTATTCGGCCTTAATTTCCATAACAAGCAAGTAGCCCAGATGAGGAGCTGGCAAAGTGTACGGGTTCGTGAGCCACGAACAGAGTAAGGTGAAAGCAACATGGCGGCAATGACGTGTACTGGTGCATAGCGAATCGCCGACGTGGAGGAGCCCACAGAGGCTTCTCACGGCCGAATGTGCTTGGATATGTGTGAGAGCAGGAAGCACCTGGTGCAAAATCTTGTCTCCGAGGGCGATGTGGCTTGGCAGCAGGCACAATACACAAGTGTAGATCACATAAGAAAATGGTTCAACGGTCTCGAAACAGCGTATAACTCACGGCAGGAGAAAGACATTGGGAGTTACGATTCAGTTCGGCCCTTTCCCGAAGATGTCTGGAAGGCAAATCATTCCGGGAAGGGGGACAACTTCTGGTGATCAGAAGCCTCCCGCCCTGCTTGTCCCGCAGGGGAGGTTTTATAACTGTTATCATCGTTCCGGTTAAGCGCGTTTCAATGCCCGTTATGGTGAAGTTATAAGCATTTTGATCCCAGGAAAGTTGATAGGAGTTCCGTTGATATGCAGAAAACCAGGTGTAACAGAAAGCATTGCTTCGTTCTCAGCTTATTTTCACCCAGTGACTCTCTTTGATTCACACATCAGAGCAGCTGTTACTGCTTGACGGTCTACCACACCAAAAAACTCACGCAGTGTGGGATCTGATGACACCTAGACGCAGGGTAGATTTTCTCAATATGAAGCAAGTTTTCGAAATGCCGCCCGTCCATCATGGAAGTCTTCAAAATCCGGCCCTTTCATGATGCAAGTGTTCTAAATGCTTGCCCCCTCTCCTTCGCTGCTTATGCATCCCCCCCCCACGGTACCGCCTGATGCGGCCGCCTCTCTGTACCATATCACGGCACGGTCCTGCCTAGACGTGTGTTTGCGACGTGCTCTATTCCACTGGTTCTCAACCTGTTTTGGCATATGTTCAGAATTGCAACCCCCCCCCCCCCCCTTTCGTGTGTCCTCCCTATTAACCCCCCCCCCCCACCCGCCCCTACACAGTATACGTAAAAATGGAAGCTAAATTTAATAACACATATCAGAACAAGTCTAGACGTCAACATAAAACGTGATTTGCTGGTCTACTTACGTAATAAAACGGATTTAAGAAGGGCGAGAAGTACAGAACCGTAAAGTATGGAGCGATAAACAATATCAAGTAATCGGTTCGTGTATCAACGCGATCTTGAAATAATCTTAATTCCCAACTGGAAATACTAAAACCCCACCTCCCTTGGGGGGGGGGGGAAGATGGGGGAATTCACCACCGGTTTAGAAACACTCCTCTATTCAGAGGTGACGACTAACAAGGTCATTATGTTCCTTTGTGGGTGGGGGAGTGGGAGTTCTGTCCCCGATACTAGAAACGCTACCACTTCCTTGTATAGGCCTCTCTATCTGTCATCTCATCCCTGTTCCCTGTTTGTTAGACCAATTTGCACCTCACAAGAATGCCCTGATACAATCTTCCTCTAAAAGCCACATTGAGGAAATATAAATAATGGATACAGAGCAATAGGGAGACCACGTAGAAGATGGTGTGATGGTATCAAGAACAACATTTCAAGATAATTGAATACCAACTTACAAAGAGCATTAGAGAGAGAGAGAGAGAGAGAGAGAGAGAGAGAGAGAGAGAGAGAGAGAGAGAGAGAGAGAGAGAGAGAGAGATAGAGAGAGAGAGAGAGAGAGAGAAAGCGAGCGCATAAAAGATTTCTAAATCTTCCGCAACACTTCACTGAGGTAAATGGAGGAGGAGGAGGAAGAAGGAGGAAGAGAAGGAGGAGGAGGAGGAGGAAGAAGAAGCAGAAGAAGAAGAAGAAGAAGAAGAAGAAGAAGAAGAAGAAGAAGAAGATGAAGAAGAAAAATTCGCTCTCTCTCTGTTTTCTATCTGATTCTCTCTCTCTCTCTCTCTCTCTCTCTCTCTCTCTCTCTCTCTCTCTCTCTCTCTCTCTTTTAAATTATCTCGAACGACAACTAGCCAAAAACATTCCCATATGTATGGCATGTTACACCTTCCTTGGGTATTTATAATGCCCATGTTAAACACTGCCTCAGTGAGTCATATATTATTGATTAGTTTTCATGCGTTTTAATGCTTATTGTACTTTTGTTGTCAAAGATTTGCTTCATAAGAAATGTTGAACGAAAGAATGTATGAGAGGAAATAGAGAAATAGGGCAGAATGTCAGACGGGCCTGCGTGCCAAATTCTAAACCCTATGAAAATAAAGATTTTCGTTCGTTCGTTCGATCATTCTCCCCTCTACCCTTTATATATGTCTATCTGTTGCTTCTGTTTGTTTCTCTCTCTAGCATCTCTTTTCGTCTATCTGTTGCTTCTCTCTCTCTCTCTCTCTCTCTCTCTCTCTCTCTCTCTCTCTCTCTCTCTCTCTCTCTCTCTCTCTCTCTCTCTCTCTCTCTCTCTCTCTCTACCATTTCTATTTGTCTTTATGTTGCTTCTGTTTGTCCAAGTATGTCACATTTTTCTCTAGGTTCAGTATGGGTATGATTTGTATATTTTCTTCCAAGTCCTATAATACCATTAGGTTTTTTTTATTTCTCCCTTTACTTCTTTCTGTACTTCTTTCTCTTTCTGAATTTCCCTCATCTTTACCTACTCTATATTTGTTTTGTGTTTTCTGATATTTTTTTTTTGCCCAACTTGTCTGTTAACTTTGTCCCTTTATTTCTTCTCTCTCAGTCTCTTTCTCTCTCTCCCTCCCTCTTTCTCCCCTCCTCTCTCTCTCTCTCTCTCTCTCTCTCTCTCTCTCTATATATATATATATATATATATATATATATATATATATATATATAGGGTTAGGGGTACAGCACAGGTTAGGGGTTACGGGATATATATATATATATATCCCCTAACCCCTAACCTGTGCCGCCATCTTGAATTTTTAATTTAAAATACAAATACTATGTTTTAATATTAACTCGTATATAACATTACTGTTAATTATTAAAATTTAACCTTCGAAATATACGGAACCGGGAGCAGTTAAGTATCCTAATTCGCGGCTTTGGAAATTCACGATTCATTTTCTAAAGGTTTGCTGTGACGTCACATAAGCGCATATAAGAAAGTATTTCAGATTCAGAATCAATTTGAAAATATACCGCGCATGTTCCTATCATACTACTACTTACTACATCAGCTTTGTATCGCTACTAATTAGTTGATTATGCACCAGGAGACATTTAGATATGTTATCTGATGTTTCTCCGGTGTGGCACAGCGCCGTATGACATACGATCCTTCGGGATAACTAGCTCTTTTCGGGTTAACACATTCCTGGCGCAGTATTAGTACAGACAAGAATTGCTTACACAAGAAGCACTTTTAAACACCCGGTGGTTGTTGCGGGTTTGAACCGCTGCACCTCGCTAGTCCCCACAAGGTGCTTCACGTCTCCACCAACCCGTCTCGGTTGTCAATGTGCCCCGATCGCCTGGCTTTTATAATATTACACAACCACTTATCTGCCCTTAGAAGCAAAAATTAAAAAAAAAAGGTTTTCTTAGAATTATCACCATTTGAAGTGTCCTACTTTATATAGCTTATATAAGGATTTATGGAGTGAATTTTGCAGCACAGCCAGTCCCCGGAGACAGGGACTCAAACCACCAAACCTCAATGCATGGGTCTTCAGAATGAACGCAAAGACTTTCAATGGATTTACCAACAATTGAACCAACAGATCAGTCAGCTAGCCAACCAACCAGACAACCAACCAGACAACCAACCAACCAACCAACCAACCAACTAATTAATCAACCAATCAGCCTGTGCACCAACCTAACACAAACTCAGATCCCCTCATGACATGGAAAAGCATCCTTTACATACTATACTTAAACGGTTAAAGAATACAGGACCGACTCCATTGCACCGTGTTTACCCCATGTCAATTCTTCTCCCCCCCCCCCCAAACATCAAGCCGTTTATCTAGAGTTTCGTACAAATCGCGACCTCCTCACCT
Source organism: Cepaea hortensis (assembly GCA_963921405.1). Classification (NCBI taxonomy): domain Eukaryota; kingdom Metazoa; phylum Mollusca; class Gastropoda; order Stylommatophora; family Helicidae; genus Cepaea; species Cepaea hortensis. Next base: position 17,112,219 of record OY992893.1, on the reverse strand, counting down.
CCATCGGTGACGCCCCAGGAGTCTCAGGAAAATGTGCACACGTGCGCTGAACAAAGCAGTTCGAAATCGAACCCACATGCTTAAGACCCCTAGGCAGACCTCTTGACCACCTCACCACGGACTTACAATACTGACTGACCAAACTCTGTGCTTTATCAAGGGCAGACACGCCCTTGCTTGTGCATCCAGCAGCAACGATCTTCATCAACATAACATACACTCCAGAGGGAAGCCGGGGAGTACCGAATCAATCAATCAATCAATCAATCAATCAATCAATCAATCAATCAACCAACCAACCAATCAATCTATCTATCGATAACTGAGGTGCCGTATCCACACTGAAGGTGGCTGCAATGGATCTCCAACACTGTCTGTCTCTCGCCTTGACTGTACATTCTGTCAGACTGATGCTCGTCTATCTCTTGATGTTATTTTCCCACTTGCAGTGGTGTCTACTTCTTGCTCTCTTGCATTCAACCTTGCCTTCCAGCATGTTTTTTATGAGAGCGTTATGTCTTTTAATGTGGTCGAAATATTCCACTTGCCTCTTTTTTGTGCATTTCATCAACTCTCTTTTCATTCCCGGTTTTCCAAGAACCTCTATTTTTGATTGTCTCTGTTTCCATGAAATACGACGTATTCTTCTGCATAGCCACATCTTCAGGGCCTCTATTCGACTTTCTAATTTGCTTGTCAATGGCAAACCACGGAGCGTAATCTTCCCAAAAATCAACAACAGCGGTGACATGCTGGTGTTGACAGCGATGTCCTGTAAAGGATATGCGGAAAAAAGAAAAAAAACAATTGCTTGATCAATGTCCAGGCGTCCGCGCCATATAGTAGTGTTGAATATACATAACATTGAGAGCACCGAAGAGAACTATTAAAAATTAATTGCCGTAATCATAATCTCCGTATCCTTCGCCACAAACCCCAGCAAGTAGCCAGAGCAGCAATACAATGTAGGCTATAATTTATGCTTGGAAGGGCACGGGGTTATGTCTGTCGGTTGTGACGATGGCGTCTGAATGATGGCACTTGGTGTCTAGATCTATAGGCGGCACCTGTAATCTACGACAGTTGGGGTCACCGAATTGTATGTGTGCATGCTTCAATGCTTGGGGTAATGAAGGGCGGGATAATAATAGAGGCTGTGTACTGCGGGACTGGATTTATGATCCTTTTTGGGATAATGATGGATTTAATATGAATGCGTATATATGCCGATAGACAGGTGGAATGAGAGAGAGAGAGAGAGAGAGAGAGAGAGAGAGAGAGAGAGAGAGAGAGAGAGAGAGAGAGGTGGGGGAGGGGGCAGGCTGACGGACGGGCAGCCAGACTTGCTTGGGGAGAGACGTAGATGGAGGTGAGCGGAATAATAGAATGAAGGACGGACGGAGAGACAGACAATATATATATATATATATATATATATATATATATATATATATATATATATATATATATATATATATATAGACTGGCAGAGACCGATAGGTAGACAGACGAACCGATAGATAGACGGAATGACGACCGGACGGAGGAACAGCAAGCTAGACAGACAGACAGACAGACAGACAGACAGACAGAACGAATAAACGAACTTTATTTTCGAAGGGTAACAAATTGGGCACGCATGCCCGTCTTACATTGGGCCCTTCCAATCACTCATCTTTCGTTCATCAGTGCATAGTGCATTCAAATAGGAAAAAAAAACATAGTCAAATGAATGTTGTAAACATAAACAATGCATGTTACCATGTTATGAGGCAAATCCCCCACCCAGACAGACAGGCAGGCAGGCAAGCAGGCAGGCAGACAGGCAGATAGATAGGTAGACAGATAGATAGGTAGATAGATAGATAGATAGATAGATAGATAGATAGATAGATAGATAGATAGATAGATAGATAGATAGACAGACAGACAGACAGACAGATAGATAGATAGATAGATAGATAGATAGATAGATAGATAGATAGATAGATAGATAGATAGATAGATAGATAGATAGATAGATAGATAGATAGATAGATAGATAGATAGATATTTAGGTAAGTAGGTAGGTAGTGGCGAAAGGCACAGAGTGCCGAAGCATCCGCGATCAAAGCGACCTAAGAGGGGTCCGGCTAATGGAAAATGTAACCACTCTTCCCCGGGGACCCTTTCCGCTGGTCCTGTGGTCGCGTGTGTATAATGCGAGCCCCAAAACCTATTAAGCAGACTGGGAGTTCGCCGTACGTGATTGCCAAGTAATGTGCTATTAACTAGTAAGACGAAATCAGCCCTAGAGCCAGGCAATCACCGTGTGGTCTTCTTCTATGCTCACAGGGTTGTTTTGTTCTCGCCATTGTAGTCCATCTTCTTCTTCTCCTCCTGCTCTTCCTCCTCCATCTTTTTCTTCATATTCTTCTTCTTTTTCATCTTCCTCTACTTTTTTCCTCTCATTCTTCTCTTCTTCCTCTTCTCCTCATCCTCCTATACCAGGGGTCACCAAACTACGGCCCGAGGGCCGGATCCGGCCCGCGATGTCATTTCATCCGGCCCGCCGACGGTACTCGAACTTGCTTGATATAACGCATGGAACACAATACGCTGCGATACAATTTAAATGTAAATATTATGTTTAAAATAATAGGAGATCTTCACACGTGCGGAAACCTGGCTGCTATGTGTCTTAAATTTACTATTTTCAATTATAAATTATTGTATCTAGATTTTCTTATTTATTGTAATGTTTGCTAATTTCGCGCCATCGTAAGTCTTTCTCCGGCTCGTGGTAGTGCCGCATACACTCTGACGTTTCCATGGCAACACACAAACACACACACATACACACACGCGCGCGCGCATCTTTCCCTCCCCCAGATGCGCCCGGCTGTCAACACAGGTCCGATGCTGCAGAAATGTTTACTTCCTTTTTGCCAGTCATCCATTTCATAGGTATGTAACAAGGATTTCTTGATTTGACAGTGGAAGGTAAGTGAACTACAAGTGTGAATAGAGGCAGTAAAGTAGCAAACATAGCATAAAGATGCCACAGAAGCCTCGTGCTATTAGGAAAATAGTATCCCCGGTCAAGGTGTTAATCGAGCTGGTCTCCAGGCCACTGTTTTTCAACCTTTCAGCTGGAGCAGATCCTTACGCAAATGTTTAGGTTGCTCAAAGAACTCTGTGCGATATATCCAAGTGTCTGTCCTACTTTACGTAATAAATCAGATGGGAAGAAATGTTGCATTTAGGCGATTTCGATCTATTTTGGCGGAACCACTGGTTGCCACTCGCGGAACCCCGGTTGAAAAACTCTGCTCTAGGCTGTTTATTTAGGCCGGCCCTATTTATATGTTTTGCAAACCGTATTATGAGACATATTCTATTTTGAATAACGAAGACACAAACCATTATTCAAATTAACTACGGGAAAACATTGTTTTGATTTTCTGAAACATATTCTATTACCATAGGTATCTATAAACTTTATATGTACCTTTGGTGAGCCGTAGCTTCACCAGTGACCCCAAGTCCTCTGCTTTTCTTGTGTATCAATAGTATTTTAATTATGTTTCCAATTCAATGTCTTTTTCATTTTCAGATCCCGTGTACTTCACCCTTCATTATGGCTACTAAGAAAAGAAAAGTGGACGCCGAGTGTCGCGTTTTGGATTAAGAATGGGGAGTAAAGTCAGGGCCGGATTAAGCCATCTTGGTGCCCTAGGCACAAACCCACATGGGTGCCCCCTACTGCCCCGGGCCCCCGATCCTCCACTGACTGCTGATATGTTCAATATTATGCAAAAAACTAACAAAGAAAAACAGTTGTGAAATGTAAACACATATGTTTGTACTACTATCACTGTGATGTTGTTTCCCCGAGAAGAGAGTGGGATCAACATGCACATCTTTAAACTGATTATCTGTTGGGATTATTGACTGACTTTTCGTCTACACTCCTCTCTTCTGTCTTCCCTTCCATATATCTCTTTCTTTCACTCTCTCTCTATTATTCTCTCAACACATACTTCGACAACAGTTCTTTTCCACATTAAATAAAAGATTTAATTTAAAACTATGTCTGGTGTATGGGTGGATATTGTCTGTGTAGTTGCTAGTGTATTCTATTGTTGGTGACAGAATGAACTCAGAATGTCTATCAGCGGTATCTTCTCGCCAGTCATTCTTCACGATTACAGGACATCACATCAAACAGGACAGAGCTCACCCGGGATGATCCGTAGGCTTGAGTCTGATGGTAAATCCGTTAGTGAAATGAAAACAAACTGTTCACCACTGAGTCACCGTATTGCTATAAAAGTCCCGTAAGTTTATGACTGTGCCCAAATCGGTTTCATGATATTAAGTATCCATCATCGAGAAAAAACACCACATTGTCAATGTTCTTCCTATTGTCTATTATGATTATCACTATTGTCTTTGTCTATTCCTTCTACTCTATGTATGCAAGTCGTATGTAGGTTGAAGTCTCTGCTTGCCCCACCTTCACATCTCTTTCTGTTTAGGAGCCCCAGTGGTATATGAGTGTTAGCATACAGTCTTCTGTATTTTACTGGATGTTAGTATTTGTTCATCTGAACAAACTGTTTAGGTTCTTTCTGGATCTAAGTATGTACTTTATTGGTTCAAGTAGAGTATTTTTTCCTTTCTTCTCTAATGTCCCTAGAAACTGGGAACCTGTGGATGAATATAACAAGTCGAGTGGTAAGCGTCCGCCCCTTACTCCTAACTTATGCAAGTGTCCTTCTCCAGCCATAATGACAAGGCTTTCGAAGTCACCATCAGCATAAGACATAAGAATTCACCTCAGTCTAAAACACCCACTAATAATATGTAATGATAAAGGTAATACACGCTCATCTATATTCCTATTCTAAAACTATATTTTAATATACCTTATACACATCTATGTTCCTTTATAGAATTAATGTAGATCCACGAATCGAAATTAATCCGCAGCCAAGCACTTTATCCCATTATAAGGGAGGATATTTCTTTTCATTACAGGACACATAATTCTATCTTCTCGTCCAGTTGGGAATACACACACTAAACTGACAAAGAAAGTGGCTACTCTTTATAGCTCAGTCTATGTCGCATAATCCTTGACATTGCTGGACAAAGCAAATTCAGACTTCATTATCCCTTGTCAGTGGAAAATTTCTGATCTCGAACTTTTCCGTTGTTTAATACAACCAAACCGCATTCTGCTGTCTAGTCTTAGTCGCAAACCTACCTCCAGAACGCAATAGGCTGGTCCATGATACTGTCTGTCTTTGTAGCAAACCAATTTTTCCACTCTACATGTCACCTGTGTTGTAGTCGACTCTCCCGCCTTGACCTACATACACATGCGCTGGTCAATCCTTTGTGGTTATCCTTCTGTTTCATTAACCCTTCTCCCACCTCAGCCTTGTCTGTGATCACCTTCTTATGATACACTGTATACAGTCGTCGATCTGGGAATCACTAACATTCAGCATTTCACGACATAGGCCCCCTCTTAAGAGATTAGACCGCGTCGAATCTTTCTCACTGTAGGTTTGATTCCCATGATCCACAACCCTAGGCTTCTTCCTCTGGATCTGGATGTCTGGATAAGAAATCTGCTCCTACATTCTCCTTTCCCAAAAATGTATTCCACTGTGAAGTCCAGTTGCAGCAACAACGTCCATCCCATCCACCGTGCGTTGAGCTTCTGCGAAGTAGCTATTAACATCACGTGTTGATGATATGATTGGATCCTCACATTATCCAGTAGGCGCTCTAATTGACACCCTACTATACTACTAACGACTGAAACTAGTGTTGGCTCCTCGCTCCTGTACGTCCGGTCGACCTACTTTCGACTTGCGTCAGCGACGGCTCACAATACAGACGGATTGTCCCATCTTGATCGTAACACTGCTTCCATGTCCTCTTGGTTTCCCCCGGTTTTTCCTCTGGGGATGTTCCGCCTCGTCCTCGTCGGACCGAGTCGTCTTTCCCACCCCTCCTGGACTTTTGCTTCCAGGACCATCTTGGGCGATATTGTATCTGGTCAGCCAATCTTCGGTTGGAGTCCTGGGTAATTCTCGCTTTTCCCGACGTTACCCACCCCTTCTGAACTTGGTTACCGGTGAAACTTTCACTCTTGTCCTTTCCCTGACTTGTGATTTCCCTCCTCCTGTCGTTGGGTAAATCTGACCTATCACGTACTGTCCCATAGGTCCTCCTATGTTGTACTGGCGATCTCTGGTCTTCGTCTGGACTGGTAACCTTTGTCCCAATGGCTGCCATCACCATAAAGTGCGAAGCTTTGCTCCCGGATCTCTCTTCATATTTCCTAATGAGATGTCTAGGGAGATTTTTCTTCTCTTCCCCGATCCGTATTTTGTAGATGTTCTTGGACACCACCTTTTCCACAGGATAAGGTCCTTTCCATCCTACTTGGAGTATATTGGTCTCTGCTGGACTCCACACTTCCACTTTGTCTTCCACTTTAAGAGCTAGTTTCCTCTTAATTCGCTTGTTGGGTGGTGCTTTCTGGCACTCCGAACAAGACTTCACCCACCGGCGTACATCTCCGGTCATTCCTGGCCAGCAATAATGGCCGGAAATTTTCTGCAAGGTCTCTCTGACACCCATATGTCGATTCTCGCCTATGATGTGTCCACTCTGAAGAATGTGAGGACGGTGGGTCTCTGGAACCACCCACTGCTCATGCAGGTTATCTCCCCTCCCAGCTCTCCGATAGAGTAGTTGATTCTTCAGAAAGTACTGTCCCCGTTCTGGTGGCTCAGCACTTCTTTGCAGCTTCCTGTAGCAAGGATGCAACGTAGTATCCTTCCTCTGGGCAGTATGCAATTCTCCTATCCCTGAGTTGTCGCATAGTGTCTCTGCCTCTTTTTCCTTCCCTTGAGATCCACTGACTACTGTTCCCTTGTGGGTTGGCTGTTTGGGCATCCCCAAAAAGACATATTTCGTGCCAATGATCATTGGGAATAGGGAGTCAGCTAATACAGCCGCAGGAATAATGCCCGTGACGTACCTGGATTTAATCTCCACCTTGGCGATTGGCAGCGTCATGGTAACAGCACTCCTCATTGCCGGCTTTAGCTCTATGGTCTCCCCTGTAAGTTGGTCTGGGCTTACTAAGCTGGCGTCCACCACCGCTTCCCCATCCAAACCTGTATCATAGAGACAAGCAACCTGCTGGCCATTGACTTCAATAAGTTCAACCACAGGTGGTCTCTCTTGGTCCTGAGTGTCTTTCATCTCCTTGACCGTTTCCTTGCCTTCCTCTTTTGATTCCTCGAGGTTGGTTATGCAATTGGCGTGTTTTCCCTTGCATCTGCAGTCCACAGTATTATGTGTTGTCGACTGGCAGTGAGTGTACCATGTTCCCTTCCTAGGTTTCCGTGTGTCCTTTGTGTTCCTTTCTCCTTCGCCAACCTCAGCCTTGTCTGTGATCACCGATGTAGGAATCACTTTGCATGCTGCGAAGTAAGAACTTTTAGGTTTCGATCTGCAGTCTTTTGTGTTGTGGGAGGCCGCCCTACAAAACGAACACCACTTTTCAGACCACTGTCGTTTCGCTTGAGAATTCGAGGTGCTCTGGGTTCCTACCTTCACCTTCTCTGAACTCTCCTCTGTGTGCTTTATATAAGGTTCCACTTTTTCTCCTTCCCAGTTTTTAGGTTTCTTTTTCTCTGGTTTCTCCTGACCTTTGGTTTGTGTACTTAGTTCCTCCGCTTCACCATGTACTTCCACGAATCGTTCCGCCAGCTTATTCACAACATCAATCCGTTCCGCCCCTTGTTCTCCCAAGAAGGTTCTGAGAGGTTTCGACATTTGCTTTCGCATCTGGTCGACCACCATCATCTCTTCGAGACTCTCATAATCCCTCTTGAATTCTGCCAAGTCCATCCATTTCTGGAGATAGGATTTCAGCCTTAGACTGTATGCGGCGAATAGCTCTCCCGGCTCTCGTCTAGACGATCTAAACTTTTTCCGATATGTTTGTGCTGTGACTTCATAATGTTTCATCAAAGCTGCTTTCAATTCCTCGTACTGATTTTCCTGTCCTGGTGGTAGGCGTGTGTAGACCTCGTACCCTGAACCACGTAACGCCTGGGATACTTTAAGAGCCCATCTGGATCTTTCCAGTCCCATAGCGATTGCCATAGCCTCGAACCGATCCAAAAACTGGAATATCTTTTCTTTACTTTCATCATAGACTGCTAAAGGAAACTTCATGGCATGGTAACCCTGTCCAATCATGTGGGTTGCCCCAGGTGAAGATGAACTTCCTTCTGCTGCATCTATTTCACCCTTAGTTTGTGTCTTGAGTTCTAACTCTTTCAAGCGGTATTCATGTTCCATTTCTTGTCTCCTGGCAGTCTGTTCCATTTCCAGTTTCTTGGTCTCCTGTTCCAGTTCCAGTCGCTTGGTCTCCTGTTCCAGTTCCAGTCGCTTGGTCTCCTGTTCCAGTTTCTTGGCCTCTTGTTCCATTTCCATTCGTTTGGTCTCCACCTCTATTCTTCTCACTTCCAACTCGGCTTTCCGGTCTTCTCTTTCCCCTTTACGAATCTCTCTCTCTCTTTCTTGTATGTAATCAGTTAGCTCGGTACCAGCTAACCCAATTTCCTCCCCGTTGGCTCTCAGTTCTGCTGTAGTTACTTTAGGAGTTGCCATAGTTACAGCAGATAAGTCAGCACGTTGAGTAAAGATCCCTCAAGGCAGAAAAGAAGTACTCACTATACAATTATATTCCACCTAGAACCGATATCATTATCTATGTCTATCTAATATAATAAACCTACGACACCCCACAGTACATCACAACCACTCTCTCATCCACAAGAGGAGATATAGGATAAAGACTTACGTAGACGTGTGACCGTGTGACTAGGTATGTAATGTGTCTTACCACCTATCCACATTCACTCTGTCTGGAACTTTCTCACTGTAAAGTCACCAGCCTTAATGAAATGTTTCTACCATAAATGTAATGGCACCATATATCCAATGGACGTCCTTCCATTAAAAGTCATCAATATATACTTATATTTCTTCCAATCAGTATGTCCCAACATGTAGGTACTCCGCTATGCCTGTGCCAATATACAGGTACCTCTCTCTGTGCATATGCCTTGTTATGCCTTAGGTCATATGAGTATATGTATGTACGTATCCCGCTCGCTCCACCAATTATGTGATGTTGTTTCCCCGAGAAGAGAGTGGGATCAACATGCACATCTTTAAACTGATTATCTGTTGGGATTATTGACTGACTTTTCGTCTACACTCCTCTCTTCTGTCTTCCCTTCCATATATCTCTTTCTTTCACTCTCTCTCTATTATTCTCTCAACACATACTTCGACAACAGTTCTTTTCCACATTAAATAAAAGATTTAATTTAAAACTATGTCTGGTGTATGGGTGGATATTGTCTGTGTAGTTGCTAGTGTATTCTATTGTTGGTGACAGAATGAACTCAGAATGTCTATCAGCGGTATCTTCTCGCCAGTCATTCTTCACGATTACAGGACATCACATCAAACAGGACAGAGCTCACCCGGGATGATCCGTAGGCTTGAGTCTGATGGTAAATCCGTTAGTGAAATGAAAACAAACTGTTCACCACTGAGTCACCGTATTGCTATAAAAGTCCCGTAAGTTTATGACTGTGCCCAAATCGGTTTCATGATATTAAGTATCCATCATCGAGAAAAAACACCACATTGTCAATGTTCTTCCTATTGTCTATTATGATTATCACTATTGTCTTTGTCTATTCCTTCTACTCTATGTATGCAAGTCGTATGTAGGTTGAAGTCTCTGCTTGCCCCACCTTCACATCTCTTTCTGTTTAGGAGCCCCAGTGGTATATGAGTGTTAGCATACAGTCTTCTGTATTTTACTGGATGTTAGTATTTGTTCATCTGAACAAACTGTTTAGGTTCTTTCTGGATCTAAGTATGTACTTTATTGGTTCAAGTAGAGTATTTTTTCCTTTCTTCTCTAATGTCCCTAGAAACTGGGAACCTGTGGATGAATATAACAAGTCGAGTGGTAAGCGTCCGCCCCTTACTCCTAACTTATGCAAGTGTCCTTCTCCAGCCATAATGACAAGGCTTTCGAAGTCACCATCAGCATAAGACATAAGAATTCACCTCAGTCTAAAACACCCACTAATAATATGTAATGATAAAGGTAATACACGCTCATCTATATTCCTATTCTAAAACTATATTTTAATATACCTTATACACATCTATGTTCCTTTATAGAATTAATGTAGATCCACGAATCGAAATTAATCCGCAGCCAAGCACTTTATCCCATTATAAGGGAGGATATTTCTTTTCATTACAGGACACATAATTCTATCTTCTCGTCCAGTTGGGAATACACACACTAAACTGACAAAGAAAGTGGCTACTCTTTATAGCTCAGTCTATGTCGCATAATCCTTGACATTGCTGGACAAAGCAAATTCAGACTTCATTATCCCTTGTCAGTGGAAAATTTCTGATCTCGAACTTTTCCGTTGTTTAATACAACCAAACCGCATTCTGCTGTCTAGTCTTAGTCGCAAACCTACCTCCAGAACGCAATAGGCTGGTCCATGATACTGTCTGTCTTTGTAGCAAACCAATTTTTCCACTCTACATGTCACCTGTGTTGTAGTCGACTCTCCCGCCTTGACCTACATACACATGCGCTGGTCAATCCTTTGTGGTTATCCTTCTGTTTCATTAACCCTTCTCCCACCTCAGCCTTGTCTGTGATCACCTTCTTATGATACACTGTATACAGTCGTCGATCTGGGAATCACTAACATTCAGCATTTCACGACAATCACTCATATAAAACCTACGATAAGGTATTTCTGTATTAAAATTAATAGTTAATTAATTTTGTAATAATAGTAAACTAAAATGCTGTAACTTAATTGATAGATAAGAAAGTCAGAGAGAGCATACATTTACATTTTAAAGTTCTTTTGTCTAGATTTACGTCTGGCAATGTTTTTGAGTACATCATCAAAGTTAATTTTGCGCAACAAGTCTGCCTCAATCATCAGCAAAGATAAGGAATCAAGCCTTTCTTGTTTCATTGTCGATCTACTTGGATTTTTTTGTACGTTTCAACTGAGAAAAAGAGCGCTCAGTTGAACAGTTCGTAACCATTAATGTTAATAATATGCGCAAGGCGATTTCTACATTTGGAAAAGCACACTCGATGTTGTCTCTAACTATTACTTTGTAGAGTTCTGCATGACTGAACGTGTTGTTGTCAGATTTTGATGCACGAAACTTGTGGCGAATATATGAGTGGAACTGTTGTAGTTCAGTATTTAAATTATTGTTCAGATCTTCAGGATAAGCATTTATTAGTCCTTCACAACACTGAGATGTTTGTGGTACATCGACCAAACAAGAAAATCGAACTGCTAGATCATTATATACCTGTCCTCGTCTACTCATCTCTGTCTCAAGTTTGTCAACAATGGTGTAGAAAGCAGATATACGAAATTTGTCTCTGGCATTCTGAGATACCTCAGGGGCATCACCATCAATGACCACTGTCTTTCGTTTACGATTACGGGTCAAAGTTGACTTATAATCCACACCTGGTGTTATTTCTTTTGCAGCTTCTTCAAATCTTTCAAATTCATTCCTAGATTCATGCAAGTGATCTGGTAGTGAAGAATACAAATCAGCACACGTTTTCAAGTTCACGTGCTCATTTTGTAGAGCTTGACTGACCCTGTGAAAATGTTGTAACACTTCTTCCCAAAAGACAAGCATGAAAGCAAATTCTAATTCTTGCATCTTCTTTGCAATGTTTTCTGCTTATCTTCTGGTGTCACCCTTCTGTGACTAGTCTTCTTGTAAACATTCTAACGCTTCTATAATCTGAGGATGAGACATTAAAATGGCTTCAGTTGCAACAGCATGTGCTTCCCATCTAGTAATATAGTATCGGAAAGGGACTTTACCAGCTTTTCATTCACAAGGCATCCTTTCAGAATCTTCCACCTTTTGGTTGAAGCTGAGAAAAAAGTATAGATCAGTTGCACTGTATGGAAGAAGTTTACTGCCTCTAAACAAGAGTCAACGGCACTTCTGCCTACCAGATTTAGTGAATGGGCAGCACAGGGTATGTATATATAAATAATGTGCGATTCAATATTACATTTGCGATTTGCTTATGCCATGCAATTACGCTACCGGGACAATATACACATTTTTCTTGAGGACTTGTGGTGCCCCCCAAATGCTTGGTGCCCTAGGCACGTGCCTTGTTTGCCTAATGGTTAATCCATCCCTGAGTAAAGTGCTTCTTTGTGGAAACAAAGGACCAGAAAATCAGTTGCGTAATATGCAGCGAAAGTGTGCCGTTTTGAAAGAGTACAATCTTCGGCGTCTCTACGAAACAAAACCATCTATCAACATATTCAAAGTTTTCTGGAAAGTTACGCTCTCAGAAATATGAATCCATGAAACGTGGTTTAGAAACACAAAGAGATCTCTTCATTGGAATGTTTGCTGAAAATGTATCTGTTACTCGTACACGTTACAAAATAGTGCATAAGATGGCAGAACTAGGAAAACCGTTTCCTCATGGCAACTTCATCAAAGAGTGTATGATGGAAGCAGTAAATGACTTGTGTCCCGAGAAAGCCGATTTGTTTGGATCTATCAGCCTTTCGGCAAGTTCAGTGTGTGTAAAATAGAAGAACTTGGAGCGAACATAGTGCTACAGATACGCGAAAAAACTAGGAAGTTTTTGTGGTATTCTTTGGTGCTGGATGAGTCTACTGATTTCTCGAGTACGTCACAAATTCTCGTGTTCATTCGTAGTGTCAGTTCTCTTGATTGGATGCAGCAATTCTACACCAAACATTGTTGATATCTTGAAAGCCAAATATCAGTTTCACAAATCTCACTAACCTTTTTTGCTGCTTAGTTTGTGAGATTCGGATATGTGCACACTAGGTCTGATGTTAGTATCTTTTCTGCTAACGTCGCCTTCTTTGATAACTTTTTTTTGGTAGTAAATAAAAATCTTCGTTGTCTCTGTTTTTTGTGCAGTGCACGCCACTCACCCATAATTAACTTAATTGTTCGTCTTTTTTTTTTTACCAGAGCTTTCGTTCTGTCATGCAAGTATTGTTAAAGTTAGTTGCATATCCTTTACAGACTGTTTGCAGTCAACACCAGCATGTTTTGCTGTTGTTGATGTCTTGCTAAGTTTACGTTCAGTAGTTTGCCATTGCGTAGAATATAAAGACAAATAACAAACAGGCGAAGAATATAAAGCTAAACAGCAAACAGGCGTAGAATAAAGCTAAACAGCAAACAGACGATGGACATAAAGCTAAGCAAACAGACGATGGACATAAAGCTAAACAGCAAACAGACGATGGACATAAAGCTAAACAGTAAACAGACAATGGACATAAAGCTAAGCAAACAGACGATGGACATACAGTTAAACAGCAAACTGGCGAAGAATACAAAGCTAAACAGCAAACAGTCGTAGAATATAAAGCTAAACAGCAAACAGACGATGGACATAAAGCTAAGCAAACAGACGATGGACATAAAGCTAAACAGCAAACAGACGACAAACATAAAAACAAAAACACAGCAAACAGGCGAAGAAACAGCAAATAGATATGAAACTTTCTGAATGACCGGCACCCATACCATTGCGTAAAAAACCAGCGCAGCATGGTCTGCTGCCAAATCGCGCGCAGCTGTGTTTCGTACGCGGGTATAAGAGATTACGAAACGCGTCCGTAAGAGATTTGCCACGGAGACAGCGCAAGTATTGTACAGAATGAGTATCCGGTCCGCGCTCGTCATTTTGTCAGTTATCCGGCCCGCCGTGAAAAAAGTTTGGTGACCTCTGACCTAGCTAAGTAACTAACGTGACACATACAGAGACACCATCTTCATGAAGGACCTGTTGGAGACACGAGCGGCCTGCAAGCTTGCACCAAGAAGATCAAGTCATAACAGCAAATGTAGACGTCGAGACACAGTGAGGTCTACAGAACATGCGGACACTTACTTCCACCAATCTTAATCGTTACTGCAGACGTGGCACTCGATGATGATTATGATGATATGCATACATATGTAAAGTAAACGCACTTTTCACGTGCTTTAGTTGCATTGGGTATATGCTGCTAGATAAACGTTTATAAAGACCAATCTGCTGATTATAAATAAACCATAAACATTCATTAACGGATTCAGTGCCAAACACAAAATTGGTCTCATCCAAACAAAACGTTGGCCTCAACAACACAAAAATCGATGGCGCAAAATGGGAAGTAGTTTATGACTTAAATGTTGGTAATAATATGGTAGCAGACATGTTGCATTACATACATACATACACACACACACACACACACACACACACACACACACACACACACATACAATTAAACGCTGTTCATTGTATAAGGAAAACCACTGTATTGATATATAAAGAACACAAGAAGAAACATGCACTCGGCTTGTGATGTGATCTGTATCACGCCGGCCGCGTTTACTTCTCGTGACCTATCTTCGTACCAATTTAAGCTAGATCGACCAGGGAAGACAGGTTCAAACCACCGAACCGGCGGAATAGCTTCAAGCCGCCACGCTAGAGCGGCGTCATGTTTTTTCTTCTTCATTGCATTCTCCTTGTTACAATGATGCTATATTACTCTAAGCTGTTTGTTCATCTCTTCCCAGCCTTCTATTTATTCAAGACTTTCTTCTAGAATCATATAGAGGTAGTTAGTTATCTGTTGGGATATCACTCTTGCACTCAGGACATGTCCATAGGTGCTTAGCTCCTCCCTCCCAATACGTGTCATATCATCTCAGGACAAAATAAGAAGTCTGTTAACATATTTTCAGCGAGCCTTACAAATTCGTGAATTCGTTGAAGTGAACAAAATTACACTTGTACCCTGAACCACGCGGTCTAGAGAACGAACTCACGACATTCAGAACGCCAGTTAGACGACGTAACCACTTCGCCATGAAGACTTCCCTGGCCTGTCCAACAAGGGAGACCCTGCCAGTAGCTGCGCTACCGCCAGCATTGCTCGTGCGATCCCTAGAACCCGCTAGCCCTTCTAGAACACCGGGTGTCATATTTATGAAGTTACAGTTTCTCTCGAAGTAGTTTCTTGCTATAGTGTCTATGGTGTGAAAGCGCCATCACATGTTGTAGGTCTGAGAGCAAGGAGGAATAGATGATCAATCTTTTCCCATCACATGTTGTAGGTCTGAGAGTGAGTAGGAATGGATGACCAATCTTTTCCCATAACATGTTGTAGGTCTTAGAGCATGGAGGAGTAGATGATCACTCTTTTCTCATTTCGTGTTGTAGGTCAGTGAGCAAGGAAGAATCAATTACTAATCGTTTCCCATCACATGCTATAGGTCTGAGAGCAAGGAGGAATGTATGACCAGTAACTTTTTCACCGTGGCAAACAACGAGCACAGGAATCGAACCCGCACCATTTGTACTTATGACAATACCAGCGCAGTTTCCTAAGCATTTCGCTAGCACACCAACCCGCTGTCATTTATCTCAGTGTACATACACACACACAGAAAAAACGAAGCCATTAACATATTTCCAGAGAGCTTTACAAATTTGTCGGACCCGGTGAGGCGAAAGACTACGACAGGAAGAAGAAAGTTCTGGTGTGTCTCATGCCGAACACAAGGTGGATTAGAAACGTGTCTTAGCTGGCTGGAGACAGCTCGCTTTTGCTCGGGGAATGGCTACTCCAGTGATCGATCCATGACTGCTTAATCGCGATCCGAGTCTCCGAATATTCCAAGTGTTTGGTTGTTAATGTGTGTGTCTGGGTGTTGGTGAGTGTTGGTAGGTAGGTGATTATAAGGACAAGCACTCTGGTGTAGTCGGCTCTGTGGCGAAGGGGTAGCGGACCCAGTTAGTAATCCCGCATACCGCATTCGAAACACAACTTAGGGCGATGTGGCAACAGACCGCACTGCGTTGGTTTTTTAAAAAGAAAATGGTATGAGTGCCGGTTGTTCAGAAAGTGATGGAAAACTACTGAACGTAAACTTGCCAAGAAATCACAAACAGCCAAAAAATGCTGGTGTGACTGCGACGTCCTGTAAAGGACATGCAACAAACTAAACTCTGGTGTGGTATTTAAGCTTTGCGTAATGTGACTTTCCTCAGTGCTATACTGAGCAGATCCTGATGTACAGTGACGTTCCTCAGTGCTATACTGAGCAGATCCTGATGTACAGTGACGTTCCTCAGTGCTATACTGAGCAGATCCTGATGTACAGTGACGTTCCTCAGTGCTATACTGAGCAAATCCTGACGTACACGTTCCTCAGTGCTATACTGAGCACAGTCTGACATACAGTTACGCTCCTCGGTGCTATAAGGAGCAAAGTCTGACGTACAGTTAACTTCCTCAGTGCTATACTAAGCAAGGTCTGACGTACGGGAGCGAATCAAATCACGGACAGGAAGTCGCCGTCACGAAGTGGTTACGTTGCCTGCCCAGCGCCCTGAAGGGTGTGGGCTCGAGACTGGGCTACATCTTATGGTTCTTGGGTGCATTTTTCTAGGGGACTCCTGGGGGTCGTCGTTGGGGATACGGAGTTCGTGCTTTGTAAGACGCTTTTGACAGGTCGACCTGTGGAGAGAGACCGAGCCATTTGGAATAAAACGCGTTGCACTAAGATCGACCGTCTTACCGTTTAAACCCTTTAAAAAACATAAATCATGGACAATTATTCGACAAGTGAGGAATTATGTGGAATGTGCGGAAATGTGGTTTTATAGAAGGATGGTAAGAACACCGTTGACGAACAGAAAGAGCAATGAAGACATCTTCAGAGAAGTTAACTCACAAGGAGAACTGGTTACTTGTATCAGAAGAAGACAGTCCACATTCTTTGGGCATGTAATGAGAAGGGGAAAGCTTGAGTGTGTCATCACAACGAGGAAGGCTGGAGTGTGTCATCACAACGGGGAAAGCTGGAGGGTAAGAGACCAAAAGAAAAGATCTGCACAGTTTGACACCATGACATGGAGCAGCACCAGTATCAGAAATGATAAGAAGCACGGGTGACAGAAGGCCGTGGATAGACGTGCTTACCAACGACACACGGCATGGACTACGAGGGTAAGTTAATAAGTAAGTCACAAACAGCTGTAGAAAAATAACTAAATATGATAACAACTTGAAACCAGTTTATATTTATACATACATTGTCCCTTTATTTCTCACCATAATTTCCACCAACATTGATGCATTTATCCCATCGTTTTATCAGTCCTCCCAAACCGGCTGCAGTTTACTGCCTGCTCCGTTTTAATTTATCTGCCATCCCACATAATTGTGTGACTTACTTATTGACTCACCCTCGTAACTTTTTCTACTCAGCTATTCACTGCTTTACGGGAAATCGCTAGGGGCTAAGTCCAACGAAAACTCACCATAGCGGAGGACATTTCGCCAGTGACGCCGAAGTCGAATGTAAAGTGAAAACGTGGTTTAGAAAACGCAGCACGCGTGAAATAGGACATATTCGTCGGTATATCCACAGCTCCAGGGTCTCTATTCGACTTTCCAGCTTCATGTTCAATGCCCAGGCTTCCGCACTATACAATAGTCCTGTCGTACCATACAATAGTCCGGTCGCACCATACAATAGTCCGGTCGCACCATACAATAGTCCGGTAGCGAACATGGAGGGCAGGCGTTGAAACAGTTAAGGCCTCTGGAGTGTTTACGCTAGTGGCTACCGTTTGCATTCGTATTTTCCTCATGTTGGACTGGAAGTGTATGGTTCCGTCGCCCTGCTAGTGAGTTGAGTGCGTGGCGCGACAATGTGAGCTGTAAATTTCGTGTGAAATGCTTTATATTTGCCCGAGGTTGTTGGAGCGCGAACTGCATGTTCGGAGCGATGGCGGCTGGCTGTGTCGCAGAATTGACCGGTTTTTGCCTTATGCAGAAATGTGCATAAGCCTGCTGGTCTTTTACTGACTGCCGCTTCTGTCGACGACGAACATTTTCGTCGAGTATTTTTGTGTTGGCATTGGCAACGGCAGTATGTACAGAACAGTGAAATGTTTTTACATCTGTCCGAGGTTGTTTGTGGCGTGAACTGCATGTTCGGAAAAAATGGCGTGGCTGGCTAGAAAACATCTAGAAACGGAACAAACAAAATTTAGAAATATCTAGACTTCGGAGGAATGGCGGCTGGCTATGTCGCAGAATTGACCGGTGTTTGTCTTATGCAGAAATGTGTGGCTGCTGGTCTTCTAGTAACTGCCGCTTCCATCGACGACGAACTGTATTTTCGTGAAAGACTTTTGTGTTGGCATTCTGGCGACAGCATTATAAGATGAACTGTTTTTTCATGGAGGACTTTTGTGTTGACATTCTGGCGGTGGCATTATGCACAGTGTACCTGTGCGGGCTGTCGGTTTATTATTATTATTATTATTATTATTATTATTATTATTATTATTATTATTATTATTATTATTATTATTATTATTATTATTACGATGATGCTAATTATGATGATTATGATAATGCTGTTAACGGTAATGATGATAATGATAATGCTGATGATAATAATGATGACAGTTGACATGATGACAGCTGCATGACACAAACAATCTCCCAACCAAACTGAAAACTGCGCTGACCAGCTAATCATCCATCTTATTATGAACAAATCATTGCCATGGATTCGCCACATTATATTGCAGATGATGATGATGGTGATGATGATGATGATAATGATAATATTGCTGGTAAAAATGATGATGATACTGGCCAGGATTTCGTTTTGGAGTCTCCGTGGTGAACTGGTCAAGCCGTCTGCCTTGCGCTCCGAAGGTTTTGGGCTTGATTCCGGGCCACGTCTTTCGGTTCACGTCTTTCGGTTCACGAGTACATTTTTCTCGGCGACTCCTGGGGGGTCGTCGCTGGAGCTAGGGAGTTCGTGCTTTGTGCGACGCTTTCGGCAGCCCGACCTGCAGAAAGAAACCGAGTCTTATGGGATAAAACCCAGTGCAATAAAGCCAATCCTCTTGACTTTCATACTTATTTATGATGATGATGATGAAAATGATGATGCTGATGTCCATAAAGTTGGTTATGGTAATACTCATAATGATATTGCTGATGATGTCGGAGCATCGACGATGACAGCAACGACAAGTCTGAGCATCCCACGACACACTTAGCCTGCAGGGAACTTATGTCATGCAGTCGAGCGTGCCTCGTTTATCGACTCCCCACCATGACATCTATATATACAATCCGTATCACTGCTGTATTTTGGTATCGGCGTCTATTTTCGGGCATCGCTTATAAAAGGTCATACATAAGCTTAGATGGGTGAGTTGAACATACAGGATGACGAGCAAATGTGTTCGGAGACATTACGGCATTCGGCGTTAGTAAAGAAAACGTCAGCGGTTATCAAACCATGTCTGTAGCTGTGGGTTAGAGAAAGTGAACGCAGTTTCATTACCTGGATATATCGGGTTCGAAGCCAGCCTCAGACGATTTGAGAGCAGATCGCTTTGCGTTGGTTTTCACAATAGTATGAGCGCCAGTAGTTCAGACAATATTGGGAAATTATTACATAATTAATAAAGGTGGCAGAAGCGAACGCCATTAATTTATAGAAGCCAATTTTTTGCAAACAAAAAGACATGATCCATCCATCCATCATGTAACACACCGGTACGCTTGGGCGGTCATGATTCGCCATTTCACTCGATCACCAGAGTCGTGGATCAGTTCAGTGTTTCTGTCTCGAGCATACCACGTGGCCATACCATCCAGGTATTTACTTCTCTGTACTTCCCTTGTTCTCTTCCCCTCAATCTTGCCAGTTGTCACCAAATTCTCAAATTTATTTCTTCTCATAACATGTCCAAAAAATTCTCACTGTCTACGTCTAATTTCCCCAATAAGTTTGCGATTTTCATTTGTTTCTTGTAGGACTTTGTCGCTGGTTTCTCTGTCTGTCCATAGTACTCTTTGCATTCTCCTCAGATACCACATTTCCACAGCCATTAGATGTTTTTCAGCTAAACTGCTTATTGTCCACGCTTCACATTCATACAAAAGTACAGGCTCTATAAAGCATCTCAAAACTCTTTTTCCTCGTAGCAATTGACATCATTTTATTGGTCAGTATGTTTTTCATCCTGAAAAAGGCTACCTTCGCCATGGCGATTCTTGTTCTCTCTTCAAGGCTTCTCCCATCAGATGTTATGACTGTTCCGAGATAACTGTACCCATTAACTTGTTTAAGATTATGCCAATTTACTCGTATACCACATTGTGGTATTTTCTCCTTCCCAGTGACGACCATAATCTGTGTCTTCTTATTTTTCAATTCTAACCCTAGTTGTTCACTGAATGCAACAACCGCATTCACGAAATGTTGCAGATCCTGCTCATTGTCTGCAATCAATACTGTATCATCCGCATATCTAATGTTATGTCCCCCATTGATGATTCCTTTCGTATATTTTCATTTCTGACAATATTTTCATTACAGGGTAAACAGATCTGGAGACATTACACATTCCTGTCTCACACCTCTCTTAGTAGGCTGATATTGGCCTACTTCATTATCAATTCTGATGGCAGCTTGTTGTTTCTAATACATGCTTTTTTTTACAAGTCTAAGGTCTTTCCCATCAATTTGTAGGTCTGCAAGCATCTCTATCATCTTGACATGTCTTAATCTATCAAAAGCCTTTGTGTAGTCAATATCGCAACGATGTATATCTTTATTTACTTCTATAGAACGTTCAATTACTGTTCCCAGCATATACACATCATGTACTGTACCCTTGCCTCATACAAATCAACACTGTTCTTCCCCTATTTCGGGTTGTATTTTCTTCCTGACTCGTTGCATGATAATTCTTAGCAAAATCTTCGTGATGTGGCTCATTATACTGATTGTTCTGTGTTGATCACATTCCAAGGCTCCTGATTTCTTCGGGATTGCAATAAATACAACATTGCATCATTCATGAGGATATCTCCAGTATCATATATTGTGATCAGCAGTCTGGTGACTTGATCTATTCCATATTCTTCTAAAACATGATAGTCAGTCTTAAATTACCGTGGTAGACAATTGAAATTTGCAGTGTGAATATGTATGCTATGTATTTCAGCTTGAAGGATTTAACTAATTACTTTAGTTTATATTGGTGATTTCTGCAGTATGTACCTGACGAGGTGCAGCAAAATATGCCAGGCAATAAATCGAGGAATCTATTGTTTTGTCTTCGTTATTCAAATTATTAATAGTAAAATTCCATAGAAAATCATAAACAGCCAAATTAATTCAGGGGTTGAGTGCGGCGTCCTGTAAAGACGTTACAACTAACTGTACCAAACCTATGTATGCAATAGACACACGACAGTGTATTAGATCTTTGTGTAGCAAGCAAATCATGATACAATTATTATATACTATACAACACTCTGTGAAGCCTGTGGGACCTGGTGGAGAAGGTGGGGGAACAGATTGAGAACCCGTGTGTGGAAAGAATGAGATTGTGGGGGATCGGCATGGGTTCTGGAAGAATCTCAAAACTGAGAGGGAAGACCAGGAAAACTTTCAATCAGATAGCGGTGGGAACGATTAGCAGTGTGACTCTTCGCTGGCTGTTGAACGAGGGGATGGAGCGCGAATGGGAATGCCCTGAGTGCAGTGATGTCGGTTCTTAGCTCAACTCAACTCAGCTTAACGCAAACACTGTGTGAATTCATCCTACACAATCGAAGCGTGTGTTTTCTAACTAGAAGTGATCAAAATATTTTAGAAGTGAAATCAACACAAGATATGACTATGTGGATACATTAAAAAAAAAAAAAAATGACTGTCTCCATTTTAATGGTCGACAGGAGCGAACCCGTTTCATCGATATTATGGGACGCAGAGGTGTTTCCAAGGCACCAAGGCCAGGTTATATACTGGCCAAGACCTATTGACGCGTCCTCGTCGAGCTTCCTGGGCAACAGGTCCCTTCGGGGTCCTGGATAAAGTCAGTAGGATCACCGATTCCTCCGAAGTCGGAGAGTGTCTGCCTGTACGGCGAGGAACCACCAGTCTGCACACCAATAAGCCAGACATGGGGCAACGGATACTCACGCAAAGCTCAGGTCCTGTATGACATCACACTGATGTTGGACAACAGGATGCCTTCATCCGACATACAGGACTTCGCGTTGGAGCTCAAGCCAACGAACACAAGCAAGCAAGCAAGCATCGATATCATGTTGGTTTGTTTCCCGCAGGCTGCGCCACACGCATTCAGTCGTCCCGAAAAATCCTGCATTCCTTTTATTTTCATGTCCGGGCAATGCACATTCGTGTTGTTCGTGAATATATTTATAATAGCTCGTTGCTGTTGTTCCGTTTATGACGACTACGGTCGCAACATTCGCTTGTATCTGTGCGTTGTTTTTAATTCATCCGTCAAGCTTGTTGGTCATACTGTGTGCCTGCGTGTGCGTATGCATATGCGTATGTGCGTGTGTGTATGTGTATATTTGTGTGTGTGTTTGTGTGGGTATGCGTGTATGTGCATATATGTATGCATGTGTTTGTGTGTGCATGTATGTGTGTATGTGTATGTAGTGTTTATGTGTGTGTGTGTGCGTGTGTGTATATATGTGTGAATGTGTGTATGCGTGTGTGTGTGCGTGTGTGTGTGTGTATATATATATATATATATATATATATATATATATATATATATATATATATATATGTGTGTGTGTGTGTGTGTGTGTGTGTGTGTGTGTGTGTGTGTGTGTGTTCGCATTCCGCTATATGATCGGCAGCAGTTATCCATGCCGTTATGTGAAATGAAAGAAACGTGTACACAGCTCCCTCGCGCGGTGTCTGCGAAGAATACTTGGTATTCAGTGACAAGGTAAGGTCACCAATACCGAAATATTGGACAGATCGGGTGTTGTGGTTGTTCCATGCTCAGTTTTAAGGGGTTTAGATGGATAGGACTCCTTAGAGGAGAATGGACGGTGGTAGAATACCACAGGACATGGACATGTTTTCTGGTGAATTACAAAGGGCTTACCAACGCAATTCGCAGTCTCGCATAACGCGTTCGAAACACAGCTGCGGGTGATTTTGAAGCACACCCCCTTGCGCTGGTATTTCACAAAACGGTATGAGTGCCGGTCGTTCAGAAAGCAATGGCAAACTACTGAAAATAAACTTGCCAAGAAATCACAAACAGCCAAAAATGCTGGAGTTGACTGCTATGTCCAGAAATTAATATCCAACTAACTCACAAACTCATTCACAAACTTACTCACTCCCTCCCTTCCTCACTGACTCCCTCTCTTCCTCACTCACTCACTCACTCACACACTCACTCACTCTCTTCCTCACTCACTCCCTCCCTTCCTCACTCACTCACTCACTCACTCCCTCCCTTCCTCACTCACTCACTCACTCACCCACTCACTCACTCACTCACTCACTCACTCACTCACTCACTCACTCCCTTCCTCACTCACTCACTCCCTTCCTCACTCACTCACTCACTCACTCCCTCCCTTCCTCACTCACTCACTCACTCACCCACTCACTCACTCACTCACTCACTCACTCACTCACTCACTCACTCACTCACTCACTCCCTTCCTCACTCACTCACTCCCTTCCTCACTCACTCACTCACTCACTCACTGACTCACTCACTCACTGACTCACTGACTCACTGACTCACTCACTCCCTCTCTCCCCCTCCCTCCCTCCCTCCCTCCCTCACTCACTGACTCACTGACTCACTCACTCACTCACTCACTCACTCACTCACTCACGCACGCACGCACGCACGCACTCACTCACTCACTCTCACGCACGCACGCACTCACTGACTGACTGACTGACTGACTGACTGACTGACTCACTGACTCACTGACTCACTGACTCACTCACTCACTCACTCACGCACGCTCGCACGCACTCACTTACTAACTCATAGATGGGTAAAAGATCTCAAGGTCGGCCTGTACTACGGTACAAATGTGTATGTAAACGAGATATGAATGATACAGGCATTGATATTACACATTGGGAGCAAGTCGAAGCTGAACGTGTTGCATGCGGGGTAAAGATCAGAAACGGAATGAAGACAAAGGAGAAAATTATTGCAGACAGGTCACACACAAAGCGAGTGATTCATGGGATGTTGTGTGATGTTTGAAATGACCGTGTATTCATCCACTGTGGATGAACACCTACCGCACCAACTGACCTATCCAGTCCCATTCACTACCGCCATAGGTTGTAGTTACTATGTCTTTTTCTTGTTTGAAGCATAATGTGACAAGCTACCGCTTGTCAAGACAATGAGGTGCCAGTATGGTAGTGTGGAAGATCAGTTTAGTGAATTCCATCTTCGATGTGATGGGATTAGCCAGCAGACAGTGTGAAACCTTTCACTCTCTCAAGTACTGGCGTTGATGTGACTAAACCGATAAGACCGAATAACATCTGCAAATACTGTCAGATAGCAAGTCTGTTAGACTTCATTGTTGACGGCTCATTCAGAAAGCAATGGCAAACTACTAAACGTAAGGTTGCTGAGTAAATTACAAACAGCCAATAGGGGCTGGGTGTGATTGCCACGTCATGCAAAGTTTATGCAACAGTGTCAGAGGTAGACCAAGAAGACGTTGGGTAGACAACGGCAAGGGTGGATTAAATAAACAGGGATGCGACACAAACCAGGCAAAACAATGGCCTATAACGACAGCTTCAGCTCTACTCATCCACCCCTACTCTGAAAGATTAAAGGGGTTAGTAAGTAAGTAGTAAGTAAGTAAATCTTTATTTTCCAAGGGTTAAGAATTGGGCACGTAGGCCCGTCTGACATTCTGCCCTTCTTCTCTATTTCCTCTCATACATTCTTTCATTCAACATCTCTTAGGGTTAACGGTAAGATGGTCACTTCATTACAAAGGGTTCTTTTTCATTTAGCTCAGTATTTGCTCTGATCAGCGGCCTTCCGAAATCGTCGCACATCTCATGAACTCCGTAGCTCCAGCGACGGCCACAAGAGGTCTCCGAAAATATCGTACTTGTGAACGGAATAACGAAATCCAGAAACTAACGCACGATCCTCCTAGCGCTAGACAGGCAGCTTGACCAATACGCCAAGGAGGACCAGCCTCCACTACTCTTATGGACAAGTATAGATGTTGAAAAACAGACATCATCCAGGTGAACCTAGACAATAGAAGAAAGCACGACATGCTTTTCTAATCCCATTCTACCCACTCGAGTCGCAGTAGGACAGCTTAGTTTAGTTTAGTTTAGTTTAGTTTAGTTTAATTTAGTTTAGTTTAGTCGATGGATCAACATCACGGCACACGGGTGTAACCCATAAATGCTCCGTTCTCCTCCTAACTCAAACCTGAGTCTGGAGAAGCTCAGCTCAGTGCACGAACTCCGTAGCACCGGCGAGGATCCTGAAATACTTTGGGTAGATTTTTAACTCGAAATTTTGCCCGGACAGCGCCGTTAGGCTACTCTTTTCGATATCCAACTGCCAAGGGATTTATTACTTGCGCAACAATACACACGGGCGTCCGATCTCACTACCAAGAGACCAGGGAAAATGTTATTACTAGAAGTCCACGAGGAAAATCCCGGTACTCACCGGGGCTTGAACCCGGGACCTCCAGCACTCGAGGCGTACACCATACCTCGAGACCACGCATCCCCCGTTGAGGTAGGACAGCGGCTAGACGCTCGTCTACGGGACTCGCAGACGATGCGCGTCAGGGCGGGTTCGAATGTTTAAAACTGACATGATGTCCCAGGTTGACAGCCTAACATTGGTACCAAGAGATGTATTGGGAAGTAAAGGCGGGCGGGTGTGATACCAACCACTACACACCGTGTGTGCCATTTGATCTATATAATTATGATCTAGCACCATATGCTGGTGTGCTCTAGGCGTGTAAAAGAAACCTTTACTTTGGTTTTAATTCTGCCCATTCTGTTGTTAACTCATTTTATCCGAGCTGTTACTTTAACACCTTAAGTCCTATACCTGAGTTACCTGAGCCCATATTGACCTATCCCTTCAACTTCTTGGGACAGAAAGAGTTAAATATTGTAAGTCACTTGTCTTCATCTTCTTCGGCATTTTATCTCCCATTGAGGCATTGCTCCTTAACCAACGACATAAAGCCACTGCTTGCTTTCGGTTAGCGCCGAACGTTGGGAGGCACTTACCAAACCCGGCACCCCAAGTTGTGTCAACGGCTTCGGGCGGAGACACGCAACTGGGAGGGTACGAACTTTATCACGGTGCGAGGAAATGCAGTCTAAAGACTACATGTCATGGCAGGGCAGACAAGGCCCTAAGACTTGGTCGGCAACTGTCTATGATTGAAGCTCCGATAGGCGGACAGTTAAAGCATTGCTTT
This sequence comes from Cepaea hortensis, assembly GCA_963921405.1. Taxonomy (NCBI): domain Eukaryota; kingdom Metazoa; phylum Mollusca; class Gastropoda; order Stylommatophora; family Helicidae; genus Cepaea; species Cepaea hortensis. Next base: position 17,085,676 of record OY992893.1, on the reverse strand, counting down.
GCTGATCGGACAGCTTCATCAGCTTGTCTTGTTCCAGATATAATGGTGTTACCTTTCCCATAGAGCAAGCTAGGCAGGCCAATTAACATTTTTTAACTTCTCATTTTCTCTTCATTGCCTTCATTTTTTCATGCTTTTGCTCTTCTCGTCCTGTCGTCACCTTCTGATGTAGTCACAGGAGATTTCCTTGACTGTATGTTGTGTTTGTGAATGTGTTTGTTTGCTGATGAAGGCTAGTCGCCGCAACGTCCTGTATGTGTCTTAAATCTGTTATGTAAAGCTGCACTACTTTGTGTCATTTTATATTGTTTACACTCTCACAGCTTTACCGCAATTCCACCCAATTTTATTCATATGTTTTCTAAACCACGTTTTCACTTCACATCCAACGTCGGCGTCATTCACGAAATGTCTCCCGCCAAGGTGGGTTGTCAGTGTTTATGCTGATAAATGTTTGTCCCGTAAAGCGGTGCAAAGCTGTGTCGAAAAAAAAAAATGTACGAGGGCAAGTCAATAAGTAAGTCATACAGTTCTGTGGGATGGCCGGTAAATGAAAACAAAGCACGCAGTTCTATGCAGCCGCTTTGTGAGGACTGATAAAACGATAGGATAAATGCATCAATGTTGGTGGAAATTATGTTGAGAAATAAAGGGACAAAGTATGTATAAAAATAAACTGGTTTCAAGTTGTTATCATATTTAGTTATTTTCCTACAGCTATTTGTGACTTACTTATTAACTTACCCTCGTAAAGTAGCGAAACTTCAAATAACAAGCAGTCTGTTCCCCCACATACAAAAAACTTGTTCCTCAAAATACAACAAACTGGTGAACCTCAGAAACAACAGACTGGAAACCCCTACGGTCGTTCACTAGGAGGGCGTCAACATCAATCTTTAATGGATCGACCACACGGAATGACGCAAGATGCGCGTCAGTCTTCGCAATGCGTACGCCGTTCGAACAGTGAGCGCCTGATTATCAACGTGTGTCGGAGTCAGTAACAGTCCTACATTGTGTCGTAGTCAGTAACAATGCTACATTGTGTCGAAACAAGTAACAGTCCTATGTTGTGACATCGCAGATTTACTTAAGTACTGGTTTATAAGAAGTAATTACAGAACGAAGTGGGAATCAGAGCTTTTAGACCATCAGACCGATGATGCCTGTTACCAATTCAACCAAACAGAACAAGTTACCATCTTCAGCCTCAACACAGGTCAGAAAAGACTAAAATACCACATGTTTAATTAACTAAAGATAGGAGATATGATCCTCTAGAACAGTAGTTCCCAAGCTTTCCAAGCAGAGAGCCATATCTATTATTTTCGGTAGTTAAGCGGGCCACAACGTTAAATAACCATAAAAGTCGTGCAATATCATTCTTACCTTTCTTAACTTTCGTCAAGGAAATTCTAAAACTTTAAATGCAGTCAGTGTCCTTATAACGTTTCGCTGCGAACTGAACAGGCGCATTCGATAATATCTGAGCATAACAACCACGAGCAAAGTCGTTTAGTCGTTTAGTCGTTGGATCAACATCACGGCACACGGTTTAACCCATAAGTGCTCCGTTTTCCTCCTAACTCAAACCTGAGTCTGGAGAAACTCAGCTCAATGCACGAACTCCGTTGCATCGGCGAGGATCCTGAAATACTTTGAAGTAAATTATCGCACGCTGAGTGCATTTTTGAAATTATTAAAATATATTATATTAAATAACGAGACCTCGCGTGCCACTTTCTGACAGCTGGCGGGTCAGAAGTAGCCCGCGGGACGTGGTTTGGGAACCACTGCTCTAGAAGTATTGGAGAGGTTTGATCATCATAGACCATAACTTTAGGAAGGGAAAACTCCAACTGCACCTCCCAGTGGTAGAGGATAGGAAACACACCACGGTGTGGCTAAAGCGGTACTGGGGACTAAGTATCCACCGGAATAAGTGGACAACTTTGCAGATGAGCAGAGCAAGGCACTCACTTGTTCTGACAGTGGGAAATGGCTGTTAAAGGCATTGGTAATAGCCCTATATGGATATGGAATACAAGGGAAAACCACCACATTATCTTCCCAATATATCATAGAATAAACACATTAAAGAGTCAGTGGTCGACGTTAATGGCTGTCTTAGGACATTCTCGTCCGGTAGGGAAGGTCATGAGCCACAGGTGACACCAGACCGTCATCAAGCTACTTATGGAAAAACCAAAACTAAACCGAATAAATTTAAGATAGGAACATGGAATATTAGGACACGAACTGACTTTGGAAAGTTAAACAATATGACAAGAGAAATGGAAACCATGAAATGAATATCCCAGGCATAAGTGAGAATAATTTATTCTGGAAGGGATAAACACGAACAAGGAGTATGGCTATATTTGATTAAAAGAAACAGCCAAGTCAATTACTGGTTACTGGTGTGTTTCAGATTGAGCTATTATGGTCAAAATCAAAGGCAAACCAACAGATTTAAATATTATACAAGTATATTCACCAACAACAAACAGTAGTGGTGGAGAAACACTTTTATGATGAAGTAGAAATGGCGGTATCTGAAACCCCTGATAAAAATATTAAACCAAACTGACTGCATACTTATTAATAAAAGCTTTAGAAATGAGTTAATAAATGTTATAGCAATGCCTGGTGCTGACTTTAATAGTGATCACGTACCACTATGTGAGCGAATAACTAGTAAGATTGAAGAGATGGAAAAAAATTGTTAAAAATATGAGATTTATAAAGATGTTCTGAAAGCAGATAAGGAAATTCAAGAACAATACAGAGTGACTGTGAAAAATAGGTATAATGCAATAGCTGAAATACAGAGTATAACTGAACAATGGGAAATGTTAAGGGACTCCATTCATCAAACAAGCCAAGAAATATTACCAAAGAAGAAACAAAAAATAGATGACTGAAGAAATCTTAAAGATGACGGACACGAGAAAAAAAATGACAAACAAGAGTATGATACTGCTCGTGCACCCACTGCTGATGTATGGGCATGGGTGAGGAAAGAGACCTCAGCAACGTGGTCCTGTGTACATGGGAACGTGGTCCTGTGTACATGGGAACGTGGTCCTATGTACATGGGAACGTGGTCCTGTGTACATGGGAACGTGGTCCTGTGTACACGGGAGTGTGGTCCTGTGTACATGAGAACGTGGTCCTGTGTACACGGGAGTGTGGTCCTGTGTACATGGGAACGTGGTCCTGTGTACACGGAGTGTAGTCGGTACATTAGCCTCACTCGGACAGATGCAAGCCTGGTCATGGCTCCAACGACCTGACCGACAGTTGATCAGACTTCAGAGGTAAACATTGATCTTTTAGGGGAGCGTCCTTGGTGTAAAGGTCAAGCCGTCCATGTCGCATTCTAAAGGTCGTGGGTTCATTTTACGGACTGGTCGTTCAAAGCACGAGTTCAATTTTTCCGGTGATACCTGGGGCTAAGGAGTTCGTGCCTTGTGTGATGCTCTCGACACGATGATTGCCGTTCTGCAGAGAGAGAGAGAGAGAGAGAGAGAGAGAGAGAGAGAGAGAGAGAGTAAGGAGAGGAGTAGAGAACCAACGAACGAACGAACAGACTTTATTTTCAAAGGGTAACAAATTGGGCACGCAGGCCCGTCTTACATTCGGCCCTTCCAATCACTCATCTTTCTTTTCATCAACAGTGCATAGGAAAAAAACATTGTCACATGAATTTTGTAAACATAAACAAGGCATATTACTATGTTATGAGACACATCAACCACCCACCCACACATCTCCCATTCACTCCAACTCCACCACCCAACCACACACATACCCACACACACATACATGCCCCTACCCATCCACCACATCCCTACACCTACACATCTCCCCACCCATACACACCTTTCACCCACCATACACCCCATCCACCCACACCCCAAGCACACATACATTCCCCAACCCACATATCCCCCACCCACACACATCCACCCACCTACACACATATCCTCTACCCGTCCCTTTACCCACCAACAATCACTCACTCACATATCCTCCTCCACCCACACACCTCCAATCACCCAGCCAAACACACATTCCTCAGCCACACATTCCTCACACACACACACACATCTCCCCGTCAACTCACATATTCCGCACCTACATACACACAAATTCCGCACCCAGCCACATAATCTCCCATCTCCCCCAGCCCACTCACAGATCCCGAGCCCACCCCTACAAACATCCCCCACCATCTCCTAACCTACACACACTCACCCACCCACATATCCTCTACCCACCCACACATCCTCTACCAACCCATCCCCCAACCAAACATCCCTTAACCACACACCCTTACTCATATACAATCACCCACCCACACATCCTCTACCCAACCACACATCCTCCACCCACCCATCCCCCAGCCAGACATCCCTTAACCACACACCCCTACCCATATACACAAACATCCCAACCCACGCACAATCTCCCCGCCCATACACACATCCCTCACACACATCCCCACCCACCAACACATCCCCCATTCACAAACACACACCTCCCATCCACGCACACACAACCCACACATACATCCCCAACCCATACACTCAACCCCTCACACATCCCTAGACACACGTACTTATCCCTCAACCACTAACACCCACACATCCCTCACTCACTCATCAAAACATACATCTCCTATCTACCCACCCACACACACACACACCCCAACCACCCATCTAAACACACATCCCCCACCCTCACACACATCTTTCACCCACCCGCGGGGAGAGAGGAGTGGAGAGAGAGGGAGAGAGAGGGAAAGGGAGGGAGAGAGAGAGAGAGAGAGAGAGAGAGAGAGAGAGAGAGAGAGAGAGAGAGAGAGAAGAGGCACAGAGAGGAAGTCCGAGCTATATGCGGTAAAACTTTATGTAATGACCACAACCCCCTCGCCTTTAACCCGTAACTTGGTAGTCCAGAAGCTAGGACAACCAACAACTAATCGCCCAACCAACAACTAACCAACCTTCCAACCAACAACCAAGAGCCCAATCAACAACCAACTACCCAACCAACAACTAACCAATTTTCTAACCAACAACCAACCGTCCAACCAACAACCAACAGCCCAATCAACAACCAACAGCTCAACCAATAACTAACCAACCTTCTAGCCAACAACCAACCGCACAACCAATAACTAGCCAACCACCCAACCAACAACCAACCGCCCAACCTACAACCAACCGCCCAATCAACAACGAATCAACCGCTCAACCAACAACCAACCACCCAACCAACAACTAAGCAACCGCAGAACCAACAACAAACCAACAGCCAAACCAACAACAAACCGATCAACCAACAACCATCTAACCTCCCAACACGAATCACCCAACCTCCCAACAACAACCAACCAACCGCCCAACCAACAACCAACCAACCGCCCAACCAACAACCAACCAATCGCCCAACCAACAACCAATCAACCTCCCAATAACAACTAACCAACCACCCAATCAAAAACTAACAAAATGCCCAACCAACTAACCTCCGAACAACCAATCAACCATTCAACCAACAACCACCCAACCGCCCAACCAACAACCAACCAACCGCTGAACCAACAACTGACCAACTGCCCAACCAACAACCAACCGCCCAACCAACAACCAACCACCCAACCAACAACCAACCAACAAGCTAGCCAATAATCAACCGCCCAACAAACAACCAGCCAACTCCCAACAACAACCAACTAACCGCCCAACTAACAACCAACTAACCTCCCAACAAAGAACCAACATGCCAACCAACAACCACCCAACCAACAACCACCCAACCAACAACCACCCAACCAACCGCCCAACCAACAACCACCCAACGAACCACACTCCCAACCAACAACCAACCAACCGCCGAACCAACACACCCAGCCAACCCCCAACCAACAACCAACAAACCAACCCCCAACCAACAACCACCCAGCCAACCGCCTATCTAACAACCAACCAACCGACCAACTAACAACCCAACCAACCGCCCAACCAACAACCACCCAACCAACCGCCTAACTAACAACCAACTAACAACCAACCAAACACTACCTCTTTCTCTACCCGCAGCGCGCCGGATTATTTGAAAAGAAGTTGGTCATAAAAGAGCTTCTGTTGTGGCCGCTCATTTACCACGCAAGCACTATCGGCTGCCCATCTGAGCTGTGATTAGCACAGCAAAGATTGCCTGCTAATGAATAATTACACAGGGAAAGGGTGAAAGAGTTTACTGATGTCTTTAATTACTGGTGTGTGTCCGAAGGGAACAGAGTGCTGAATGCCGTCACGATATTTGAAAGTCAATGATTATATTTAATTCATTAAAGGTGGTCATATATAAGACTCTCATTCTAAAATTCCTCCTCCTCCTCCTCCTCCTCCTCCTCCTCCTCCTCCTCCTCCTCCTCCTCCTCCTCCTCCTCCTTCTTCTTCTTCTTCTTCTTCTTCTTCTTCTTCTTCTTCTTCTTCTTCTTCTTCTTCTTCTTCTTCTTCTTCTTCTTCTTCTTCTTCTTCTTCTAGCACCATATGCCTCATTCTCATTGGTTATTTGTATGTTCTTTACTGGACGTTGTAATCAACCCAAAAATTTTTTGGCTTTTTGTGGTTAAATATGCAATATGTACGCTCAGTATTTTGCCATTGCTTCCTGAACGATCGACGCTCATGCCATGAAAATCAACGCACGGCTGTCTGCTTTCAAATGGCCTGCAGCTGATATCGAACAATCGACTCGGTGTGTCACGGAATCGTGAGACGCGTTCGCTGCTGTAAAGCCACAGTGCCGGCATGACTTTAGGAAGAATTAGATGAAGAAAATCAACAATCAATCTACTCTCGAAACTCAACGTGGGGACACGCATGCCGTTTCAGTACCATTCCTTCTGTTGTGTGTTTATTACTTTCTTATTTAGACCAGCGGTCCATGCGATTAGAAAGAACACGGCGACAATTCCCCGCATATACGCGTGCACGCGCGTGCACACACACACACACACACACACACACACACACACATGTACTCACACACAGATATAGGGTGTATTTTTAATGACTGCGCAGTGTTTGAAAATATTGCCGGTCCAAGTTTTGTATTCACCATCTGTAAAGTTCATGCAACATAATAGGTCAATACAAAACCTGGACCGGCAATATTTTCAAATACTGCACAATCATTAAACATACACCCGGTATATATATATATATATATATATATATATATATATATATATATATATATATATATATATATATATATATATATATATATATATATATATATATATATATATATATATATATATAAGGGAACGGGCTTGGTAGAATCAGCGGGGAAAGAAGACCCTGTTGAGCTTGACTCTAGTCCGACTTTGTGAAGACACATGAAGGGTGTAGCTTAGGTGGGAGCGCAAGCGCAATTGAAATACCACTACTTTTATCGTTTTATCGTTTATTTACTTATTCAGTCTCTCGGTAGAGATTTGTTCGCAGCAGACGAGCATAATCTCCGGCGGGTCTATTCTCGCTGGTCGCGAGATCCGCACAGTGGAAGTATGGGAGATTTGCTTGCAAATAGACAGGCAATATCTCCTGCGGTAGCTATGGCGGGCCTATTCCCGCTGGTCGCGGGGACCGCTATAAGTCAGGTGGGGAGTCTGACGATAGTGCACGCTTTACACAGGTCCGGACACTTGTGATTGACAGATGTGCGCGCCCTCATGGTCCGGGCTCGTACAAGGCCCTCACCTGTGGGACATGGCTGAACGCCTCTAAGCCGGGTCCCTTGGGTGTCAGGGTCTGGCCATAACTCGCCACCGGCTCGTGGTGGTGAGGTCTCGGTGGATTGACGCTGAGCCGCCAGCGTCTGCAGCCTACCTTGTGCCAGACGTATTGGTTACCCATTCCTCTGGAATACACAAGACTAGGCCGAGAGAGAAATCATGTCGTTTGGGCATCACATGATCTCTGAAGCTCTGCCCAGACATTGTGTTGGAATATTGGCCACATTCCACTCACATACTTTGGTCTGTCAAGACTCCAAGGTGTCTACTATATATATATATATATACGTAGAAGACACAGCTGAGTAGAAGTGTTGATCCGTGGTATCCATTCATGCATCGACTGTTGTATTCTGAACTGTGCGCAATACAGATCGAGAACCAGACACTGTATTCTGAACTGTGCACAATACAGGTGGAGAACCAGACACTGTATTCTGAACTGTGCACAATACAGGTGGAGAACCAGACACTGTATTCTGAACTGTGCACAATACAGGTGGAGAACCAGACACTGTATTCTGAACTGTGCACAATACAGGTGGAGAACCAGACACTCATTAACAATCAGGAAATCAGCATGGCAGAATGAATAAGATGACTCGCTCTTAAACTTAAAGTGTTCTGTTGGCGAGGAAGTCACACTCTTGTGGTCACATTAGTAAGCAGTGACACGTTTTTTGGTGCCCCCTGCACCGGTCAATTGGACTAAAATGTTTAATTCTGGTCCTAGGCTTGGGTATGTAAATTACAAGTACTTCAAAAGTCCGAGTGGGTTCGCCTGGTGGCGAGGGACACTGGTAATATGGAACATTAATCCACACGCAAAACTATGTCCAGTGCTACAAGGAAATAGTGTGTATGGACTACGCTTAAGTTCAAAGCGAACTAGCATTTTTTTTTTTTTTTAAACAGTGAAGGCGAGAGGACGACCAAGAAAGAGTATCAAATATTACGTTAGTACAAGTAACAGTGCTAGCGAAACAGAAAATTACACCCTCAATGCAACACTGGTAATAAGGAAGGCTAACCCACATTTAGACAATTCAGTCCAGCGTGGAACAGGCTTAAGTTCAAAACGAAGGAACAAATACAAAAACTTAACCAAGCAACCATGAATCCGTCTGAACACTCGGGACTCGGCGGCAGGAAGGCCTTTGAGTGGACAGGAACAAAAACAAAACTTAACAAAACAACCACGAATCCATCTGAACACTCGGGACTCGGTGGCAGGGAGGCCTTTGAGTGGACAGGAACAAAAACTCACCAGCAAAAGCAGCATCCTCGCGATGGTCGACCTGGCGCCTGCTCAGGTGAAGCTGGGGGTGTTGCTGGCGAGGTGGACGGCTCAGAGACGTGGTCATTGCGGGAGTTGTTTCGCATCCCCACGTCGGAACGTGAAGCGGAGGACAGCGATCTCCGTACAGCAGTGGCCGCACACATCTGAAAATCCAAGAAGATTCAAGATCAGCGTTTTCCGCGAGCAATGTTCTTGTGGTTGTACACAGAGAAGCAACAAACGATAGGTTGGCCAATGTTGTGCCTGGCATATTTCCTGCGTCTGGGCAGCTGCATAACGGAGAGTTATATTTGGTATGACAAAAATAAACATCCAGCAAAGTGTCCTTTGAAAATCCTTAACAAGACACGTACTAGCCCCATGCCCTATAGTCCAGTCGGCACTTGGTGCGTGATGAGGTCATTATCACGCCCTCTGCCTTTATTTCCCGAGACGTTTTCTTTGACCCATTTTACGCTGAGACATCCTAGACGCCCTGGTCAGTTTTTAATAATCCGCCCCAATTCAGATTCGAACCCCTGATCACCGAGGCCGTCAGGCAAGCGTCTAGACACTACGCTACCGCGGCTTCCATATCATGTGAATAGGTGAAGGTGAATCATATTTTGACTAACTATGTAACACCAGGTCGACCCAGCCTACAATAGGTACCAGAAAATATCTCGGGAAATAAAGGCGGGTGTGTGATACCGACAATATCAACCACTGAGTGCCGTTTGTCTATACAATTGTATCTACAACCGTATGTCCAATGCACCACTGGAGTGGTCAAGAGAGCCTTACAGTTTTACTTACATAACACACACACAGACAATGATACTGTTGCAATGTGGAGCAAGTGTTATCCCCACGGTAATCACAGTGTCACAATGGGGGTCCTTCTGTCTGTACAACATGGCTGTAGCACTGATAGTGAACTTACAATCACCCTGAGAATAATAAATACTCCACAATCGAACAGCATCACCTAGTATGTATGTTACGTATTTTAGCCATAATGTGTTTTATATATTCACTTCATATTGGCACCATGCCGTCTTGACAGAAGATAATTTAAATATCGAGCACAACCCACTGCCACACAGTGCTCAATATTTAAATCTCAAATCCCGTAAAATTCCGACTTCAGAGGTACTTGTAATTAACGTCCCCAAGTCAAAGACGACAGGTCAACATTTTAGTCCAACTGTCCGGTGTAGGGGTTAAACCCCTTACCTCGGTATCAGCACAACGGATGTTTAAAAACACGCGTTCTTATCCATTCGGCCATGCTGACTTACGTTCGTCCTCTAGTTGAACTAGAGTAGGCCAAAACAGTGTTCTCTATTCTGCATAGGTTGGACCCTCCAGCAACAATCGCCCAACTGTTATTTTACAAGTTCCACACTTGCATCCACACTTGCCGTACACACAGCTTGAAAATCTACACATTGATAGGAAAGACCTTATACTTGTAGACAACATATATTGGAAACAACAATCTGCCATCAGAATCGATAACGATGTAGGTCAATATCAGCCTATTAAAAGAGGTGTGAGACAGGGATGTGTAATGTCTTCAGATCTTTTTTCCCTGTACAACGAAAATATTTTCAAAAATATAGAAGATATGGAAGGAATCAACATTGGGGGACGATACATCAATAAGATTAGATATGCAGATGATACAGTCTTGATTACAGACAATGAACGGGATTTGCAACAATTAGTAGATGCGGTTGTTGCACACAGTGAACAACTAGGTTAGAACTGAATACTAAGAAGACACAGATTATTGTCGTCATTGGGAAGGAGTAAATACCACAATGTGATATACGAGCAAATGGGCATATTCTTAAGCAAGTGAATCGATATAGTTATCTTGGCATAGTCATAACATCTGATGGGAGATGCCTTGACGAGATTAGAACAAGAATTGCCATTGCGAAGGTAGCCTTTTGCAAGATTAAAATCATACTGACCAATAAAAAAGATATCAATTGAAACGAGAAAAAGAGTGTTGAAGTGCTACATAGAACCTGTACTTTTGTATGGGTGTGAAGCGTGGACAATGAGAAGTCAAGCTAAAAAACAGCTGATGACTGTGGAAATGTTGTTTCTGAGGAAAATAGAAAGAATACAATGGACAGACAGAAAAACCAATGAACAAGTCTTTCAAGAAACAAATGAAGATCGTAAACTCATTAGAGACATTAGACGTAGACAGTCAAAATCTTTTGGGCATGTTATGAGAAGAAATGACTTGGAGAACTTGGTGACAACTGGCAAGATCGAAGGGAAGAGACCAAGGGGAAGACCGAGAGGTAAATACCCGGATGGCTTGGCCACGTGGCATGGTCGAGACAGGAACACGGAGCTGATCCACGACTCTGGTGATCGAGTGTGATGGCAGAACATGACTGCCCACACTTTTCGGCATGGGACATGATGGATGGCTGGACACTTGCATCCATCACTATCTCCTATCTTAAGTTTATTAACTGATTCAGTGGCAAACAACAAGTAAGTTTGGACCAAACACGGTACATAATCAAATGAACAGGTATTATAATGTCAATTTCCGTTCACTGAGCGCTGTAATTAACGAGGATACCACGGAACAAAACAGGTAATACGATGACTCTAGTATGGCGATATAACGTCCTTCTGTCCAAGTGGGAAGTCACACTTGGCAGTATTTTATCCTTCGACATTGAATGAGTTAAACATATCATATGGTATTTCAGGCAAATGTGTCCTGTGCTGATTCTGAATAGTGTGACCTGTTCTCTTCGGCGGAGTTGGTAATATGAGTCATCTTTCAGGTGGCCTGGATGCTTTTTCTTTTCGTTCGCTGTGAACTCAAGCTTAGTCCCCAGTCGTGCAACTACTTCTTGAGCACTCGATTGACTTTTGCGTGTGGATTAGCTTTCCCTTTGACCAGTGTCCCTCGCCATCAAGCAAACCCACACTGAATTCTAAGGTACATTTTAGTCCAACTGACCGGTGTAGGGCTTGAACCCTCTATCTAAGCATCAGCGAACGGGCAGTCTAAGAGCGAGCGCTCTGATCCATTGGCTGATGCTAACTTCCCCTGGATGCTCTGATTCGCGCTTGGTTCGATGACTGCTTCCTCTAAACCTCCCGACCTCATTATCGGTTATGTCTATATCAATCTGACGTAGTCTTCCACCTTTCTTTGCCAGTGTGTCAGCCTCTCATTTAACATATGTTGCAATGTGAGTGGATACCTTGTATTACAGCCTGACAGGATTTCTGACATAGTTCATGTAGAGCTGCCCTTAAGTCAGCTAGTTCTGCACTGTTCTTGCTCTTCTGTACTGAACCATCTGACTTCTCAATTATAAAGATTTAACATAAATAAACAGAACACAACTTCCCCGATGGTGTTTCCACCTTGTCGTGGTAGGGAAGCTTGAGTTTCTCAATGACCCTGAGAGCTATGCCGGCGGTAGCGTAGCTACCAGAAGCACCTCCCAAGCCGGACAGGTCAAAGGGTAGAGAACAGACAAAGAGAAACACCCTGGTCCTCCAGGTTGGGGGTTGAAGCGTGGGGTTAACATCACCACCTTTGTAAAAACTATTTTGTTACGAAACAGATACATATGTCTCGAATTCGGACTGACTTATTTGGACAACGACCTCAGAACGTTAAAGGACTCTTGAGATTTGGAACATGGAATGTACGGACACTATATCGAGCTGGAGCGGCCGAAGAACTAACTCGGGAGCTGGTTGAATATCAAATGGATATAACAGCAATTCAAGAAATAAGGTGGCCAGGAGAGGGTACTTTAGAGCAAAATGGAATGATTGTAGTATATGGAGGAAACACCCAAAATAAACATGAATTAGGAACATGTTTTGTCATCAAAAAAGATTTATGTGGGAACGTTCTAAACTATAAAGCTGTTAATGACAGAAATAGTAAATTACGAATAAAAGGTAAATGGAAAAATATAGCGATGATTAATGTACATGCACCTACTGAAGAGAAAGAAGATGACGTTAAAGAAGACTTTTATAATGATTTGGAAGATGTCATAGAAGAAACCCCCCAAACAGGACATCCTGATTGTGCTGGGAGACTTCAATGCAAAAATAGGTAGAGAGCAAACTAATAAAAAAGTGGCCGGTATGGAAAGCCTACATACAACTTCAAATGATAATGGATGGAGAGTCATCAACCTGGCAGAAGCCAAAGGACTGCAGATTAGCAGTACCAGACTACAAAGAAAGGATATACACAAACAAACTTGGAAATCATGTGACAAGAGAACCTATAATCAAATAGATCACATTTTAATTAACAACAGAAACGCATCAAACATACAACAAGTTAGAAGTTATAGAGGAGCTGAGTGCCACAGCGACCACTTCCTCGTGGAGCAAAATTTAAAATAAAACTTAAGAGAGCTTTCTATACTAAATTACAAAGATTACATCCAACACATAACAGAGAAAACTACAAGAAATTACAGTCAAAGAGAATATTACAGATGAAATAAAATGTAAACTTGAAACTCTGCAAAACCCTTTGGAGGAAAGCGTTGACCAAACTTGGTTGAACATCAAGAATACAATTCAATCTACCGCAGAAGAATGTCTCGGTGTGTTAACCACGCATAGACAGAACAGATGGTTCAATCAAAAATGTGAAGAAGCAGTCATTAGGAAAAAGAATGCTATACATTTATGGTTAAATGACATCAACAACATCCAAAAGGAAGAGCAATATAGAAATGAATGTAAAGAGGCTACAAAAATAGTTCGACAGCAGAAGCGAGAATATATGAGTAATATAATCAAAGATATTGAAAATAATCACCAGAAAAACGAATCCAGAAAGTTTTTTAAAGAACTGAAGTCAATGAAACAAGGACACCAATATAAAACATATGGTTTAAAAGACAAAAAATGGGAATATGATAAATACCAATAAGGAAATGTGCAACACATGGAAAGAATATTTTGTTGAATTACTAAATTGTGAAGCTCCAAGTAACACTTTCCCACAGGAAGAGATTCTAACGTGTGAACCACAAATTGAAGAACCTGCATTTGAAGAAATCCTATATGTAATAACACGACTTTAAAACAATAAGGCAACTGGGACTGATGGAATTGCTGCTGATTTTATAAAGGCAGGTGGCCATGCATTACATCTAAAGCTATACGAACTAATAATAAAAATCTGGAGGACAGAAGAATTACCCCATGACTGGAAAGAGTCATTATTGATACATATCTTTAAGAAAGGAGACAAGTTCCAATGTGAAAATTATAGAGGAATATCACTACTGTCTTTGGCATTATGCACAGTGTATCTGTGCGGGCTGTTGTTTTTCGAGACTCCTGTCTTTTCCACTTTTCACATTGGGCAGTGGGGAGCGTTTTGTGTGATATTCACTGGCACAGGAACGGAGCATAATGGGGACGACCCGTTGCTGTGAAGTTGGAACTGCGACTAACTAACTAACTACTGTCTACAAGCTATAAGATTCTATCCGCAGTATTACTAAATAGACTAAAACCATATTCAGAAGACATATTAGGTGACTACTAGGCGGGTTTTAGACAAAACAGATCAACAATAGATCAGATATTTATCTTACGACAAATAGCCGAGAGAAATTGGGAATATAAAAGAGATCTCTATAACATTTTTGTGGATTTTAAAAAGGCTTATGACAGTGTCCATAGGAATAGTCTATGGAATGCTATGCAGGAATTTGGAATACCAAGGAAGTAAATCAACATGACCAGACTATGCATGGAAGATACTTATAATATAGTAACATATAAAGGCAGGAAATCAGACCTTTTCCAAATAACATCTGGCTTGAAACAGGGTGATGCACTATCGCCGCTACTCTTCAATTTGGCTCTAGAGAAAGTCGTAAGGAAGGTAAAGTAGGAATGTGATATTGGAGGAACATCCAAGCTGCTTGATTATGCAGATGATATAAATATTATAGGGGAAAATGAACAAAAGACATTAGAAATATTGACTCACTTAAAGCTCAACAGATGGGCTGGTTATCAACCAAGATAAGACAGAATATATGGTAATTTCAAGAGAAGGAATGGCTAAAAACTCTAGCCACATACAAATAGATAATATGACCATTAAAAGAACGGAAACATACAAATACCTGGGTACAATCTTCAACTGCTCCAACATCATAAGAGAAGAAATACAAACTAGGATCAATTCTGGAAATAAGATATACTATGCACTACAACATCTACTAAAATCAAATGCGCTATCTCGTAACACCAAAATCACAATATACAAAACACTGATCAGACCAGTTGTGCTGTATGGCTATGAAACCTGGAGTACAACGAAAGGAGACAAAGCCTTGCTACAAACCTTTGAGAACAAAGTTTTAAGACGCATCTTTGGACCCATTAGGGATACACAAAGTGGAGAGTGGAAAAGAAGAAGTAACAAATACATTTATGATCTGTTTAAGTCACTGCTATTATGAAGGCTAATAGACTACAATGGCTGGGACATTATAGAAAGAATGGAAGACAATAGGGAAACAAAAGTCGCTTACACTCAGGAAATAAATGACCGTAGACCCCGAGGTAGACCAAGAAGACAGTGGAGAGATAATATATATATATACAGACCTACAAGCACTTGAAATCAACGACTGGCAAGAGAAGGTCAACCAGAGAGACGAATGGAGACGGATTGTATCTGCAGCAAAGAACCTCAATGGCTCGGAACGCTGAAGAAGAAGAAGAAACAGAACACAACGAGACACACGGGACACAGCGAGACAAACAAGATACAGCGAGACAAACAGGACACAGCAAGATAAACAGGACACAGCGAGACAAACATGATACAGCGAGACAAACAGGACACATCGAGACAAACATGATACAGCTCGCTGACAAACAGCTCAATAAATGTTTTTTCCATTCAAATACTTCGAAAATTCGGCTTCAGCTGCAAGTAACTCACCCTGTTAGCTACAGCTTACTAATGAAACAGCATTTGTCTGATTATATGTCACGTGGGGAATTAAATTACAAGTAAATCAGAAGTCAGAGTGAGTTCACCTGATGGCGAGGGAAACTGGTAATAGGGAAAGCTAATCCACAGGCAACAATCAGTCGTTTATCGATGCATTTCTGATACGAGTATACATTAAAGTTGTAGATCCTAGATTATTCTGTAGTACCTGGGTATCGTGACGGGCACTGAGATTCAGGCAATGGGAAAGAGAGGGGGGGGGGGGGAGAGAGTTAAGACACAACTGGTGTTCCTGACGTCAGGGCTTCAAAATATACCTGCACATGAGGGCGGTAGTTCCGGAGGGATGTTATCACCGTTGTCAATCGATAGGGTAATTACAGGGATGGGGATGAAACAAGGGAGACAGGAAACAAAAAAAGGTAGCAAAAAAAAAAAAATATGGGAGGAAAGTACATGAGGAATAGGAGGAGGGTGAGAGGGGGAAAATAACAAATCGAGAAAACATGAGAGTACTGAGAAGTAGAAGAAAGAAAGAAAGAAAGAAAGAAAGAAAGAAGAAAGAAAGAAAGAAAGAAAGAAAGAAAGAAAGAAAGAAAGAAAGAAAAAGCTCCAAGAGAAGGGAACATATACTGATAAATGACTTAAATGCAAGA
>OY992893.1:17056407-17063907 GCA_963921405.1 Cepaea hortensis | reverse complement strand
CATAATCTGTGTCTTTTTACAATTTAATTCTAACCCTTGTTGTTCACTGTGTGTAACAACCGCATCTACTAAATTTTGCAGGTCCTGTTCATTGTCTGCAATCAAGACTGTATCATCTGCATATCTAATGTTATTGATGTATCGTCCCCCAATGTTGATTCCTTCCATATTTTCAATATTTCTGAAAATATTTTCACTGTACAGGGAAAACAGATCTGGAGACATTACACATCCCTCACACCTCTCTTAATAGGCTGATATTGGCTTACTTCATTATCAACTCTTATGGCAGCTTGTTGTTTCCAATATATGTTTTTTACAAGTCTAAGGTCTTTCCCATCAATTTGTAGATCTTCAAGCATCCTTATCATGTTGACATGTCTCACTTTATCAAAAGCCTTTGTGTAGTCAATGAAGCAAAGGTGTAGATCTTTGTTTACTTCTATAGAACGTTCGATTACGGTTCTCAGTATATACACAGCATTTACTGTACCCTTGCCTACTACAAACCCACATTGTTCTTCTCCTATTTCAGGTTGTATTTTCCTCCTAACTCTTTGCATGATAATTCTTAGCAAAATCTTCGTGATGTGACTCATTATACTAATTGTTCGATGTTGATCACATTCCAAGGCTCCTGATTTCTTTGGGATTGCAATAAATACAGAATTACATAACTCATGAGGTATGTTTCCAGTATCATATATTGTATTAAGCAGACTGGTAACTTTATCTATTCCATATTCTTCTAAAGCATTAATCATTTCTGTTGTGACGCTGTCTGGACCGGGGGTTTTGCCAGATTTCATATGATTAAGAGCATTCTGAACCTCCATCTTCAAAATTGCTGGCCTGGCCCTTCATTGTTATTTTGAACAATATATTGTTCGTCTCTGCTATCGTCATAAAGGTTTTTCACGTAATCTGACCATACATGTAAAATCTGATCTTTTTCTATTATGACTCTTCCATCTTTTGTCTTTAGGCAGCCTGCTGATGTACGTGTTCTTTGATTAGTAATCTCCTGAATTCTTTTGTGCATTAGTTTCGCATTTTTACTGTTGTGTTGTTTTTCAATTTCTCTGCAATTTTTCTCAAGCCATGTTTCTTTAGCCTCCTTACATAAGGTTCTGACTTTTCTGTGAATTTCTTCATATTTGGCAGGATTATTTTTGTTCTGTCTTCTTGTTTCCATTAGTTGTAAAATTTCTTCAGTCATCCATGTCTTACGGCCAACTTTCTTTACTTTTGGAATAGTTTTTTCTGCTGCACAACTGATTGAATTCTTCAGCATTTCCCATTGATCATCTACATCTTGAAATAGGATCTCTAGATCAGACAATAAATCAAATTTGTTCTTTACTTCTATGTTAAAATTATCTTGTATTTCTTTGTCAGTTTTCAATTTGCACAAGTCATATTTAGGGTTTCCTGCTGTATACTTGACTTTCTTTAACTTTACCCTCAATGTGCCAGTAATTAATCTGTGATCACTGTAACAGTCTGCATTTGGAACTGTTTTTACAACTGTTAATGCATTTCGAAACCTTTTGCTTATCAGGATGTAATCTATCTGGTTTTTAATCCTGCTGTCTGGACTCCTCCATGTCCATAATCTTCTAGGATGTTGTTTAAACCAGGTGTTTCCTACAACCAATTCTTGTTCTTTTGCCCATTCTACAAGTCTGTAACCTCTTTCATTTCTCTCTCCCAAACCATGGTTGCCTACACTGTATCCATCGCTTTGCTTTCCTATTTTTGCGTTGAAATCACCCATTATGATATTTATTTCTGATTTTTGACAGTTCTTCAAAGCAGACTCCATGTCATTATAAAATTCCTCTATACTTTCTTCACTGCTTTCACTTGTTGGGGCATATACTTGAATTACATTTATTTTAAAAGGTCTTCCGTTTAATTTTACTAATAGAACTCTGTCTGACACAGCCCAATATCCTTTGACAGAATTTCATCAGGCCTGGCTATTTTGCTTTTTCTTCGTATAGAATTGCATTTATAGTTTTACTGCAGTCCCCTTATTCTAGTGTTAATCATCGCCACTTCCAATGAACTGCTACTAACTGTTCCCCGTTTCGTCCTCGTAGTAAAGTTTTTGTTATTTTTTATAGTCCGTTTTTTTTATTATTGATTATACGTTTCACTTGTATATTTATAATTTCATGTAGTATCTTTCATGTAGTTGTGTCGGTTTGTGTTTTTTTTTTCTGTGCTGACGAATGCTTTAACCGCAATGTCTATCTTGCTACTTATGATTGTGTTCTAGTAACGCTTACCGTATACTTTTCGTTGGTTTGATGATTAACTCACTTTTTTTTTTATATGTTTGTCGGTGTCAGTGACTTCTTAGTTTTGCATAGGTGGACATTTTAAGTTACTTTCTTCTATTAATTCTGCTCTTTCTCCATCATATTTCTCTCTTGCGTATTCATTTCTTTATCATATCACCTTATTACATTAATATCATTTCTGTCTTTGAGTGAAGACCTCCCGTGTTTCTTCTTAATTTTCTTCCTTTCAACTCACTTATTTGTCTGAGCATATTTTTGGCATCTGTAATAGAATTAATTAAATTTTTCTGCATTACTCGTTAAACCAATTTCTGTCCGTCTTTATGTGTTTCTTCTTATTATTATTAAAGTCCATGCCGGTGGCGTGGGTGATCATGTCTGCCCACAGCCTTCTGCCCCGAGTGCTGCCAATCATTTATGATACTGACGTTCTTCCAAGCCATGTCAAACTGTCCAGCATCTTCTTTATTGGTCTTCCCCTTCCTCTCTTCCCCTTCAACTTTCTCATTCTGACGACATACGCTACCTTTCCTCTTCACACATAATGGTCAAAGAATTTAAACTGCCTTCTTCTGATACAAAATAACCAGTTCTCTTTGTGGGTTATCTTCTTTCAAGCTATAGTCACTGCAATTACCTCTAAATTATTTAACTATCTTATCATGCTATTCTTACGATGTTTTCTTTTGTCGAGCAATCTTAAGATTTCTTCAGTCATTCATTTCCTCTTAGCCAGGCGAACACCGATCACCGACAACGAAGATTGCACTCTTTATTTTGTTATACAGGCTTAGTCTCCCACAACAATTGGAAAACGGTATGTTACTGTTGTGTACTGTAATAATTATACAGCTTATGATTCATAAATTATCTAGCTAGTTCATTAGATGGTCAATTAATTAGTAAGTTAGTTTGCTATTTAGTCAATTAACTAGTTAGTAAGTTAGTTAATTCGCTAGTTAGTTAGTTAGCTAGTTAGTTAGCTAATTAGTTAGTAATTTAGTTAGTTAGTTAGTTAGCTTGTTAATAAGTTCATTATTTAGCTAATTAGTTAGTTAGCTAGCTAGTAAGTTAGTTAGTAATTTAGTTATTTAGCTAATTAGTTAGTAAGTTAATTAGTTAGCTAGTTAGTAAGTTACTTAGTAGGTTAATTATTTAGCCAATTAGTTAGTAGTTTAGTTAATTAGTTAGCTTGTTAGTAAGTTCGTTAGTTAGCTAATTAGTTAGCAAGTTACTTAGCTAGTTAGTAAGTTAGTTACTTAGCTAATTAGTTAGTAATTTAGTTAATTAGTTAACTTGTTAATAAGTTCGTTAGTTAGCTAATTAGATAGCAAGTTAGTTAGCTAGTTAGTAAGTTATTTAGTAACCTAGTTAGGTAGCTAATTAGTTAGTAAGTTAGTTAGCTAGTTAGTTAGCTAATTAGTTAGTAAGTTAATTAGTTAGTTAGCTAGTTAGTAGGTTAGTTAGTACGTTAATTAGTTAGTTAGTAATTTAGTTACTTAGTTAGTTAGCTAGTTTACTTAGGAAGTTAGTTAGCTAATTGGTTAGTTAGTTAGTTAGCTAATTAATAAATTAGTGAGTTAGCTAATTAGTTAGTAAGTTAGTTAGTTAGTTAGTTGGTTAGTTGGTTAGTTGGTTAATTAGATAGTTAGTTAGTTAGTTAGTTAGTTAGTTAGTTAGTTAGTTAGTTAGTTAGTTAGCTAGCTAGTTAGTTTTTTTTTCGCATATCCTTTACAGGACATCGATGTCAACATCAGCATCTTTCAGCTGATTGTTGATTTCCTGGCAAGATTACGCTCAGTAGTTTGCCATTGCTTTCTGAGCGGCTGGCCCACATACCCCTAAGTTACCGACGCGGAGAGAACCGCTACCAATTCTCACGCACGTCACGTTAGTCACGAGTGTATACGGGATTACGGAAAAAGCCGTGTAACTCCAGGACCAGGGAGACCGGCAGCTAGTTAGTAAGTTAGTTAATTAGCTAATTAGTTAGTAAGTTAATTAGTTAGCAGTCAGTAAGTTAGTTAATTAGCTAATTAATTAGTAAGTTAGTTATCTGGTTAGTAAGTTAGTTAATTAGCTAATTAGTTAGTAAGTTAGTTAATTAGCTAATTAGTTAGTAAGTTAGTTAATTCGCTAATTAGTTAGTAAGTTAGTTAATTAGCTAATTAGTTAGTAAGTTAATTAATTAGCTAATTAGTTAGTAAGTTAGTTAATAGGTTAATTAGTTAGTAAGTTAGTTAATTAGCTAATTAATTAGTAAGTTAGTTAGCTGGTTAGTAAGTTAGTTAATTAGCTAATTAGTTAGTAAGTTAGTTAAATAGCTAATCAGTTAGTAAGTTAGTTAATTAGCTAATTAGTTGGTAAGTTAGTTAATTAACTAATTAGTAAGTTAGTTAGCTAATTAGTTAGTAAGTTAGTTAGTTAGTTAGTTAGCTAGTTAGTAAGTTAGTTAAATAGCTAATCAGTTAGTAAGTTAGTTAATTAGCTAATTAGTTGGTAAGTTAGTTAATTAACTAATTAGTAAGTTAGTTAGCTAATTAGTTAGTAAGTTAGTTAGTTAGTTAGCTAGTTAGTAAGTTAGTTAAATACCTAATCAGTTAGTAAGTTAGTTAATTAGCTAATTAGTTGGTAAGTTAGTTAATTAACTAATTAGTAAGTTAGTTAGCTAATTAGTTAGTAAGTTAGTTAGTTAGTTAGCTAGTTAGTAAGTTAGTTAAATAACTAATCAGTTAATTAATTAGCTAATTAGTTGGTAAGTTAGTTAATTAACTAATTAGTAAGTTAGCTAGCTTAATTAGTTAGTAAGTTAGTTAGTTAGCTAGTTTGTTAATTAGTTTTGTCAGATTATCGGTACTCTACATCCAGCCATTCAGTTCAAAGTGATTGGATGCCCCTCGCCCACCCCCTCCTTGGGTATGTAGCGGAGCGGCTGATGACACCAGTTCTGTGTTGCCTGACTGTTCTTCTTTGGCCCCTTACATTGAGCTATTTTCTGTCTTCACCAATTTTGACTTGATGATCGTATACGTTAAATGTAGGTTACTAGATACTATGATAGTAACATAATAATAATAATAATAATAATAATAATAAACGACATCATATTGACAACTATGGCACTATATTATTAATAGATTACCGTATTTACTACTAATATCTTCAGATTGTAAACTACCCCTATATAATTTATGTTAAGACCACACCGATAATCCGGGGCACCCAGAAGCCACAAGGACACAACAGCTGGGTCTAGACAAGCAAATCGCGCGTGATAAGAATACACACGGGAAAACTAAACGGACTAGCCAACTAGACTAGAACTGGCGGACAAGCACACGGACTATAATTTATATAAACGTCTATACTACAAAAGAAGATATCCAATTTCAACGTCTAATAACAAGTGGAAGAACGAACAAGAGCACCATACTACCACTACTGGATATAAAATATGTAGATATCACTTAAAACAGCCATGTCTGTCTGATAACGGACTAGATAACAATTCACCGAAGCTGTACATTTGAAAACGTCGATGTCCTTTTTTTGCCATTATTGTTTCTTATTAATCAGAACGGTGCGCGAACTGTTCGGGATTTTTTGATCAATGACATTTGCACACCCGTCTATGGATGGACAAGAAAACCTATGCGGTGGTGCGGGTTTTAAAATATCACTAATAATCACTTAAAAACTGCAGCAGAAATGTTGTTGACAGAGAAAATAAAGAGAAACAAATAGCTCTTATCACGGATGTGAAGTCATTTGTTTCAATACGAAAGAACAAAAACAGTACAGAAGTACGAGTAGCAGACCTTGAGGCAGAAATACATGAACTATGCCAGACATCCGAAATAATAATACAATGGATTTCTTCTCATTGAGCATGTTCCAATTCCTGCCAGCCTCCTGTGCCATGACACAACCCTGTCGAGAATCTTCTCTCTCTGTTTTCCTTTATCTCTTTTTTCTATAGATCTTTCCAGTTGCTATAACATGTTCCAATTTGTCTTTGCGTATATCGTGGCTAAAAAATTGTCATCTGCCTCTGTCTGATGTTTGTGATAAATTGTCTTCGTGTCTTAACCTCATACAACACATTAATAATACTCATCTTTGCTGTCCGAATCATTTTTAGCATTCTTCTGTAAAACCACAACCCCGAGGTGTTAGTCGACTTAGTTCCTAATGTCTGTGTTCAACTGTTTCCTAGCTGTTTCCTTGTTTTGGTTTCGTTGTTTGTGTTTTACTTTTGTTTTGTGTTTTGTTTTTCTTATTCGGCGATGATGATGCCCGTCGTGACGATTGCTTGTATATCTATCTCATGTGTTTCTTCATCTCGATTGATGACGAAGTGAATGCAAGAATCTCCCAGGCCAGTGCGGCCTTTGGCAGACTGTACAAGAATGTGTGGGACAGAAATGGAATAAGCCTGCAAAGAAAGCTGAAAGTCTACAAAGCAGTTGCATTATCCACACTGCTATATGCTTGTGAAACCTGGACTGTTTATCAACGACTTGCTAGGAAATTAAACCACTTCCACACAGTCTGCCTTAGGAAGCTATTGAAGATTAAATACCAAGACAAGATCCCAGACACTGAAATCCTAGAAAGAGCGTCCATGCCCAGTATCCACACTCTATTAATGAAGAATCAGATTCGCTGGGCTGGTCAACTCGCATGCCAGATCACAGGCTCCCGAAACGAATTCTTTTTACGGCGAACTGTGTTGTGGTAAACGCTCCCAAGGCGGTCAGAGGAAACACTCAAAAGAAACTGAAAACCTCACTGAATGCTTTTCGAATTCATCATGACACTTGGGAGACTACTGCCAAAGACCGAAATTCGTGGCGTACATCATTAAGCAAGGGTGCAGTCACTTGTCAAGCAACCAGGACTGCAAGAGCTGTGAAGAAAAGGCTGGACAGAAAAACCACTGCATGAGGTCCTCCTCCTGGAACGTCAAGCATTCGTTGCTCTCATTGTCAAAGAACATTTCGAGCCAAAATAAGCCTTATCAGCCATCTTTGAACTCACGGCTCCATACTTTGAACCCCACTGGATGAAATAAATAGTCATCATCATTCTTGATGGACAAACAACATTCTTTCTTCTGTGTCACATTTTCCAGTATTAGTCACCACAGATTAGTTATAAGCAATATACAGATGAAAGTAAAGAAGACCAA
>OY992893.1:16983907-17051407 GCA_963921405.1 Cepaea hortensis | reverse complement strand
ACATTACTATTACTAATCATTACCTCAAATTTACTTTAAAACCGAGGTTGTAAGACCGCAATTTTTTTTAGTTTGAAATTAAATGTTGGGTATGATATTGGACACATCACCCTTCCAGTTCCGACTGGTTTATACAAATATGGGACTAGAACCATATACACATACCGCCTGGCATTGGTTTTCATATAATGGATATGAGTGCAGATCGTCCAGAAAGCAATGGCAAACTACTGAACGTAAACATGGCAAAAAATCACAAACAGCCAAAAGATTCTGGGGTTGCCTGCGCGTAATGCAAAGGATGTGTATCTAACTTCAACCATATACATACTACCCCACAAGGCATGCTAAAGGGTTTTGTACCTACACTCAGATTTCGATGTGATATTGACCATATAGTCTATTGAGTGCCCTTTGCTTTATAACAATTTAAAAGTAAATTTGAGGTAATGATTAGTCATATTAGTGTAAAAACCATTGCTGCAGATTGATTTCAAACTGAAAATAGTATCATTGGTCAACACAGTTTACCAGGAGTAATATTTGAAAATATTGGGACGAAATACGAGTCAAATATTTTACTTAATGCAGACTTCACATATAGATACATTGGAACGGAATACGGGTCAAATATTTTATTTAACGTAGACTTCACATATAGAAATGTTGCAACGGAATACGTGTCAAATAGTTTAATTAACGCAGACTTCACATATAGACATATTGGAATGGAAAACGTGTCAAATATTAAACAAAGACTTAAAATAATGCACTGGAATGCAGAGGGTATCACCAAAAAACGAATAGAACTAGAAAACATCTTGGCCAATGAAAATGTAAGTGTATGTTGCTTGCAAGAAACTCACCTGAACGAAAATATAGCCTTCAAAATCAGAGGCTACCAGTGTTACCGATCTGACCGAAAGGACAGGCGAAAGGGTGGGATACTGACTCTCGTCAAAAACAACATTCCTGTTTCCCAAATTGAAGTTCACATGGAAGGGGCTGAGTATCAGGCACTTAAACTTAAAACAGACAATACAGACTTTCACCTGATCAATTACTACTGTCCAAATGACCGCCCACAGGCACTGGACACACTACCATTAAAAAGAAAAATGATTGTGTGTGGCGACTTCAACAGCCATTCGCAGAGCTGGGGTATGATCACATGGACCAGAGAGGAGAGAGATTGGAAGACTGGCAGGATGAGAATAGATTCATCCTGATTAACAAGCCGTCTGACCCACATACCTTCTTCTCGAGATCATGGCACTCTACAACAACACCTGACCTGGCGTTTTATTCACCAGACCTGGAGTGGAACATTACACGAATTGTTGGGAAACAACTTGGTGGCAGTGACCATCGGCCAGTCTTTCTAACTGTAGAAAATGAGCTTGTAAGTGAAAGCAGCACCCTCTCGAGGTGGAACTACAAGAAAGCAGACTGGGCAATGTACAAGCATCGCACCAGCATACTGGTTAAAAACCTGAACACTGAGAAGGACATAAATAAAGTAGTTGAAGAGTTTGGAAAATGCATACTATAGGCAGCACGAGAAACAATACCAAGAGGAGCCCGTAAACATTATAAACCCTACTGGAATAGTGAACTAGAACAGTTGCATAATGATGTGGATGTATGTAGAAAACAAGCAGAGGCCAATCCCAGCCAAGAGCACCACAATAAATATCAGCACGCAAAAGCCAAATTTCAAAGGGCCCAACTGCAGGCTAGACGGAAAAGCTGGCAGGAGAAAACAGAGTCACTGAACTTTGAAAGAGACACAAGGAAGTTATGGAGGCTAATAAAACAGCTTAACGATGAGGGCACAGGGAGAAACTCAAAAATTGCGCTACATAAAGACGGAAAAATTTTAACAGGAAAGCAAGCAGCTGACCATTTTGCGGACTCATTCGCACAAGATAACAATATTGAAATTAGTCCAGAGAAACAACAGGAGATTCGAGAGAAATGGCAAAATACAGGACAGAAGGAAATTGTACATGAGGTTATGGAGACACCTATCACATTCAGTGAACTGGAGCTAGCCATATCAAAACTGAAAATGAGAAAATCACCAGGAGCTGATGGTATCTCCAATGAAATGATCAGGAACCTAGGAACAGAGGCCAAAGCAAAGTTGCTAAAGATCTTTAATACTACATGGACCTTAGGCAGTGTTCCACAAGTCTGGAGAGAAGCAATCATGATACCCCTCCTAAAATCTGGGAAAGACAGTTCTATTGCCTTCAACTACAGACCCATTAGCCTCACCAGTTGTCTCTGCAAAACAATGGAACGCGTCATCAATCACAGACTACAGTGGTACATTGAAAGTGAAAACATCCTTGTGCCACAACAGGCTGCCTTTAGGCAGTGCTACTCTACGGAAGATCAGACAACCTACCTCTCTCAAGAAGTTGAGGATGCATTCCAAGAGAAGAAGCTGGTACTTGCGGCTTGGATAGATCTGAAGAAAGCCTTTGACAAAGTCTGGAAAGAGGGTGTGATGAAGAAACTGAGAAACTGTAAAGTCAATGGAAGAATGTACAAATGGGTAAAAGCATACTTGCACAACAGAAGAGCCCGAGTACAGATAGACGGTCTCAAGAGCAAGAAAGTACTATTACGTCACGGTGTTCCCCAGGGCGGAGTCCTGTCCCCAACACTTTTTCTAATCTTCATCAATGATCTTGTTGCTAATCTACCCGACGGAATTAAAGCGGCAATGTACGCTGATGACCTGGTTTTGTGGAGCGCAAATGAACATGCATCAGTGGCCACCATATTGCTACAGAGAGCTGTAGATACATTTGTTGCATGGGCGGATAGATGGTGTATCAGCATAAACACTGACAAGTGCAGCACCACTCTATTTACCCTTTCTCCGAAACAAAAGGCAGGGAGCATTCAGATAAATGGAACACCCCTAAGAGAAGATAAGGAACCAACATACCTTGGTGTAACATTTGACGACAGGCTGACATGGAGAAAACACATCAAAAAAAGCAGTAGCAAAAGCCAGAAGGAAAATTGCCATCCTGAGAAAGCTAACTGGAACCACGTGGGGAGCCAGTGGGAAAATACTTAGCAAAGTTTACCAACAGAGCATACGACCACACTTTGAATACGGGTCAACTGCGTGGTGTTCAGCATCAAAAACTACATTGCAGGAGCTGGACAAGGTGCAAAATCAAGCTCTTAGACTCATCACAGGAGGGATGAGATCAACCCCTATAGTAGCAATGGAGAAAATGGGGAGGACACAAGCTTTAAGAGAACGCAGAGATACAAAAACACTAATACATGCAGAAAAGTTTCTCAGCTTGCCAGGCCACCCTATGAAGAACCGATTTGAAAACTTAGCTATGGGGCGGTTGAAAAGAAGTAGTTTCATCCACCAGGCCAAACAACTCTGCAGTGAATCCATCGATCTTCCCACAGTTGGTATCCCCCTGACAACTATTCCAGAGCGAACCCCGTGGAAAGATGAGCATAGAATATCGCTACAAATCCAGTCAAAAGTGAGAGGAATATTGGACAAGGAAGAACAGAACAGTGTACAGCGCAGAACAGCCACTCTCAGCTTCCTTGATGATGAATACCCACAGGACCTCTGGATCCGAGTCTACACAGATGTGTCAGCACAAAATGCTGTTCGAAATGGAGGAGCGGGAGTGTACATAGAATACCCAAATAATACTAGAGACACGGCCAGAATTCCAACAGGAAAGTACTGCCATAACTATGATGCTGAAATTGAGGCAATCAAGATAGCCACAGAGAAATTACAAAATACCAGCCATGGTACACAACCTGCAGTGATATTGACAGATGCAAAATCCGTAATAGAGGCGCTCCTGTCTGGGAAATTGCCAGTTCTGAGGACACTACTTTCTGAACTTAGCAGTCAGCGTAAGATCACCATACAGTGGATACCATCCCACTGTGGAGTCCCCGGAAACGACAGAGCTGATCGATTGGCTAAGGAAGGAGCAAAAGAAGAACAACCTGATGTGCCCATTACATACCACCAAAAGAAAAGAATGATCAAATCAATCAGAAAGCCACCAAACCTTACTCAAGACGACTACCACGTTATGGACAGATCAGAACAGGTAATTCTTCTACGCCTCAGAACAGGACACAATAGATTACGCAACCACTTGTATACAAAATTCAAGATTGGTGACTCAGCCATGTGCACATGTGGTTTGGCGTCGCAGACAGCAGAGCACATACTCCAGGATTGCCCAAACTACAACATATCCTGGCGAACCTTCTGGCCTAGAGAGACAACAGTAGAAGATAACTTTATGGACCGCTGAATGAACTAAAAAAGACTGTTAGATTCATACAAGAGACGACATTGCAGTTGTAGACATGTTTCAAGCGAACGAAAGAAGAAGAAGATATTAAACTTAACTTAACGTAGACTTCACATACAGACATATTGGAACAGAATACGTGTCAAATATTTTACTTAACATAGACTTCACATATGGAAATATTGGAACAGAATACGTGTCAATATTTTTATTAACGCAGACTTCACATATAGAAATACTGGAATGGAAAACGTGTCAAATGTTAAACTTAACGTAGACTTCACATACCATAAGGCGATGTCTGATGTGTGCCGACACTTACTGATTATTATTAGGATTCCAGCCAATGGCCCGACAGGTCTACGATTAACTCCCTGCACTTGACTCAGCTCACTTCATCTAACACCTGCCTTTTTTGCGCTATTGAGGATGGATGGTAAGCCTGCGGAGTTGTGGACTCTTCCTTCTACTCCCTGTCAAATTTGAGGAAACACAGCGGCTCGGTTATATCTTTGGTTTTCTTGGTCGCCTGTAATGTCGCAAATGTGGCATGTGTTATGTGTAGTTTGAGGTGCGGGATTTGTTCAAGACTCGCTCGCTTAATACCCATCAGCCTTGTGGGGACCGTTTGACGGCCCTTTGCATCTCTTGTCGTCTTCTGCTTCGCGAATATCATAGCTACCAAATATCTTAGACAACCAAATATCCAGAACCACCAAATATCCTCGACCACTAAATATCTTGGACTGCCAAATATCCTAGACCATCAAATATCCAGAACCACAAAATATCCCGAACCATCAAATACCCTGGACCACCAAATATCCTAGACCACCAAATATCTTGGACCACCAAATATCCTCAACCACCAAATATCTTGGACCACCAAATATCCTCGACCACAAAATATCTTGGACCACCAAACATCCTGGACCACCAAATATCCCAAACCATCAAGTATCCTAGACCACCAAATATCTTGGACCACCAAATATCCTCGACCACCAAATATCTTGGACCACCAAATATCCTCGACCACCAAATATCCTGGACCACCAAATATCCCGGACCACCAAATATCCCAAACCATCAAGTATCCTAGACCACCAAATATCTTGGACCACCAAATATCCTGGACCACCAAATATCCTGGACCACCAAATATCCTGGACCTCCAAATACTCTGGACCACCGAATATCATAGACCACCAAATATCCTAGACCACCAAATATCCCAAACCACCAAATATCCTAGACCACCAAATATCCCAAACCACCAAATATCCTAGACCACCAAATATCATAGACCAGCAAATATCCTGGACCACCAAATATCACCGACCACCAAATATCCTGGACCACCAAATATCCTGGACCACCAAATATCATAGACCACCAAATATCATAGACCACCAAATATCATAGACCACCAAATATCCTGGACCACCAAACACCCTGGACCACCGAATATCCTAGACCACCAAATATCCTAGACCACAAAATATCTTGGACCACCAAATATCATTCATTCATTCATTCATTCATTCATTCATTCATTCATTCATTCATTCATTCATTCATTCATTCATTCATTCATTCATTCATTCATTCATTCATTCAGTAGCATGTCCTTTGCAGAACCTCGCTTCCATAACAACCTTCTAGAAAACCTTTCGATCATAAGCAAGATGTCCCGTGTCCGATACACCATTCTGGAGATCATCCGCCACATCCGGCACCCATCTTCTCTTTGGCATTCCTCTTCCTCTCTTTCCAGGCATATACCCCTCCATTATTGTTCTCTCCAAACTTTCGTGACGTTTCAAGTGATCAAAGTATTTCAATTTTCTTTGTTTTATCGTTTTTAATAGCCAACCTTCTTCAATATTCAGCTCTTGAAGTATTGATGTATTTGTTCTTTTCTTTACCCAAGATATTCTTAGAACTCGTCTATAACATTTATATTCAAAGGCATTTATGCGCTGCTCAGCTTGTTTAGTAAGTGTCCAGGTCTCACAGACGTATGTTGCAATGGGAAAGATGCATGCTCTTAACAATCTAATTTGTGTAGTTCTGCCTGTCCCACTCCATAATTTATTAAATTGTTTTAGTCTTTGAAGAGCAATTGATAGTCGTCTTTTAATTTCTTTCATATATCATAGACCACCAAATATCATAGACCACCAAATATCCTGGACAGCCAAATATCATAGACCACCAAATATCATAGACCACCAAATATCATAGACCACCAAATATCATAGACCACCAAATATCATAGACCACCAAATATCCTGGACAGCCAAATATCATAGACCACCAAATTTCATAGACCACCAAATATCATAGACCACCAAATATCATAGAGCACCAAATATCATAGACCACCAAATATCATAGACCACCAAATATCCTGGACAGCCAAATATCATAGACCACCAAATGTCATAGACCACCAAATATCATAGTCCACCAAATATCATAGACCACCAAATATCTTGGACCACCAAATATCATAGACCACCAAATATCATAGACCACCAAATATCATAGACCACCAAATATCATAGATCACCAAATATCATAGACCACCAAATATCATAGACCACCAAATATCATAGACCACCAAATATCATAGACCACCAAATATCATAGACCACCAAATATCATAGACCACCAAATATCCTCTATTATCAAATATCATGGACCAACAAATCTCATAGTTCACCAAATATCCCTGAATACCAAATATCCAGGATCACGAAATACCCTAGACCACATTGCCTCTGCGTTCCCTGGCCGATGTCTTTGACCAACACTATTTCCGAAGCCCTGTTGGTTGGACTGGATATATTCCGTTACTTCTTGTAATTTCAGGAAATCCAGGGTGGAATCGATGAGGCTGCTTCGTTTCTTTCACTTCCTTCCTGGACTGAAGTCTCAGACAGCTTGACCTGGGCACACCCGCAGCATCATCGCGAGCTTGGATTCCCATGCTGATGGACATGAAGGGCGGGAAGAGTTTTGTATCCAATAGTACTACACGACCTCAGACATACCTGACGGCTCTCATCATTACTTTCTTAAAAAATCTTTCTGTATATTGCCTACACTGTCGGGGGGCTGCGTGGTCTCGAGGTATGGTGTCCGCCTCGAGTGCTGGAGGTCCCGGGTTCAAGTCCCGGCGATGCCGGTATTTTTTCTCGTGGACTTCTAGTAATAAATTTCCCTTGGTCTCTGGGTATTGAGATCGGACGCCCGTGTGTAATGTTGCGCACGTAAAAGATCCCTTGGCAGTTGGAAATCGAAAAAGAGTAACCTAACGGCGCTGCCCTGGCAAAATTTCGAGTTAAAAATCTACCCAAAGTATTTCAGGATTCTCGGCGGTGCTACGGAGTTCGTGCACTGAGCTGAGTTTCTCCAGACTCAGGTTTGAGTTAGGAGGAGAACGGAGCACTTATGGGTTGCACCCGTGTGCCGTGATGTTGATCCATCGACTAAACTAAACTAAACTAAGCGTACACTGTGTTCCTGCTTATGCTCTTAGACTGTCAAAATGACATAGTTGGAACCAGGTGCTGACATGCAATATGCTTTCTTGAACACCGCAACCTTCCATTACCAGAATGGAATTTGATATTGAAAGCAATCGTTGTTTGCTCCTGCCACAAAGACCTTCCGTTTCCGGAGTGGAACATCGCTGCGGCTGTCCGGTCTACGAGCTGGGTCCTCTGGTTTATATTAGTTCACAGGCGCCTATAGCGAATACGTATATGCTTCTCTAGTTACTATTGAGCCTTCTTATATGCTTCTCTAGTTCCTATTGCGTCTGCTTATATGCTTCTCTAGTTCCTATTTCGCCTGCTTAATGCTTCTCTAGTTTATATCGCCCTGCTTATATGCTTCTCTAGTTCCTATTTCGCCTGCTTAATGCTTCTCTAGTTTATTTCGCCTGCTTATATGCTTCTCTAGTTTATATCGCCCTGCTTATATGCTTCTCTAGTTTATATCGCCCTGCTTATATGCTTCTCTAGTTTATATCGCCCTGCTTATATGCTTCTCTAGTTTATTTCGCCTGCTTATATGCTTCTCTAGTTTATATCGCCCTGCTTATATGCTTCTCTAGTTTATATCGCCCTGCTTATATGCTTCTCTAGTTTATATCGCCCTGCTTATATGCTTCTCTAGTTTATATCGCCCTGCTTATATGCTTCTCTAGTTTATATCGCCCTGCTTATATGCTTCTCTAGTTTATATCGCCCTGCTTATATGCTTCTATAGTTTATATCGCCCTGCTTATATGCTTCTATAGTTTATATCGCCCTGCTTATATGCTTCTATAGTTTATATCGCCCTGCTTATATGCTTCTATAGTTTATATCGCCCTGCTTATTTGCTTCTATAGTTTATATCGCCCTGCTTATATGCTTCTATAGTTTATATCGCCCTGCTTATATGCTTCTATAGTTTATATCGCCCTGCTTATATGCTTCTGTAGTTTATATCGCCCTGCTTATATGCTTCTATAGTTTATATCGCCCTGCTTATATGCTTCTATAGTTTATATCGCCCTGCTTATATGCTTCTATAGTTTATATCGCCCTGCTTATATGCTTCTATAGTTTATATCGCCCTGCTTATATGCTTCTATAGTTTATATCGCCCTGCTTATATGCTTCTATAGTTTATATCGCCCTGCTTATATGCTTCTATAGTTTATATCGCCCTGCTTATATGCTTCTATAGTTTATATCGCCCTGCTTATATGCTTCTATAGTTTATATCGCCCTGCTTATATGCTTCTATAGTTTATATCGCCCTGCTTATATGCTTCTATAGTTTATATCGCCCTGCTTATATGCTTCTATAGTTTATATCGCCCTGCTTATATGCTTCTATAGTTTATATCGCCCTGCTTATATGCTTCTATAGTTTATATCGCCCTGCTTATATGCTTCTATAGTTTATATCGCCCTGCTTATATGCTTCTATAGTTTATATCGCCCTGCTTATATGCTTCTATAGTTCCTATTTCGCCTGCTTATATGCTTTTTTAAGTTTCTCTCGCACCTGTTTTTATGCTCTACTAGTTCCTATTGCGCCAGCTTAATGCTTCTCTAGTTCCTATCGCACCTGCTTATTTCTTCTTAAGTTCCTCTTTTTGGATGCTGCGAATATTAGAGCTTCGCTGTTGGAATAAATCTCTCATATTGGAACGCTTCCTAGAAGAAATTCTTTTGAACCCTCCAGGTTCTCTTCCAACTCCAGAGGGCACTTATGAATTAATGCCGGACCCCATGAAAATCACGTTTCTCTCTCTCGTTGGCGGTCTTAAACCTTTCCGGGCAGTGCTCTTCACCACTCAGTTAACTGCTGTCGTCTACTGTTTTGAAAGTTGGCGACTTTCCACCTTCTCACTGCCTTGAAATGTGCGAACATAGTGGAGAACAAAAAAGTGTCCACAATTCTGTAGTTTCTTGTCAGGTGCCATGTGCGTGAACTCAGTGTATATCATTGTTGAGACTTTCACTTTATATCATACAGCCCTTCAGTTTCAATCATTGTCCAGTCCAGTTCCTATAACTTTCCAATCTTTCATTGTCCAGTCTTATAGTTTCTATCACTCTCGAGGTTTTCACTTTCTATTACAGTCCAGTCTTTCAGGTTCTGTCACTGTCCTGTCTGCTAGTTTCTATCCTTTTCCCTGGCAGTCGAGAAGCTAATCGTCACCCATTTTCCGTCGGACCGGTTCCCATTGACTACAACTTCTCAGGCATATTCTGAGCTCTGTGGGGTTGTTCCTGGCTGAGATCTTTAAACTGACGACTTACCTATCGAGGTAGCAAGCTGTTAATCACCACCTGGGCACCAGTGCCCTCTTTTCTGTTCTATGTATTCTCATTCACATTTGGAGCTTGTATCACAAGTGGATGGAAAACCCGGTCTGTGGGCTGCTTTGGAAGTACCTGTACCGCTTTGTTAGTATCCCAGGGGTCGCCTATGGATGATCCACTCTTCGCCTTCCTCTTTCCGGTGGATCTTTGGGATATGTAGCCTTGTCTTATGGACGGCGTCATGACTTCATCATGCAGTATTAGGAATTGTCAACCCTGAGTGCTGTGCATTTTCTTTCATTCGAGAAGTCAGCTTTCATCACTGTATTCAGTAGACGTAGACTTAGTCGTTATGGGGGTGTCAATCTGCAATTTCCAGATCATCTGATAGAATTACCAGGCGCTAGTAGTGTAAACTCTACCATGAAGCAACCACAATAGAAGGCTTCAAATCGTCAGAAAAGGTACCCTTTCTTCGAACGTTTCGTCTTCTTTATCTTATTTACACACGCATAGGTGCTGGTTCACCAGTGTTATAACTCCTAGGAGTCATTCTCCTTTTATGCACACGCACCCTGTGCTCCAGCTCTAGGATATGTGTTCAACGTTGCTTGCAATTGTCGTACAAGTTCGCAGCTATGTGTTTCTACCTGACAGCCACCCTGCCCTCAGGAAGGCGAGCGCCGTGTACTCACTACGTCGCGATTGGATTCCTGTTCACGGCACCTTTGACACAGCCGGGAGAAAGCCTGCTTCTTGCACATTATTTCTTTTACCTCTGTTTCCACTTCTGCACCCGTTGTCTATACGCACCCCGATCACAGCACGCGGTAGTGTTCGTTTCGTTATTCGTTAGATTGTCAGAAAGAGAGAACTAGAAAGAGAGTACTTGAAGACAAACTAGGGACAAGAACAATGGTAGACTAAGGGCACGTTGTATAAAACAGCCACGCAAAGATTAATCAATGTCGACGTACACGGAATTAAAGAGAGCGGCGCAAGGCATGGGCACCTGCGTAATAAAATGAAGCTTCACAACCAGACGAAATGCTTAAGCAATCGATGAGGATTATGATGAGGATGAGGAAGATGAGGATAAGTATGATGATGACGATGAGGAGGATAAGGGTAAGAAGGATGATGAGGATAAGATGATGATTAGGATGAAACGGAGGATGAGGATTGGGATGGTGGGGATAATGAGGATGATGAGGATGTGGATGATGAGGATGAGGATAATGAGGATCACGAGGGTGAGGATGATGGCGGTGATGGGGATGAGGATGATGATTATGATAACTAAGAAAATTATTCGTCTGGTACTCACAAGGGGAAGAGCGGTAGCACAGTGGCGCGAAGTTCATGTGTTGGAACGTCCATCAAAGCGATTATTTTCTCTTAAAGAATCAGGGCGTCCATGTAGACTCCGTCTAACATGGGTACCGGGAATATTCCGTGGAGGAAAGGCGGCCAGTGTACTACTGACCACATCACTGACCACATCACTGACCACATCACTGACCACCTCACTGACCCATCACTGACCACATCACTGACCACATCACTGACCACATCACTGACCACATGACGGACCATATCACTGACCACATCACTTACGACATCAATGACCACATCACTGACCACATCACTGACCACATCACTGACCACATAAATAAACACATCACTGACCACATCACTGACCACATCACTGACCACATCAATGACCACATAACTGACCACATCACTGACAACATCACTGACCACATGACTGACCATATCACTGACCACATGACTGACCACATTAATGACCACATCAATGACCACATCATTGACCTCATCTCTGACCTCGTCGCTGAACACATCACTGACCACAGCACCCACTGACCACATCACTGACCACAGCCCTCACTGACCACATCACTGAACACATTACTGACCAAACCATTGACCACATCACCGACCACATAAATGACCACATCACTGACCACATCACTGACCACATCACTGACAAAATTCCTACTGGTCTGTAAACAAATGTTTAGCACCATATAACTAATACCCCTCAAGGCATGTAAACAAGTGTTTAGCACCAAATAACTAATACCCCTCAAGACATGTAAACGAGATTTTATTATGGTGTCTTTTGTTGCGAAGTGGTCAAGTCGATACCCATCAAGACATGTAAACAAGTGTTTAGCACTGTCACGAAAAACACCGTGATTAACCAGTTGATGATAATACACGCAATCTGATTAAACGGGATGTTTTCACAGCCACAACTATTTTAACTAACAGAAAAAACAAATCGGATGTCAAAAATCCCAGGACGGTCAAAAGTAACAGCTGCAGATGTTTACTGGGGAGGGGGTGAGTGAGATGAATCAATACGCCGCCCTTGACAGCTCTAAAACAGGTCGGATTCAAGCGGAAGTGCCCGGCTCGGGAGAAAACAGTCCGTCTGTCATTTAGAATTTCCCGACATCAAACGGAATGGCAGTTTTGCTTGTCACCACATGACAGAAAGTTGTGGGTTTGTTATTGGAAACATTGGGACACCTGCAGGACATCAACAACGTCACGTGAACAATTCAAGGCTGTTTGAAAAACCATGATTGGGGGAGAGAGTGTAACTCAAACAGTTGATTTAGGCGGACGTGCTTTGGCACTGCAGTTCTGAGTGGAAATATGTCTACCGTGTGCGAATTAAGTTAATTTAATTTTACACGTGCATGTCATAGCAAATGTAGATGTGATTTGATCGAACTGCGGTGTTGCCTAAGGTAGTTTATATAGTATAATTAGTCCTAATTAATATAGGCAGTAGTCTTGATAAAACTAGAGTGTGATGATTAGCACTGTTAGTGGAAACCTAGTTAGAGTAGTGAAGTGATAATTGGCTCTGCTAGGATGAATAGGGTAGCGGGGTGATATTTGGAGAGATTTAAGATGGGTTGGGAGATGGGGAAAGTGTCCAATGGGGGGATCTTTCGGTGGTTGGCCCACTGAAGTTTTACACTCTGTTTATTGGTCTTTCCTTGTCATAGCCTGATTCGGACGTAGGTGAGGAGCTAATAGGCTCTATGACAGAGTTTAGTTAGCTGAGAAATAACAGAGCAAGGCAATAGGCTTACACTCAGCCGGTAGGATCAGTGACTAGTGCTATCACCATATGTGTTGTTTCTCTAACAGGTTCCCTGCCAGTTACGAGGAAGTTCAACACTGGTTTTGAAGAAGTGCAACTCCAATTCGAAAGAACACCAGTGGGACACTCAAATGCTTTCTTACGGAACACGAATTATACCCGAGAAGAAAGATGGTATTATGTTTACGCTGGACTCATATTCAGGAGGGTTCACCATAACATGGCTCAGAAGAGCCAACCAATATACCGATTCCTGCGTGTTAAGGTTCACCTAGGATGGGTGATGATTGTTGATATGTCACACATCATACAAACATTGTTAAAGGAACGAGAACATTAAAATGTAAGTCACATCGTGTGATAGATTCCATTGAAATATTACAAAAGACATCATACTTGAGACTTTATAGACACTAGTTAGGATCAAGTATATTAACAATAACAGTGATACCTAAGTACACACAACAAAGGATTCGTACATTTTTTAGGAACGATAGGAACTTATAATGTGTAGTATGCAACCGGCCCATGATCAGCTGTAATTACAAACAGTATCTATTTCGGATGATCAGGAAGATGGATTACCAGGTAGCTACAGATGACAGTCGGTGTCCGGCAGGAGGGATACAGCACTGGGTGAGATGGACTTGTTCTGACTTAACGTGCTGTGGTGTGTCCTTGCAAGGATGAACTGACTATGCTATTATCTGAGGGTCCGATCCTACACACATTATAGAACACGTCACACATTTTCTTCGCATACACGTCTCACGTACATTACACTTTTCTTTTAATAAATTAATCTTTATTAATTTTTAGAAGCAAGAGTTGTTGAATATGTTGCGTGGGGAAGAATGAAAGGGGGCATAGTACGACAGTGATAGAGAGTGAGGAAAAGGTGTCCATGAACTGAAGGAGTGTGTTGGACGGAAGCTGGTGGATTCTCCAGGATATTGATAGAGAAAAAAAAAATTATAATGTGGGTGTTGACTCCCCTCACTCCAGAGACGACACTTTAAAAGAAGACACGACATTATTGGGGGCTCGTAAACGGGATCGTTGGACAGCGGGATCTCTCGTAAACGTAATCTTTGGACAGCGGGATCTCTCGTAAACGTGATCTTTGGACAGCGGGATCTCTCGTAAACGTGATCCTTGGACAGCGGGATCTCTGGCAAGCGGAATCCTTTGACAGTGGGATCCTCTGACAACGGGGTCTTTTGATACGGGATCCTTAGTTATAAGACGGAGATATCATATTGGAGAATCCAGCTAGAGTGAATGTGGATAGGGGTTAGAACAAATATCTTACCTGTTCACACTTCACAAGTCTGCATAGGTCTGTGGTCCTGATTCTACTCTTGTCACTGAGTGATTGTGTTGTGGTATGCTGGATGTGGTGCATATATAGATTTAGAGTACTTGTTCATATATATATATATTAATTTGCAGTAAAACAGTACTCAACCTGCTAGCTTACCTCTCTGTAAAATGGCCACTCCGAAACTAACCACTACAGAACCAAGGGCAAAGGGGGAAGAAATGGGATTGTCGGGTTCTGCACTAACAGATTACATACAGGAAGTGGAGAGAGAGTATCGTCAAGCAGAAAGAGAAGATAGAAAGGCTGAGTTGGAATTGAGAAAGATGGAGTTGGAACAAGAAGCTAGGAAATTGGAAGCAGAACAAGCTGCGAGGAAATTTTCAGCTGAGCAAGCAGCTAAAAAACTGGAAGCTGAACAAGAAGCTCAGAAAAGGGAGCACGAGTACCGGATGAGCGAACTTGAGTTGAATAGTCAATCTAATGGGAAAACTGAGGGAGCAGTTGGAGGTTCTTCCATCCCAGGCTCAACCCCAGCAAGTGGGCATGGTTACCATGCTATGAAGTTTCCTCTAGCGGTCTACGAGGAAGACAAAGAGAAGATTGACCAGTACCTTCAACGCTTCGAGGCCATGTCTGTTGCTATGGGTCTGGACCGTGACAAATTGTGTCTTAAGCTATCCCAAGGATTACGCGGGACCGGCTACGAGGTTTATTCGCGCCTGCCACCAGGACATGAGAACAATTATGACGAATGGAAGACGGCTCTGCTGAAACGATTCGAGGTTACGTCACATACCTACCGGAAAAAATTTCAAGCAGCGAAACGAGAACCGGGGGAATTGTTTGCCGCCTACAGTTTGCGTCTAAAATCCTATCTCCATAAGTGGATGGATTTGGCTGGGTTCGCACATGACTATGAGAGTCTGGAAGAGCTCATGGTGGTCGACCAGCTGAAGAAGCAAATGTCGAAACCTCTCAGGACGTTCCTGGGAGAACAAGGAGCGGAACGTATTGACCTCGTGACTAAATTAGCAGAACGGTTCGTCGAGGTACATGGGGAAGCAGAGGAAAACCTTTCCACCAACACCAAAAGTCAGGAGAAACATGACAAGAAGAAAGCCAAAAACTCAGGAACCAAAAAGTGGGAAACTTATGTGCAAAAATCAGAGGATAGTTCAGAGAAGAAGAAGGAGGGAAGCAAGAGCACTTCAAGCTCTACACCAAAACGACCGTGGTCGGAGAAGTGGTGTTCAATTTGTAAGTCACCCTCTCACAATACGAGGGACTGCAAATCGAAGGCTAAGATCCCTCAATTCGCAGCATGTCAAGTGACTTCCAAGGAGGTTGTCACGGAAAATGCCAAGGTCAACAAGGAAGCTCGCCACCAGGAGAGCTCACTCAAGTCCGGCACTAGAAAATCTAGGACAGGGAAATGGGGCAACCAATGCAAGTCAAACACACACAATGCTATTGACTGCAGGGGAAATTAAGGAGACTCTAAATTCGTCGTGTGCCCCGGAAAACCTAAGGTGGAGCCCACTGAACAGGTCGAGGCCGAGGAAGAGACTCCAGACCAGGAAAAACCACCTGTAGTGGAATTGGTAGAGGTTAACGGTCGTCAAGTGGAGTGTTTGTACGACACAGGACTGGACGGGGAGGCCGTGATTTCTGCGGATCTGGTACATCCAGAACAATTCACAGGTGAGACCATGGAGATACAGCCTGCACAGAAGAGTGCTGTGGCCATGAAGTTGCCCATTGCTAATGTGGAGATTCAGTCAAGGTATGTCATCGGCACAATCAAGGCCGCTATATTGACCGATCCCATTTTTCCAGTAATCCTCGGTTGCCGGTATGTCTTTCTGGGAATGCCCAGGGAGCCAATCCATCTGGGAGCAATACAGACTCGCTCTCAGACGAGAACGGAAGAGGCAGAAGCAATTGTGACTAACCCACTGCCGGGGGAGCTACGAACTGCCCAGAGTGAGGATGCTACTTTACGTCCTTGCTACAAAAAGCTGCAGAGAAGTGCTGATCCACCAGGACGGGGGCAGTACTACATGAAGAATAAGATACTCTACAGGAGAGCAGGAAGGGGAGACAACCTATACGGTCAGTTGGTCGTTCCGAAAGCTCACCGGTCCCAGATTCTTCATATGGGGGCATACCATCTCCTTTAGTGGACATATGGGTATTGCCGCCACCATGCAGCGAATTTCCTGCCATTACTATTGGCCGGGAATGACAGAAGATGTGCGTCGGTATGTGAAGTCATGCCCTGAGTGCCAGAGGGTGGCACCGAAACACTGGACAGCACCGGTGGTCTTGGGTGAGATGCCCATCATGAACTCTCCTTTCGAGAGGGTAGCCATCGATATTGTGGGTCCACTTCCCAGAACTAGGAAGAGGAACATGTATATACTCACAATGGTGGATTGCTGTACAATGTGGGGTGAAGCCATACCGTTGACCACGATTGACTCGAAACGAGTGGCGGACGCACTGATGGAGGCCTTTACCAGATTAGGCTTTCCGGATCAAATTCTGACGGACAATGGGTCCCAATTTTGTGGAAAACTCATGGAGGAGGTGTTTAGGGTGTTCCATTCTAACCACATACATACCAGCCCTTACCACCCTCAAGCCAATTGACAAGTAGAGCGTTTCAACGGCACGTTGATGACAATGCTCAGGAAACTGGCACAGGAAAAACCTGATAGGTGGGATGAATATATCCCAGCAGCACTCTTTGCCTATCGGGAGGTTCCTCATGGCTCAAAAGGACTACCACCCGCCACGTTGCTGTTTGGTCGTCCAATCAAAGGACCGTTGGAAGCCATGTTGAGGAGTTGGACTGAAGAGGGAACGTCAGAAGAAGTGATCTCTTCCTATAAATACGTGGAGGAACTGAAAGAAAAACACCACAAGGGATGGACTCTGGCGAATCAAAACTTGAAATAGGCCAGAAAAGACATGCGGCTTACTACAACCGTAGGTCTAAAGAAAGATCTCTAGAGGTGGGAGACAAAGTCTTGTTGCTACTCCCAACGGGAAACAACAAACTGGAGATGGGTTGGCAAGGCCCATTTCCCGTGGAAAGGGTGATATCCAGAACCAACTATCAGATCCGGATCCGGGGAAAGTCGAAGATTTTCCATATCAATCTCTTGCGGAAATACGAAGAGAGACCGGGAGACAAGGCAGCGCACCTCATGGCAATGGCGGTTGCAGTGGGGACGGAAGTGGGAACCAGCGAGGGCAGGGAATATCCCTTGGTACACCAGGAAACCTATAGGGATGTGCAAGTGAACCCTGATCTGACCTCTCAGGAGAGGGACAAGATAACCCAGGTTCTCAAGTCTCATAAGGAGATACTGACTGATAAACCAGGACGAACGAGGTTGGTGGAGTTCGAGATGACTTTGACCACGCAGGAACCTGTTCGTCAAAAGGTTTACCCAGTGCCATTCTCTAAAGAAAAGGCCCTGGAGGAGGAAATACAGAAACTGTTGGAGGATGACGTGATTGCGCCATCCACATCCCCATACAACGCGGGGGTAGTTTTGTTACGCAAACCAAGTGGAGAATACCGGTTGTGTTTTGATTACCGACTTCTGAACAGTCATACACAGTTTCAGGTGGAACCTTTGCCGAATCCAACTCAATTATTCGCTAGGCTCCATAAGGCTCGGTACTTTTCAAAGGTAGATCTGAGTCGGGGGTATTATCAGATACCAGTAAAACCGGAGATTCGACCACTGTTGGCTTTCAGTACACCCAGTGGACACTCGAATTCAAGGTCATGCCCTTTGGACTCAGCAATGCACCCAGTGTGTTTACACGCATGATGAGGACTTTACTAGATCCTTTACAGGATCCGGCCATCATCTCATTCATGGATGATATTCTGATTTCCAGTGACAGCTTGGATAACCATTTGCAATCCTTGGAGAGAGTTTTTAATAGACTCAAGGAAGCAGGGCTTACCGCTCGTCCAACCAAGTGCATGATTGGTTACCAGACTCTGGAATTTCTAGGTCACACCATCACTCCAGGACACATTGTCCCAGAAGAGAAGAACCTGGAAAAAATCAGAAATGCACCAAGGCCAAAAACGAAGAAGGATGTGCGATCTTTTCTCTCGTTGTGTGGGTTCTACCACAAATTTATCCCACATTTCACTGAACTGGGAGCTCCATTGACGGAAACCTTGAAAAAGGGATTCCCGGACCAAATCATTTGGACACCAGAATGTGAGAATGCCTATAGCTAGTTAAAGGAGGCCTTGGTCAGCAAACCTGTATTACAGCTCCCCGACCTTTCCAAACCATTTGTGTTGAGAACGGATGCGAGTGCGATTGAGATTGGGGCAGCCTTGTTACAGGAAGGAAAAGACGATGCTTCGGTTTTGAAATCTGTGGCATACGCAAGTAAGAAACTTCTCCAGGCTGAGAGGAATTATTCAACCGTCGAGAGAGAGAGAGAGAGAGAGAGAGAGAGAGAGAGAGAGAGAGAGAGAGAGTGCTTGTATCTCGTATGGGCAGTGCAAAAATTCCAGCCCTATTTGTATGGAGTTAAGTTTCGGGTCCAGTCGGATCATCAGCCCCTGATGTTCCTGGCTACTTCACAGAAGCTCAACGCCCGTTTGATGCGGTGGTCGTTGTTACTTCAACCTTACAATTTCACAGTGGAGTATATTCCTGGGAAGGAAAATGTTGGAGCGGACTTCTTGTCAAGACACCCAGCTCCTGAAGAAGAGGAATGAATCATCTGGATTAAACTCACGGTGGAGAAGAGTGAGATGGACTACTCTCTTAAGAGGGGGCCTATGTCACGAAAAACACCGTGATTAACCAGTTGATGATAATACAGGCAATCTGATTAAACGGGATGTTTTCACAGCCACAACTATTTTAACTAACAGAAAAAACAAATCGGATGTCAAAAATCCCAGGACGGTCAAAAGTAACAGCTGCAGATGTTTACTGGGGAGGGGGTGAGTGAGATGAATCAATACGCCGCCCTTGACAGCTCTAAAACAGGTCGGATTCAAGCGGAAGTGCCCGGCTCGGGAGAAAACAGTCCGTCTGTCATTTAGAATTTCCCGACATCAAACGGAATGGCAGTTTTGCTTGTCACCACATGACAGAAAGTTGTGGGTTTGTTATTGGAAACATTGGGACACCTGCAGGACATCAACAAAGTCACGTGAACTATTCAAGGCTGTTTGAAAAACCATGATTGGGGGAGAGAGTGTAACTCAAACAGCTGATTTAGGCGGACGTGCTTTGGCACTGCAGTTCTGAGTGGAAATATGTCTACCGTGTTCGAATTAAGTTAATTTAATTTTACACGTGCCTGTCATAGCAAATGTAGATGTGATTTGATCGAACTGCGGTGTTGCCTAAGGTAGTTTATATAGTATAATTAGTCCTAATTAATATAGGCAGTAGTCTTGATAAAACTAGAGTGTGATGATTAGCACTGTTAGTGGAAAACTAGTTAGAGTAGTGAAGTGATAATTGGCTCCGATAGGATGAATAGGGTAGCGGGGTGATATTTGGAGAGATTTAAGATGGGTTGGGAGATGGGGAAAGTGTCCAATGGGGGGGATCTTTCATTGGTTTGCCCACTGAAGTTTTGCACTCTATTTATGGGTCTTTCCTTGTCATAGCCTGATTCGGACGTAGGTGAGGAGCTAATAGGCTCTATGGCAGAGTTTAGTTAGCTGAGAAATAACAGAGCAAGGCAATAGGCTTACACTCAGCCGGTAGGATCAGTGACTAGTGCTATCACCAGATGTGTTGTTTCTCTAACAGGTTCCCTGCCAGTTACGAGGAAGTTCAACACTGGTTTTGAAGAAGTGCAACTCCAATTCGAAAGAACACCAGTGGGACACTCAAATGCTTTCTTACGGAACACGAATTACACCCGA
Organism: Cepaea hortensis; assembly: GCA_963921405.1. Classification (NCBI taxonomy): domain Eukaryota; kingdom Metazoa; phylum Mollusca; class Gastropoda; order Stylommatophora; family Helicidae; genus Cepaea; species Cepaea hortensis. The sequence continues at coordinate 17,030,838 of OY992893.1, read as the reverse complement.
GAAGAAAGATGGTATTATGTTTACGCTGGACTCATACTCAGGAGGGTTCACCATAACATGGCTCAGAAGAGCCAACCAATATACCGATTCCTGCGTGTTAAGGTTCACCTAGGATGGGTGATGATTGTTGATATGTCACACATCATACAAACATTGTTAAAGGAACGAGAACATTAAAATGTAAGTCACATCGTGTGATAGATTCCATTGAAATATTACAAAAGACATCATACTTGAGACTTTATAGACACTAGTTTTTTTTTTTTTTTTTTTTTTTGCGTATCCTTTTACAGGACTTAGCTGTCAACAGCAGCATCTTTCAGCTGTCTGTTGATCTCTTGACAAGATTACGCTCAGTAGTTTGCCATTGCTTTCTGAGCGGCCGGCTCAGTATCCGCAAGTCACGAGCGGGGGTCGAACCACCTCAGTTCTCGCTCCGCTGCGAGACTCTGCGTGATAAACGGGATTACAGAGAGAAAGTGTTGTAACCCCACAGCCAGAGAGACCGGCAGACACTAGTTAGGATCAAGTATATTAACAATAACAGTGATACCTAAGTACACACAACAAAGGATTCGTACATTTTTTAGGAACAATAGGAACTTATAATGTGTAGTGTGCAACCGGCCCATGATCAGCTGTAATTACAAACAGTATCTATTTCGGATGATCAGGAAGATGGATTACCAGGTAGCTACAGATGACAGTCGGTGTCCGGCAGGAGGGATACAGCACTGGGTGAGATGGACTTGTTCTGACTTAACGTGCCGTGGTGTGTCCTTGCAAGGATGAACTGACTATGCTATTATCTGAGGGTCCGATCCTACACACATTATAGAACACGTCACACATTTTCTTCACATACACGTCTCACGTACATTACACTTTTCTTTTAATAAATTAATCTTTATTAATTTTTAGAAGCAAGAGTTGTTGAATATGTTGCGTGGGGAAGAATGAAAGGGGGCATAGTACGACAGTGATAGAGAGAGGAAAAGGTGTCCATGAACTGAAGGAGTGTGTTGGACGGAAGCTGGTGGATTCTCCAGGATATTGATAGAGAAACAAAAATTATAATGTGGGTGTTGACTCCCCTCACTCGAGGGACGACACTTTAAAAGAAGACACGACAAGCACCATATAACTAATACCCCTCAAGACATGTAAACAAGTGTTTAGCACCATATAACTAATACCCCTCAAGACATGTAAACAAATGTTTAGCACCATATAACTAATACCCCTCAAGACATGTAAACGAGATTTTATTATGGTGTATTTTGTTGCGAAGTGGTCAAGTCGATACCCATCAAGACATGTAAACAAGTGTTTAGCACCAAATAACTAATACCCCTCGAGACATGTAAACAAATGTTTAGCACCATATAACTAATACCCCTCAAGACATGCAAACAAATGTTTAGCACCATATAACTAATACCCATCGAGACATGTAAACGAGATTTTATTATGGTGTCTTTTGTTGCGAAGTGGTCAAGTCGATACCCATCAAGACATGTAAACAAGTGTTTAGCACCATATTACTAATACTAATAACACGATCATTTATCTTTAACTCCCGTTAAAGTGTCTTTATGTACTTATTTTTACAAGGCAGCCGAAACAGTGGGAGGCATGAGACAGACAGACAGACAGACCGACAGACAAACAGACTGACAGACAGACAGACAGACAGACAGACAGACAGATAGATAGATAGATAGATAGATAGATAGATAGATAGATAGATAGATAGATAGATAGATAGACAGACAGATAGATAGATAGATAGATAGATAGATAGATAGATAGATAGATAGATAGACAGACAGACAGACAGACAGACAGATAGATAGATAGATAGATAGATAGATAGATAGATAGATAGATAGATAGATAGATAGATAGATAGATAGATAGATAGATAGATAGATAGATAGATAGATAGATAGATAGAGATAGCGGGACAGACAGAGGGAGATAGCGAGAGAGATAGAGCGACAGAAAGATAGAGATGGAGAGAGGGTAGACTAAGAGGAGGAAAAAGAGATATTGCGAGGAGAAAGTGGAAAGTGTGTGGCCGAGACGTAGGGTTAAAAGTGGATATTAAAGATGTATTTGCCACAAGAAAAAAGAAGAAAAAAAAAAAACAGTGAATCACGTGGAACTGCCTGTTTCCTAAAACCAGGTGCGTTATGTTTCCTTGTCTATGCTACATCCGTATTCAGAATTTGAGGACATTATGTCACCCACAAGTGAGCGGTACTACTACAAATGAGCGATAGTAGCATCGTGGCTCCACCTGTGCCTACCGGTCCTGCGGTCGTGAGTTTGATCCTCATCAGAACGGATTCTAAAAACTGACCCAGCCTGGAATAGATGCCAGGAAATTTTATGAGCAGTAAAGGTGGTTGGCGTGATAGTCATCTAACGACTTCCGATTGGGCTATACAGTCAGGGTTCTAACCCCATAAACACAATTAACATTAAAACAAAACAAACTCCGAAGCATAAAACTGGCGTGGGACTGTGAAATGGTAGGATCTTCACACTTTGTAGGTCTCAATATACGTTGAAATAGATGGCTAGCCTATTCCTCTCTTAGGGAACGTCGATCGAAGGTGTCAAGTCTCGTCCGACAGCTCTCATGGCATTATCAGTTGAGCCAAATAATGAAGACGCCAAGCTACCATGTTATGCCCAAAGGCGTGTAAGCGGCACCGGTGCTTATATCATGACAACCACAGGTGACAACCACGGGGAACAACCACAGGTGACAACCACGGGGAACAACACAGGTGACAACCACAGGTGACAACAACAGTGAACAACCACAGTGGACAACCATATGTGACAACCACGGGGAACAACACAGGTGCCAACCACGGGGAACAACCACAGGTGACAACTACAGTGATCAACCACAGGTGAAAACCACGGGGAACAACACAGGTGACAACCACAGGTGACAACCACAGTGAACAACCACAGAGAACACCCACAGGTGACAACCACAGTGAACAACCACAGTGAACAACAACAGTGAACAACCACAGGTGACAACCACAGTGAACAACCACAGTGAACAACCACAGAGAACAACCACATGTGACAACCACGGTGAACAACCACAGTGAACAACCACAGGTGACCAACCACAGTGAACAACCACAGGTGACAACCATGGGGAACAACCACAGGTGACAACCACGGGGAACAACCACGGGGAACAGCCACAGTGAACAACCACAGTGAACAACCACAGTGAACAACCACAGGTGACAACCACGGGGAACAACCACAGGTGACAACCACGGGGAACAACCACAGGTGACAACCACGGGGGACAACCACGGGGAACAACCACATGTGACAACCACGGGGAACAACCACAGGTGACAACCACGGGGGACAACCACGGGGAACAACCACAGGTGACAACGGGGGAACAACCACAGGTGACAACCACGGGGAACAACCACGGGGAACAACCACAGTTGACAACCACGGGGAACAACAACGGGAACAGCCACAGTGAACAACCACAGGTTACAACCACGTTGAACAACCACAGGTGACAACCACGGGGGAACAACCACGAGTGACAACCACGGGGGACAACCACAGGGAACAACCACAGGTGACAACCACGAGGAACAACCACAGTGAAAAATCACAGGTGACAACCACAGTGAACAACCACAGTGAACAACCACAGGTGACAACCACAGGTGACAACCACGGGGAACAACCACAGCTGACAACCACAAATGAAGACGTGAAGCATGTTCTCCATTGTCCAACAATCGCCAATGTCCAGCCTCTGATACACATTCTCCATAATTAACAGCAATGGAAATTGTTAACAGAGGTCAGAAAGAGACTGACCACTGCTATACAATCTTAAACAGCTTTACGAGCCCAAGTCACAACACCAGCAGACACATTAAAGTACACATTTACAGAGCATGTATCTCCCTACAAACTCTATGCTGCCAATGCCAAACCCGGAAAATGACAGAAACAGTGGAAAGAAAATTTACAACAACGGAAATGAGAGGCATGAGAAGAATACTGAATGTGTCAAGAAGGTAGTTAATTAAATAGTCAGTTTGTTCTTTAGTTAGTTAGATAACTAGTTAGTTTTTTCTTTAGTTAGTTAGTTAGTTCTTTAGTTAGTTAGTTAACTAGTTAGATTGTTCTTTAGTTAGATAGTTAGTTAGTTAGTTAGTTAGTTAGTTCTTTAGTTAGTTAACTAGTTAGTTTGTTCTTTAGTTAGTTAGTTATTTAGTTAGTTAGTTAGTTCTTTAGTTAATTAGTTAACTAGTTAGTTTGTTCTTTAGTTAGTTAGTTAAATAGTTAGTTCGTGTTATAGTTAGTTAACTGATCCGTGCCGAAGGATAAAATTTCGCCACAAGTTATTTAATTAAGTAGTTGTAGAGTTGGTTAGTTGGTTAGTTACCTAGGTAGTTAGATAGTTAGTTGGTTGGTTAGTTATTTAGTTAGTTATTTAGTTATTTAGTTATTTAGTTAGTTAGTTATTTAGTTAGTCAGTCAGTCAGTCAGTCAGTCAGTCAGTCAGTCAGTCAGTTAGTTAGTTAGTTAGTTAGTTAGTTAGTTAGTTAGTTAGTTAGTTAGTCAGTTTGTTAGTTAGTTAGTTTGTTATTTAGTTAACTAGTTCGCTAGTTAGTCCATTATTTCGCTGGGTAGTTGGTTAGTTGGTTATTTATGTATTTCATTTGTTATTTAGTTAATTAGTTCCTTGGTTATTAATTGAGTTAGCTAATTAGGTAGTTAGTTAGTCAGTTAGTTAGTTAGTTAGTTAATTAGTTATTTAGTGAGTGAGTGAGTGAGTGAGTGAGTGAGTGAGTGAGTGAGTGAGTGAGTGAGTGAGTGAGTCGCCAGATTATACTCACTAGACATCGAACCATTCAGTCCAATATCAGATCCCCTCGTCTATAACTCTTTCAGCATGTAGCAGGTGACGACACCAATTCTGCTGGTTGAAGTACGCACACACACACACACACACACACACACACACACACTCACACACACACATACACACACACACACACAAGGACACCCACCCACCTAAACACAAAGACAAAACACATACCATACAAACAAACCGACGAAAGCGCGCACATATAATAGACACACAATATCGCCCAATTGCTGCCCGTTAACTCCCTCCACTGCGCCCTCCCCCTCACCGGCAGTGTAACCGTCTCTATTCAGGGAACAAAGTTGACAAAAGTGCCGGACGTGGAAATAAGTGATGCGCACGCACTCGTGTCCATGTTCCAGAATCGGCACAACTGGGCTCGCTAATTACACGAATGATTACAGGGCTGGCTACGGCTGTAGTAGATCGATACCACGCTTTGGTTCTCGGATCGAGTAACCGTATCGACCCCCACTGCTTTCAGATGTAGGTTAGATTGTGACTGTGCCAGGCAGATCATCTGTAGACTTTCCAGATATAGGTCAGATTGTGATTGTGCCAGGCAGTCCATATGTAGACTTTTCAGATGTAGGTTAGATTGCGACTGTGTCAGGCTGTTCATCTGTAGAATTTTCAGATGTAGGTTAGATTGTGACTGTGTCAGGCAGTTCATTTGTAGACTTTCCAGATGTAGGTTAGATTGTGACTGTGTCAGGCAGGTCATCTGTAGACTTTTCAGATGTAGGTTAGATTGTGACTGTGTCAGGCAGTTCATCTGTAGACTTTTCAGATGTAGGTTAGATTGTGACTGTGTCAGGCAGTTCATCTGTAGACTTTTCAGATGTAGGTTAGATTGTGACTGTGCCAGGCAGTTCATTTGTAGACTTTCCAGATGTAGGTTAGATTGTGACTGTGTCAGGCAGGTCATCTGTAGACTTTTCAGATGTAGGTTAGATTGTGACTGTGTCAGGCAGTTCATCTGTAGACTTTTCAGATGTAGGTTAGATTGTGACTGTGTCAGGCAGTTCATCTGTAGACTTTTCAGATGTAGGTTAGATTGTGACTGTGCCAGGCTGTTCATCTGTAGACTTTTCAGATGTAGGTTAGATTGCGACTGTGCCAGGTTGTTCATCTGTAGACTTTTCAGATGTAGGTTAGATTGTGACTGTGCCAGGCTGTTCATCTGTAGACTTTTCAGATGTAGGTTAGATTGCGACTGTGCCAGGTTGTTCATCTGTAGACTTTTCAGATGTAGGTTAGATTGTGACTGTGCCAGGCAGTTCATCTGTAGACTTTTCAGATGTAGGTTAGATTGTGACTGTGTCAGGCAGTTCATCTGTAGACTTTTCAGATGTAGGTTAGATTGTGACTGTGCCAGGCAGTTCATCTGTAGACTTTCCAGATATAGGTCAAATTTTGACTGTGCTAGGCTGTTTATCTGTAGACTTTTCAGATGTAGGTTAGATTGCGACTGTGCCAGGCTGTTCATTTGTAGACTTTCCAGGGAGTCTCCGAGGTGAACTGATTACGCCGCTTAGTGCTCCGTAGGTCATGGGTTCGATTCTGGACTATGCCATTCGGTTCACGAGTGCAATTTTCCGGGAGACTTTTGGGAGGTCGTCGCTGGAGCTACGGAGTTCGTGCTCTGTGCGACGCTAGCGGCAAGCCGCTCTGCGGAAATAGAACCAGCCAGACACAGACACGCGCACTATCATACACACTAACACACACTAACACATGCATAGTAACACACACACACTAACACGCACTAACACACACACACACACACACACACACACACACACACACACTACAACAAACGCGCACACAAACAACAGCAACAACAAAACCCGTAAAGCAGGTAAATAAATCTAGAAAGAAAAAAACGGTAGCCATTTGATGCATTCTTATATTCTGACCTGATGGTGCTATAACGATTGTATGTGTCGACTTGTTGAGCAGAACGGGAAGTTTGCGCTCCCGGGGATGCACGTTTCTTCACTGTATGTCCCGGTGTTGTGGTACTATTTACTGCACTCTGGGACATGGTGAACGGACTAATGACGCCGTAGGTGTTAAGTGAAATCTCTTCCACTTTCCAAATAGCGCGATATCAGGGGCCGGCCGGCAGCAACGTCGTAGACAAATAGCCTCGACCCCGCTCTACAGTGTGATGATGACATGACGTTAAATTACAGTTGCACGATTTATTGTCGCGTCAGGTACACATTGCAGATTTGAATGCCGTATGAAGTGATTTTTTTCCCTCATATCCTTTAGAGGACATCGCTGTCAACACCAGCATTTTACCGCTGTCGTCGATTTCTTGGCAAGATTACGCTCAGTAGTTTGCCATTGACTTCTGAGCGGCCGTCTAACTTATCCAGTAAGTTACCAACGCGGCGAGAATCGTTTCAAATTCTTGCGCGCTGTGTTACCTCAAATGGATAAACGGGATTACGGAGACAGTCGTTTAACACCTAGGCCAGGGAGGTCGGTATGAAGTGAATAGTGACACCATCTAATTTGGTTAAAATACATATCACATATATTCACTGATACCGTTTGAATGTGGAGCATTTGTTATCCCCACAGCAATCGCAGAATCACTTTCTGTCTTCACAACACCGGTCTTTGATGCCTAATTGTTATGGCCTCCATTTGCTTAATCTTTTATTGTTTGTAAAATGCAGTATGTTAATTTGATGGCTGCAAGTTTGAAGGTGTTGAGAGACATTCCATCCATCCGTTTTGTGGATTTAAAAAAAAAACTGTCTATCTCGTTCGACCTGCTGTAATAGCGTTGATTATTGTTGTGGTGGTTCAATGTGCGGGTTTAGTTTCTTTCGTCTTCTCTGTCAGTTTTAGCTGACTTTTCGATTTCCCAGAGTTCATGCCTGTGACGTCAGCTGGGGGTTTGACCGGCGGGTTCTCCCTTGTGTCCTTTTCTTCCTGCTTTTCCGTTTGTCAGCGCTGGTGCCTAGCTCATCCGTTTTGAGTGGGCGCAGTCCTTAGAAGGACTCATTCTTTGTTTCAGTTGCTTTGTTTCCTCGTTTGGCTTTTATATTTTATTGATCCATGAACATCATCGCTATCTGATTGAGACTCTCCTCTTTGGGTACGTCGGTGAGTTTGTCGCACCACTTTTCGAGAAATGTATCGTCTTTGACCTTAGTAGGTGGTCTAATCTTTCGTTGATTTTCCTGCTGAAAAGTTGTATCCCCTTGGATTTATTGGTCGTTGTGAATGAGTTGCTATCTTCTGCTTGAGGTTTCTCATTGGCCTTTAGCGTGGCTTGAGCTTGAGGTTTCTCATTGGTCTTCTGCTGGCTTGTTTTGGGTTAGCTCACTTTTGATTCTTAGTAGTTCTCTCTCTTTTTTAATTGTTTGCAGAGTTTCTTCGTACTTCTTCTTCATCTGGGCCATTCGTTCCATCTCTTGCTGGACGAGGCGCTGAATTCCCTTTATGTCCTCCAGAAGTTTTCCGTTGCCGCCGGTGTCTTGTTCTTGGTTTTCATTATTTAGTGGCGGTGTCAGAAGTGTCTTGATTTGTTTCTTCAGCTCATCTATCTGGCCTTGGAGCTTGTAAGATGCCTATTGCTGTCATGCACCTACGCCGTGCTTCCTTGAATGATGTTTCTGTAGTTATGGCGATCTTTATGGCGTCTCTGTGTCTTTGAATGTACGGGCAGACAATGCATCTTGCTCCGTGTTTGCCAATGCAGCTGGCGCACTTTTTATTGTCATTATTGTCATTTCGGAAATCCTTGTCCTGTTTGGCCAGCGGACATTCACTGAAGGCATGGTGTTCTGCGCAGTATCGGCAGATATATGTATTCCTGTGGCATGTTGTTCTGCTTCAGCTAGCCCTCTGGCACTGAGAGCAGTATGTGATTCTCGGGATGATTCGTTCAAGTTGTTGATCTATCCTGTTCATCGACACTTGGCTTGGCATCTCGCTGCCCTCTGTTGTCACTACCGCTAGAGTTGTAGGAATCTTGGAGTATGTCTGGCGCCGCTCCGCCTTCAAGATTCCGATGTGAAGATTTTCCTGTTGTAGCTGCTTCAGTATCTGGTCGTTTGTTAGCTCCACTTGAATACGCGTGATCACCCATCTGATGACGACCCGTTGCCGTGAAGTTGGAACCGTGACTAACTAACTAACTAACTAACTAACTCATCTGGTCGTCTGCTGCATGTCGATTTTTTTTTTTCGACTATGGTGTCTTTCTCCCCACTCTGCTTCTTAGTAGTCTTTGAACTTGTTTGCGGTGGATTGTCGTCGCCCTTCCCAGAGGTCACTTCATTTGAGGTTACTGAAAGATTTGGCGCTTCACTGCAGCTCACATGCAGGTTCTCCCCTCTCGTCTTCTTGACGGCCGTGGTAACGGTAGCGACTTCCAAGATGCTCATCTGGAACGTTGGGTGTCATCTGGTTTTAGGCATGGAACGTGCCATTCTTTCCCCTCATCTCAGGTTTCTTGAACAGTTGGTTTGCTTGTTCTCGCTAATATTCCGCAGTTGCGAATTATTGAGAGGCGGCCGCGTTTGAGCTTTTATAGCATGTCGACTGAGCTGGGTTTGCTGAAGACTGATAAACTCTCATTTGCATCCCTACTAGTATATGTTTGACTTCTCTATTTGCTAATTGTCTTTCCGTCCTACCTATGTAAGTTACTTGGCATTCACACTTGATTGTATACATACAGTATGATTTGGTGTACGGAGACAATACTTCTGTCACAGGCTGAGTAGGTATCGGGGTGGTTGTACATCTGACAATTAGTCCAGCAGCAAAGAGTGTTTTGTTTTCTTATTTTTATTTCACCCAAAATATGATGATTCTATTGACTTCATATGATACATAGCTCTTAAGCATGCACCTGATGAGATGCAACAAAACATGTCAGGCAATAAATCGTGCAGCATATTGTTTTTGTCTTCTGTGATTAACCCGAACGCTAGTCATCCTAACGGATTTTCAAATTGTTTAATATCAGTATCATCATTTCCTTCGAAATATGCCAGGCAATAAATCGTGCAAAATATTATTTGCTGCTTCCGTATTTAACATAATTTATGCATTAACTATTTCCGGGAAACCTTGGACTTTTGAGATTCACTCTCGCTGACACTTGGCCGTCTTAACAGACAATAGTTTGTTACATTGTGCTACAAGAAAGGTATAGTAACTACAACCAATAGCGGTAAGACTAGGGATGGAGTTATATCTCTCCATAACACAATGCCTGGGCTGAAATGTAGAGACCACGTGTTGCCCATGCAGCATGATTCCCCCCCCCCCCCCCCCCGCCTAGTTTACTCCAGCGGAAAGGTAACACCAATAAATCTGGAACAAGACAAGCTGCAGAAGCTGCCGGATCAGCAAAACAATGCATTAGCTGTCCGCCTGGCGGAGCTTCGTTTCTAGACCAGTTGTAAGGTTGCATTTCCTCGCACTATGATAAGACTACCCTCCCAAACGCGCTCTTCCACCTGAAGACGTTGGCACAATGTGGGGCACTAACAGAAAGCAGGTAGTACCGTCTACTGTCATATAGTAACTCAACCATATCTGACATGACTAGACAGAAGTTTTCGAGATTATATGTTAAATACAAGGTCTTATAACATCGTAGCCCATTGAGAAGACAAATACAGACATTCTACAAGATCTGAACTTCAAGACCACTGGCTCTTAAACATCATCACGTCTCTCAAACTGAAATACAGGGTGTATGTTTAATGACTGTGCAGTGTTTGAAAATATTGCCGGTCCAAGTTTTCTATTTACCTGTTATGCTGTATGAACTTTACAGAGGGTTAATACAAAACTTTGACAGGCAATATTTTCAAGAACTGCGCAGTAGTTAAAAATACATTCTATAATTTTGGGCATTTTAAACGTTACAATGGCTTGGAAAGAACAGTCACGGAAGGCAGGGTTCGCGGTAGAAAAGGCTGGGGTCAGCTGAAACCAACATAGACACAGGATAGTCGCAGCTGTCGTTTGAAAATATGTTGGAAGACCGCCTCAAGCCCAATGCTGCAGCTAAACAGGATACAGAAACAGAGTGGAGAGCCCTAAAGGCTAAAGGACATAATTTACAACACTGCTATGGAAATCCTGGGTCCATCCCGCCGAAAGCATAAAGACTGGTTTGATAAAAATTCCAAAGACATCAACCAATTGCTGGCCGAGAAACATTTTCTCCTCAAGGCACATTTGAATGACCCGAAGTCAACATAAAAAAAAGATGCCTTCAAGAACATTCAGAGAGTAGTGCAGCAGAAACTTCGTAACATGCGGGACTCCTGGCTGAGCAACAAAGCTGATGAAATTCAGGGCTTTGCTGACAGACATGATATGAAAAACTTCTACGACTCACTGAAAGTGGTCTATGGTCCTACATCCCCAGGCACAGCTCCCCTCCTCAGTACAGATGGGGGAACATTGGTCACCGATAAGACAGACATCCTTCAGCGCTGGGCAGAGCATTTCAGCAACATCTTAAATGCATCTTCCTTCTTCGACGATGAAACCATCAACTGCCTTCCTCAAGTTCCCACCAATGATACACTTGATGACCTGCCAACCATAGTGGATGTAAACAAAGCCATCCAGCAACTCTCCAGCGGCAAGGCACCTGGTCCGGACTCCATCCCAGCAGAGATATACAAGGCAGGTGGGCCGCTCCTAACAGAGCAGCTTCACCAAGTCTTTACAAACATATGGGTGAACGAGACCATACCACAAGATTTCAAGGACGCGTTAATAGTCCACCTTTACAAACGTAAAGAAAACCGCCAATCCTGTGACAACCACCGAGGCATCTCCTTGTTTTCAATTGCAGGGAAGATACTCGTCAGAATTCTTCTCAATCGCCTCACGGCCCATCTCGATCAAGGTCTTCTTCCCGAGAGCCAGTGTGGCTTCAGAAAAGAACGTGGAACTGTTGACATGATTTTCGCTGCAAGGCAGCTGCAAGAGAAATGTCAGGAACAGAACTGCGGAATGTTCTCCATTTTCATTGACCTTACCAAGGCTTTTGATACAGTCAGCAGAGAAGGACTGTGGAAGATTATGGCAAAATATGGCTGCCCACGAAAGTTTGTCCAAATAGTGCGGCTATTTCATTATGGCGTGCAGGCAAGAGTACAGGAAAATGGTGAACTGTCTGAGCCCTTTCCTGTCACCAATGGAGTGAAACAAGGATGTGTCCTGGCACCAACACTGTTCAGCTTTCAGCTATGTTGACGAATGCTTTCGAGAACAACGACATTGGAATAGACATCAACTACCACATGGATGGAAAGTTATTCAATCTCAGAAGGCTGAAAGCTAAAACCAAAATTGACAGCGACACCGTCAGAGAGCTCCTGTTGGTGATGATTGCGCTCTATACGCCAACTCAGAGGCGGACATGCAAGATAATGTTTCAGCTTTCTCACATGCCTGTGCCAACTTTGGGCTCAATATCAATTTGAAGTCCTAGAGAGAGCGTCCATGCCCACTATCCACATTATACTAATGAAGAATCAGATTCACTGGGCTTGTCACTTGACTCGCATGCCAGATCACAGGCTCCCTGAAGGATTTTTTTACGGCGAGTTGCGTTGTGGTAAACGCTCCCAAGGCGGCCAGAGGAAACGCTTTAAAGACACTCTGAAAATCTCACTGAATGCTTTTGGAATTCATCATGACACATGGGAGATTGCAGCCAGAGACCGAAATTCGTGGCGTGCATCATTACGCAATGGTGCAGTCACTTGTGAGGCAACCAGGACTGCAAGAGCTGTGAAGAAAAGACAGAACAGAAAAACCACTGCAGAAAATCCTCTTCCAGAAACGTCAAGCATTCTTTGTCAACATTGTCAAAGAACATTTCGAGCCAAAATAGGCCTTTTCAGCCATCTTAGAACTCACGGCTCCATACGTTCAACCCCACTGGATGAAATGAATGGTCATCATCATTCTTAATGGACAAACAACAACAGACACAGGATATCGCAGAAACGTTGGGCCTGAAGGTGCATGAGGCAGGGGTCGGTTGGAACCAACATAGACACGGGACATTGCAAAAACGTTGAGCATGAAGGTGCATGAGGCAGGGGAACTGGCCAAAGATTGAGACACTTGTCGGCGGGCCGCGATGAGAGCTACGTTCTGCCACCACCTGCTATATGATTATTTTATATTCGCAAATTCTGATAACTAGGAAATTAGTGGAAGCTAGAGACAGAGAGTTACAACACTGAATGGGTTGTCGGAGAGGCGCGGAAGATGATCAGCTGTCGATTTTATTAACAACAAAGGTTGTTGGAAACCCACGTAGCCCACCTCAAAATCACTTGATAATGATGATAATTGTAAAAATTAACACAACAGAATAAGTGAAACCACACAGAAACACCCTCATCATCATCATCATCTTTATCATCATGCGCCCTGCCAGCTTGTTTAGGCGTTCATGTCTCTCCACATACCTCTCTGTCTTTGGTGTTCTAAATAAACACTGATGATAACATTCCTCCATGCCACCATTTCAGTCCCTCCAACATCATTTCTCTTGATCGGCCTCTGCCTCTTTCTTATTGTTGTATATAATGTTCTAGTTTCATTAGCCTCTTTCAGGCAATAGTTGTTATTACTCTGGCAGTCCAAGGAATTCGCAACATTAGTCTCAGGAACCACATCTCTGTTGCTTCTAAGGTCTTCCTAATTTGTTCATTTACATTCCAAGATTAACTACGGTACAGCAAACTAGTTTCTATGTAGCTTTTCAGCACTCTCTTTCTTACATTCAATGATAGTTACTTATTGCATAAGACATTTTCTGAAATCCAGTGTTTGCTTGTCCTATTCTGCTCTTGCCGGTTTCCGTGGCTAAGGTCTTGCGGACGCGATTGGTGAGGCCGCTTACATGCGTTCGAAACACAGCTGCGACAGATTTTGCAGCAGAATATAGCCTGTTGCAAGATGAAAAACATACTGACCTATAAAACGATCAATTGCTGCGAGAAAAAGAGTGTTGAGGTGCTACATAGAACCTGTACTTTTGTATGGTTGTGAAGCGTGGACAATGAGCAGACAAGCTGAAAAACATCTGATGACAGTGGAAATGTGGTTTCTGAGGAAAATTCGAAGACTAACATGGACAGACAGAAAAACCAATGAACAAGTCCTTCAAGAAACAAATAAAGATCGTAAACTGATTAGAGACATAAGACGTAGATAGTAACAATTTTTGGGCATGTTATGAGAAGAAATGATTTGGACAACTTGGTGACAACTGACAAGATCGAGGGGAAGAGACCTAGGTGAAGGCCGAGAAGTAAATACCTGGATGGTGTGGCCACGTGGCATTGCCTAGACAGGAACACGGAGCTGATCCACGACTCTAGTGATCGATTGAGATGGCGAAACATGACCGCCCAAGCTTATCGGCATGGCACATGATGGATGGATGGGAGTCCATACACGTGCTTCTACTTGTAGTGCTCTGGGCTGATTTTTGTTTGTGGATTAACTTTCCCTATTACTAGTGTCCCTCACCATCAGGCGAACCCACTCTGACTGCAGAGGTACTTGTAATTTACGTCCCCAATTCAAGCACGAGAAGTCAACATTTTAGTCCAACTGACACGTGTAGGTGTTGAACCCGACATCAATACACCGGATGTTTAAGAATGAGCAGTCTTATCCATTCGGCCATTTTTTTAAAAGGCTACTTAGTCCCACCATGTGCCTTTCGTCCCATTGTGATCCACCAATGCCCGTCTGCCAGTGTTAGTGGTCAGTGATTTGGTGATTCGAGTTTGCACTTTTGACCGCCTTTGCACCCTGGTCAGATCAAGTGATCTTAGCCAGAAGGCCTACACCGGATGTTTAAGAACCAGCGCTCTTATACATTCGCCATATTAACATCTTTTTGCCTTTGTTATGTTTCTTTTTACATACTCTGCTTTTCAATTCCCTATTCTCCACCTTCTTCGTGTTATTTTTTTTCGTTTTTGTTTTGTTTTGCATATCCTATTTACAGGACATTGCAGTCAACACCAGCATTTATCAGATGCTGTTGATGTCTTGGCAAGTTTTACGTTCAGTAGTTTGCCATTCCTTTCTGAACGACCGACTGACATACCTATCCGTAAGAAACCAACGCGACGCGAACCGCTGCCGAATCTCGCGCAGGTGTTTTGTACGTGGGTATACGTTATTACAAACAGCGTCCTTAACGCCCGCGCCAGGGAGACCGGCTCATGGTATTCTACACATTATTATTATTCCTATTATCATCATCACTATTATTGTTATTATTATTATTATTATTATTATTATTGTTAATATTATCATCACAATCATCATATTCATTATCATCATCACCATCGCAGCCATTATTATCATTATTTTCTTTTGTGTATACTAATGCAATCTAATTATAAATTGTGCAATGCAGCTCTTATCATTAATTAATTAATTAATTAATTAATTCATTCATTCATTCATTCATTCATTCATTTTTCATTCATTCAGTAACATGTCCTTTGCAACCTTCCGGAAAGCCTCTCGATCATAAGCAAGATGTCCCGCGTCCGATACACCCATCTGGAGATCATCCGCCACATTCTGCACCCATCTTCTCTTTGGCCTTCCTCTTCCTCTCTTCCCAGCCATATACACCTCCATTATTGTTCTCTCCAAATTTTTTTGACTTTTGAAGTGACCAAAATATTTCAATTTTCTTTGTTTTATCGTTTGTAATAGCCAACCTTCCGTAATATTTAGCTCTTGAAGTATGGATGCATTTGTTTATTTCTTTATCCAATATATTCTTGGAACTCGTCTACAACGTTTAATTTCAAAGGCATTTATGCGCTGTTCAGCTTGTTTATTAAGTGTACATGTCTCACAGGCATATGATGTAATGGGAAAAATGCATGCTCTTAAAAATCTACATTTTGTAGTTCTATCTGTCCCTCTCCACAATTTATTCAGATGTTTTAGTCTTTCTTACCAATCAAGAAAGTTATTTCCCTTTACATATCAGACGACAATTTATCTCCCCTTACATTATTTTCTGATAGTTTGTATTTGAGAAGGATGCATTTCAGTGAGCTTCTGACACACCTGAAAAATAAGAGGCAGAGGCATTCCCACACAATTTGCCACTACTTATAACATCCGCTTTTCCTTAATTCCGCCCACATATTTCACATTTATACCTCGAGTGCAGGATTCCTTACCTGCAGCTTCTGTAACAGGCCTTTATTTGTTCTTTACAAGTATATTCTTGAAATTCATGAAAAGTATATACATTTATAAGAGAGGGCTTCAAATTAAAGCCTTAAAGTGTGATAGAAATTTTAATAACTATGCCAATGTCTTGTTACCTGTCAATATTATTAATAAGGGTTTCAAGAGTGTTAAACATGTGACATCACGGTGCAGACGAACATGGCATAATGACAGCTTAAAGATGGACGCCCCACAAAGATTCACTTTATATGTTTAATTATGTTTAAAAACAAGTAACGAACACTTTTGCAATGGCTTGTGGTATATTGATTTTATGGTGTCAATCATGTAATCTTGTAGACAGGTCTGCGCTGGGTCTGTAAACTTATCACTATCACAACGGTCGCTTTTACTTCCAGAAATGTAATGGTGCCTAGTCTTGGCTGGGTCACTTGGGAACTTAAGTCAATTTGTATAGTTTTATGTAATGGTGCCTAGTCTTGGCTGGGTCACTTGGGAACTTAAGTCAATTTGTATAGTTTCCCCAGCTCGGTGGGGATTTGACCATATGATTACCATCACCATTCTTTGGTATTCTACCGTCATCATTTTAGAATATAAATATAATAAATAGATGTACGCATGAAAAAAAAACGTATGAAAGATGAGAGAGTGTCGTGTCCTCCTTTACAGTGTCGTCCCTGGAGTGAAGAGAGTCGACACCCACATTATAATATTTTTTTCCTCTCAATATTCTGGAGAATCCACCAGCTTCCGTCCAACACACTCCATCAGCCTATGGACACCTTTTCCTATCACTCTCTCACTGTCGTACTATGCCCCTTCTCATACTTTCCCAACGCAACATACTCAACAACTCTTGCTTCTAAAAATTAATAAAGATTAATTTATTAAAAGAAAAGTGTAACGTATATGAGACGTGTATGTGAAGAAAATGTGTGACGTGTTCTATAAAGTGTGTAGAATCGGACTCTCAGACAACAACCCAGTCAGCTGATCCCAGCAAGGATAGACCACAGCACGTTACGTCAGAACATGTACATCTCACCCCGTGCCGAAACCATCTTGCCGGATACTGATTTGCCTCTGTAGACCTCTGGTAATCCCATTTCATGAACATCCGAAATAGACACCGGTGGTATAAACAGTTAATCATGGACCGGTTGCACTCTACACAATGTCCGTTCCTATCGTTCCTTAAAAAAATTGCACAAGTCCTTTGTAGTGTGTACACAGATTAATGTTAATTGTTACTGTACTGGATCCTCCCTCGTGTCTATCTAGCCTCAAGTATCAAGTCTTGTGTTCTATTACACGAGATTATATCACACTATGTAATTATTAGACTTAATGTTTTCAGTTCGTTACTACTGTCTGATGCTGTGTGGTGCATCAGTACGCATCACTCTCTTTGGTGAATCAACTTCCTTCTAGCTTTAGTTACGTTCTGTATGCAACTTTATTGATTGTTGAACTGGTGTTCTTCCGAATGGGATTGGATTCTTTCCCAAAAACTTGTTGAGTTTCCTTGGATCTGGTAGGGAACCTAGGATAGAAACAACACATCTGGTGATAGTACTAGTCACTGATCCTTTCGGCTGAGTGTAAGCCTATCACCTTGCCTAATGATCTTTAGCTAACTAGACTTAGTCATAGAGCAGATTAGCTACCCACCTAGAGCCGAATCAGGCTATGACAAAGAAAAAATCAGCAAACAGAATGCGGAACCCCGCCCACCAGGGACACCTACGGGAAGATCCCAATTATCCCTCATTACTCAATTCTCAACTAGTAAAGCTTATCAACACTTCACTAATCTATTCTTAACTAGCAGAGTTAATATCACTATTCTACTCTAACTAGTTTCCACTAACAGTGCTAATCATCACACTATAGTTTAACAAGGCCACAGTCTATATTAATTAGAACTAATATTATAATAGGTTATACCTTAAATGGCACTACTGCAGTCCTATCAATCATATCTACATCTGCCATTATAGGCACGTGTAAAATTAAGTCACTAATTAACACACGGTAGATATTATTTCCACTAAGCACTGCAGTGCCCTGGCACTCCGACTAGAGCATTTTCAAGTCCCCCTAGTTGGTCCCAACTCGGGTTTATATGGCAAACTACCAAAGTTGGCCACGTGACGTTATCCTTTATGCCCCCACACAGGTGGCACATTGGCAGATCATCCCCTGTCAGGGATCCATCCCCCCTCTGGCTCCCTCAATGTTAGATTTGTCATCACTGGTTCTGACATCCAAAACAATCTAGAGAGTTACTGTCGAGTTCCAACAAAGAGTTTCGATACCAAGCTGCCAATCATGGTTTTCCAAACACGCTTACATTGTGCACGTGACGTTGTTCATATCCGGCAGGTGTTCCACTGTTTTCAATAACACCCTCAACTTTCTGTCATGTGCTGACAGTCAAACCTCCATTCCGTCTGATGTGCGGAACTATAGATGACAAACGGAACCATTCCATATCCTGCGCGGCCAATTATATGTGATTTTAACTGTTATGAACTGCCAACGCGTTTTATCCCTTCCTTCTCACTCACCGCCAAATGTGTATATGGGCTGACCCGATGTAACCCGTGCAGCTGTGTTTACTCTGTTAGTACGACTGTTGTGGCCTAGAAAATATACGCCAAGCAAACGTTGGTATTATTATCTGGTTAACTCATGGCGAGCTCGTGACATAGGCCCCCTCTTAAGAGAGTAGTCCATCTCACTCTTCTCCACCATGAGTTAAATCCAGATGATTCATTCCTCTTCTTCAGGAGCTGGGTGTCTTGACAAGAAGTCCGCTCCAACATTTTCCTTCCCAGGAATGTACTCTACTGTGAAATTATACGGTTGAAGTAACAATGACCACCGCATCAAACGTGCGTTGAGCTTCTGAGAAGTAGCCAGGAACATCAGGGGCTGATGATCCGACTGGACCCGAAACTTAACTCCATACAAATATGGCTGAAATTTTTGCACTGCCCATACGAGGGACAAGCACTCTCTCTCGACGGTTGAATAATTCCTCTCCGCCTGTAGAAGTTTCTTACTTGCGTATGCTACAGGTTTCAAAACCGAAGCATCGTCTTTTCCTTCCTGTAACAAAGCGGCTCCAATTCCAATCGCACTCGCATCTGTTCTCAACACAAATTGTTTGGAAAGGTCAGGGAGCTGTAATACAGGTTTGCTGACCAAGGCCTCCTTTAACTGACTATAGGCATTCTCACATTCTGGTGTCCAAATGATTTGGTCTGGGAATCCCTTTTTCAAGGTTTCCGTCAACGGAGCTCCCAGTTCAGTGAAATGTGGGATAAATTTGTGGTAGAACCCACACAACGAGAGAAAAGATCGCACATCCTTCTTCGTTTTAGGTCTTGGTGCATTTCTGATTTTCTCCAGGTTCTTCTCTTCTGGAACAATGTGTCCTGGAGTGATGGTGTGACCTAGAAATTCCAGAGTCTGGTAACCAATCATGCACTTGGTTGGACGAGCAGTAAGCCCTGCTTCCTTGAGCCTATTAAACACTCTCTCCAAGGATTGTAAGTGGTCATCCAAGCTGTCACTGGAAATCAGAATATCATCCATGAATGAGATGATGGATGGATCCTGTAACGGATCTAGTAAAGTCCTCATCATGCGTGTAAACACACTGGGTGCATTGCTGAGTGCAAAGGGCATGACTTTGAATTCGTAGTGTCCACTGGGTGTACTGAAAGCTAACAGTGGTCGAATCTCCGGTTTGACTGGTATCTGATAGTACCCCCGACTCAGATCCACTTTTGAAAAGTACCGAGCCTTATGGAGCCTAGCGAATAACTGAGTTGGATTCGGCAAAGGTTCCACCTGAAATTGTGTGTGACTGTTCAGAAGTCAGTAGTCTATACACAACCGGTGTTCTCCACTTGATTTTCGTAACAAAACTACCCCCGCATTGTATGGGGATGTGGATGGCGCAATCACGTCATCCTCCAGCAGTTTTTGTATTTCCTCCTCCAGGGCATTTTCTTTAGAGAATGGCACTGGGTAAACCTTTTGGCGAACATGCTCCTGTGTGGTCAAAGTCATCTCGAACTCAACCAACCTCGTTCGTCCTGGTTTATCAGTCAGTATCTCCTTATGAGACTTGAGAACCTGGGTTATCCTTTCCCTCTCCTGGGAGGTCAGATCAGGGTTCACTTGCACATCCCTATAGGTTTCCTGGTGTACCAAGGGATATTCCCTGCCCTCGCTGGTTCCGACTTCCGTCTCCACTGCAACTGCCATTGCCATGAGGTGAGCTGCCTTGTCTCCGGGTCTCTCTTCGTATTTCCGCAAGAGATTGATATGGAAAATCTTCGACTTTCCCCGGATCCGGATCTGATAGTTGGTTCTGGATATCACCCTTTCCACGGGAAATGGTCCTTGCCAACCTATCTCCAGTTTGTTGTTTCCCGTTGGGAGTAGCAACAAGACTTTGTCTCCCACCTCTAGAGATCTTTCTTTAGACCTACGGTTGTAGTAAGCCGCATGTCTTTTCCTGGCCTTTTTCAAGTTTTGATTTGCCAGAGTCCATCCCTTGTGGAGTTTTTCTGTCAGTTCCTCCACGTATTGATAGGATGAGATCACTTCTTCTGACGTCCCCTCTTCAGTCCAACTCCTCAACATGGCTTCCAACGGTCCTTTGATTGGACGACCAAACAGCAACGTAGCGGGTGGTAGTCCTGTTGAGCCATGAGGAACTTCCCGATAGGCAAAGAGTGCTGCTGGGATATATTCATCCCACCTATCAGGTTTTTCCTGCGCTAGTTTCCTGAGCATTGTCATCAACGTGCCGTTGAAACGCTCTACTTGTCCATTGGCTTGAGGGTGGTAAGGGCTGGTATGTATATGGTTAGAGTGAAACACCCTAAATACCTCCTCCATGAGTTTTCCACAAAACTGAGATCCATTGTCCGTCAGAATTTGATCCGGAAAGCCTAATCTGGTAAAGGCCTCCATCAGTGCGTCCGCCACTCTTTTCGAGTCAATCGTGGTCAACGGTATAGCCTCACCCCACATTGTACAGCAATCCACCATTGTGAGTATATAAATGTTCCACTTCCTAGTCCTGGGAAGTGGACCCACGATATCGATGGCTACCCTCTCGAAAGGAGAGTTCATGATGGGCATCTCACCCAACACCACCGGTGCTGTCCAGTGTTTCGGTGCCACCCTCTGGCACTCAGGGCATGACTTCACATACCGACGCACATCATCTGTCATTCCCGGCCAATAGTAATGGCAGGAAATTCGCTGCATGGTGGCGGCTATACCCATGTGTCCACTAAAGGAGATGGTATGCCCCATATGAAGAATCTGGGACCGGTGAGCTTTCGGGACGACCAACTGACCGTATAGGTTATCTCCCCTTCCTGCTCTCCTGTAGAGTATCCTATTCTTCATGTAGTACTGCCCCCGTCCTGGTGGATCAGCACTTTTCTGCAGCTTTTTGTAGCAAGGACGTAAAGTATCATCCTCACTCTGGGCAGTTCGTAGCTCCCCCGGCATTGGGTTAGTCACAATTGCGTCTGCCTCTTCCGTTTTCGTCTGAGAGCGAGTATGCAGTGCTCCCATATGGATTGGCTCCCTGGTCATTCCCAGAAAGACATACCGGCAACCTAGGATAACTGGGAAAATGGGATCGGTCAATACAGCGGCCTTGATGGTGCCGGTGACGTACCTTGACCGAATCTCCACATTAGCAATGTGCAACTTCATGACTACAGCACTCTTCTGCGCAGGCTGTATATCCAATGTCTCACCTGTGAATTGTTCTGGATGTACCAGATCCGCAGAAATCACGGCCTCCCCGTCCAGTCCTGTGTCGTATAAACACTCCACTTGACGACCGTTAACCTCTACCAATTCCACTACAGGTGGTTTTTCCTGGTCTGGAGTCTCTTCCTCGGCCTCGACCTGTTCGGTGGGCTCCACCTTAGGTTTTCCTGAGCACACGACGAATTGAGTGTCTCCTGACTTTCCCTTGCAGTCAATAGCATTGTGCGTATTCGACTGGCATTGGTTGCACCATTTCCCTGTCCTAGATTTTCTATTGCCAGACTTGAGTGAGCTCTCCTGGTGGCGAGCTTCCTTGTTGACCTTGGCATTTTCTGTGACAACCTCCTTGGAAGTCACTTGACATGCTGTGAAGTGAGGGTTCTTAGCCTTCGATTTGCAGTCCCTCGTATTGTGAGAGGGTGACTTACAAATTGAACACCACTTCTCCGACCACGGTCGTTTAGGTGTAGAGCTTGAAGTGCTCTTGCTTCCCTCCTTCTTCTTCTCTGAACTATCCTCTGATTTTTGCACATAAGGTTCCCACTTTTTTGTTCCTGAGATTTTGGTTTTCTTCTTGTCATGTTTCTCTTGACTTTTGGAGTTCGTGGAAAGGTTCTCCCCTGCCTCCCCATGTACCTCGACGAACCGTTCTGCTAATTTAGTCACGAGGTCAATACGTTCCGCTCCTTGTTCTCCCAGGAACGTCCTGAGAGGTTTAGACATTTGCTTCTTCAGCTGGTCGACCACCATGAGCTCTTCCAGACTCTCATAGTCATGTGCGAACCCAGCCAAATCCATCCACTTGTGGAGATAAGATTTTAGACGCAAACTGTAGGCGGCAAACAACTCCCCCGGTTCTCGTTTCGCTGCTCGAAATTTTTTCCGGTAGGTATGTGACGTTACCTCGAATCGTTTCAGCAGAGCCGTCTTTAACTCGTCATAATTGTTCTCATGTCCTGGTGGCAGGCGAGAATAAACCTCGTATCCGGTCCCGCGTAAACCCTGGGATAGCTTAAGATTCCATTTGTTACGCTCCAGACCCATAGCAACTGACATAGCCTCGAAGCGTTGAAGGTACTGGTCAATCTTCTCTTTGTCCTCCTCGTAGACCGCTAAAGGAAACTTCATAGCATGGTACCCATGTCCACCTACTGGTGTTGATCCTGGGATGGAGGAACCTCCAACTGCTCCCTCAGTTTCTCCATTAGATTGACTCTTGAGCTCGAGTTCCCGCATCCGGTACTCGTGCTCCCTCTTCTGTGCTTCTTGTTCAGCTTCTAATTTCCTAGCTGCTTGTTCAGCTTCAAATTTCCTAGCTGCTTGCTCAGCTTCCAATTTCCTAGCTGCTTGCTCAGCTTCCAATTTCTTAGCTGCTTGCTCAGCTTCCAATTTCTTAGCTGCTTGCTCAGCTTCCAATTTCTTAGCTGCTTGCTCAGCTTCCAATTTCTTAGCTGCTTGTTCCAACTCCATCCTTCTCAATTCCAGCTCGGCCTTTCGATCTTCCCTTTCTGCTTGACGATACTCTCTCTCCACTTCCTGTATGTAATCCGTTAGAGCAGAACCCCCCAATCCCATTTCTTCCCCCTTTGCCTTTAATTCTAACGTGGTTAGTTTAGGGGTGGCCATTATACAGAGAGGTAAGCTAGCAGGTCTAGTACAATATAACTGCAAATTACTATACAGATATATGAACAAGTACTATAAATCTAGATATTACTACACACAGCACATTCACTCAGTGACCAGAGTAGAATCAGGACCACAGACCTATGCAGACGTGTGAAGTGTGAACAGGTAAGATATTTGTCCTAACCCCTATCCACATTCACTATAGCTGGATTCTCCAAAATGATATCTCCCTCTTATAACTAGGGATCCCGTGTCAAAAGACCCCGTTGTCAGAAGATCCCACTGTCAAAGGTTCCTGCTTGCAGGAGATCTCGCTGTCCAAGAATTCCGTTTACGAGAGATCCCGCTGTCCAAAAATCCCGTTTACGAGAGATCCCGCTGTCCAAAGATCCTGGCTTGGCCCCCAATAATGTCGTGTCCTCCTTTACAGTGTCGTCCCTGGAGTGAAGAGAGTCGACACCCACATTATAATATTTTTTTCCTCTCAATATTCTGGAGAATCCACCAGCTTCCGTCCAACACACTCCATCAGCCTATGGACACCTTTTCCTATCACTCTCTCACTGTCGTACTATGCCCCTTCTCATACTTTCCCAACGCAACATACTCAACAACTCTTGCTTCTAAAAATTAATAAAGATTAATTTATTAAAAGAAAAGTGTAACGTATATGAGACGTGTATGTGAAGAAAATGTGTGACGTGTTCTATAAAGTGTGTAGAATCGGACTCTCAGACAACAACCCAGTCAGCTGATCCCAGCAAGGATAGACCACAGCACGTTACGTCAGAACATGTACATCTCACCCCGTGCCGAAACCATCTTGCCGGATACTGATTTGCCTCTGTAGACCTCTGGTAATCCCATTTCATGAACATCCGAAATAGACACCGGTGGTATAAACAGTTAATCATGGACCGGTTGCACTCTACACAATGTCCGTTCCTATCGTTCCTTAAAAAAATTGCACAAGTCCTTTGTAGTGTGTACACAGATTAATGTTAATTGTTACTGTACTGGATCCTCCCTCGTGTCTATCTAGCCTCAAGTATCAAGTCTTGTGTTCTATTACACGAGATTATATCACACTATGTAATTATTAGACTTAATGTTTTCAGTTCGTTACTACTGTCTGATGCTGTGTGGTGCATCAGTACGCATCACTCTCTTTGGTGAATCAACTTCTTTCTAGCTTTAGTTACGTTCTGTATGCAACTTTATTGATTGTTGAACTGGTGTTCTTCCGAATGGGATTGGATTCTTTCCCAAAAACTTGTTGAGTTTCCTTGGATCTGGTAGGGAACCTAGGATAGAAACAACACATCTGGTGATAGTACTAGTCACTGATCCTTTCGGCTGAGTGTAAGCCTATCACCTTGCCTAATGATCTTTAGCTAACTAGACTTAGTCATAGAGCAGATTAGCTACCCACCTAGAGCCGAATCAGGCTATGACAAAGAAAAAATCAGCAAACAGAATGCGGAACCCCGCCCACCAGGGACACCTACGGGAAGATCCCAATTATCCCTCATTACTCAATTCTCAACTAGTAAAGCTTATCAACACTTCACTAATCTATTCTTAACTAGCAGAGTTAATATCACTATTCTACTCTAACTAGTTTCCACTAACAGTCCTAATCATCACACTATAGTTTAACAAGGCCACAGTCTATATTAATTAGAACTAATATTATAATAGGTTATACCTTAAATGGCACTACTGCAGTCCTATCAATCATATCTACATCTGCCATTATAGGCACGTGTAAAATTAAGTCACTAATTAACACACGGTAGATATTATTTCCACTAAGCACTGCAGTGCCCTGGCACTCCGACTAGAGCATTTTCAAGTCCCCCTAGTTGGTCCCAACTCGGGTTTATATGGCAAACTACCAAAGTTGGCCACGTGACGTTATCCTTTATGCCCCCACACAGGTGGCACATTGGCAGATCATCCCCTGTCAGGGATCCATCCCCCCTCTGGCTCCCTCAATGTTAGATTTGTCATCACTGGTTCTGACATCCAAAACAATCTAGAGAGTTACTGTCGAGTTCCAACAAAGAGTTTCGATACCAAGCTGCCAATCATGGTTTTCCAAACACGCTTACATTGTGCACGTGACGTTGTTCATGTCCGGCAGGTGTTCCACTGTTTTCAATAACACCCTCAACTTTCTGTCATGTGCTGACAGTCAAACCTCCATTCCGTCTGATGTGCGGAACTATAGATGACAAACGGAACCATTCCATATCCTGCGCGGCTAATTATATGTGATTTTAACTGTTATGAACTGCCAACGCGTTTTATCCCTTCCTTCTCACTCACCGCCAAATGTGTATATGGGCTGACCCGATGTAACCCGTGCAGCTGTGTTTACTCTGTTAGTACGACTGTTGTGGCCTAGAAAATATACGCCAAGCAAACGTTGGTATTATTATCTGGTTAACTCATGGCGAGCTCGTGACAGAGAGACAAGAATGTCAGACGTGCCTGCTTGGCCAATTCTTAACTTCGTAAAAATACCGTTCGTTTGTTAGATTGATTAACTAAATAATTCTCCAACTTACATACTGACTAAAACTTTCTGACTGACCGACAAATGCGCGATTACGAATTTCGAACGCAGGAGATCCGCGAGGGAGAGGATGACGAAAGAGTCCGAGTGGCTGCCCAGCGCAGCAGGGCCAATGGATATCATGGGAAGAGATAGTGCAGAGATCTCTTACCTGGAATTAAATTTGGAGTATGGCACCACTGCGCTGAAGTTTCGTTGTCCGATCCCTCAACGATGTCTTGCCATCAGCTGCCAACTTGGTCAAGTGGGATAAAGCCACCGACCTGTCCTGTCCCCTCTGTAAAAGAGGTTCAGACACCGAGCACTTATTGCACCCGTGTAAAGTTAAAGTGACACAAGGCCGCCGATTCACGTGGCGTCAAAACAAAGTCCTTTTTCTGAGTTGGCGGCCATAGTGGGTGTAGCCAGAATGCGCCAGGCCGAGGCCTATGGATATTTACTTCGTCCGAGCCGGGCAGCAATGCAGAGACAGCGAAGGCAGCGCTTAAGACTTGCCGCTTCCGAACGTTTTCGATGGTGCAGAGGAATGGGAACTGACCGTGGATCTAAAGGGCCGTGGCAAATACCCTGAGGTGATCCAGAAGTATGGCTTGAGACCTGACATCGTACTTCACTCCTCGTCAATCAAGCAGCTAACGCTGATTGAGCTGACCGTCCCTTACGAATCAAATATTGAGGAGCAGCATACGGACAAGATAGAGAAGTACGATGGCATGGTCGCTGGTCTGCGGCTGGAAGGGTACACTGTCAGGCTATTCGCCGTAGAGGTAGGCGCCAGAGGTACACTCCGTGTACGACGTGCTGAAACAAATGGGCATTAAAGGAAAAGCGAGAACTTGGGCACAAAAACAACTGTGTGAGGCAGCCGAATGAATCTCGTGCTGACTATGAAGTTGTCGGAACCTGAGTTGGGAAATGTCTCCAAACTAGTATAGTCGAAGCGGTAACTGCAGAACGCCTAACAATCTCACAACTAAGACCACGAATTTGCAACATCTCGTGTCTACACTATAGCCTTTCCTCCGAGCGAGGGTGGTGAGTACGAGTCCAGCCAAATCATACAAATGTCGGCCGAAGTCCAACCCCCGTACCAGAGCGGTGATGGTCCGTAAGTCGCACTCACCTGCAAAGACCAAGAGATGGGTCGAAATAATCAAAGGAAGAACCGGCTTCCTAGTAGAGTGTGGCGCCATGAACGGGGCACAAAGAAGAAACATGGCAACTGTCAGCAACTCATTTGCGACAGGCATACAAGGATTCCCTACTTTTGCACCACACGAAAGTGACAACTCGTATTGTTTGAAAAAGGATACATTTTTATTCGGAGCTGATCGTACATTAGCTCCACGAGCGGAATACCACATCGGTATTAAACATCATAGTACGTTATGAAGATGGAATGATGAGATGATACTAATAATAATTACTACTGACACTAAGCTAAAGTCTAAACTATTGATACTGTCCTCAACTACACAGTCTCCACAGAGGATACACCGTCTGCTCTTTACGCCGTCCAGTCTCTGTCTGAACCAGCTCTCTGTGCTGTGTTCAGCCACGAGCAATTAGCGCTTCGTGCATTCGCTAGTTTACGTGCTCACAAGTTACACGTCGTGAGACGGGTTTCCCAATCTCTTGGGTAACCTCAGCTCGTATGCACTTGTTGCCCTCCTTGTTGACACAGGTGTGTCCCGTTAGGGCTATTTATAGCATTTGTGTCTCTTCTGTCTGGTCTCCTAAACTGTTAGGTTACTTGCCCTTTTCCTAAGCTCTATTTAGCTCTCCTTAGCTTAGAGCTCTCTCCTAAGTCTTTGACAGTGGTAAACAAGATGGTGTGTGTTTCATGTAGTTTTGTGTTGGTTTGTATTTGTTTGTCCTGTGCTGACGAAGGCTTTGGCCGCAACGTCCAATTTGTCTCTTGTAGTCGTGTTTTAGTAAAGCTCACAGTCTACTTCTCGTTTATTTGGGTGATTTATTCATTGCCCTGCTATGTTTGCTCCGCGGCGGAGTGTTTATTACTAACGTATGGCCAGTCCATCAGACGATCTGGATAGACGGATGGACACTCTGGAAAGGCAGAGCGCTGCTGCAGCGCATTGATGGAACTGGCTCCATCGGTAAAACGGTGGGGCCGACAGCAGACCGGGCTGACAACCCCTAATTCTGTATAATGTCCTTGTCGCGTCTAATCAAATTACAGATAGATGCCCTTTGGATTCTCCGAAAGGGAGGGGGGATGAAGGATCCATTGGTACCAATGTATTGACGACTCTATCCGTTCAACCGACCATGACTTCATTCCAACGACCGGGCTAGCCATATGTCTGTGGTAAAAGCTTCACCACTTCCAGGGAATGAGAATTCACCCTGAACGAAAGAAGTGCGAGAGTACGTCACAGGAGGCACGACAGCACTCCCGGGAACGGGATAAGACGCAAGAGGGTCGCAGCCAGGGAGAACCCCACAGTACTAAAAAGACTCAAGTCGATGTCCCCTGTGACGCACCGAGCAACCTTCCGAGAGTCTCAGAGTGAAGATCAAGTTCCCCAATGCCACCAACACGTCAGAGTGGGCAAAATTAGATGAAACATTGTTCCGTGTTTTAGAGGAAGAACTAAAACACAAGTCCCTTGAGGAGAAGTTGCTAAAGTTCAGAGAAATTGTATACCTCCACTCGCTGATTCAATTTGGTAGCAGCGAGAAGAAGGAAGCAGCTATCTCGCAGAAGACCAGGTGGTAGAAGCTGGTGGAGGAAGTAAGAGCACAGTGGAAAGCTGCTCGGAAACGGTATAGAACATCAGCCGACGATGATAAAAAAGGCTTTCACCAGGTGTGGCAACATCTTAGTCAGGCACAATGCCATATATCTAGCGGAACGATTCAGAAGGAACAGGCGGAAAACCCGGAAAGAACGTGATGGATTCTTCCCAGAACCATATAAGTCTGTACGGGACTTATTCAAACAGCCGGGATCCGGCATTCTCAATGTCAGCAAAGAGGAGCTGGAGAACCACTTCGTGACGACGTACTCCGATGCCTAACGGGAAGCCCCCTGCCGTGTTTGCTCTGCGACGGAGTTTTTATTATTACAATAGTACATAAAGTACATAAGTACATAAGGTACATTATTACAAATATATGTATACAATAAAGAGCTGTCTGTCCAAGTAGCTAGAACGCCGAGTAGAGAGACCCCGATTCTTCTTCTTCTTCGTTCATCCGGAGTGTTTTTTCAGACGTAATTGTGGGGTGCCTCGTTATGCACACTTGGGCGAAAACCCTTAGGCCAACTCATCCGACTTTATCGGGCGTTTTTTAAACCATTTTAGCCATCCTGGGAAACTCTCACTGTTGTGGTGCCTTCCATATCCCAGCTGGTCAAGTTAGATCGGTCGAAGACTTCACGGTCAGCCCTCAAGGGAAGGCAGGGGTAGTCCATTGGCATTTACTAACATCCAAGGAGGTTTCTACAATTTCAACGCCGATACACAGCGTTCTGGTACCGGGCTCACCCAAGGAAGCACCACGTACTGCACATGGCTGCTTTAACTCCTCACTTCTATGTATTGGGCATTTCGTTCACCACAGGCCGCTCCCCGAACAAAACAGGAACGGTCAGTCTGCAGACCACATCCACTCAGCAAGCTTTCGCTTCAGACTTCCAAGTAATTTATTCGCTAGCCAAGCGTTCCATTTCGTGTTTGTCAACGTCTCAATTATTACTCGTTGTCATGGGTGCGACAGAGACAGTAGATACATGCATACACACAAGTGTCAAGGCAAAAATGCATGTAAAACTAATATTATTTATTTAACGCACATAGTCGCATTAGAAGGTGACGACTGTTCGAGAAGAACAAAAGGATGAAAAACTGAAAGTAATGAAGAGAAAATGAGAATTGAAAAATTGAAAAAAAATATTTAAAAATGTTCATACTCACCTCACAGTTCCGATCTGTAAGCAATTGAGAAAATCTCCGATGTATTCTGTTTATACCCGTTGTTACGTTTCAGTGAGCACATTGAAAGCAAGGGGGGCTGAGGCAGGAGGGTAGGAAAGTAACGGGTCTGGTAGGGGTATCTGAGCAGATGGAAGGTGTTAGGGTTTGACACATGCTGTTGGGAGGTGTTAAGATGTGACACATGTTGATGGGAGGTGTTCGGATTTGACACATGCTGATGGGGATGGGAGTGTCACGATACTAGAGGTCAACGATCCGAAATGTTACTAGAACACGAACGGCGTCCTCAGCCGCGGCATTTTGTTTGTTGAGAGAGCCTTGATTGAACGATCGGAATGATTGAAGACGGGAGCGAAGTCTACGGGAACTAACGGACAACGGAATACGACGAGGTCCAACACTTTGAACCCCGATGTATCGCGATTAAGCAATTGCAAGAAACCTTTGATGTGAGAAACGGAGATTCGCGATCACGCCGTATCACGGTCTTTTGTGATAACGGAGAAGAATATCTGTGGTCGGAGGAAACGAGTAGATAATCATTGATGTCCCGAAATGACCGGGCATCAAAACAACAATTCGGTTGTTATTGAGAAACAGATGAAGAGGACAGGGGGAAATTGGTGGAATAAGCCCATATAGTCGTACAGAGCCAGAGTATTAATAGGCTGGATATTCTAGTGGAATTTAGTGTGCTATTTGGCTTCCACGAGAAGTGGTGATTTATTATTGAGTGATTATGAAAAGGGAGTTACAATGTTTCAAGTTGGATGAAACCGACAAGCATTTTGTATTTATTGTGCAATAAGTATTCCCGATTCAGCCGAGGATAATTATAAGGTAGTTGTGGTGTAGAGTATAAATCTAACATAGTGTATTTGAGGGTGAGACCGTAATATTGAGCATCAGCCGAATTTAGCTGAGAAGTAACGTAGTGGATTGTGTAAAATATCAGTGCATTCGATAGGATAAGTCTATGATAAGGAGATTATAGTATAGATGGTTACTGAGATTTCTGAGCTTTCTTATGACATTTTATTCTTTACTCAGTCTTAAGTTATGTGTATAACTCCTATGTCTTATGTGAGAGGTCATTTATCTGAATATATATATATGAGTAATAGCTGATAACGACCATAAGCCTACTCTCACCTCTAATGAGTTTGAGTTAGGTTGATAGCACCTGATATTGTATATTTACCAGGTTCCTAGGAAGGAAGAAATAGCAACACTCCTGGAAAGAAAGAAGGGACTCTCGGCTGGTGTAGTAATACATGTCGGCCAGATTGAAGTCTGAAATCTCACATACAGGTCAGCAAGTTCCAGAATTAATGGATACATATAAGGCATTCGGGCTAAGAGGCAGCAGAATATTTTCACCAGCAGAATAAAGTCAACTCCACATAGAACTGATTAACAATATGGTTCACATGACCATAAGATAAATACAAACAAACTGTAATACCTGAAGTTTTTCCTTTGAGGAATATAACATTCTTGGACTTTAATACAAACAGTGTGTCAGTGGAATATATATGCAGGGTTGTGATTAGTCCTACATCCATAGACTATACTTTATTAACGATAGCGGATGTGTAACCATTCCCTGGATTTGAAGAAAAACATTCACAATTTCAACCGGAAAGACATTACATATAAAAAACACACTGTTGTGAAAATACATTTTATTCCCAAAAGTCAAGGATATTGTGAGGACATCCTCATCAGCATTCAGAGAGAGACACTATACCGGGTGAGCGTAAACAAGTTCTGTGCTGTGGTGACATTATCTATGCCGTTGTGTGATGAGCACAGTGAGATGAAGCTTGAACTGTCAATCTTATCTCACCTACAATATAGAACACACCAACAACGTCTTTATATACACTCTATACACACCCATAACACTTTTTATTCAATAAATATGTTAGTATTTATTGGAGGACAATGTTGTGTGGGTATGTTATGAAGGAATAAAAGAGAGAGAGAGAGAGAGATAGAGAGAGATGGTGATGAGAAGACGTAACAGGGGAGTGTAGACAAAGGTCTGACAATAGTTCCAAAGTATAAGAAGGATTTTAAAGGTGTGCTTGTTGACTCCACTTTCCCCCAGGGACGACAAGCTACAGGGAGGTGTTAGGATTTGACACATGCTGATGAGGATGGGAGGTGGTAGGATTTGTCACATGTTGATGGGAGGTGTTAGGATTTGACACACGTTGGTGGGAGGTGTTAGGATTTGACACTTGCTGATGGGGATGGGAGGTGTTAGGATGTCACACATGCTGATGGGGATGGGAGATGTTAGGATTTGACACACGTTGGTGGGAGATGTTAGGATTTGACACACGTTGGTGGGAGATGTTAGGATTTGACACACGTTGGTGGGAGATGTTAGGATTTGACACATGCTGATGGGGATGGGAGGTGTTAGGATTTGACACATTCTGAATGGAGGTGTTAGGCTTTGACACATTCTACACATTAGATGGGGTGTCTTGTTAATTTCCTTCGCAGAAAATTGTCTGGTACACCTGTTTGTACGGGGCTCGGTCAAAATCACACCCATAATGATTCTGGAGGGTGGTGGGGTTTAATCCTGTCTCTGTTGTGGATTGAACAGATCACTGTCTTGGTAGGGATGTGCACTAATCTCTTTGCAGACTCGACTCACATACACACATGTAAACACATACGCACTCATACGCAGATAAAGACACATATACGCACTCATACACACATACAAACAGGCACACGCACAACAAAAACAACAACTTATAATCCAGATAATGTAAAAATAGCCAAGGTCGGAATATCGTAATCACAGTCGCACAACCAAGTTATCGTAGATCGGATGAACGTAACAGACGAACAGGAGCACACACACTGCCCCGACATTTCAAGCAGTCAGTCACCCACATATTCAGGGTTCTGTAGTACTTAGGCCCACTTGCCTTAAATATACTCATGAATATAATAGAGTGTATTTTTATCTACAGCATTATCAGCTTAACGTAAGATTTCGTTTGAGCAAATAATCCTTCGACAAGGAAGAACGCTGCAATTAATACCATTATGTTGCCAACTGAAATAGAATATTGTGGCGACATGTTTTCTATGAGATGTTTAGCGATGGTTCACAGAATCGGTTCGCACAGAGTGACGCAATTCTAAATTAGTCTTGGAGCTGACCAGATTTAGCATGTTGACGTCACACGGCAAACAGGCCGGTTTTTTTTGCAAAATCCTTGGCCTAGATATTCAGTAGAAGAATTGGGAAGAGAGACAAAAGATGTTATGGGTAGAAGCACTGCCGGTGCTTGCTTTGGAACTTTTTGAAAAAATAAAAATACGGTCACAATATTATTTTTATTTTCATGAGATGCATTGCATGGGCACGGGAGAGGTGGGAAAAGAAGAAGGACCAAGAGGAGTAGATGTAGAAGGTAGAAGGCTGGATGAAGAGGAGAATGCGGAGCAGTCGAAGAAGATTAAATAGCGACAAAGAAGAAGAAGAAGAAGAAGAAGAAGAAGAAGAAGAAGAAGAAGAAGAAGAAGAAGAAGAAGAAGAAGAAGAAGAAGAAGAAGAAGAAGAAGAAGAAGAAGAAGAAGAAGAAGAAGAAGAAGAAGAAGAAGAAGAAGAAGAAGAAGAAGAAGAAGAAGAAGAAGAAGAAGAAGAAGAAGAAGAAGAAGAAGAAAGAAAGAAAGAAAGAAAGAAAGAAAGAAAGAAAGAACGAACGAAAGAAAGAAAGAAAGAAAGAAAGAAAGAAAGAAAGAAAGAAAGAAAGAAAGAAAGAAAGACGGGCCGTAGCAGCGAAGAAGAAGAGGAGGAAGATGATTGTGATGATGATGATTATGATAAGGAGGAAGAAGCAGGAACTAGAAATGGGGTTGGGGGAGGGGAGTGGGGGTGAGACGGGTCCTGTGGAGGAAGATTGACATAATAAGACATGATTTTGACAATATTACCACTAACACTGGAAAGTGCATAGAACTGGATGTAAATCATGTTTCGGGTCAAATTCCTCACAGAGCGTCAATGTAAGATGAGGATGCAAAAACACGGTCCACTGTTTGAAGAGATGTGGGTACGGACAAGGAAGCTAGCTAAGCGACGTCTGCTGCAAAGTTGAGAGTGTCAGAATGGCACACATACTAGATCATGGCACAATGAGGTGGGATGACTAGCTCCCTTTATTGTGGACCTTGATAATTTTAAGAAGACAAGTATCCAGGTACTGTAAGAGGCCATGTCATGGAGACTTGTGATTACCTACACCAGGACAGAACAACAGCCGTTTTGGTCACGTCATGTGACTACTGGGAGAAGGCTGAGAGAATCGAGAAGATCAAGGGTGTTAGTCACAGAGGTGGCAGAGACATTTGATTACCCACATCAGGATAAGACAACAGCACGTCATGTGACCACTAGGTTGTGACAATCGACAAGATCACAGGTCTAAACACAGAAGCCCTGAAAAATTTGTTGCACGATTTACTGCCTGGCATATTTCGCTTCATATCGTCAGGTGCATACCGCAGAGTTAAAATTTATATGAAATGAATACATGAATTATATTTTGGATAACATTTCAGGCTGAAGTCTGCAGTATGCACCTGACGAGATGCAACGAAATATCCCAGGCAATAAATCGTGCAAAATATTGTTTATGGTTTCTGTGTTTAAATTCACTAAGGGAACATACATGTTATTATTTGGATAGCTATAGTGCATCCCTAGTGTTTTCCACTTCTCTGAAGTAACGATTGAGCCAATTCTGATATAGGGATGGAATCTTGAATAATTAGCAGACAAGTAAGAAATTATGTAGCGGCTGCGGAGGTGTCGTTCTATAGAAGAATTATACTGCGGACGGATAGAAACAGCAATTAAGCTTTCTTGAAAGTTAAATCACATGAGAACTGATTACCCGCATCATAAGTAAACATATCACTTTCTTTGGATATATCATGAGAAGGGGAGAGTTGGAGTATGTCGTCACAACGGGAAAATTTGAGGGAAGAAGAGGCAGGGGAGACAAAGAGAGAAGATACTATAACAGAGTCTCTCTGATGGGGGATCTCGATTGGTGTGCAATGGGAAGGGTCTAGTATTCAACAATGCGCTGGTGAGCACCCCGCTGGGACGTAACTAGGGAATATCACGCTGTGACGTGAGGGTAGAGAACAAGTTAGTTACCAACTATAGTTCTTGCCGGCAAGACGTGATGTCAACATCTGGAGAGAGAGTCAGTTTATATTTGATAACGTCAACTGAAATGAACTAATAAAGTGGGATTTCCAGAAGCTACTGCCATGACTTCTAG
Organism: Cepaea hortensis; assembly: GCA_963921405.1. Taxonomy (NCBI): domain Eukaryota; kingdom Metazoa; phylum Mollusca; class Gastropoda; order Stylommatophora; family Helicidae; genus Cepaea; species Cepaea hortensis. The sequence goes on along the minus strand of OY992893.1, from coordinate 16,995,315 downwards.
TTTGCTCTGTTTACACCTCATCACCCTAGTCTCCAGCACTGTTATAATACTTATTGGAGGGTCAGGCATCATGGCCTGGAGGACAATCAATATGAGAAATGATTAGAAGCACGAGACAGAAGGCTGTGGACAGACATGATCGCCAAAGCCACACGACATGGACTATAAGGAGATTGGCAGCACAAGAGACAGAAGACTGTGGACAGACATGATCACCAATACAACACGACATGGGCTATAAGAAGATTGGCAGTACACGAGACAGAAGACTGTGGACTGACATGATCACCAATACAACACGACATGGGCTATAAGAAGATTGGCAGTACACGAGACAGAAGACTGTGGACTGACATGATCAACAAAGCCACACGGCATGGGCTATAGAAGATTGGCAGTACACGAGACAGAAGACTGTGGACTGACATGACCACCAACACAACACGACATGGGCTATAAGAAGATTGGCAGTACACGAGACAGAAGACTGTGGACAGACATGATCACCAAAAGAACACGACATGGGCTATAAGAAGATTGGCAGTACACGAGACAGAAGACTGTGGACTGACATGATCAATAACACAACACGACATGGGCTATAAGAAGATTGGGAGTACACGAGATAGAAGACTGTGGATAGATATGATCACCAAAGCCACACGGCATGGGCTATAAGAAGATTGGCAGCACAAGAGACAGAAGACTGTGGATAGATATGATCACCAAAGCCACAAGGCATGGACTATAAGAAGATTGGCAGTACACGAGGCAGAAGACTGTGGATAGATATGATCACCAAAGCCACACGGCATGGGCTATAAGAAGATTGGCAGCACAAGAGACAGAAGACTGTGGATAGATATGATCACCAAAGCCACAAGGCATGGACTATAAGAAGATTGGCAGTACACGAGGCAGAAGACTGTGGATAGATATGATCACCAAAGCCACACGGCATGGGCTATAAGAAGATTGGCAGCACAAGAGACAGAAGACTGTGGATAGATATGATCACCAAAGCCACAAGGCATGGACTATAAGAAGATTGGCAGTACACGAGGCAGAAGACTGTGGATAGATATGATCACCAACACAACACGACATGGGCTATAAGAAGTTTTTGAGTACAAGAGACAGAAGACTGTGGACTGACATGATCACCAACGCCACACGACATGGACTATAAGAAGATTGGCAGTACAAGAGACAGAAGACTGTGGACTGACATGATCACCAACGCCACACGACATGGACTATAAGAAGATTGGCAGTACAAGAGACAGAAGACTGTGGACTGACATGATCACCAACGCCACACGACATGGACTATAAGAAGATTGGCAGTACAAGAGACAGAAGACTGTGGACTGACATGATCACCAACGCCACACGGCATGGACTATAAGAAGATTGGTAGTACACGAGACAGAAGTCTATGGATAGACATGATCACCAAAGCCACACGACATGGACTATAAGAAGATTGGCAGCACAAGAGACAGAAGACTGTGGATAGATATGATCACCAAAGCCACAAGGCATGGACTATAAGAAGATTGGCAGTACACGAGGCAGAAGACTGTGGACTGACATGATCACCAACACCACAAGGCATGGACTATAAAACGAAGACAAGCAAAGAACGGCCCTGTAACTAACGCCATCATGCCAAACTAAATATGACTCAAGCAAAGCTGAACACGGACGCCAGAATCACCCATACTCCACAGCATCAATGGAAGGCACACAAAAATGTGGATCAATAAATGCTGAGTTGACAGGTGCAGATTTGAAAAGCTGCTTTCAAGGAATTTTTTTTCTTCAAATATTCTATTTATTATTTCTATTTTAAACATTTTAATGGCTGTGAAAATAAACAATGCAAAAATGCTGTTTGAATTACTTGGTTGTTCCGAAATCAGGGTTGAAATTATCTCGGATTAGCCTCTGATTAGTGCCAGGAGAAATATGCATGTGTTTCATCAACGGCTGCTTTGTTCTCTGATCTGCGGGGATCGTTGAAGAATCGGTGGGGAAATGACGTCACTTCCTCGTGATGTATGTTGGTTAGTTAGTACCATGGGTGGGTTATTATGACGTTCTAGGCGTCACAGAATTTGTATGTTCAATTATTCTTGTTAGTCTCATCATCTCATCTCATCATATTCCTCTTGTACCTTGCGGTGTCGAGGTGAAGTATAAGTATCGTGAGAGTGCCCGATTACGGGCTTCATGTATCGATATTCCCATGGACTCTGCTATTCCCTCCGTTCATCGTTTACGTCGTCGGCCTCTTCCTCTGTTTCTATCTGGTCTGTACATCATTGCTTGTTGTAGTATGCTGTTGAATGGTAACCTACTTGCATGGCCAAACCATTTGGCTTGTTGCCTTGTTAGTTAGTTACTTAGTTAGTTAATCAGTTGATCAGTCAGTTAGTATTTTAGTTACTCAGTAAGTTAGTTATTTAGTTAGTTAATTATTTAGTTTATCAGTAGCTCAATCAGTTAGTTTTTTGTTTTGTTGTGTTTTGGTCAGTATTTTAGTTAATTTAATATGGAGTTCGTTTAATGTAGGGGAAGTCAATAAGTAAATCACAAATGGCTATAGAAAATAACTAAATATGATAACAACTTAAAATCAATTTATTTTTATACATACATTGCCCCTTTATTTCTCAACATAATTTTCACCAACATTGATGTACTTACTCCATTGTCTTATCATTCCTCCCAAACCGACGGCATAGAACTGCGTGCTCTGTTTACTAAACCACGTTTTCACTTCACATTCAACTTCGGCGTCATTCGCGAAATGTCTCCCGCCAAGGTGGGTTTTCAGTGGACCAAAAATATGGAAACCGCTAGGGGCTAAGTCGGGGCTGTAAGGTGGATGTTCCAGAACTTCCCACCTTAGTTGGTTAATTTTCTCCTGAGTTAATTGAGCCGTATGTGGTCTGGCATTGTCATGAAGAAGCAAACCTCCTCTAGTCAGCAGTCTTGGACGTTTTCTTCAAATTGCATCATAAAGCATCGATAGAACTTCTCAATACTATTAAGAATTCACATTGTCACCTTTCTTCTTGAAATTGATTAAAAGCACTCCTTGACAATCCCAGAACACTGCCAGCATAACCTTCCCTGCTGATGGCTTCTTCTTCTTCTTCAGCGTTCCGAGCCATTGAGGTTCTTTGCTGCAGATACAATCCGTCTCCATTCGTCTCTCTGGTGGACCCTCTCTTGCCAGTCGTTGATTCCAAGTGCTTGTAAGTCTGTATATGTATTATCTCTCCACCGTCTTCTTGGTCTACCTCGGGGTCTACGGTCATTTATTTCCTGAGTGTAAGCGAGTTTTGTTTCCCTATTATCTTCCATTCTTTCTATATGCCCCAGCCATTGTAGTCTATTAGCCTTCATGATACCAGTGATTAGCGGGGACTTAAACAGATCATAAATGTCTTTGTTACTTCTTCTTTATTTTCTTTGTTTCTTCCCTGCTGATGGCGTAACCTTGAATTTTTGGACACAAGGCGAAGAAGGATGTTTCCATTGTAGTGAAGCACGCTTTGATTCGGGCTGGTAGTGATGCACCCATGATTCGTCCCCAGTAACAATCCTGTTCAGCATGTCTTCTCCTTCATCTTCGTATCGACAGAGATGATGCAAGGACAGACCAAATCGGTTCATTTCGTATTCCTCCTTCAATTGTCTGGGTACCCACCTTGAGCACACTTTCTTAAATTTCAATCGATCATACATTATGCTGTATGCTGAACCATGTGAGCACCCTATTGCAGATTCTACAGAGTCTATCGTTACTCGCCTGTCACTCCTAATCATATCCTCCACCCGCTGCACGGATGCTTCTGTTGCAATCTCAACAGAACGACCAGATCGGATTTACTCCACAATTTTAGAGCGTCCTTGAGAAAATTTTTCTACCTAGTTTTACGGGGCAAACATTTGTCAGCATAAACAGGAAGCATTTCCTTATGAATGTCCTTTGCGGACAGTCCTTTTGCCCATAAAAAAATGCACAACAACACCTTGCTCTTTGGTTGTACATTCCGTAAGTAAAGTCGCCATTTTGTTTATGCGCTGCGCATGAGACACCTAGCGCTACCTGACGAACTGGGATATGAAGATCGATGTTAATGTCACCTACTGACCACCTGAAGAAAACACCAACTACATTTACCTGCCATCCCACATGACTGTGTGACTTACTTATTGACTCGCTCTCGTATTAGTTCGTTCGTTCGTTAGCTGGTAACTTTAATAATTAGTTAGTTATTTAATTAGTTAACTACTTTGTTATTTATTTATTTAATCAGTCAGTCAGTTAGAAAGTTAGCCACTAGTTAGTTACTTAAATAGTTAGTTAGCAAATTGATTAGTTGCTTAATAAGTTAGTTAGTTAGCTACTCGTATTTAGTTACACTCCCTCGGTTATTTCTTTATGCAGTTTTTAGTCTATTTAATAGTTAGTTCAGAGGATGGAAAAGGGATAATTAATCAATCATACAGTTAGAGTTTTAGTCAGTTAATTAGTGACTTTAGTAGTTATATAGTTAAATAGTTAGCTAATTAGTTTGTTAACTAGTTAACATTCATCTGTTGGTCTGTTAATGTTTTAGTCAGCTAATAAGTTATTTAGTTAGTCTTTAACTTCAACAGTTTGTAAAGTAGTTAAATTGCAAGATAGTTAACTAGTCATTAAATCAATCGATCAGTCAATTGGTTAAATGTTTAAAGCCATTACTTAGTTTGTTATTGTAACAGTCAGTTAGTAAACTCATTAGTTAGTTAATTCATTACTCAGTCAAACAGTCAGTCAATCAGTTCTTGTTTGGGCCATTTACTTTTTTTTAAACTGTAAGAGTTAGATAGTTAACTAATTAGTTAGTTGCCTAGTTATGTAGTTAATTAGTTAGTGAGTTAGGTAATTAGTTAGTTAGTTAGTTAGTTAGTTAGCTAGCTAGCTAACTGGCTAGATAATTAGATAGACAGTTAGTTAATCAATTCGTTGATTGGTTAGTTTATTAGTTTGTAAATTAATTAGCTAGTGTCTTAACTAGTTAGACAGTTAGCCAGTTAGTTAGTTAGTGAGTACATTACTTAGTTAATTAGATAGTTGATTTATTTGGTTGTTTCGGGATTTGAGATTTAAACTGATGGGCCTTAGGTTCATACCAAAATACGATCAGCGTTGCCAGTAGTGGGTTGTGCTCAATATTTAAATTAGATAGTTGGCTAGTTAGTGGTAGGTTCATTAGTTAGTTATTAGTCAGTTTGTTAGTGTGCTAATTAATTATTTAATTAATTAATTTGTGTTTAGTTAGATAGTTAGTTCGTTGGTTATTTAGTTAGGTAGGTAGTCAGTTAAATAATTAGTTAGCTAGTTAGCTAGCTAATTAGTTAGTGTTATTAGTTTCATTAAACAAACAGCGAAAAAATTCTACCAACTCGCCAAAATTAACAATTTCCTAAATGAGGACACAAGGAAAATATTATATACTTCTCACATACAGACACATTTTGACTACTGCTCTAAAATCTGGAACGGTTGCTCTAATTCAAGCACCAAGCGACTTTACTCACTCCAGAAAAGGGCATTGAGTTTAATTTATAGCTAACATTTATCTGACAATCCTAGCCTGCATAAACACCTTCAGTTGCTACAACTCCGCAAACCCCTGCTTTTCAATAAGGCCAAACTAATTCACAAACCTCTACATCGGAATGCCCCAAATTACCTTTGGCCATTGTTTAAATATAATGCTAGACACAGTAAACGATTAAATATATTACACATTCCGAAGCCTAGGATATACTTATACAAAACAAGCTTAACGTACTCTGCAGCTCAGCTGTGGAACAATCTTCCACAAGAAATCAAAGATATCACCAATACCTATACATATAATCGCAAGTTATTCGAACACTATCTCAGTACGGATTATCTTCCCCCTTAATAATAGAAATAATAATAATAACAAAACCCTAGTATAACAGCCAGTCCTCTTTTGGTAGACAAGTATATTCCACGTAGCTAATAACAAGTGTCAGACCATTATCTAATATTACTGAGTCGTGTAGTTTTGATGTTCGCATTTTGCCCATGCCTGTATAATGCATATCTTTTATATTGTTGCTGTTCTCTGTTAACCTTGAATGATGTATGAATGAAATAATGTATGAAAGAGAGTGATAGAAGGGCAGAATGTTAGACGGACCTGCGTGCCCAACTCTTAACCCTTTGAAAATAAAAGTTTGTTCGTTCGTTCGTTCGTTCATTGGTTGGTTAGTTAGTTAGTTAGTTAGTTAGATAGTTAGTTAGTTAGTTAGTTAGTCAATCAGTCAGTTAGTTGTTTAGTTAGTTATTTAGCTAGTTAGTTTATCAACAGATCTTTCTTATTGCAAATTGAACTATTATTCCAATAGTGCTCAGGTCGTCCCTCAGTATCCCTTCCCCCTTTTCGCCCCTCATATAGCGATTGATGACATCTATTCTGTATTGGCTGACTATTTGTCTTTGGCTTCCTTCATGACACTGTTGTCCAGCTTGACCCCGTTTGACTTGATGTTCGTGCAGTCTGGTCAGTGTTACAGGATCACATCTGTTCCTGGAGTCATTAACTCGTCCTGCTTCCTTACGTTGGTTGTAGGTCCACTCGGTCTATTGCTCCTGTACATTATATCTATTGCCCAGGCACAAACATGACACATATATTAGAGGGGATCGGCATGGCTGAATGGATAAGAGCGCTCACACTTAAACTTCCGGTGTGCTGATGCCGAGGTACTAGTTCAACCCCTACACACATCAGTTGGGCTAAAATGTTGATTTCTCGTCTTCAACTTGGGAACGTAATTTGCAAGTACCTCAGAAGTCGGAGTTGGTTCGCTTGGTGGCGAGGGACACCAATAATAAGGAAAGCTAATTAACACCTAAAAATCAATATAGTACACTAATAGTACGGGGGTAAGTTAATAAGTAAGTCACAAATGGTTGTAGAAAAATAACTAAATATGATAACCACTTGAAACCAATTTATTGTTATACATATATCGTCCCTTTATTTCTCAACATAATTTCCACCAACATGGATGCACGTATCCCATAGTTTTATCAGTTCTCGGGGACAATGTATGTATACAAATAAACTGGTTTCAAGTTGTTACCATATTTAATTATTTTTCTACAGCCATTTGTGACTTACTTATTAACTTACCCTCGTAGTAGCACGTGTATAGACTTCTCTTGAGCTCAACGTAAGAGAAGGCCAAATATTATATATAGACATATCACCAATTCTAAAACTCCTCAGAAACAATAAACCATTGCCTTCTGACCGAGCCCGTCTCGACCTTCCATAGCATACTCAATGAGTCGCTAGAAAACATGCGTGGTTGAAGTATGTGTAAAAGCATTTTTGTGTTGTAACTGACCATATGGATTTTGATAATAGTATTATATTGTCTTAGACTTAGGAGGGTACTAATCAGAGAGTTGCTTTTTGCAGATGATGCTGCAGTTACGACCCACTCTGAGGAAGAATTGCAATGTCTACTATCTGCATTCTCCAATGCTTGTTCTGAATTTGGTTTAACAATTAGCAAAAAGAAGACACAGATTATGTCACAAGGTGCACATGGGGTACCATCAATCTTTATTTTATCACCGAACTAGAGATGGTAGACCATTTTACATATCTAGGATCAGTGGTTGATAGCAAATTATCCCTAGATCAGGAAATCAACATCCGGATTGGTAAGGCAGCAACAACAATGAACAGGTTAAGAAAAAGAGTGTGGGAGAACAGGAAGCTTACTGCCAAAACAAAAGTCCTTGTCTATCAAGCCTGTGTCCTTAGTACTCTTCTTTATGGCAGTGAAACCTGGACAACTTACTAACACCAAGAGAAACGTTTAAACAGCTTTCATTTGCGGTGTCTGCGAAGAATTCTTGGTATTAAGTGGCAAGACAAAATCACAAATACTGAAGTATTGGAAAGATCAGGTTGTGTGACGGTTTATTCCATGCTCAGTCTTCGTAGACTTAGATGGATAGGACATCTTAGGAGGATGGATGATGGTAGAATACTAAAGAACATCCTTTTTTGTGAATTACAGATGGGTAAGAGATCTCAGGGTCTGCCTCTACTACGATACAAAGATGTGTGGTATACAGGCATTGATAATGCACATTGGGAGCAAGTTGCCGCTGAACGTGTTGCATGGAGGGCAAACATCAGAAATGGAATAAAGACAAAGGAGCAAATTATTGCAGATAAATCACACACCGAGCGTATGAGACGTAAGATGGTGCATGATGGTGGAAATGACCACATGTTCACATGCACCCACTGTGAACGGACATTTACAGCGCAAATTGGCCTTATCAGCGCAAATTGGCCTTATCAGTCACATTCGCTACCGCCATAGGTAAAAGTTATTATGCCTTTTTAAAGCACAAACTATCGTCTGTCAAGACGGCAAGGTGCCAATGTATGTGTATTGTCTTAGCCAGGTTGTTAATAACATCGTGAGAAGGCACAAACCTGGCAACACCGTGACAACTGGAACGCTAAAGTAAATGAGAGGCGAGGGAATATCCAAGAGAGAAGATGCGTGACAATTTGACATCATTGAGTGATGGAAAATCGGTATCATAAATGATTGACAGTACACGAGACAGGAAGCTGTAGAGAGACAGGAATAGCAAGATCACGCGGTATGGTTTATAATAAAATGGTCTTATAACTTCTAAGTCTCTAATGGATGTTCGTCCATCACGAATGATGCGGACCATTCATTCATTGCATCTTTTAATTTGATGAAGATCGAATGACTTGCGCTTTAATTTGGATTATAGCGAGGTAGTGGTCGCGCAACTCCGTCGACCTCTCTCTCGTCTGCGTCCATCTGGTTCCAGTGGCGAGCATGGCAAGACGACTGGAGACGGACACAGATGCAGTGGACGTTAGGCTGTCACAGGCCAGTTATTACTGTATATAGTGACTCTCACAAACAACTGGTAGCCTAGATTCTCGTGCAAACGGCCCTACCGTCAATTCCTTTTGTTTTCAGTTTTGAGACAAGTGTATGACTACTGATAGGATCAACCAGATATCAGTCGGATAGACAGACTGACCGCCGGAACAGACCACACACACACACACACATGCGGCCAACGAGATTTGCCTACAGGAGATGTTGCTCGTCTAAGTTGCGAACAAATCTTCGGCTGAGCCTCATCAGTTCACAATGCATACGACTACTGGCAGGATCAATCGGATATCTATCGAACGGACTATACACGCACACTCAGGCCAAAAGTAGCATTGCTAAAGCGCGCCCTACCGGTACAAGGTGATACATGCAAAACCACTGGACGCCTACCGACGAGCTTTCAAGCGACGCCGGCAGGACTGACCGAAAAGCTATACCAGCTTACTGACTGCAGGCCCACTACTTATCGAGAGAGAGTTTTGTTTAGTAATTCTCTAATACAATGATGGTCAAGGTACTTGACGCTTCGCCATTACCTCCTATAGACAATAATCCCTTTCAAATTAATATCCGAAATGTAGCTGATTTGGTCACAGGATTATTAATCTGAGGCTGGGATGGGCCCTAATTATAATTTCTCTTCTGAGGTTGAAGGGAGTAGGAAACTGGAAAAATGATTGAAAGACTGACAAGACGCCTCCTCGCTTCGTGCCAACACTGCTAAGGGATGCCTGACTCGTATTCCCTGATAACAGAAATATCAGCGGTCCATTATGGTGGATAGGCTGTTGATCTGTTAAGGCCTCCAGAGTGTTTACACTTCCGGCTACGATTTGCTTACGCATTTTTCTCATGTTGGACTTGTAGTAAATGCTTCCGTCGCCCAGCTACTGAGTTAAGTGTGTATAGCGACACTGTGAGCCGTGGATTTCATGTGGAATGATTTTACATCTGTACGCGGTGGTTCGTATTGCGAACTACACGTTCAGAAAAATGGCGACCGGCGGGTTGCTGAACTAGTTGGCTTTGCCTTATGCCCTGACGTGTGTGCAACTGCTGTTTTCTGGTGACTGCGGATTCCACGACGAACTGTAATTTTAGTGGCGGTCTGTTGTGTTGGCATTCTGACAGCGGCCTTATGCATATATGCCTGTGCGTGCTGTTGATTTGTCGGCACAGCTGTCTGCTCTATTTACCACAGGGGACCGTGAAGAGCATTTTTTGATATTTTCTGACACAGAAACGGAGCATTGTAGGGTGACCCTTTGCCGTGTAGTTGGAACCGCGATTAACGACTAAGTAATATCAAGTGGGCCGGTCTCCCTGGTCAAGGTGTTACACGACTTTCTCCATAATCCCGTATACTCTCGTGAGTAACATGACGTTTGCGAGAATCGGTAGCGGTTATCTCGCGTCAATAACTTATGGGGTATGTGAGCCGGTCGCTCAGAAAGAAACGACAAACTACTGAGCGTAAACTTGCCAAGAAATCAACAATCAGCTGAAAGATGCCGATGTTAACAGCCATGTCCTGTAAAATATATGCGAACAAAACCCAAAAAAATATCAAGTGGGGAACCCTTTGAGGCGACAGTGCATAAATAAACACATGTATTATTTGACATTCATATAATTAGAAGAAAGAATTAGAGTAAGGAAGGCGCAAATGGGGTGTCTAGTTGGCTATGCGTACACTTGTTCCTGCAGCGAGGGTGACATATTGACAAATGGGGTGTCTAGTTGGCTATGCGTACACTTGTTCCTGCAGCGAGGGTGACATATTGACAAATGGGGTGTCTAGTTGGCTATGCGTACACTTGTTCCTGCAGCGAGGGTGACATATTGACAAATGGGGTGTCTAGTTGGCTATGCGTACACTTGTTCCTGCAGCGAGGGTGACATATTGACAAATGGGGTGTCTAGTTGGCTATGCGTACACTTGTTCCTGCAGCGAGGGTGACATATTGACAAATGGGGTGTCTAGTTGGCTATGCGTACACTTGTTCCTGCAGCGAGGGTGACATATTGACAAATGGGGTGTCTAGTTGGCTATGCGTACACTTGTTCCTGCAGCCAGGGTGACATATTGACAAATGGGGTGTCTAGTTGGCTATGCGTACACTTGTTCCTGCAGCCAGGGTGACATATTGACAAATGGGGTGTCTAGTTGGCTATGCGTACACTTGTTCCTGCAGCCAGGGTGACATATTGACAAATGTGGTGTCTAGTTGGCTATGCGTACACTTGTTCCTGCAGCCAGGGTGACATATTGACAAATGGGGTGTCTAGTTGGCTATGCGTACACTTGTTCCTGCAGCCAGGGTGACATATTCGAATCCAGGTAGATAACTATAGCTTTCAGTCTTTCTAATGTCTAATGCATCATCTAGTCT
>OY992893.1:16943907-16978907 GCA_963921405.1 Cepaea hortensis | reverse complement strand
GTTCGGTTTTTGCAGCGGCAGCAAGTAGCTGTGTAGCCATTCCTCTTTGATCTGACCCCTCTGGATACTGGTGTTGAATTCTGTGGCCAGTTCTTCCATGTCATCATCTGACATCACCAGTAGGTCACCATATCGGATGCCGCCTGGGCCTGGGGTGGTGTTAGGTGATTTCTTGAGCATCGCACGTATTGTCTCAGCTGTAATTATGCATTCTTCGTATGTCCCGACCCCCTCTCAGAACTAGAGAGTGTCGTTGTGGTCCTCTGTCTGGTGGGCTCGTCTTTCTGGTCAGTCTGCTCTATGTAGCGTGCAAGAAGAGCCTTTCCTTTATCCGCATCCGACTTTTTCCATGTCTGGAATACCCCTACGTTGTGCAGCACCGTTCATGCCCTTATGGAAGCGCCATCTTGCAACAGGATACCTTCGCCATGGCGATTCTTATTCTAATCTCTTCAAGGCACCTTCCATCAGATGTTATGACTTTTCCGAGATAATTGTACCTATTCACTTGTTGAAGAATATTTCCATTTACTCGTATATTACATTGTGGTATTTCATCTTTCCTAGTGACGACCATATTATGTGCATTCTTATAATGTAATGCTAACCATAGTTGTTCACTATCTTGTTCATTGTCTGCAATCAATACTGTATCATTTGCAAATCTAATGTTATTGATGTTTCGCCCTCCAACGGTGATTCCTTTAATATCTTCTACATTTCTGAAAATATTTTCAATATACATGGACAAGTGATATTACACATCCATGACTCACACCTCTCTTAATGTGTAGATATTAACCTATTTCATTATCAATCCTTATGGCAGCTTGTTGTTTCCAAATATGTTTTTTTTTACAAGTCTATGGTCTTTTCCAACAATTTGTAGATCTGCAAGCATATTTATCATGTTGATATGACCTACTTTATCGAAAGCCTATGTGTAGTCAATAAAGCAAAGGTATAGATCTTTGTTTACTTCTATAGAAAGTTCAATTACTGTTCTCAGCATATATACAACATTTACTGTACCCTTGCCTTCTAAAAACCCACATTGTTCTTCTCCTATTTCGGGTTGTATTTTCTTCTTAACTCCTTGCATGATAATTCATAGCAAAATCTTTGTGATATGGCTCATTATACTAATTGCTGATAAATTAGCCACACAAAGAACCGTCAATTAATGTGGAAGGGCTGCGAAGTTGGTCACACAAAGAGCTACTAAGTTAGTCACAACAAGAACAGTCAACTGATGGGGAATAGCTGCCAAATTAGCCACACAAAGAAAAGTCAACTAATATAAAAGAGCTACTATGTTACTCACACAAAGACTCGTGGAGAAACTGTCAAGTTAGTCACACAAAGGACAGTCAACTAATGGGGAATAGCTGCTAAATTAGCCATACAAAGAACCATCAACGAATGTAGAAGAACCGCTATGGTAGTCACACAAAGAACGGTCAACGCATACAGAGAACGAAGTTCCAAGAACATTGCTGACATTCGGTCACTAGTCCCAGTGATTAAACTAAAGCTCTGTTTCTAGCCTTCAAATGAGGGTTAGGTTCGCTGTTGTGCTTTACAGGACGTCGGAGTCAACATCCAGCTTTAAAAAAAAAAAAGAGTACCATTTGTGATTTTCTAGACAACGTTACGCTCTGTAGATTGCCATAGCGTTCTTAACTGTCGCCACTTAAGAAAATGAACGCAAAGCCATCTAATGCAATTCTAATATTCTTCTACAAGTTAATCTATACAATTATCTCGGAACAGTCACAACATCTGATGGGAGATGCCTTGACGAGATTAGAAGAAGAATCGCCATGGCGAAAGTAGCCAGGCAAGTAGCAAGATGAAAAACATACTGACCAATAAAAAGATGTCACGAGAAAACGAAAAAAAAAAGAGTGTTGAGGTGCTCATAGAGCCTGAACTTTTGTATGGATGTGAAACTTGGACAATGAGCAGTCAAGCTGAAAAACTTCTGATGGCTGCAGAAATGTGGTTTCTGAGGTGAATGCAAAGAATGCCATGGACAGACAGAAAAAAAATGACCAAGTACTACAGGAAACAAATGAAAATCGTAAATTGATTAGAGAAATTAGACGTAGACAATCAACATTTTTGGACATGTTATGAGAAGAAATGAATTGGAGAACTTGGTGACAACTGGCAAGATCGAAAGGAAGAGACAAAGGGGAAGACCGAGAAGTAAATACCTGGATGGCTTGGCCACATGGCATGGTCGAGACAGTAACACTGAGCTGATCCACGACTCTGGTGATCGAGTGAAATGGCGAGTCATCACCGCCCACGCTGTCCTGCATGGCACATGATGGATGTAATGCAATTTAGTGCTGCTATTACCCCCGCTTTATTCCTGATTTCTTCATTTCGGATTTTCTCTCTTCTTTATATCTAATGCGTTGAGTATTCTTCTCAGGAATTTAATTTCCGCAGTTGTAATTTTTCTGTTATCTTTGTTCTATTATTTTCCATCTCTAGCATATATAGCATAGAGTTGGTAGAAAGATTGTGTTGTAGAATGCTTTCTTAGTATTTACCAATACGCTTTTGTTCTTTAGTATTAACAGCCTATTCGTTTTTCTGCAATAACTACTGTATCATCAACATATCTTATTGACGTTATCTGATCCGATAGCGAGCCTTGCTATATCCTATATCTTTATACGTATTAAGTGGCTTCAAATGCAAACCTTAAATCATTTGGTAAAAGTACAGAAAAATGTAACCTTTTTCCTTGTAGTCACCACAACGTTCATTGAAAGTCCTCCAGTATAGGTGGAAATGTGGCACACCTATCTTCGTTAACCTCCATCCATCCATCATGTGCCATACCGGTAAGTGTGGGCGGTCATGTTCTGCCATTTCACTCGATCACCAGAGTCGTGGATCAGCTCCGTGTTTCTGTCTCGACCATGGCACAAGGCCAAGCCATCCAGGTACTTGCTTCTAGGTCTTCCCCTTGGTCTGTTCCCCTCGATCTTACCAGTTGTCACCAAGTTCTCCAAATCAGTTCCTAGTTTCAATGATATTAATCTTTTGCACCTAGTAGCCTGTTGAGGGCTGGAGTCACCTGGTGCGCATGACTATCCCTACCGGGCGAGGCTGCTCCTATGGAGCACCCATTTACGCCGTTTCTCTGATTATCGATGAGTCCACACAACATGATTTTCTTGGTATCTGTAAAGAAGATAGTTCGCCATTGCTTTCCTTCCCAGCAGTGACCATACTGGTCAGTGACCGCAGCCATTGTCTCCTCAAAAATGAGATCCTCTGCCTACCGTCGTGAAGGTGGAGACCATAACCTACAACTATCTGTCGGCTGCTCTCCATCTTCATCCACCACCTGCACCCATGACTTCACGTAACCCTGATCGGGAGGCTAAAAGGGTACTCCACTTTGCCCTAGGGTGTCCCGTAGGCTAGCGGAGGGAAGGAAGCGCCTTACTTCTCCTTTGATAGGGGATACCCCTACCCGCTACGTCATTATATAATAATAATAATAATAATAATAATAATAATAATAATAATAATAATAATAATAATAATAATAATAATAACAATAATAATAATAATAATTTGTCCCGAGCAGTGTCCTGCTATTAGTTTGTGATTTTTGTTTTGCGCTGGCTCGCTTTGAACTCAAGCGTAGTCCATACACACTATTTACAGTAGTGATGGACTGAATTTAACAGTATTTTAACAGGCGTGCTGCGTGTAAGGTATGCATAAAGTATGAACAACACACACAAAATTAACTTAAGAATGTCCTTCCAGACACCATGTGCTCTCTTTCACTAAAATAGAAAATTAGATTTTTAACTAACTATTGCATTTCATCTGAATTTAATAAAGGGCACACACACACAAACAAATATTGTCTACATATATAGTAGAGGATATTGAAATATGGTACAACGTAAATGCTGGGTACTTCAAAGTATAGGCTTTTTTTTTTTAGACAAAAACAACATGCATTTTAACAGGCGTGGTGCGTGTAAGGTATGCATAAGGTATGCACACCCACAACATTGAATGAAAAATGTGATGTTGACACACACGCGGCCAACTTTTTTTTTTTAACAAAAACAAAATCGAGAATATACCCATTTAATTGTGTACTGACCTTCTCTCTGCCAAGAAAATGCTTGTTCAAAAACAAATGCTTCGATTACTTCAAAAGTTTCACTCCGTAAAAAAGTACAGAAATAAAATTGTGACGTATCTAAAATAAATCCATTATTTTTAATGAACACTGGTTTTAAAAACATAAAAAGATGTTCTATCTATCTATCTATCTATCTATCTATCTATCTATCTATCTATCTATCTATCTATCTATCTATCTATCTATCTATCTATCTATCTATCTATCTATCTATCTATCTATCTATCTATCTATCTATCTATCTATCTATCTATCTATCTATCTATCTATCTATCTATCTATCTATCTATCTATCTATCTATCTATCTATCTATCTATCTATCTATCTATCTATCTATCTATCTATCTATCTATCTATCTATCTATCTATCTATCTATCTATCTATCTATCTATCTATCTATCTATCTATCTATCTATCTATCTATCTATCTATCTATCTATCTATCTATCTATCTATCTATCTATCTATCTATCTATCTATCTATCTATCTATCTATCTATCTATCTATCTATCTATCTATCTATCTATCTATCTATCTATCTATCTATCTATCTATCTATCTATCTATCTATCTATCTATCTATCTATCTATCTATCTATCTATCTATCTATCTATCTATCTATCTATCTATCTATCTATCTATCTATCTATCTATCTATCTATCTATCTATCTATCTATCTATCTATCTATCTATCTATCTATCTATCTATCTATCTATCTATCTATCTATCTATCTATCTATCTATCTATCTATCTATCTATCTATCTACCTACCTACCTACCTACCTACCTACCTACCTACCTACCTACCTACCTACCTACCTACCTACCTACCTACCTACCTACCTACCTACCTACCTACCTACCTACCTACCTACCTACCTACCTACCTACCTACCTACCTACCTACCTACCTACCTACCTACCTACCTACCTACCTACCTACCTACCTACCTACCTACCTACCTACCTACCTACCTACCTACCTACCTACCTACCTACCTACCTACCTACCTACCTACCTACCTATCTATCTATCTATCTATCTATCTATCTTACCTATCTATCTATCTATCTATCTATCTATCTATCTATCTATCTATCTATCTATCTATCTATCTATCTATCTATCTATCTATCTATCTATCTATCTATCTATCTATCTATCTATCTATCTATCTATCTATCTATCTATCTATCTATCTATCTATCTATCTATCTATCTATGTGGAGCATCTCACTTAATTCATCGTCAATCAACTCATTTAAACTCAGGGGACGTAACTTAAGATATAACAATTATACTAAAAGTTATATCCCTTTTTGTCATATATTTTTATATTTTCTTATGTTCAGTCATGTAATTACAAAATGAAATTTTAGAAAGGTAATAGCTGATAGCTGATAGATAAAACTATCACAGTTGGTTGCACAGGAATGAAAGGAAAACGTGTAGAAAATTTCATCCCAATCGGTTGGACAGTTCGCGAACGAATGAAGGACGGACATACATACATACATACATACATACATACATACATACATACACACATACATACATACATACACACAAAGATATATATATATATATATATATATATATATATATATATATATATATATATATATATATATATAATAAATATATATATTCTTTACACATCTACGGTCTTTCCAATCAATTTTGAGATCCTGAATCACCTGTATCATGGCTTATTGTATTCTTCCAATATATATTCTTTACACATCTACGGTCTTTCCCTTCAATTTGTAGATCCTGAAACACCTGTATCATGGCTTATTGTATTCTTCCAATATATATTCTTTACACATCTACGGTCTTTCCAATCAATTTAGACATCCGGAATCACCTGTATCATGGCTTATTGTATTCTTCCAATATATATTCTTTACACATCTACGGTCTTTCCAATCAATTTAGAAATCCGGTATCACCTGTATCATGGCTTATTGTATTCTTCCAATATATATTCTTTACACATCTACGGTCTTTCCCTTCAATTTGTAGATCCTGAAACACCTGTATTATGGCTTATTGTATTCTTCCAATATATATTCTTTACACATCTACGGTCTTTCCAATCAATTTAGAGATCTGGAATCACCTTTATCATGTCGAAAGACTTTGTGTGGTCATTGAAGTAATGGTGTATGTTGTTCTTTACTTCCATCGACCGTTTTTTTTTTCCATTAATGTTCTCAGCATACATGCAACATTTGTTTTACTACTTCTGTTGCCTAGAAAATCAGAAATAGTCTTCAACAAACAGCCTTCTACCAACCCAAATTATTCTATTCCTATTTCTGGTTGTAGTTTCTTCCTATTTCTTTGCATAATGATTCTTAGCAAAATCTTCGTTCTTCGTGATGTTGCTCATTATGCTAATTGGTCTATATTGGTCTCATTCTAAGGCTCCTGATGTCTTTGGGATTACAAATATTGAATGGCATAATGTGGCGCGTTGCGCTGCACTGCTTCGTCAAGTCTCAGCACATCCAACTTTGACTTTTCCTAGCCTTTGACTGTCAACTATGTCTCACTTCGTATGGTCGTTTTCCCTTGTCTTGTCCCTCGTTGAAGAATCTACCAGTAGCTGCGCTACCGCCGGCATTGCTCTTGTGGTTTGGGAGGCGAGGGAGTCATTAAAACACGCATGCCCCTCTTCCGCTTTATTCATTCATTCATTCATTCATTCATTCATTCATTCATTCATTCATTCATTCATTCATTCATTCATTCAGTAGCATGTCCTTTGTAGAACGTAGCTCTCATAACAACCTTCCGGAAAACCTCTCGATCATAAGCAAGATGTCCCGCGTCCGATACATCCATCTGGAGATCATCCGCCACATACTGCACCAATCTTATGACGTTTCAAGTGACCAAAATATTTAAATTTTCTTAGTTTTATCGTCTTTAGTAGCCAACTTTCTTCAATATTCAGATGTACCTCTATTGCTACAAGATGAATATACAGCAGAGGGGAAAATATTGAGAAACAATTATGAATTATCAACGTCTAATCTATATTTTCGCTTCATAATGTCTATATTTATACAAACAATCTACGCTTTGTAGATGCTATAGTTTTAATGACAGAAAATGCAACACATCGACAACAACCTTGGATATTGTAGTTTCAGAGAGTGCTCAATCAGAAGACGTTCTGTGAATATTAAAAAAACATACAACAGAAACGCTGTTTATATTATTTTTCAAAAGACCCGATGACTCCAAAAAGTGAGATAACAACAGAATGTAAAATACTTATTCAAGTTGATCAATGTAAGTTGTTGTTGTTGTTGGTGCATATCCCGTACAGGACGTTGCAGTCAACACCAGCATTTTTCAGCTGCTGTTCATGTACTAGGCAAGTTTTTACGTTTAGTAGTTTGCCACTGCATTCTGAACGACCGGCTCACATACCCCCGTAAGTTACCAGCGCGGCGCTAACCGGTGCCGATTCTCGCAGCTGCTGTTCTCCCCACGTGGATTTACGGGATTACAAATAATGTCGCTAACGCCTTGGCCATGGAGACGGCAAATATAAATACCTAGGGGCAGTTATAACATCAGATAGAAGACGTATGATATAGACAAAGAACTTAAAAGGTCCTGCAAAATTTGCTGAAAATGTATTGTAGCTTATGCAATAAGTCACTATCATTGAATGTAAGAAAGAGAGTGTTGAAATGTTATAAGAACAAGTTTTGCTGTATGGTAGAGGGTCATGTAACGTGAATGAACAAATTTGGAAGAGTTTAGAAGCAACGGAGGTGTGTTTCCTGAGGCGAATATTTGCGAATGTCTTTAACTGAAAGAGTAACTAACAACGATTGCCCGGATGCTGTGCTGTGATGAGAAGGGAAGTATTACAGAGCATCGTGACGACTGGAAAGATCAAGGGAGAAAGAGGTAGAGGCAGACAAAGAGAAATGATTGTGGGTGGACTGAGGTGGTGGATATCATCGGCAGAGTTGATAAAGAACACTAAGGGTAGAGATCGGCGAAGAGACATGAACGCCGTTGCCGGTTGGCATGGCACATGATGATCATGAATTAATTTAATTATTTGTGACTGACAACACAATATCTAAACAGTTATCTTGTTAAAGCTAACACAAGAATAACTCAAAGAATACAACACAACAGCCAATCGATCTTGAAGCCTGGAAATGTCATTTAAGGGGGGAAAAGCTTGGTTTTGTATATTTATCGTTGTAAGGTGTGCAAACTTGTTGTTGTCTGTCTGTCTGTCTGTCTGTCTGTCTGTCTGTCTGTCTGTCTGTCTGTCTGTCTGTCTGTCTGTCTGTCTGTCTGTCTGGCTGGCTGTTTGTCTGTCTGTCTGTCTGTCTGTCTGTCCGTCTCACTCTAACTCTTTCTGTGTCTATCTCCCCCTCCTTCTCTCTCTCACTTTCCCTCTCTCATTCTCTCTCTCTCTTATTCTCTCTCTCTCTCTCTCTCTCTCTCTCTATCTCTCTCTCTCTCACTCTCTTTCTCTCTCAGTATCCACGCATATAAATCTTTTCTAAGTCAATCTATCTTGAGGTTTGAAATAGTCCTTTCAGAAACCAAGTCTATTTATACCGAAACGAATAGCAACAAGCAAAATTGGGAAGGAGAGGAGGAAAGCCCATTTTGTCTCCACCCTCTGGGGAATATATTTTCTTTCTTTGAGACAGGCAGGCTGGGCTTGCTCCTATAAAGAGATTTAAAACTTCTATTCGCAGACATGGTAGCAACTTCCTAGCGTTAAAATAGATTGCAGCAATCAATCAATCATGTCTGAACAGGGCTTGTGTAGCGT
The DNA here is from genome assembly GCA_963921405.1 of Cepaea hortensis. Taxonomy (NCBI): domain Eukaryota; kingdom Metazoa; phylum Mollusca; class Gastropoda; order Stylommatophora; family Helicidae; genus Cepaea; species Cepaea hortensis. The sequence goes on along the minus strand of OY992893.1, from coordinate 16,969,882 downwards.
GACGTGCTGGGGTCAATATGGTTTTAGGGTTGAGGGGCGCCGGCTGGTTGCCTGCACGTGTGTTGGGGATGAGTGGTCAGTGGGGATCTCAACATGGGTAGTGAGTAGGTGTTGACATTTAAAATATTGACGGATAGGGTTCGGAACATTAGATGTCTCAAGGTAATGCTTGGCACACTGGATGATGTCTCTAGGTAATGATTGGGGCAGTGGATGATGTCTCTAGGTAATGCTCGGGGCATCGGATGATGTCTCTAGGTAATGCTCGGGGCATCGGATGATGTCTGCAGGTAATGCTCGGGGCATTGGATGACGTCTCTAGGTAATGCTTGGCACATTGGATGATGTCTCTAGGTAATGCTCGGGGCATCGGATGATGTCTCTAGGTAATGCTCGGGGCATCGGATGACGCCTCTAGGTAATGCTTGGAACACTGGATGATGTCTCTAGGTAATGCTCGGGGCATCGGATGACGTCTCTAGGTAATGCTCGGGGCATCGGATGATGTCTCTAGGTAATGCTCGGCACATTGGATGATGTCTCTAGGTAATGCTCGGCACATTGGATGATGTCTCTAGGTAATGCTCGTCACATTGGATGATGTCTCTAGGTAATGCTCGGCACATTGGATGATGTCTCTAGGTAATGCTCGGGGCATCGGATGATGTCTCTAGGTAATGCTCTGGGCATTGGATGATGTCTCTAGGTAATGCTCGGGGCAGTGGATGATGTCTCTAGGTAATGCTCGGGGCATCGGATGACGTCTCTAGGTAATGCTCGGGGCATCGGATGATGTCTCTAGGTAATGCTCGGGGCATCGGATGACGCCTCTAGGTAATGCTTGGAACACTGGATGATGTCTCTAGGTAATGCTCGGGGCATCGGATGACGTCTCTAGGTAATGCTCGGGGCATCGGATGATGTCTCTAGGTAATGCTCGGCACATTGGATGATGTCTCTAGGTAATGCTCGGCACATTGGATGATGTCTCTAGGTAATGCTCGGCACATTGGATGATGTCTCTAGGTAATGCTCGGGGCATCGGATGATGTCTCTAGGTAATGCTCGGTGCATTGGATGATGTCTCTAGGTAATGCTTGGCACATTGGATGATGTCTATAGGTAATGCCTGGCACATTGGATGATGTCTCTTGGTAATGCTTGGCACATTGGATGATGTCTCTAGGTAATGCTTGGGGCAGTGGATGATGTCTCTAGGTAATGCTTGGCACATTGGATGATGTCTCTAGGTAATGCTTGGGGCAGTGGATGATGTTTCTAGGTAATGCTTGGGGCAGTGGATGATGTCTCTAGGTAATGCTTGGGGCAGTGGATGATGTCTCTAGGTAATGCTTGGCACATTGGATGATGTCTCTAAATAATTCTCGGCACATTGGATGATGTCTCTAGGTAATGCTTGGCACATTGGATGATGTCTCTAAATAATACTTGGGGCAGTGGATGATATCTCTAGGTAATGATCGGGGCATTGGTTGATGTCTCTAGGTAATGCTCGGGACATTGGATGATGTCTCTAGGTAATGCTTAGGGAAGTGGATGATGTCTCTAGGTAATGCTTGGCACATTGGATGATGTCTCTAAATAATACTTGGGGCAGTGGATGATATCTCTAGGTAATGATCGGGGCAGTGGATGATATCTCTAGGTAATGCTTGGCACATTGGATGATGTCTCTAGGTAATGCTTGGGGCATTGGATGATGTCTCTAGGTAATACTTGGGGCAGTGGATGATGTCTCTAGGTAATGCTCGGAACATTGGATGATGTCTCTAGGTAATGCTTGGGGCAGTGGATGATGTCTCTAAGTAATGCTTGGCACATTGGATGATGTCTCTAGGTAATGCTTGGGGCGGTGGATGATATCTCTATGTAATGCTTTGGGCAGTGGATGATGTCTTTAGGTAATGCTTGGCACATTGGATGATGTCTCTAGGGAATACTTGGGGCAGTGGATGATGTCTCTAGGTAATGCTTGGCACATTGGATGATGTCTCTAGGTAATGCTTGGCACATTGGATGATGTCTCTAGGTAATGCTTGAGGCAGTGGATGATGTCTCTAGGTAATACTTGGGGCATTGGATGATGTCTCTAGGTAATGCTTGGGGCATTGGATGATGTCTCTATGTAATGCTTTGGGCAGTGGATGATGTCTCTAGGTAATGCTTGGGGCAGTGGATGATGTCTCTAGGTAATAATGCTCGGGGCATCGGATGATGTCTGTAGGTAATGCTTGGGGCATTGGATGATGTCTCTAGGTAATGCTTGGCACATTGGATGATGTCTCTAGGTAATGCTCGGCACATTGGATGATGTCTCTAGGTAATGCTCGGCACATTGGATGATGTCTCTAGGTAATGCTCGGGGCATCGGATTATGTCTCTAGGTAATACTCGGGGCATTGGATGATGTTTCTAGGTAATGCTCGGGGCAGTGGATGATGTCTCTAGGTAATGCTCGGGGCATCGGATGATGTCTCTAGGTAATGCTTGGGGCATTGGGTGATGTCTCTAGGTAATGCTTGGCACATTGGATGATGTCTCTAGGTAATGCTTGGCACATTGGATGATGTCTCTAGGTAATGCTTGGCACAGTGGATGATGTCTCTAGGTAATGCCCGGAACATTGGATGATGTCTCAAGGTAATCCTCGGGGAATTGGATGATGTCTCTAGGTAATTCTCGGGGCAGTGGATGATGTCTCTAGGTAATGCTTGGGGCAGTGGATGATGTCTCTAGGTAATGCTCGGAATATTGGATGATGTCTCTAGGTAATGCTTGGGGCATTGGGTGATGTCTCTAGGTAATGCTTGGCACATTGGATGATGTCTCTAGGTAATGCTTGGCACATTGGATGATGTCTCTAGGTAATGCTTGGCACAGTGGATGATGTCTCTAGGTAATGCCCGGAACATTGGATGATGTCTCTAGGTAATCCTCGGAACATTGGATGATGTCTCTAGGTAATGCTTGGGGCAGTGGATGATGTCTCTAGGTAATGCTTGGGGCATTGGATGATGTCTCTAGGTAATGCTTGGGGCAGGCAGTGGATAATGTCTCTAGGTAATGCTCGGAACATTGGATGATGTCTCTAGGTAATGCATGGCACATTGGATGATGTCTCTAAATAATACTTGGGGCAGTGGATGATATCTCTAGGTAATGATCGGGGCAGTGGATGATATCTCTAGGTAATGCTTGGCAAATTGGATGATGTCTCTAGGTAATGCTTGGCACATTGGATGATGTCTCTAGGTAATGCTTGGCACATTGGATGATGTCTCTAGGTAATGCTTGGGGCATTGGATGATGTCTCTAGGTAATGCTTGGCATATTGGATGATGTCTCTAGGTAATGCTTGGGGCAGTGGATGATGTCTCTAGGTAATGCTCGGGGCAATGAATGATGTCTATAGGTAATGCTTGGGGCAGTGGATGATGTCTCTAGATAATTCTCGGGGCAATGGATGATGTCTCTAGGTAATGATCGGGGCATTGGATGATGTCTCTAGGTAATGATCGAGGCAGTGGATGATATCTCTAGGTAATGCTTGGCACATTGGATGATGTCTATAGGTAATGCTTGGGGCAGTGGATGATGTCTCTAGATAATTCTCGGGGCATTGGATGATGTCTCTAGGTAATGCTTGGGGCACTGGATGATGTCTCTAGGAAATGCTTGGCACATTGGATGATGTTTCTAGGTAATGCTTGGCACATTGGATGATGTCTCTAAATAATGCACGGCACATTGGATGATGTCTCTAGGTAATGCTTGGCACATTGGATGATGTCTCTAAATAATACTTGGGGCAGTGGATGATATCTCTAGGTAATGATCGGGGCATTGGTTGATGTCTCTAGGTAATGCTTGGCACATTGGATGATGTCTCTAAATAATCCTTGGGGCAGTGAATGATTTCTCTAGGTAATGATCGGGGCAGTGTATGATATCTCTAGGTAATGCTTGGCACATTGGATGATGTCACTAGGTAATGCTTGGGGCATTGGATGATGTCTCTAGGTAATACTTGGGGCAGTGGATGATGTCTCTAGGTAATGCTCGGAACATTGGATGATGTCTCTAGGTAATGCTTGGGGCAGTGGACGATGTCTCTAAGTAATGCTTGGCACATTGGATGATGTCTCTAGGTAATGCTTGGGGCAGTGGATGATATCTCTATGTAATGCTTTGGGCAGCGGATGATGTCTCTAGGTAATGCTTGGCACATTGGATGATGTCTCTAGGGAATACTTGGGGCAGTGGATGATGTCTCTAGGTAATGCTTGGCACATTGAATGATGTCTCTAGGTAATGCTTTGCACATTGGATGATGTCTCTAGGTAATGCTTGGCACATTGGATGATGTCTCTAGGTAATGCTTGGGGCATTGGATGATGTCTCTAGGTAATGCTTGGGGCAGTGGATGATGTCTCTAGGTAATACTTGGGGCATTGGATGATGTCTCTAGGTAATGCTTGGGGCATTGGATGATGTCTCAATGTAATGCTTGGGGCAGTGGATGATGTCTCTAGGTAATGCTTGGGGCAGTGGATGATGTCTCTAGGTAATGCTCGGGGCATCGGATGATGTCTGTAGGTAATGCTTGGGGCATTGGATGATGTCTCTAGGTAATGCTTGGCACATTGGATGATGTCTCTAGGTAATGCTCGGCACATTGGATGATGTCTCTAGGTAATGCTCGGCACATTGGATGATGTCTCTAGGTAATGCTCGGGGCATCGGATGATGTCTCTAGGTAATACTCGGGGCATTGGATGATGTCTCTAGGTAATGCTCGGGGCAGTGGATGATGTCTCTAGGTAATGCTCGGGGCATCGGATGATGTCTCTAGGTAATGCTTGGGGCATTGGGTGATGTCTCTAGGTATTGCTTGGCACATTGGATGATGTCTCTAGGTAATGCTTGGCACATTGGATGATGTCTCTAGGTAATGCTTAGCACAGTGGATGATGTCTCTAGGTAATGCTCTGAACATTGGATGATGTCTCTAGGTAATGCTCGGGGCATCGGATGATGTCTCAATGTAATGCTTGGGGCAGTGGATGATGTCTCTAGGTAATGCTTGGGGCAGTGGATGATGTCTCTAGGTAATCCTCGGAGAATTGGATGATGTCTCTAGGTAATGCTCGGGGCAGTGGATGATGTCTCTAGGTAATGCTTGGGGCAGTGGATGATGTCTCTAGGTCATGCTCGGAATATTGGATGATGTCTCTAGGTAATGCTCGGAACATTGGATGATGTCTGTAGGTAATGCTTGGTGCAGTGGATGATATCTTTAGGTAATGCTCGGAACATTGGATGATGTCTCTAGGTAATGCTTGGGGCAGTGGATGATGTCTCTAGGTAATGCTTGGGGCATTGGATGATGTCTTTAGGTAATGCTTGGCACATTGGATGATGTCTCTAAAAAATACTTGGGACAGTGGATGATATCTCTAGGTAATGATCGGGGCAGTGGATGATATCTCTAGGTAATGCTTGGCACATTGGATGATGTCTCTAGGTAATGCTTGGGGCATTGGATGTTGTCTCTAGGTAATGCTTGGCACATTGGATGATGTCTCTAGGTAATGCTTGGCACATTGGTTGATGTCTCTAGGTAATGCTTGGGGCATTGGATGATGTCTCTAGGTAATGCTTGGCATATTGGATGATGTCTCTAGGTAATGCTTGGGGCAGTGGATGATGTCTCTAGGTAATGCTCGGGGCAGTGGATGATGTCTCTAGTTAATGATCGGGGCATTGGATGATGTCTCTAGGTAATGACCGGGGCAGTGGATGATATCTCTAGGTAATGCTTGGCACATTGGATGATGTCTCTAGGTAATGCTTGGGGCAGTGGATGATGTCTCTAGGTAATGATCGGGGCATTGGATGATGTCTCTAGGTAATGCTTGGGGCATTGGATGATGTCTCTAGGAAATGCTTGGCACATTGGATGATGTCTCTAGGTAATGCTTGGCACATTGGATAATGTCTCTAGGTAATGCTTGGCACATTGGATGATGTCTCTAGGTAATGCTTGGGGCAGTGGATGATGTCTCTAGGTAATGCTCGGGGCAATGGATGATGTCTCTAGGTAATGATCGGGGCATTGGATGATGTCTCTAGGTAATGCTTGGGGCATTGGATGATGTCTCTAGGAAATGCTTGGCACATTGGATGATGTCTCTAGGTAATGCTTGGCACATTGGATAATGTCTCTAGGTAATGCTTGGGGCAGTGGATGATGTCTCTAGGTAATGCTTGGCACATTGGTTGATGTCTCTAGGTAATGCTTGGGGCAGTGGATGATGTCTCTAGGTAATGCTCGGGGCAATGGATGATGTCTCTAGGTAATGATCGGGGCATTGGATGATGTCTCTAGGTAATGCTTGGGGCATTGGATGATGTCTCTAGGTAATGATCGGGGCATTCGATGATGTCTCTAGGTAATGCTTGGCACATTGGATGATGTCTCTAGGTAATGCGTGGCACATTGAATGATGTCTCTAGGTAATGCTTGGGGCAGTGGATGATATCTCTAGGTAATGCTTGGCACATTGGATGATGTTTCTAGGTAATGCTCGGGGCAGTGGATGATGTCTCTAGGTAATGCTCGGGGCATCGGATGATGTCTCTAGGTAATGCTTGGGGCATTGGGTGATGTCTCTAGGTAATGCTTGGCACATTGGATGATGTCTCTAGGTAATGCTTGGCACATTGGATGATGTCTCTAGGTAATGCTTGGCACAGTGGATGATGTCTCTTGGTAATGCCCGGAACATTGGATGATGTCTCAAGGTAATCCTCGGGGAATTGGATGATGTCTCTAGGTAATTCTCGGGGCAGTGGATGATGTCTCTAGGTAATGCTTGGGGCAGTGGATGATGTCTCTAGGTAATGCTCGGAATATTGGATGATGTCTCTAGGTAATGCTTGGGGCATTGGGTGATGTCTCTAGGTAATGCTTGGCACATTGGATGATGTCTCTAGGTAATGCTTGGCACATTGGATGATGTCTCTAGGTAATGCTTGGCACAGTGGATGATGTCTCTAGGTAATGCCCGGAACATTGGATGATGTCTCTAGGTAATCCTCGGAACATTGGATGATGTCTCTAGGTAATGCTTGGGGCAGTGGATGATGTCTCTAGGTAATGCTTGGGGCATTGGATGATGTCTCTAGGTAATGCTTGGGGCAGGCAGTGGATAATGTCTCTAGGTAATGCTCGGAACATTGGATGATGTCTCTAGGTAATGCATGGCACATTGGATGATGTCTCTAAATAATACTTGGGGCAGTGGATGATATCTCTAGGTAATGATCGGGGCAGTGGATGATGTCTCTAGGTAATGCTTGGGGCATTGGATGATGTCTCTATGTAATGCTTGGGGCAGTGGATGATGTCTCTAGGTAATGCTTGGGGCAGTGGATGATGTCTCTAGGTAATGCTCGGCACATTGGATGATGTCTCTAGGTAATGCTTGGCACACAGGATAATGTCTCTAGGTAATGCTTCCGGCATTGGATGATGTCTCTAGGTAATGCTCTGGGCATTGGATGATATCTCTATGTAATGCTTTGGGAAGTGCATGATGTCTCTAGGTAATGCTTGGCACATTGGATGATGTCTCTAGGTAATGCTTGGCACATTGGATGTTGTCTCTAGGTAATGCTTGGCACATTGGATGATGTCTCTAGGTCATGCTTGGCACATTGGATGATGTCAGTAGGTAATCCTAGGGGTATTGGATGTTGTCTCTAGGTAATGCTTGGCACATTGGATGATGTCTCTAGGTAATCCTCGGGGTATTGGATGTTGTCTCTAGGTAATGCTTGGCACATTGGATGATGTCTCTAGGTAATCCTCGTGGTATTGGATGTTGTCTCTAGGTAATGCTCGGGACATTGGAAAATGTCTCTAGATAATGCTCGGGACATTGGATAATGTCTCTAGGTAATGCTTGGCACATTGGATAATGTTTCAAGGTAATGCTTGGCACATTGGATGATGTCTCTAGGTAATGCTTGGGGCAGTGGATGATGTCTCTAGGTAATGATCGGGGCAGTGGATGATGTCTCTAGGTAATGCTTGGCACATTGGATGATGTCTCTAGTTAATGCTTGGCACATTGGATGATGTCTCTAGTTAATGCTTGGCACATTGGATGATGTCTCTAGGTAATGCTTGGCACATTGGATGATGTCTCTAGGTAATGCTTGGGGCAGTGGATGATATCTCCATGTAATGCTTTGGGCAGTGGATGATGTCTCTAGGTAATCCTCGGGGCAGTGGATGATGTCTCTAGGTAATGCTCGGCACATTGGATGATGTCTCTAGGTAATGCTTGGGGCATTGGATGATATCTCTATGTAATGCTTTGGGCAGTGGATGATGTCTCTAGGTAATCCTCGGGGCATCGGATGATGTCTCTAGGTAATGCTTGGCACATTGGATGATGTCTCTAGGTAATTCTTGGCACATTGGATGATGTCTCTAGGTAATCCTCGGGGTATTGGATGTTGTCTCTAGGTAATGCTCGGGACATTGGATAATGTCTCTAGGTAATGCTTGGGGCAGTGGATGATGTCTCTAGGTAATGCTTGGGGCAGTGGATGATATCTCTAGGTAATGCTTGGCACATTTTTTGATGTCTCTAGTTAATGCTTGGCACATTGGATAATGTCTCTAGGTAATGCTTGGGGCAGTTGATGATGTCTCTAGGTAATGCTCGGGACATTGCATAATGTCTCTAGGTAATGCTTGGGGCAGTGGATGATGTCTCTAGGTAATGCTTGGCACATTGGATGATGTCTCTAGGTAATGCTTGGCACATTGGATGATGTCTCTAGGTAATGCTTGGGGGAGTGGATGATGTCTCTAGGTAATGCTTGGCACATTGGATGATGTCTCTAGGTAATGCTTGGCACATTGGATGTTGTCTCTAGGTAATGCTCGCGACATTTGATAATGTCTCTAGGTAATGCTTGGGGCAGTGGATTATGTCTCTAGGTAATGCTTGGCACATTGGATGATGTCTCTAGGTAATGCTTGGCACATTGGATGATGTCTCTAGGTAATGCTTGGCACATTGAATGCTGTCTCTAGGTAATGCTTGGGGCAGTGGATGATGTCTCTAGGTAATGCTTGGCACATTGGATGATGTCTCTAGGTAATGCTTGTCACATTGGATGATGTCTCTAGGTAATGCTTGGCACATTGGATGATGTCTCTAGGTAATGCTTGGCACATTGAATGATGTCTCTAGGTAATGCTTGGGGCAGTGGATGATGTCTCTAGGTAATGCTTGGCACATTGGATGATGTCTCTAGGTGATGCTTGGGGCAGTGGATGATGTCTCTAGGTAATGCTTGGCACATTGGATGATGTCTCTAGGTAATGCTTGGGGCAGTGGATGATGTCTCTAGGTAATACTTGGCACATTGGATGATGTCTCTAGGTAATGCTTGGCACATTGGATGATGTCTCTAGGTAATGCTTGGGGCATTGGATGATGTCTCTAGGTAATGCTTGGGGCAGTGGGTGATGTCTCTAGGTAATGCTCGGCACATTGGATTGGATGATGTTTCTACGTAATGCTTGTTGCAGTGTATGCTGTCTCTAGGTAATCCTCGGTACAGTGGATGATGTCTCTATGTAATGCTTTGGGCAGTGGATGCTGTCTCTAGGTAATCCTCGGGGAATTGGATGATGTCGCTAGGTAATGCTCGGGGCAGTGGATGATGTCTCTAGGTAATGCTTGGGGCAGTGGATGATGTCTCTAGGTAATGCTCGGAATATTGGATGATGTCTCTAGGTAATGCTCGGAACATTGGATGATATCTCTAGGTAATGCTTGGCACATTGGATGATGTCTCTAGGTAATGCTCGGAACATTGGATGATGTCTCTAGGTAATGCTCGGAACATTGGATGATGTCTCTAGGTAATGCTCGGAACATTGGATGATGTCTCTAGGTAATGCTTGGCACATTGGATGATGTCTCTAGGTAATGCTCGGAACATTGGATGATGTCTCTAGGTAATGCTTGGGGCAGTGGATGATGTCTCTAGGTAATGCTTGGGGCAGTGGATGATGTCTCTAGGTAAAGCTCGGAACATTGGATGATGTCTCTAGGTAATGCTTGGGGCAGTGGATGATGTCTCTAGGTAATGCTTGGGGCAGTGGATGATGTCTCTAGATAGAGTTTGTCACGTTGGATTATGTTTCTATATATAGCTCACGAGAGAGATAGAGACAGAGAGAGAGAGAGAGAGAGAGAGAGAGAGAGAGAGAAAGAGAGCGAGAGAGAGAGAGAGAGAGAGAGAGAGAGAGAGAGAGATGGATAAGATCTATAGAGAACATAACAAATTGTGGGCCGACATGATATGCAGAGAATAGAACAAACTTTAGGTGGACATGATCTATGGGAAATAGAATACATTAGTAGTTTCTAAATTAATTCGAAGAAGACGCCGAAAGAGAAGAAGAAGAAGAAGAAGAAGAAGAAGAAGAAGAAGAAGAAGAAGAAGAAGAAGAAGAAGAAGAAGAAGAAGAAGAAGAAGAAGAAGAAGAAGAAGAAGAAGAAGAAGAAGAAGAAGAAGAAGAAGAAGAAGAAGAAGAAGAAGAAGAAGAAGAAGAAGAAGAAGAAGAAGAAGAAGAAGAAGAAGAAGAAGAAGAAGAAGAAGAAGAAGAAGAAGAAGAAGAAGAAGAAGAAGAAAAAAAAAAAAAAAAGAAGAAGAAGAAGAAGAAGAAGAAGAAGAAGAAGAAGAAGAAGAAGAAGAAGAAGAAGAAGAAGAAGAAGAAGAAGAAGAAGAAGAAGAAGAAGAAGAAGAAGAAGAAGAAGAAGGAGGAGGAGGAGGGGGAGGAGGAGAATATTAGACAGGAAGGAGACGGATAAGACGAGAGAAGCTTCAGTGTGCTTGGCAACAATTGCTCGCTTATATCATTCAAATTTATTCATATCTTTCAGTGCATATAATATATGCTGATGTACGTTAAAATAATATCTGCAAGGGACGCAAAGAGGTAAAATAATAACTGTGAAGACATTAAGAAGTTACGTTAGTAACTGTAAGGGAGAAAAGAATTAAAATAATAACTGTGAAGAAATTAATAAGTTACATTAGTAACTGTAAGGTAGAAAAGAGTCCACATGATATAAGATTGGGAATAATGAATGGAGTGTACATGTACATGAAAGAGAGAGAGAGAGAGAGAGAGAGAGAGAGAGAGAGAGAGAGAGAGAGAGAGAGAGAGAGAGAGAGAGAGAGAGTGTGTTTGTGTGTGGTGTGTGTTTCTTGCGCTCGCTCTGAACTCAAGCTCTGAACTCAAGCTCTGAACTCAAGCTCTGAACTCAAGCTCTGAACTCAAGCTCTGAACTCAAGCTCTGAACTCAAGCTCTGAACTCAAGCTCTGAACTCAAGCTTACACCCATAAACGTGTTACTACTTCTAATACACTGGACTGCATTTTGTGTGTGGATTAGCTGTCCCTAATACCAGTGCCCCTCGCCATCAGACGAACCCACTCCGACGTCTGAGGTACTTGTAATTTACGTTCCCAAGCCACGGACAAGAAGTCAACAGTTTAGTCCAACTGACCGGTGTAGGGGTCGAACCTGCTAACTCGGGAAGGTTAATCCACAAGCAAAAATCAGTCCACTGCCACCACAGGTACAGACAGGGTGTGTTATTAAAAACTGCAGTGTTTGAAAATATTGCCGATTCAAGTTTTGTATTTACCTATTATGTTGCATAAACTTTACACAGGGTGAATACAAAACTTGGAACGACAATATTTTCAAACACTGCACAGTCATTAAAAATACACCCTATAGTAACTCGTGTATGGACTAAGCTTGAGTTTAAAGCGAGCAAACGCTAAACAAAAATAAATAAATAAATAAATTTAAATCAAATAATAAATAAAAAAATTAAAACAATAGAAGGGGTGTTAAAGAGACAAAGAAAATCAATATCTTGCTCAGAACATTAAATAATAGAGGAATTATAGTGTTCACGGACAAAACTGCACGCCCAGCACATATCACAATCAGAAAAGAAGAAATAGAGAATGCCACACATTTTGAAAATCTGGCCTTCATACAACAATGGGGAATGTTCCGAAGACGTCAGATGTAGGCTGGTCAGAGCATTGGAGAGATAAAACATAGGCTGGACATAGCATTGGAGAGTTCAGACGTAGGCTGATCATATCATTGGAGAGGTCAGACATAGGCTGATCATATCATTGGAGAGGTCAGACGTAGGGTGATCATATCATTGGAGAGGTCAGATGTAGGCTGGTCATAGCATTGGAGAGGTTAGACGTAGGCTGGTCATAGCATTGGAGAGGTCAGACGTAGGCTGATCATAGCATTGGAGAGGTCAGACGTAGGCTGGTCATAGCATTGGAGAGGTCAGACGTAGGCTGATCATAGCATTGGAGAGGTCAGACGTAGGCTGGTCATAGCATTGGAGAGGTCAGACGTAGGCTGATCATAGCATTGGAGAGGTCAGACGTAGGCTGGTTATAGCATTGGAGAGGTCAGACGTAGGCTGGTCGCAGCATTAGAGAAACCAGATAGTACAAACACCTTGTGCAAGGGTACATCAGGTATTAGGATAACTAGAGTGCGTTCACAAATGTTTGCCCTCACTCGTGTTCTTGTTTTTTATTTAAAGTATCGACTGTATCGCTATGAAATGTTTCTGCCGTCTTATATTTACTCCCACCCAAGGTATATGTTGATGATATGGCCAACTAAAATCATGGAAAGCAGCGAAATTTCTGTGATGTTTTGACGAAAATAGATTGATTTTACGATAACAAATTTGTTTTACATTAATTCACGTCAATTCGGGTAACGGCTCAAGGCATGTTCATATTTGCATGGAAGTTGGTGCAATATGTAATATTAGTAAAGACAGAGAATTTATAGAGGCATTGGGTAAATAATGTAGAATCGAAATGGAAATGGACAGGAAAGTAGAATAAAAACATTTCTTACCTTATTTTTCATTTCCTTATTTTTTCTTCAGTTGCTGGTTAATAATGTGTACACAAGGAGTCAGGTTACTAGAATGTATTTATTCTGTTTTTTTATATAGAGTTAGTGAAAGCTTCCAAACAGCTGTGCTTAAATGTGGGGTATTTTAGTCTAACCGACGGTGTAGGAGTTGAACCCGCTACCTTGGCATCAGCTCCGGGTGAATACGATCGAGTACTCTTATTCATGAGCCATTACCCACTTTGGACAACAATCACCTTCAAATTAATGTTCTATTTGTGACTGAATCGGTCACAGGATCAGTAATATGAGCCAGGGATGGACCCTAATGTAACTTCTCTGCCGAGGTTGAACGGGGTAGGAGTAATGGCTTAACCGAATCGAACCATTCGGTTATGCTGACCTCATGTTATAATTCCTCATGTTTCACATTTTTGCACTTCGTGTCACTCCATAATAACACATTTAAGTTCTAGACCTCGCAATATCTTATTTAACCAGTGACACTCAATAACAAATGAATTCATTAGAATGCATAGTCATTAATGAAAACAACACATCTTTAGACATCCAATGAGACTTACCCTACCGATCACGTGACCACAGAATTCCAGTCATACGTATTATATCCATGTTGCTAAGGAAACCATGTATGTTATCCAATAGAATCCACGGACTCTGTGATGAGGCATTCAAAGTACCAGCATTACCGAAGTGGCGTTTTTGAAGATTTTTTTTTTTAGCAAACCGTTAACTTCGTTTTGCTGAAAAAAAAAGAATAAGAATATTATATTTAGAGAAACGAAATATGGAATAATTTCAGGAATAACATGTATAGCATATATATGTGTATAATAAAAGGAGGCCGATAGCGTGGTGACTAGATTCTCATCTACTGATATAATATGTTTGGGGGTCATCAGGGTGGGTTTTTTTTTTTTAATCGACCTGGGCGCGTAGGTCGACCCAGCCTAAAATTGATACCTGGATATGTGTTGAGAAGTAAAGACGGTCAGCGTGAGACTGACCACTACTGCCACCTGGTGGCGAATGGTCTTTGAAAATATGGGGTTAGCACCGACTGCCCGATGCTCCTTAAAACGTGTAGACGAGCTCTTTAGTTTTGCTCTGTATACAATACCATAAACGTGTACTCACGCAGGCAGGCAGGCAGGCATGCAGGCAGGCAGGCAGGCATGCAGGCAGGCAGGCAGGCAGGCAGGCAGACAGACAGACAGACAGACAGACAGACAGACAGACAGACAGAAACTAGCGTTGCCATTATATGACTAACGAACACTATTTGTCACTTTCTTATAGGTGTACATTATGTTCTACTTTTAATGGCCCTTTCCGGGGAATCGTTGTTAATTGCTCCTTTACAGGTCGCCGCACTCAACCCCAGTAATCTTGGTCTGTTTCTAATGTTTTATGCAAATGTGGTTTTCAGTGGTTTTCCATTGCCGATCTCCGTAGCCTAAAGGCTTGCGAACGCGATTCGTGAGCCGTTTAACACGCGTTCGAAACGCGGTGGAGACCGATTTGACAGCAGACCGTGTCGCGCTGGGGTTTTAACGTGTTGGTATGGGAACCGGTCGTTCAGAAAACAATGGCAAACTACTGAACGTAAAACTTGCCAAGACATCAACACGGCAGTAAAATGCTGGTATTGCCAGCAATGTCCTGTAAATAGGATATGCAACCTAAAAAAAAAAAAAATGTTTTCCATAGCTTTCTGAACGACTGAGGCTTATACAGAGGCTCATACCATTGAGAAAATCAACGCAAGTCCGTCTGCTTTCACATGACGTGCTGCTGACTTCGAACCCTATATGTGTGATTGTGATGCTGGCTGTACTTTCCCAAGGCGCAGACTCCGACACATACAAACAGAATACAGTTATTCTAATTGCTTGATGTTTGCCCTCTCCAGCCAAGTTAACATTCGGAGCTTGTTGGTTTTTAAAGACTGCCTATTTAGACTTTGTACTGCACCGCTCGGTGGGTATTTGGGCATGATAAGGCAGACGTGGTCAGGGCCCTTTGACATCGTGTCTATAGTGCAGAAGAATAGATAGATCATCACGGCTTAGGGAGAACAGTGCTGCAGGGAGTGACCGGAGGATCCAGCCGACACCCTGTCCACCGAGGAAAGGCAAAGCGGACACATAATCAGACTGCTCAATCAATGAGGTACTGTTTCCACAATGCAATGCATATCTAACACTGTTTCTCGCCCTGACTGTACATTCTGTCAGATTGTTGTTCCTCCATCTCTCGATGTTATCTTTCCACTTGTATTGTTGTCTACCTCATGCTCACTTGCCTTCAACTTTACCCTCCAGTATGGTATCTATAAGAGTGTTGTCTCTTTAACGTGGCCGAAATATTTCACTTGTCTCTTTTTTTTAAAATTTCTTTCATCGACTCTCTTTTCAAACGTCCAGTTTTTTTTCTAAAACCTCTGTATTTGATTGTTGAATGCTATTGGTACCATTAATATTGGGACTCTTCGCTGACTGTTGAAGATGAGGACAGAGCACGTAGGGGAATGTCCCGAGTGCTGTGATGTCGGTTCTTTATCAATACACTTTAACTCATCTGCGTTCCACTGTTAACCCATCCACATAAAACGTGTATCAAAATATTTCGGGAAATGTCGGACAGCCGGCTTCTTGTTGACGTCATCGCTCACTGATTATCGGTTGACTAAAAATGTGCACCGTAGCAATGAAACTAAATAGTTTTAGTACAGTTTAAAAACATAATAAATCATAGGACCCCTTTCTTGCACGTGTTTCTGCTCATGGGGCATATGGGGGATAACTGGATATTTTTATACAGAAATATAAATCGATGAGGAATTCTTGAGACCACTAAGACTATAAACATATCCACAAGTAATGATTGGCACTTACAGAACTAGCTGAAGAAAGTCGAGATATAGGACACTTTAAACAACGTCAAAATTTAATGTTTTATTTGACACACAGGGATTCAAACATGCAGACTCAAAATAACGGTAGCTAATTTCAACTATCAAATATAAGAAGGGACAGAGATTGGAAAAATAATCCAATCGTTAAGACGATGTTTCAACGGGCCGGAAAAAAAAAAAAAAAACAAAGAAGGAAGAAAGAAGAAATGATAGAAACAGCGTCAGTCGAAATGCACGTTGAGTCCTTTTTAGCAATATATAAACCACAATTGCACATACAATTCCTATTAATAATTTACTTTTCCCCATAGCTTAAAGCCATTCCGGTTATTCAGTGAAAGGTTCTGTGTGTCTGTACGGCAATCTTCATATCTGAAAATGCCAGACCTGTTGCTGGCTGTGTGGGTTCACATCACTTATTTATTATCAGACACTTATTTTCGGTGAGAAAAATATAACGCTGATTTAGCAAAGAAATGGGGAGGGAGAGGTCTGGCAAGAAAGGTCAAAAAGAAGGGAAAGTGGCCAGTGGGACAAATTGTACTGGAATAACAGGCAACTGGGAGAGAGCACAATCGATAACTGAAATGAAGATGCGGGGGAGAGAAATTCGATTAAGCCTGAAACATGGCCGAGCTGGGTTGTTCTTTCTTTCTATATATCTATCTACCTGCCTGCCTGCCTGCCTGCCTGCCTGCCTGCCTGCCTGCCTCTGCCTGCCTGCCTGCCTGCCTGCCTGCCTGTCTGTCTGCCTGCCTGCCTGCCTGCCTGCCTGCCTGCCTGCCTGCCTGCCTGCCTGCCTGCCTGCCTGCCTGCCTGCCTGCCTGCCTGCCTGCCTGCCTGCCTGCCTGCCTGCCTGCCTGCCTGCCTGCCTGCCTGCCTGCCTGCCTGCCTGCCTGCCTGCCTGTCTGTCTGTCTGTCTGTCTGTCTGTCTGTCTGTCTGTCTGTCTGTCTGTCTGTCTGTCTGTCTGTCTGTCTGTCTGTCTGTCTGTCTGTCTGTCTGTCTGTCTGTCTGTCTGTCTGTCTGTCTGTCTGTCTGTCTGTCTGTCTGTCTGTCTGTCTGTCTGTCTGTCTGTCTGTCTGTCTGTCTGTCTGTCTGTCTGTCTGTCTGTCTGTCTGTCTGTCTGTCTGTCTGTCTGTCTGTCTGTCTGTCTGTCTGTCTGTCTGTCTGTCTGTCTGTCTGTCTGTCTGTCTGTCTGTCTGTCTGTCTGTCTGTCTGTCTGTCTGTCTGTCTGTCTGTCTGTCTGTCTGTCTGTCTGTCTGTCTGTCTGTCTGTCTGTCTGTCTGTCTGTCTGTCTGTCTGTCTCTTCCTTTCTCGAAATGCACGTTGAGTCCTTTTTAGCAATATATAAACCACAATTGCACATACAATTCCTATTAATAATTTACTTTTCCCCATAGCTTAAAGCCATTCCGGTTATTCAGTGAAAGGTTCTGTGTGTCTGTACGGCAATCTTCATATCTGAAAATGCCAGACCTGTTGCTGGCTGTGTGGGTTCACATCACTTATTTATTATCAGACACTTATTTTCGGTGAGAAAAATATAACGCTGATTTAGCAAAGAAATGGGGAGGGAGAGGTCTGGCAAGAAAGGTCAAAAAGAAGGGAAAGTGGCCAGTGGGACAACTTGTACTGATGGGTAAGGGTATCTGTGTGGGTGTGGGTGGGATTATTTTGTGGTATCTGGGTGGGGGATATGTGTGTGGTGTGTAAGTGGGGATGTGTTGGTGAGGGATATGTGTGTGTGGTGCGTGGGTTGGGAATAGTGCGTGGTAGGGGGTGTATGTGATGTGCGGGTGGGGGATTGTGTGGTGGGGGATTAGGTTAAGGCATGTGTGGGTGGATGGAAGTTGTATGTGTGGGTGGTGGTGTGTGTGTGAGTGGATTGGGGATGTATGGGTGGTTAGGGAGATGTGTGTGTGGGGGTGGGGGTGGGGGGTAGGGACATGTCAGGTGGTGGGGATGTGTGTGTATGGTTTGGGTATGTGTCAGTGGATGCGCGATGTGTGGGTTGGTGGGGGATTGTGTGTGTGGGTGGGGAAAATGTTGTCGATGGAGATGTGGCTGGGGGAAGGGTGGTTTGAGGTGTGGGTGGGGAGAGGATGTGTGGGGTAGAATGTGGATGGGCGTGGGATGTGTGGGTTGGTGGGGGAATGTTTGTCGGTGGCGAGTGTGTTTTGGTTGGGGGATCAGGTGAGGGCAGTGTGTGTGGGTGGGGGATGGGTCGGTTGGTGGGGTATGTATGTGTCCCTTGGTGTGTGTGTCGGTAGGTGGGGGTGTGTATGTGTCCCTTGGTGCGCATGTGTGTGGGTAGGTGGGGGTGTTGTGTGGGTGGGGTGATGCATGGATAGGTGGGAGATGGGCTTCATACCATGGTAATTAGCCTTGTCTATGTTTACAACATTCATTTCACAATGTTTTTTTTTCTTCCTATGCAAATGTATAATGCTCTTGATGAACGAAAGACGAGTGATTGGAAGGGCCGAATGTAAGACGGGCCTGCGCGCCCAATTTGTGACCCTAATAAAGTTGATTTGATTTGATTTGATTTGATTTTCTCTGTGTTTTATGTTTTCTCTGTTCCTGTCCTAATTTATTGTTCCCTAATGACAAACTGCATGTCCCACTTCCTTTTACATCCTTAACCCAAAATGAAACATAAATCCTCACCCAACAACATTGACACCTGGCCGACTTAATAGATGACAGTTTGCTACATTTTGCTTCAAAATAAATAAATAATCGGCATAATAACGACAAGCAGAGGCAGAGATGTTTCCACGGCACCAGGGCCGGGTTATATACTGGCTAAGACCTATTGACGCGTCCTCGTCGAGCGTCCTGGGCAACAGGTCCCTTCGGAGTCCTGGCTAAAGTCAGTAGGATCGCTGATTCTTCCTAAGTCGGAGAGTGTCTGCCTGCACGGCGAGGAACCACCAGTCTGCACACCAATAAGCCAGACATGGGACAACGGATACTAACGCAAACCTCAGGTCCTGTATGACATCACACTGATGTTGGACAACAGGATGCCTTCATACAGGACTTCGCGTTGGAGCTCAACCCAACGAACACAAGCAAGCAAGCAAGCACGACAAGCATACAATGAATGGAGTTATACCTCTCTATAGCACAGAGCTTGGCTGAACAGCAGAGACCATGTGTTGCACACACAGCAGGATCCCTCTCTCGGACTGCCTAGTGACATATGCCTGGGTCATTGACATTGAGGTGAGTGACCTTTGTAGCGGGACTACGAGAAAAACAACCAGCCATGAGAAATAATGGTGAGGGTGAGTGGAGACCCCCAGGGTGGATGGGGAGAGAGACAGTTTTAGGCTGGGGTGCAATGTTGTGGGGAGCCCAGGGAGGGGCTACACTGTAGGGTTAAAAAGACAGTGGAAAAACGTTGACAGGGGAGTTGAAGCTGGGACCGGCTGAGAGTCGGGTCGCTTGAGACAGTTGATGTTTAGAGATCGAGCGGGTCGGTAGTCTAAGGAGAAGGAGCGGAGTTAGATATAGATCTCCGTCCTGTGTTGTTCTCCGAGTTTTGAATGCAGGCCTAAAACCCAGTGGGGGTTGGATAGTTAATGGAGACCTGAACCCAGAGTGGGTTTATAGTGAGTGGAGGCCTGAACCCAAAGTGGGTTGGATAGCTAGCGGAGACTAGACAGAGTGTGTGGGTTGTGATGTGTGAGGTCCAGCTGTGGATATTAGCTGGATAACTGGTTTATGAATGGGAGATTCATAAGGCCGTGAGAAGACAGTGATGTGTGCGTGTTAAGTTGTGAGGAGGTTATTTATATTCTATGGATTATATTGTTTCTGGATATAGAGTTGTGTTCCGTTTGTCCGTGTTCTTTCTGCAATAAAGGATTATGTGCGCCAACGCAATCTTGTTTAATGACTGGTGAATGTGCATTGCGGGAGTGAGTTATATTGTAAGACAGTTAGATAGCTCAATTGACACACCAGGAGTATCGTTACCTAGACAAAGACCATATCACGCACTTATCATCAAGAACTTCGTGATACCTAGTTTACCCCAGAGGAAAGTTAACACCAATACATCTGGAACAAAACAAGCTGCAGAAGCTGCCGGATCAGCAAAGCAATGCTCTTACTGTCCGCTTCGATCCTAAACCAGTTGCCGACCGAAGCCGTTGGAACAGTGTGGAGTGTCGGGTTTGGTAAGCGCCGCCCAACATTCGGCTCTAATAGAAAGCAGGTAGTACCGTCTACTGTTACACGGTAGCTCAGTCATATCTAAGACCTGACTATTTCAATCAACTTATGCGAGGATATTATCTTTGTCTCCCACGCTATTCGACGTCAAGGCCATATTACTTATTTCTATCTCTAAATCAGTTTCCGTGTGTAAATTGATTCCCTTTTCTTCTCTTGTTTCGATCATGAATAACAAGCAGTTGGGATAGTAACTGGTGAAACAACAAACGGGGTGAAAATGGGACTCTACAAATCTAGATTAGGTAACACTGGTGAACGATAGAAGGAACAACCGAACGAACGACCGAAAAGATTTGATTTTCAAATGGTTAAGAATTGGGCAGAAAGGCCCGCCTGATATTCCGCCATTTTTATCTTTCTGCTCTCATAAATTATTTCATTCATAGATCACTTATGAAGCTAATCTTGATGCTTTCACCAAGGTACCTTTACAAATCTAAATTGAGCCCTATGTTATTTACTTAGCTTACACAGAGTGATACTCCAAAATCAAGTACGACAAACACTATACATGGTTAGCCGTCGCCGAGTATTGATGTTTCCTTCATGGCACCATTATGTGAAACAATATCATGGTTAGCCGTCATGGAGTATTGATGTGTCCTTCGTGGCACCATTACGGGAAACACTACCATGGCTGGTCGACACTGAGTTTTGATGTTTCCTTCAAGGCACTATTACGTGACATATTATCATGGATAGCTGACATTAAGTGTTGATACTTCCATCGTGATACCCCTGCATGATTGTTAGCTTGCACAGAGTATTGATGCTTGAGTTGATTTGAGTTGAGTTGAGTCAAGAACCGACATCTCAGCACTCGAGACATTCCCTGGCGTGCTCCGTCCCCATCTGCAGGAGCCAGCGACGAGTCCTAATACTAATGGTATCAGTAGCAGTCTGATAATTATGTGTCCGTCTGGCCGATCCTCGGAGTCCCGAGAGTCAGCCGGATCCTTCGGTCACTCCCTGCAACGCCTCCAAGCCGTGACGGCCTATCTGTTCGTCTCCATAATACACTCGATTCCAAAGTGCCCCGACCACATCTGTTGTATCATGCCCCAATAACTCACCAGCATGTAGTTGGTGCTTATATAGGTAGTATTTTTAATGACTGGATTGTTTGAAAATATTGCCGTTCCAAGTTTTGTATGCACCGTCTATGGAGTTCATGCAACATATACTGCGATAGTGTGTCTTATTTCGGTAAAGTTGTCCATATTGCAGCTCTATACCCAAAAGGTGTTGGAAATATCTACCAAGGTTTTGTTGGCAAGTATGGATACGTGTTTTCATGTTGTCAAAGACCTTGTGTACTTCGGGCAGTATAATGCTAGTAATGTCGTTGACGATTGAAACCAGAAGTTCATTGATTGTGTGGTGATTGTTTTCGAACAGATTTCCTTTAAGTGCAACCCAGAGGTAATAATCCAGGAGAGTAAGATCCGGAGAGCGTGCAGGCCAAATTCCGCAAGAGATTATATGATTTGCAAAAACGACATCTCAGAATTCTAGTGATTTTGCAGCTGTGTGAGCTGTTGCACTATCTTGTTGGCACTAGGCTTGTTCAATTTCCCGCTCAGAAAGTTTCGATACGAATGGTTCCAGAATGTTAGTCCTGTATCTTTCAGAATTTACAGTATCGTTCAAGAAAATTGGACCGATTATGAGCATACGACTCATTGCACACAACACTCCTATTTTCTGATCGTGGAGAGGCACTCCAAAGACGATCATTCTGACTGTTCACGTACCCAGAAAGATGAAACCATGCTTCGTCTGTGAAGAAAGTGAAATCAAGGATGAGTTCATACTCTTGAGCAAGAGAAATCTCCAACGATGTAATAATTAACTCTGCATTGATGACCTAATTCTTTTAGTTGAAGTACAACGGAGAGCTTTTGTGGATATATCTTCAATTTCTTCTTCAGGGTTTTTAAGACAGTACTGCTTGACTTGTGTACTTGTTGGGCCAACTTTCCTACTGATTTGCCTGGACTCATTAGCATACTGTCCTGTATCTTGAGGGATGTTTCTTCAGAAACAGATGGTCTACCAGGGCGGCGCACATCATGAAGACTGTCAGTGCTGCGAAAACTCTTAATTAAATTGCCAACAGCATTAGGATGAGGCACCTGAGTAGCAGGAAATGACATCATAAATTTTTGAGCAACCACATTCGAATACCTGCCATCGTTAAGAAACACAATCTCCACCAAAGATACGTTATTCAATAGTTAACACCATTGTAGCTGAGATCAATTACCAAAACATCTACATGTAGCAGTGATATTCAGAATTAACATTTACGTGGCGCTTGAACCATGACGTAATACACAACTTATTTTACGGTGCGTAGAAACTTAATTTCAAAAAGTCCACAGTCATTGAAAATACACCTTGTATCATGATAACCTTACATGAAATAGCATGGTGGTTAGCACACACTTAGTGCTTGTACATCTGTCAGCGGTTGTTTGTAGCGATGTTTGTAGCGTGAACTGCATGTTCAGAAAAATGGCGCCTGACCGGTCACTGAACTAACTGGGTTTGCCTTTTGCAGTAATGTGTGGCTGTTGGTTTTCTAGTGACTGCCGCTTCCATCGACGATGGACTAACTAACTAACTACAGAAGTAACTAACTAACTAACTAACTAACTAACACATTAAGTATTGAAACTTCCATCATGGTGAGCACGTAATTAAAGTTAACTTCCCTTGTACGTGCCTTATGCTCAATGGACATGTGGTGTTAAACTCATATTTTTTATAGACACTCGTTGAGTGAGATGGTCACTTGCTTCCCAAGCCATAGCCTGGTACCCATGTTAAGGTGAATCGACCTGGGAGCCCAAGTGATTTTTAAAAAAAAATTCGAACCCGCGCGGATGCCCACGGAAAAGGGGCCCGCAGGCGAGCGTCTAGCTACTGCACCACCCTTCAACACAATGATGACTAGCGTACACTGTGCTTGGTTCCTAAATATGGTTCATTTTTTTCAATCAGATGTCACAAAAACTCTCTATGCTCACACAGATGACACACCAACCCACTATACCCACCCAGATGAGACAACAAACCATTATACCCACCAAGATTTCATAACCCACTATACCCACCCAGATGAGACAACAACCCATTATACCCACCCAGATGAGACAACAACCCATTATACCCACCCAGATGAGACAACAACCCATTATACCCACCCAGATGACATGACCCACTATACCCAACCAGATGAGACACTAACCCAGTGTTCTCACCCGTTACTTTATCTCTCTCTCTCTCTCTCTCTCTCTCTCTCTCTCTCTCTCTCTCTCTCTTGCCCTTAGCCCCATTGTTAGTTTTCTCTTGCCCATAGTCAACGGGTGCAATCCCCTATTTCCCACAGGCCACAGCCCTACGATTACAATCCCATCTTGGCCTTAAGACTATTGTTACCATCCCTTCTTGCTTTTAGCCATATTGTTACAATCTCCTCTTTCGCTTAGCTCTACGGTTACAATCCCCTCTTTGCCTTAGCAATATAGTTACAATGCCAGATTTCCTTTAATCTTACGGTTACAATCCCCTCTTTATCATCGCACTATGGTTGCGATCCCTCCTTGTCCATAGCCCTATTGTTACAATTCAATTTCCCTATAGCCTTATGGTTCTGCAACGCTTCACGGCAATAGCACATGGACAGAAGAAGAAGAAGAAAAAGAAGAAGAAGAAGAAGAAGAAGAAGAAGAAGAAGAAGAAGAAGAAGAAGAAGAAGAAGAAGAAGAAGAAGAAGAAGCAGGAGGAGGAGGAGGAGGAGCCCAAGGTTACAATCCACTGTTGTCTTTAGGCCTACGCTTGCAATCTCTTCATGTCCAGCTGCCTTTAAAGGACGGCCGACAGTAACAAATGCCTGAGTAACGAGTTGAAACCTATACAACCTTCTCCTATCATTGTCCTCATCATAATTCTAACGTATTTGCAAAAGTACAACGCCTGGTATCTCATTTCCCAGAAATATTTACAGTAGGCTTTCGTGTGAGAACTGTCCGTCCTACCCGGGCTCACTGGCACACGCTGGCACACATATTCACTCACACACGGACACCCACACACAGCCGACAAAACCGAGAGCCTCCCCCGATGCCGAGCAGGCAAACAGATCGATATGAAAGGCGGACTATCGATTTCTCGTTGGCGAGTGTGACATACAGCAAAGTTCTCATCTAAAGGCTTCTTCCATCCTTGCTTCTCTCTCTCTCTCTCTCTCTCTCACTCTCTCTCTCTCTCTCTCTCTCTCTCTCTCTCTCTCTCTCTCTCTCTTCCACTCTACTTCTTTATTTGTTCTTTTGATTGATTCTACAGATTCAGATGAATAAGTATTACACATTAATATATGGACATAGAACTTCCAACTTTCTCCCTCTCACCTGTCTCTTTTCTCTCGTTCTAGCTCTCTCTTTCCTCATCTCTCTCTCTCTCTCTCTCTCTCTCTCTCTCTCTCTCTCTCTCTATTTCTCTCTCTCTCTCTCTCTCTCTCTCTCTCTCTCTCTCTCTCTCTCCATACTTGTGCCTTCTTTCATTGTCTGGTCGTCGTTAGTGGAAATAAATATAAATTCATTTCTATAACTCCCGAAGAACTTCCCTCTCATACTCAATCATTTCTCAATAGCTCTCTTTAACTCACTTGCGTTCTCTGCTTCAATAACTCTCTCACTCTCTTTCTCTCACTTCTTCTCTCTTTCTCTTTCTTTCACTCTCAGTTACTACCACTCCGCAAACGCCTGCTTTTCAATAAAGCTAAACTAATTCACAAAATCCTGCATCGGAATGCCCCAAATTACCTTTGGCCATTGTTTAAATATAATGCTAGACACAGTAAACGTTTAAATATATTACACATTCCGGTGACCTAATGGTGATATCAGATGATGACATGGAAGAACTGGCCAGAGAATTCAACACCAGTATCCAGAGGGGTCAGGTCAAAGAAGAATGGCTACACAGCTACTTGCTGCCGCTGCCAAAACCGAACAAAGACCACTCCAAGATAAGCGGCTACAGAATCATTACGATGCAGAATACTGTTGGCAAGCTACTGGAGAAAATTGTAGCACACAGACTTGCTTGGGACTTGGAACAGCTCGGCTGCTTCCCGCCCACACTTGGAGGATACAGACGCAACAAAGAGTCATGGCTGAATGCGGCGGTCCTTGCTCAAGATGTTTACGAAGGATTTCAGGTAAGAGAAGAGACATGTGCGGCCGCCATAGACTTAGAGGACGCATATAACAGAGTATCTTTCGAGCACTTGATGCAAACCCTCCTCAGACTGAAAGTGCACCCTCACCTTGTACGATGGATAGCTGCAGTTCTGCTCCAAAGGAAGGTGGTGCTAAGATGCGGGAGTTGGTCTTCTGTGCCGATAACGATATGTCCAGGATTGCCGCAGGGTTCACCACTGTCACCAGTACTATTCAACGTGTATACGGTGCCGATCACTGAACAACAGTTGGACGGGAGGGGTAGGACTCTGTCATTCGTTGACGACATTCTCGTGTATCGACAGGGTCGAGATAGACAGGCGGTTGCCAATGATATGCAGGGCGAACTAGATCGAATTTCCTCATGGTGTGCTGATGCCGATGCCCTTGTCAACCCTGCAAAGGCATCAGTTACATGGTTCTCCCTAAACAACCATATTGTGAAAACAGACCTGCCGGCAGTAAGAATGGATGGGAGCATTCTGAGTAGAACCCAGTCAAT
>OY992893.1:16883907-16938907 GCA_963921405.1 Cepaea hortensis | reverse complement strand
ATGCACACGTCTCCCACCCACACACGCCCACATACTTCCCCCAACCACCACACATCCCCTACTTACCCACACATATACCCCACCCATACACACATTCCCCGCACCCATCACACACATCCCCCACACCGCACACTACCCCCATCCACACACATATCCTCACCCATACCACCACACTCCCCACCCACACACCATACACACATCCCCCACCAACACACCGCACACATATCTCAAACCCACACACCATACACTTCTCCCCACCCGCACTTGCATCCCCAATCCACCCAACACAATCCCCTACCCACACAACCCCGCCACCTACACATACTTCCTCAAACCACCCACACATCTCCACCCACATAAACACACACACCCCACACCCGTCCCATACACATATCCTCCACCCATACACACATCCCCCACACCCATTCCCACCCCTACTTTCACCCGCACACATCCATCCACACATCCCACCAACACCCACAAATATCCCTACCCACAAAAACCCACACACCCCAACCCATCCAAACGCATACCCCCATCCACACATTCCCCACCCACACATATCCCCACACTCACACACATCCTCCACACACACTCACACCTCCTCACATCTAGTCACATAAAAAATGTCTCACGTTAGCATTGAAACTAGTATGAACAAACTCCCACACTTTTTAGTGAGTGTGAGAGAGAGAGAGAGAGAGAGAGAGAGAGAGAGAGAGAGAGAGAAGAGAGAGAGAGAGAGAGTAAAAGAGTGTGAGAGTGTGTGTGTATGTAAGAGAGAGAGAGAGAGAGAGAGAGAGAGAGAGAGAGAGAGAGAGAGAGAGAGAGAGAGAGTTGAGCCCACGCATGTCATGTAACATGTTATTCCGTATTTTTTTTTAAATGTATTCTCATCTTTCAGGTATCATTTTGTATGCCAGTGATTGTCCTGTAACATGCCATTCCATATTGTTTTGTTTGTTTATTCTCATCTTATTATTTTTTATGCCACTTGATTTTATCATGTATAATATAATATTACTGTGATGTGAGTGAGAGAGTTAGTGAGAGAGAGAGAGAGAGAGAGAGAGAGAGAGAGAGAGAGAGAGAGAGAGAGAGACAGACAGACAGAGAGAGAGAGAGAGAGAGAGAGAGAGAGAGAGAGAACAAACGAACGAACGAACGAACTTTATTTTCATAGGGTTAAGAATTGGGCACGCAGGCCCGTCTAACATTCTGCCCTTCTATCACTCTCTTTCATACATTATTTCATTCACACATCATTCAAGGCTAACAAAGAATAGCAACAATATAAAAGATATGCATTATAAAGGCATGGGCAAAATGCGAACATCAAAACTACACGACACAGTAATATTAGATAATGGTCTGACACTTGTTATTAGCCATGTGGAATATACTGGCCTGCAAAAAGGGGACTGGCTGTTATACTAGGGTTTTAATATTATTATTATTTCCATTATTAAGGGGGAAGGTAATCCGTATTGAGATAGTGTTCGAATAATTTGCAATTACATGAATAGGGATTGGTGATGTCTTTGATTTCTTGTGGAAGATTGTTCCACATCTGAGCTGCAGAGTACGTTAAGCTTGTTTTGTATAAGTCAATCCTAGGCTTCGAAATGTGTAGTATATTTAAACGTTTACTGTGTCTAGCATTATATTTAAACAATGGCCAAAGGTAATTTGGGGCATTCCGATGCAGGATTTTGTGAATTAGTTTAGCTTTATTGAAAAGCAGGCGTTTGCGGAATGGTAGTAACTGAAGGCGTTTATACAGGCTAGGATTGTCAGATAAATGTTTGCTATAAATTCTCATAGACTCATGGCCCGTTTCTGGAGAGAGTAAAGTCACTTGGTGTTTGAATTAGAACAACCGTCCCAGATTGTGGAGCAGTAGTCAAAGTGTGTCTCTATATGAGAAGTATAGAATAGTTTCATTGTGTCCTCATCAAGGAAGTTTTTAATTTTGGCGAGTTGGTAGACATTTTTTCGCTGTTTGTTTAATAAGCGCTTGAACGTGGGAATTAAAGGTTAGGTTTCTATCAATGATTAGGCCTAATGTTTTGTGCTCAATTACACTTTCTACTGGCATGTTATCGATGTGAAGTTGAAGTGATGTGTGTGAGCTTAGAATTTGAAGTCTTTGTCTGGTTGTTAATAACATTGCTTTTGTTTTAGTGATGTTAATTTGCATACGGTTTGAATAGCTCCACCTAACTACATTATTTAATTCTTGTTGTAAAGATGACTCCAGTAAAATACAGTTTTCAGCGTTTGTGTACACTGTACAGTCATCTGCAAATAGATCGCAGGACGACGAAAAATGCAAAGGTAGATCTTTAATCTTCTTCTTCTTCTTCAGCGTTCCGAGCCATTGAGGTTCTTTGCTGCAAATACAATCCGTCTCCATTCGTCTCTCTGGTGGACCTTCTCTTGCCAGTCGTTGATTCCAAGTGCTTGTAGGTCTGTACATGTATTATCTCTCCACCGCCTTCTTGGTCTACCTCGGGGTCTACGGTCATTTATTTCCTGAGTGTAAGCGAGTTTTGTTTCCCTATTATCTTCCATTCTTTCTATATGCCCCAGCCATTGTAGTCTATTAGCCTTCATGATACCAGTGATTAGCGGGGACTTAAACAGATCATAAATGTCTTTGTTACTTCTTCTTTTCCACTCTCCACTTTGTGTATCCCTAATGGGTCCAAAGATGCGTCTTAAAATTTTGTTCTCAAAGGTTTGTAACAAGATCTTTAATATATATGTCAAATAATACAGGGCCAAGAATAGAGCCTTGCGGTACTCCAATATTGAAGGTAGTGGTTTGAGACAGAGATTTATTATGTGATACTACTTGCTTTCTGTTTGATAGAAAAGATGATATTAGAGTGACTACATTAGGGCCAATTTTTATTGTCTCATGTTTTTTAATTAAAATAACATGGTCTTTCATATCAAATGCTTTCTTGAAATCAATAAACACAGTTCCACATAGACTGTTGTTGTTTATATTCTGGTGCCAATTTTCTATCATGTTTGTTAGGGCCGTATGGCAAGAGTATTTTGGTCGAAATCCTGATTGGCTGTCAACAATAAGCTTGTTGCGAACTAAATACTGTAATGTTACTTTATGGATGTGTTTTTCTAGTGGCTTAGATAGTGATGATAGTAAGGAAATAGGTCTGTAATTGTTCGGGAAACCATTTTCCAATGAACCAGATTTAAGAAGAGGGTACACTTTAGCGATTTTGAGAGCTGATGGAAAGTGGCCTTTGGTGAGACACTGATTATATACATAGGTTAGTGTTGTACAGATCACTGGCGCAGCACAACGGAGAATCCGGTTGCTGATTCCATCTAACCCAGATGAGGTTGTGTTTTTTAGGTTACTGAGGTAAGTGAATACTTCAGTGATTGTCATTAGCGGTATGTCGGAAAGAATATCGCTTGAGCA
Organism: Cepaea hortensis; assembly: GCA_963921405.1. Taxonomy (NCBI): domain Eukaryota; kingdom Metazoa; phylum Mollusca; class Gastropoda; order Stylommatophora; family Helicidae; genus Cepaea; species Cepaea hortensis. The sequence goes on along the minus strand of OY992893.1, from coordinate 16,935,450 downwards.
TCTATTCAATATCTATGACAATAAAGATAAGTTGCAAGGAGAATTAGGTATTGAAGCCTTCAACTGATCTATGTCAGTTTGAAATAAATTACTGAATTGATCGCATGTAATATGATTTCATGGTAAAGAATTTCGGAAGTTATACTTGTTTGTCAAGGTGTTATTGCCTTCCATATATGAGAGAGAGAGAGAGAGAGAGAGAGAGAGAGAGAGAGAGAGAGAAGAGAGAGAGAGAAAGAGAGAGAGAGAGAGCAAGAGAGAGAGACAGAGAGAGAGAGAGAGAGAGAGAGAGAGAGAGAGAGAGAGAGAGAGAGAGAGAGAAGAGAGAGAGCAAGAGAGTTGAATTGCATAACTAATTTTTATGCTACATAATGTATATGTACAATTTTTTCTCCACTTCTTGCAATTGCGAGAATTCTCACGACACTCGTCAGTGTCTCAGTTGTGTGTAAAGTGTGGGAGTTTGTTCTTATTAGTTTCAGTGATCATGTGAGGCATCATGTATGTGTCTAGATGTGAGGTTGTGTGTATGGATGTGTATGTGAGGGATATGTGTGTGTGTGTGTGGGGGGGGGGGGTGTGGGGAATGTATGTGTGGAGGGGTTGTGTGTGGGGGGATGTGTATGGGTTAATGAGTGATGTGTGGATGTGTGAAGTGATGTGTAGTCGGTGGTGGATGTATGTGTGTGTTAGAGACATGTGTGTGTGTGTGTGTGTGTGTGGGGGGGTGGATATTTGAGAGGATAGTTGGAAGTATGTGGGTGTTGGTGGGTTGGGAGGGGGTGTGAGTAGGGAATGTGTGTTTGGGTGGGTGAATGGGTGTGTAGGAGATTGTGTGGGTTGGGGGATGGGTGTGTAATGGGTGTGGGGGATTAGTGTGTGGGGGGGGGTGTCTGTGAATGGGATATGTCTGTGTGGCTGGGAGTGTGCGAGTGTGGATGGGGTAAATGTGAGTGGGTGGAGGATGTATGTGTGGGTGGTGAGGATGTTTGTAGGTGGAGAATGTGTGAGTGGGTGGGAGATGTGTAGGCAGGGATGTGTATGGGGAATGTATGTGGGGGATGTGTGTGTGGGGGATGTGTTTATGGGTGTAGTTTTGTGTGGGGAGGGGAGATGTGTGAGAGGTGGGGGAGATGTGGGATGTGCAGGTGACTGAAGGATGTATGCGAGGATGGAGGATGTGTGTTTGGCTGGGTGGTTGGGGTGTGTGTGGGTGGGAGGGTAGATGAGAGATGCATGTGTTGACTGGCGCGTGGGTGATGTGTGGGTGTGAGTGGTTGATGGATGAGTACATGAGTGGGTGGACGTGTGTGAGAGATGAGTGTATGGGTGGGGGAGGTGTGTAGTTGTGAGAAGATGTGTGTGAGCGGCGGATGTGTCTGGGTGGGGTATATGTGGGTGGCGGGGTGAGTGTGGGTGAGATGTGTGTGTTTTTGGGTGTTTACGGGTGGGGGATATGTGTGGGCAGGTGGGGAGATGTGTTTATGGGTGGTGATGTGTGTATAGGTGGGGATGTGTAGTTAAGAGGTGGCGAATATTGGGTGGGTGAGTGGGTGTAGGTTGGCTGGTGTGTGTGTGGGTGGGTGGGAAAATTGTAAGAGTGTGGGATATGTGTGTGGATAGGTGCGGGATGTGTGGGTTGGCGGGGCGTATGTGTGCGTGGTTTCTTCTTCTTCTTCTTCTTCTTCCTTCTTCTTCTTCTTTTCTTCTTCTTCTTCTTCTTCTTCTTCTTCTTCTTCTTCTTCTTCTTCTTCTTCTTCTTCTTCTTCTTCTTCTTCTCTCCTCCTCCTCCTCCTCCTCCTTCTCCTCCTCCCTTCTTCTTCTTCTTCTCCTCCTCCTTCTCCTTCTCCTCCTTCTCCTTCTTCTTCTTCTTCTTCTTCTTCTTCTTCTTCTTCTTCTTCTTCTTCTTCTTCTTCTTCTTCTTCTTAGTGTGTGAGGATGTGTGTGTGGGTGGGGAAATGTGTGTGGGTGGGGGATCAGTGGATGGGTGGCGGCATTATGTTTGCCTGGTTCTGTGTGAGTGCGTGGAGGTATGTGTGGGTGGGTGGGGGAGGTTTGGTGGGTGGGGGATGTGTTGGTGGCTGCGGGGTATGAGGGTGGATGAGGGATGTGTCTCACAACATTGCAATATGCACTGTTTATGTTTACAACTTTCATTTGACAATGTTAATTTTTTGTTTTTTTCATGTGAATGCATCATGCGCAAAATGCATTGTTTATGCTTACAAAATCCATTTGACAATGTTTTTTCCCCCTATGGTAATGTAACATGAATGATGAATGAAAGATGAGTGATTGAAAGGGCCGAATGTAAGACGGGCCTGCGCGCCCAATTAGTTACCCTTTTAAAATAAAGTTTGTTCGTTCGTTCGTTCGTTCTCTCTCTCTCTTTTCTTTTTACTTATAATATCTCTCTCTGACTTGCGCACTGAATTGCGCACTCACCCTTTCACTCACTCCCTGACTCACTCGCTCACTCACCCACTGACCCACTCATTCTCTGTCATTCTATCCTGCTGAAAGCACCCTTTCGTGTCCCTCTAGTCCTATCTGTATCAATGCCACAGCTTCTTATAAAATAAATGTAACATTATAATAATGATGTAGATACCTTTGTTGAGCTTACAACATTCCTCATACTTGTTTTCATCCCTCTGTGTCTCTAACCCTCTTTCTCTCCTTCTCTCCCTTTGTCTCTCTCTCTCTCTCTCTCTCTCTCTCTCTTTTTGTCTCACTCCATCTCTATCCCTCCTCTTTCGCCCCATCTCCCTCTCTATACCCTCTCCCTATCTTTCCCTTACTCCCTATCTCTCCTTCTCTCTCATTCTCTCTCCCTTACTCCAACTCTCTCCATTCCCCTCTCCCTCCCTCTCCCTCTACCTTTTTCTCTCTATCTCATTATTATATTGGACTTACTGCTATTTTACTGTTACGTTCTGAATGTGACGAAGATTTACCAAATGACACCTACGTTGCAATGAATCAGCGGTTCCTGTATACATTATATGCCTGTGTGTGTGTGTGTGTGTGCGTGCGTGCGTGCGTGCGTGCGTGCGTGCCGGCATGCGTGTGTGTGTGTGTGTGTTTTCTGATTATCCATCTACTCAGGAAGCCACTGATTCATCACATCGTAGGTGTCTTCACATTCACAACATCACAATAAAATAACAGTAAATACCAAATACTGCATAGATGACACCACGCTTATAATATTTTTACATGGAGTGAATACTACAGGTGGCAAGAAGTTTGCTGCTGTCATGCCACTGTCATGCTGCTCCCATGCCGCTGTCATGCTGCTGTCATTCTGCTGTCATGTTACTGTCACGTTAATGTCGTATTACTGTCATACTGCTGTCTTACTGCTGTCATGCTACTGTCAGGCTGCTGTCATGCTACTGTCTTGCTGCTGTCATGCTGCTGTCATGTCTCTGACATTCTGATGTTATATTGCTGTCATGCTACTGTCATGTTACTGTCGTGCTGCTGTCATGTTACTGTCGTGCTGCTGTCATGTTACTGTCATGCTGCTATCATGGTACTGTCATACTGTGCTGTTGTCACAGATACACACATCCCTTAAAGAAGTCACAGGTCAGAACAGCAACACTGCAGACGCGTTGGCGGTGTCCGAGAAGATTGCAGATTAAATCGTACTGTGTGGACAATTGTTTTGACTCTCAAGTGGAAGCGCTTAGAATAAAGATTAACTCCCTACCGGACGTGGAGTCGGGGATATCGCAGTGGTTATAACGCTTGCTCTGCCGGCCACGGTGTCATGTCTACTCATCCCCTGGGGTGTGGGGATTCTTTAAACCTAAATCCCTCTGGATCGACCCAGGTTATTATGGGTACCAGGAATGTTCTGGAAATTATAGGCCGTCAGTGTGATATTGATTATACAGGGTGTATCTTTTAATGACTATGCGGTGTTTGAAAATATTGCCGGTCCAAGTTTTGAATTTACCTATTATGTTGCATGAACTTTACAGAGGGTGGATACAAACCTTAGACCGGCAATATTTTAAAACACTGCACAGATATTAAAAATACACCCTTTACCTTTAGAGTGCCGACTGGTCAATTAAGAATATAAGGCTAGCACCATAAACCCAATGCAATTGAAGGCGTGCAAATAGGGTCCTTTAGTAGCTACTGATTAAATATGCGTTCTTCGATGGATAAGGATCCTTTACTGTACTGACTAATGATCCAATGCGCGTCACGCAGTGGATAAGGATCCTTTACTGTACTTACTACTGATCCAATACGCGTCACGCAGTGGATAAGGGTCCTCTAAAGTGAAATGCATGTTTTTTTCGGTACATTGCAATCAATCCCGGGATTTATTTACTGTATGATTTACTAGACAATTTTAGTTTAGGGTTTGCATTGCTTTCTGAACGACTGACACCTCAAAAAAAAAAAAAAAAAAGCAAACAAACAAACATCTGTCATTTACTGTCAATTACTTGCGGTGTATGGCAGGGGGGTCTTTGAACCTGGGGAATAAAGGCCGCCTGGCTAGTGCAGTCGCCGCGAACTGTACAGGTTAGAGTTTTCTTTTTGCCCCCGACAGAAAAAAAATCCCACACCATACCGAGGATTCTAACCCGGGTCTCCTGAAGGAGAATCCGGAGTTCTAGCCATTCGGCCATACCATCGTAATAAACGAAAAGCAGCCCGCTTCCAGATCGGCCGCAGCTGGTTTCGACTTTAATTGTCCAGGAGGATAAGCCAGTTTCTTGTACTGATATTGTTAGTGCCTGTTGTGAGCAACTTTTATTCACATCTTGTTTCGTTTTCTGCCGGTCACTACTACTACTAGTGGAAACTGGCCGTCTTAACAGACGATAATTTGTTGCATTGTGCTTCACAAAGGCTTAATAACTACAACCCATGGCGGTAGCAAATGTGACTGATCAGGCCAATTCGCGCTGTAAATGTTCGTCCACAGTGGATGCATGTGAACACATGGTCAAGTACCATCTGAGTTCTCACACGCTCAGTGTCTGACCTATCTGCAATCATTTTATCGTTTGTCTTTATTCCATTTCGGATCTTTGCCCCCCCCCCCCCCCATGCAACACGATCAGCGGCGACTTGTTCCCAAGATGCAACATCAATGCCTGTATCAATCATGTCAATCAATCAACCATGTGCCATGCCGGAATGCATGGGCAGTCATGACTCGCCATTTCCCTCGATCGTGGATTAGCTCAGTGTTCCTGTCTCGACCATGCCATGTGGCCAAGCCATCCAGGTATTCACGAACTCAATATAAAAAGCTAACATGAATACTTGTGTACACATTATTAACCAGCAGCTGAAGAAACAAGAAGGAAATGAAAAATAAGGTAAGAAATATATTCCTTCTACTTTCCTGTCAATTTACACATTATTTACCCCATGCCTCTGTAAATTATCTGTCTTCACTAATATTACACATTGCACCCCTCTCGGGATTCTCCGTGGTGAAGTGATCAAGCCGTCTGACTCGGGCTCCGAAGGTTGTATGCTCGATTCCGGGCCACGTCCTTCATTTCACGGGTGCATTTTTTCGGAGACTCCCGAGGGTCGTCGCTGGAGCTACGGAGTTCGTGCTTTGTGCGACGCTTTCCACGCTGGGGAAAGAGACTGAGCCATATGAGATAAAAACCCGGTGCAATGCAGTCGACCCTGTCGACTTTTAAGCTACTTCTTTTACTGCACCCACTCCCATATGAATCCGGATACGCCTTATGTCGTCATCTGAATTGACGGGGCATTCATTATTGTAAAAACAAGTTTGTTAGCGAGAAATCACTAGTTTTTCATCAAAACATCAAAGTAATGTCGCCGCTTTCGATGATTTAAGTTGCTTTTGGACCTATCAGAGACATATTCATTGGGTGGGGGTAAATATAAGACGGCAAGAAAAATTTCATAACGATGCAACAGACAGTTTTCAAAATAATTGATCGTCAATGACGGCATTCATTTCTGGACATACTATAGCTGTCTTGACAAACGATAGTTTGTTGCATTGGCTTTAATGGGACATAATAATCACAACCAGACGATGCATGGAGTTATACCCCTCCATAGCACAAAGCCTGGGCTGAATTATAGCGACCATGTATTGCCATGCAGCATGATCCCTCTCTTGGCATGCCTAGTTTACTGCACAGGAAGTTGTCGGTCCAGCAAAGCAATGCTCTAACTTTCCGCCTGTCGGAGCATGAATGCTGGACTAGTTGCCGACGAAGGCTTAGGGCCTGGTCTGCAATTCCATGACATTAAGTCTTAGGCTACATGTCCTTGCAGCTGGATATGGCTTGCATCCTTCAAATTGCGCTCCTCCACCCGAAGTCGTTGACACAATATTGGTTGTCGGGTTTTCACTCAAATAAAATTGGTCTAGTCCCAGAACATGTTCAACCTAGATCAGAATCCGCTCAGTTACCTGTCCCATTAACACAACAACTGGTATAATTCTAGCATACATTTGCCTAAAACCTTAGATTCTCCAAACCACTGTCTAACTACCTTGTATCGGCACTATCACCACACACGGTACTTCGGAGACAACGAATGCCAAACGCGAACTGTGAACGTGTTTGGTCAGAATTATCGGTTACAGTTGAAAATTTAACGAGATAAAACAGAGAAAAGCTTCTCGTCATTTAATAGCTGATCGCAACACAAGAAACAACCAGCACGTAGAAGTGCTAATAGATAAAGAAACCAACAAACGAAAGACTGCGGAACCTAGTAGGCCCGACCAAGGACCGGTCTTTACCAGGACCAACATAAGACAGAAAGGAAATTACCAGGCAACACAAAAATAACCTTATCTGACAAACAGAGCGGACCCAATAAAACCAGTATGAATAAGGACTGACAGTCCACACAATCACGGATCTCAACAATAACCACAACTGAGGAGGCAGGTTTAACGAGACCGAATTTGGAATTTTTGTGTGTGTGTGTGGAAAAATTGGAATTGGAATTGGGATAGCTGATTCTCTGAAATGAGCTGTCACCATGGCGAAGCTTTACGGACGCAGTTCGTAATCCCGCATATCACGTTCGAAACACAACGATTTGGCAGCAGATCGCCTTGCGTTGGTTTTTATAAAATGGTATGATTGCCGGTCGTTCAGAATGCAATGGCAAACTACTGAACGTTAAATTGCCAATAATCACAAACAGCAAAACAAAAAAAGCATGCTAGGTTGACAGCGACGTCCTGTAAAAGTATATGTAATTAACTAACTGTTAAATAAATGGCTAAGATAAACAAAACTAATATCAAAGCACTGCAACCGGCTAAACAACAAGTTCAACTGATTACACAGATTAGGGCATGGCGGCTGCCGTGTGTTTCCAGGTCACGTGATATCACAAGACGGTGTGGAAAAGGTTGTGGCACCCGGGTAAAACATGGGCGTTACAGATAGGTGGAGAACATGGGCGTTACAGATAGGTGGGGAACATGGGCGTTACAGATTGGTGGAGAACATGGGCGTTTCAGATAGGTGGAGAACATGGGCGTTTCAGATAGGTGGGGAACGTGGGTGTTATAGATAGGTGGAGAACGTGGGCGTTACAGATTGGAAGAGAACATGGGCGTTACAGATACGTGGAGAACATGGGGGTTACAGTTAGGTGGAGAACATAGGGATTACAGATTGGTGAAGAACATGGCCATTACATATTGGTGAAGAACATCGACGTTACAGATTGGTGGAGAACATGGTGTGTTGACAAAGTGCAACCCCTATGCATTACTGGGACCCTAAATGGAAGACAAGAATATCTACACTCTTTCTTTGCCTTGCCTTTGTTCTTTTCCCTCATTCTCGCCAGTTGTCACCAAGTTCTCTAGTTTATTAGTTCTCATAAAGGCCGCCGTCCTGGTACAATTGTTAAGGAAGAAAACGTACCCGTTGGTATATAGAGCCCGTTATCTTGGAAGGAATCTGTCTAGAGAAAGTAAACCTCAAACAAGTAGGCGCACAACTAGACGCGACGTATTTCCCTCTGTAGAGCAACGAAGAAGAAGAGATGTAACATTTATAACACGAATAAGTTCAAGAAATATTACTTTCATTTGTATTTTTTACGACCGACTGTTTCATAAATTCCTCAACATCCCAGACCATCCTTTAACCCTTCCACTTTACTTTGTTCTCCTTCCATTTTGAATCTTGAGTTCTAGAGACGAATAACTTAACCTCATCTTAATCACCTGTTGTCGTGGTGCATCCTTCAGGGATACCGATGTCTGCTCTCTTAGCTCTTGTTGGCGGAACTATTGGACTAGTGACAGGTGTTGTCAACGTTATAACGTACATAGTAATGAGAAATTTGCCGAAATCTACATCAACAACACCCTTTAACAACGAGGGAGGCAATTGTGACAAGCGGAGAATAAATGGATTTGTTGTAAAGAATCCGTGGTCGTCAAAGATGTTGACCTTATTCTCTGCCTTGTCTTGATCCGTCTGTCTGTTTGTCTGCCTCCCATGTATACGACTTTCTCCGTTTCCATTGCCTGCTATAAAATCGCATGGATAATATTATTATTGCCTGCGCCAAACGTTGTCTTCTCTGTGTAAATGTATGGCTTTCTGGGAGTTGTGCGTCAGAGCTTTTGACAAGTCTTTGAGATTCAAGTCGCAGCGAAGACACAGCGATAAACATGACGCTTGTTGTATACTTGTTCTTCTTCATATGCGATTGCGAATGACGCAAGCTATCATATCTTTACAAAACTGAAGTAATCTTCTTTTTTCCTAGTCCTCCTCCGTCTCGTCGTCGTCACACTGATCCAGTTCCTTCTTTTCTCCCTTAATTTTGCCTGTCGCTTCTAATTCTTCTACTTCAACTCTTCTTTCGTCTTTTACTTCTCAACGTTTTCTCCTGCTCGTCCTCCTCTTCTTCTCCTCAGTACACCTTCAGGTGTTTATATAAATAAATATATTAAGAAAGGAGCTGTCAATTTGAGGTTACTGACATGACCATAGAGTTTGTCAAGGAACGGAACTGATGTAGCCCAAAAGCATGTTCACCATGAAGTGGTGGTGGAGATGGAGCTTCCGTGTCTAGCTGACCCCACGAGACATACCAACTGTAGGGTTTGTTCCTGGCGTGGTTACCCGTGTCGAACGGGTCGACGGGTAGGGTCCAGGCGAAGGTGGGCTATACAAACACCAGCTGGACGTGGATTAACCAATGGCCAGGGAAAGCAAACCTACAAGACATTCTTGCCAAAGTTTGATGCTTGACCAAATGGTGCATTGTTACACAGTGATGTTTACAGACACTGAACCCCAAGACTTGAGGAAACATTGTATAGTTAAACAGTCATGTTTTCAAACCTTGACTGGAGAAATCATCACTGATAAGAAACAGCAGATGGACAGATGGGTAGAGCACTATTTAAAGCTTTACTCAAGTGAGACCAAACTAGCGGATGATGCCCTCAACGCCATAGAGGCTCTACCAACTCTTGACCACCTGGACACACTTCCCACCATAACAGAAGTTAAGTGTGCTATACATGAACTTGCATCTGGCAAGGCTCCATGTAAGGATGGGATTCCAATAGAGGTTATCAGGAGTGGGCAAGACACACTCACTATACAGATCCACCAGCTAATAGAGCTATGCTGGGGAGAAGGACAAGTCCAACAGGATTTCAAAGATTCAAGCATCATAACACTGTACAAGAACAAGGGCGATCGGAGCGACTGCAACAATTATGGGGGTATCTCACTTCTGTGTATTGTTGGAAAAGTATTTGCCAGAATTATTCTGCGCAGACTTGTCCTAGGAGATCAAATCTACCCCGAATCACAGTATGGCTTTCGACAGAACCGGTCTACCATTGATATGATATTCTCATTGCGACAAATGCAAGAAAAATGCCGTGAACAAAATCAACCACTGTTTATTGCCTTCATCGACCTCACAAAGGCATTTGATTTGGTCAGTCGTGAGGGTCTTTTCAAAGCACTAAAGAAAATTGGCTGCCCACCAACCCTTCTGTCCATTGTGGAATCGTTCCACACAGGCATGAAGGGTATAATCAAGTTTGATAGTGCACCTTCTGAAGAGTTTGAAATCAAGAGTGGAGTTAAGCAAGGTTGTGTACTAGCTCCCACCCTCTTTGGAGTATACTTTTCACTTCTACTGAAATATGCCTTTCGTGATCAGGATGGTGGTATATACATTCACTCACGCTCAGATGGCGGCCTCTACAATGCTCAGAGATTGAAGGCCAAGACCAAAATTAGGAGGGTACTAATCAGAGAGTTGCATTTTGCAGATGATGCTGCAGTTACGACCCACTCTGAGGAAGAATTGCAATGTCTACTATCTGCATTCTCCAATGCTTGTTCTGAATTTGGTTTAACAATTAGCAAAAAGAAGACACATATTATGTCACAAGGTGCACATGGGGTACCATCAATCTTTATTGACGACGCCGAACTAGAGATGGTAGACCATTTTACATATCTAGGATCAGTGGTAAATAGCAAATTATCCCTAGATCAGGAAATCAACATCCGGATTAGTAAGGTAGTAACAACAATGAACAGGTTAAGAAAAAGAGTCTGGGAGAACAGGAAGCTTACTGCCAAAACAAAAGTCCTTGTCTATCAAGCCTGTGTCCTTAGTACTCTTCTCTATGGCAGTGAAACCTGGACAACTTACTCACACCAAGAGAAACGTTTAAACAGCTTTCATATGCGGTGTCTGCGAAGAATTCTTGGTATTAAGTGGCAAGACAAAATCACAAATACTGAAGTATTGGAAAGATCAGGTTGTGTGACGGTTTATTCCATGCTCAGTCTTCTTGGACTTAGATGGATGGGACATCTTAGGAGGATGGATGATGGTAGAATACCAAAGGACATCTTTGTTTGGTGAATTACAGATGGGTAAGAGATCTCAGGGTCGGCCTCTACTACGATACAAAGATGTGTGTAAGCGGGACATGATTGATACAGGCATTGATAATGCACAGTGGGAGCAAGTCGCCGCTGAACGTGTTGCATGGAGGGCAAACATCAGAAATGGAATAAAGACAAAGGAGAAAATTATTGCAGATAAGTCACACACCGAGCGTGTGAGACGTAAGATGGTGCATTATGGTGGAAATGACCACGTGTTCACATGCACCCACTGTGAACGAACATTTACAGCGCGAATTGGCCTTATCAGTCACATTCGCTACCGCCATAGGTAAAAGTTATTATGCCTTTTTAAAGCACACACTATCGTCTGTCAAGGCGGCAAGGTGCCAATGGATGTTTTCAGACACTGAACCCAAAACTTGACGAAAAATGTTATAGTTAAATGCTGATAGATTCATGCACTCTCGCCACACATGTGTCTAAATAATACGTTGTTTAAAAAGATGATATTTTCATACACCGGACAACAGATGTGAAAAAACAGCACATTGAAAGACAGCAATATTTTTGTACAGTGAGCTACATAAAAAACTTGAAAGTGGTGGAAAATTTCGAATATCTTGAGTCATTAATTACCAACAATGGTGACACAGTGAAAGAAGTTAAAAGACGAATATATATTGCTCTTCAAAATTAAAACAATGAATAAATTGAGGCTTGGGAAAGATTTTTTGTTGTTGTTGTTCGCATATCCTTTACAGGACACGCTGTCAACATCAGCATCTTTCAGCTGATTGTTGATTTCTTGGCAAGATTACTCTCAGTAGTTTGCCATTACTTTCTGAGCGACCGGCTCACATACCCCGTAAGTTACCGACGCGGATAGAACCGTTACCGATTCTCGCGCACTTCACTTTACTCACGAGAGTATACGGGATTACGGAGAAAGTCGTGTAACTCCTAGACCAGGGTGACCAGCGTGGGACATATAGTCCTACAAAAATTAGATTTTTAAGAGCATGCATCTTTCCAATTGCAACATACGCCGGTTAGATCTGGACACTTACGAGACAGTCGTATTTGGGCTATCCAGAGTTCCATTTATTTTAATGCGTCTAGAACGTCCTCTGTTTCCCAAAATGTAAGATGTTTTTAATTTTTAACACAATGGTTTTTTGAGTTTCATATTCCTGAGAATTTATAAGCATCTAAGCCATTTATTAGTCAGTCTTATAAATTAAATGTATAACTAGTCACGTATGATGATGAGGATAGTAAACATAATTGACAAGATAGGGCAAGACAGACATGCTTCGGGCAGAGTGGCAGGCTTCAATTCAACAATCACAGATAGAGAGCATCTGTTGGATATTTCACCCAGGACATACTGGTGCAGGGGGAAACGAGCAGACGGACAGATTGGCTGAGTCTGCACAGCTGGGTGGGGTTTTAGTGCATGATAAGACAGATGTGGTCGGTGGCCCCTTGGGATCGTGCGTTTAGTGCAGAAGAACAAATATATCATCACGGCCCGGAGTGTGTGGTGCTGCAGTTAGTCACCAGAGGATCTGGCCGACACTCGGAACCCCAAAAAATAAATGGCCGGACAGACACATAATCAGACTGCTTCTGGTACCTTAGTATTGGGACTCTTCGGTGGCTGTTGAGATAAGGACGCAGAACGTATGGTAATGTCTCGAGTACTGTGATATCGGTTCGTGACTCAACTCAACTCAACTCAACTCAACTTAACACTGTAACAGCTAAGAAACCATATAGTCTAGCTTACCATATTTTAAGGTATTCCACATCGCGGTCTGTTGGTGTAACGGTTAGGACGTTACACCTATAGTGAGATGAGCGCGGTGGCAAAAGGGTTCGATGCTAGCTCTTGTTGCTCGCTAGAGGGGGTGAAGACTGATCGTCTGTCCCTGTGTGCACTCGGCAGGTCTACACAAATATAATGGTCCCAACAATTCGCTTTACCATTGCAAGTCCCAGCCACGGGACATATTTGAACGTATTTATCAATAATATTTCACGTTATTCCGGAGGTCGGTTGTGGGGGGATCAACGTGCTTAAACTTTCTCTGTGGACTGCGACGTAGTGGGTGCATTCCACAGGGGCATCAGTTGGATTTACATGTTGACTTTTCGTCCTTGGCTTGGGGACGTAAATTACAGGTGCCTCAAAAGTCGGATGGCGGGTGATGGCCGGGACAATGGTAGCAGGGAGCGCTAACTCTCACGCAAAATCAGTCAAGTGACCTGACTAATAGCAGCAACATATTGTGTGGACTACGTTTGAGTTCAAAGCGAGACATCAGAGATTGAGGTGGGGGGGGGGGGGGTGAGAGTGTCATTGTGCTAAAGTTCGTAAAGCGGCAAGGTACTATTTGTTTTATGACATTGGTTACACCCCCATTTACACCCTTACACTTTTACCTTCCGCCTTGCTTTTCTGCTTATTATTTTTTACCTATGACAAATAGTCAATTAATTATCTAGCAGTCTGGCAACACCTACACACCGCAATCTTCCGCGTCATCGTTTGGACAGCACATTTTGGAAATAGGGCACGTGATTGATAGTGACAATGCGTTTCGTTTGTTGTTTAACACACAAAATGGTCGCATGTTAAAGCTGGCAGAGGAAGTTTCCATTCATTTACAAAAGACAACTTTATGCAAACACAAAGATATACTAATCAGTTTACAATTACCGTGGTAGACATTTTAAATTACTGAGTGAATATGTGTGCTGTATATTTCAGCTTGAACGATTTACTTAATGTTTTAGTTTATTTTGTGTGATTTCTGCAGTATGTACCTGACGAGAAGCAGCGAAATATGCCAGAAAATAAATCATGCAACCTACTGTTTGTGTCTTCTTTATTCAAATTCACTACGGGAAAACATTGTTTTTAATTAGTGAATTAATTGTCAAATATTTTATGTATAAGATGAAAAATATTCTTTGTAATATATCTCTATCAATCAAGATGAGAAAAGAGGTTTTAAGAGATATGTAGAGCCAATTTCGATGTACGAAAGCGAATCATAGACAATTAGCAGACAAATGAGGAATCTGGATACAGAAGCTAAGTAGATTGGTTTTATAGAAAAAAATGATGAGAATATCGTCAACGGATAGAAAGAGTTATGAAGATTCTCAAAAGAAGTTCATTCATAAAGATAACTCATTACCCTCATCAGAAGAGGTCAGTCCACATTCTTTGTGCATGTCATGAGGTAGGGAAACCTGGAGTTCGGAAAGCCAACGGGAATGTTGGAGGTGAGGAAAGACAGAAGGAGACACTAGAGATACATCGTGACATGGAGCAACATCAGTATCAGAAATGATTGACAGTGCTTGAGGCAGAGAGCTGTGATCAGACATGATCAACCACGCCACACGGCATGGACTATAAGAATTATTGCAATTTGCGAAGGGAAGAAACACGCATTTGGGATACGCCACAGTTTATTCAATGAACTCCAAGAGTTCTCCTCCCGTGACTCATACAAAGAAATCATTTAAACAGCCTTTGGCTGGCCCATTCAACAGGGTATTAGAAAAGTGGTAGTGAAATGCAAAGCAGGAACACAAATATTCTCAAGTACTCACAACTCTTGAAATACACAAATTGCCACTGCATTCTATCTCCGTTGCTGAGGCGACATAAAATCTGTGATCTTGTCGCAAAGAACTGATGAACTTTTTGAGCGCTATTTAAAAACTGAAACGGTATTGAATTACCTAAGCGGTCCTGAGTATCGAAGGATTGATAACAGCCTTGAATTTGAGATATCTCAATTCTGCAATGATTGATTAGTAGTATATATTATTGATCGTGTTACTCATTTTCTCTGCTCATGTACGCTCTTGTGATTTTTAGATCTATTGAAGTTATTGATTTGTGTTATTGTTTTATGTGAGGCCAGGGTGATCGTGATTTATTGATTCTTTTATTTCATGATTAATTCATTTATTGACTCGTCGATTTATTATTTGATACACAGGTTAATTGATTGATTCACTCACCGTTTCATTCGTGCATTTATTTACTAGTTTATTGATTCTTGCACACATTAGCTGATTGAATAATTAATTGAAAAGTTTTCAAACTTGTAAGTCTGAGAATTTTGTCAAAATTGTAGGTCTGAGAGAGTTTTTTAAATTTGTAGGTCTGAGTGAGTTGTCAAACTTGTAGGTCTGAGAGAGTTGTCAAACTTGTAGATCTGAGAGAGTTGTCAAACTTGTAGGTCTGGGAGAGTTGTCAAACTTGTAATTCTGAGAGAGTTGTCAAACTTGTAATTCTGAGAGAGTTGCAAAACTTTTGGGTCTGAGAAAGTTGTCAAACTCGTAATTCTGAGAGAGTTGCAAAACTTTTGGGTTTGAGAGTTGTCACACTTGTAGGTTTGAGAGAGTTGTCAAACTTGTAGGTCTGAGAGAGTTGTCAAGCTTGTAATTTTGACAAAATTGTTAATCTTGTAGGTCTGAGAGAGTTGCTAACTTGTAAGTATGATAGAGAGTCAAATTTGTAGGTTTGAGAGAGTTGTCAAACTTTAGATCTCAGAGATTTGTCAAACTTGTGGGTCCGAGATAGTTGTCACAATTAATTCAATTTCGATCATAATAACCTGAAATTTGCACTTGGGATTTGGTTGATTTTTTGATTGATTGGTTGGTTGGTTGGTTGGTTGGTTGGTTGGTTGGTTGGTTGGATGGTTGGTTGGATGAATGTTTGGTTAGCTGGTTGGTTGGTTGGCTGGTTGGTTGGTTGGCTGGTTGGTTGGCAGGTTGGCTCGTTAGCTGCTTGGTTGGTTGGTTAGTTAGTTGGCTAGTTGGCTGGCTGGTTGATGACTCCTCTGTATCTCTTAGGCCTGAATAATTGACGTCCAGGTCAGCTGAGCCCCAATCTGGGCCCGCATCTGTCAGAGTGAGGTTACCGTGGAGACATTTCTTCCCACCTGGGCCCGCATCTGTCAGAGTGAGGTTACCGTGGAGACATTTCTTCCCACCTGGGCCCGCATCTGTCAGAGTGAGGTTACCGTGGAGACATTTCTTCCCACCTGGGCCCGCATCTGTCAGAGTGAGGTTACCGTGCAGACATTTCTTCCCACCTGGGCCCGCATCTGTCAGAGTGAGGTTACCGTGGAGACATTTCTTCCCACCTGGGCCCGCATCTGTCAGAGTGAGGTTACCGTGGAGACATTTCTTCCCACCTGGGCCCGCATCTGTCAGAGTGAGGTTACCGTGCAGACATTTCTTCCCACCTGGGCCCGCATCTGTCAGAGTGAGGTTACCGTGGAGACATTTCTTCCCACCTGGGCCCGCATCTGTCAGAGTGAGGTTACCGTGGAGACATTTCTTCCCACCTGGGCCCGCATCTGTCAGAGTGAGGTTACCGTGGAGACATTTCTCCCCACCTGGGCCCGCATCTGTCAGAGTGAGGTTACCGTGGAGACATTTCTCCCCACCTGGGCCCGCATCTGTCAGAGTGAGGTTACCGTGGAGACATTTCTCCCCACCTGGGCCCGCATCTGTCAGAGTGAGGTTACCGTGCAGACATTTCTCCCCACCTGGGCCCGCATCTGTCATAGTGAGGTTACCGTGGAGACATTTCTCCCCACCTAGGCCCGCATCTGTCAGAGTGAGGTTACCGTGCAGACATTTCTCCCCACCTGGGCCCGCATCTGTCATAGTGAGGTTACCGTGGAGACATTTCTCCCCACCTAGGCCCGCATTTGTCAGAGTGAGGTTACCGTGCAGACATTTCTCCCCACCTGGGCCCGCATCTGTCATAGTGAGGTTACCGTGCAGACATTTCTCCCCACCTGGGCCCGCATCTGTCATAGTGAGGTTACCGTGCAGACATTTCTCCCCACCTAGGCCCGTATTTGTCAGAGTGAGGTTACCGTGGAGACATTTCTCCCCACCTAGGCCCGCATCTGTCATAGTGAGGTTACCGTGGAGACATTTCTCCCCACCTGGGCCCGCATCTCTCATAGTGAGGTTACCGTGGAGACATTTCTCCCCACCTAGGCCCGCATTTGTCAGAGTGAGGTTACCGTGCAGACATTTCTCCCCACCTGGGCCCGCATCTGTCATAGTGAGGTTACCATGCAGACATTTATCCTCATCTGGGCCCGCATCTGTCAGAGTGAGATTACCGTGGAGACATTCCTCCCCACCTGGGCCCGCCTCTGTCATAGTGAGGTTACCGTGGAGACATTTCTCCTCATCTGGGCCCGCATCTGTCAGAGTGAGATTACCGTGGAGACATTCCTCCCCACCTGGGCCCGCATCTGTCATAGTGAGGTTACCGTGGAGACATTTCTCCTCATCTGGGCCCGCATCTGTCAGAGTGAGATTACCGTAGAGACATTCCTCTCCACCTGGGCCCGCATCTGTCATAGTGAGGTTACCGTGGAGACATTTCTCCCCACCTAGGCCCGCATTTGTCAGAGTGAGGTTACCGTGCAGACATTTCTCCCCACCTGGGCCCGCATCTGTTATAGTGAGGTTACCGTGCAGACATTTCTCCCCACCTGGGCCCGCATCTGTCATAGTGAGGTTACAGTGGAGACATTTCTCCTCATCTGGGCCCGCATCTGTCAGAGTGAGATTACCGTGGAGACATTCCTCCCCACCTGGGCCCGCATCTGTCATAGTGAGGTTACCGTGGAGACATTTCTCCTCATCTGGGCCCGCATCTGTCAGAGTGAGATTACCGTGGAGACATTCCTCCCCACCTGGGCCCGCATCTGTCATAGTGAGGTTACCGTGGAGACATTTCTCCTCATCTGGGCCCGCATCTGTCAGAGTGAGATTACCGTGGAGACATTCCTCCCCACCTGGGCCCGCATCTGTCATAGTGAGGTTACCGTGGAGACATTTCTCCTCATCTGGGCCCGCATCTGTCATAGTGAGGTTACCGTGGAGACATTTCTCCTCATCTGGGCCCGCATCTGTCAGAGTGAGATTACCGTGGAGACATTCCTCCCCACCTGGGCCCGCATCTGTCATAGTGAGTTTACCGTGGAGACATTTCTCCCCACCTAGGCCCGCATTTGTCAGAGTGAGGTTACCGTGCAGACATTTCTCCCCACCTGGGCCCGCATCTGTCATAGTGAGGTTACCGTGCAGACATTTCTCCCCACCTGGGCCCGCATCTGTCATAGTGAGGTTACTGTGGAGACATTTCTCCTCATCTGGGCCCGCATCTGTCAGAGTGAGATTACCGTGGAGACATTCCTCCCCACCTGGGCCCGCATCTGTCATAGTGAGGTTACCGTGGAGACATTTCTCCTCATCTGGGCCCGCATCTGTCAGAGTGAGATTACCGTGGAGACATTCCTCCCCACCTGGGCCCGCATCTGTCATAGTGAGGTTACCGTGGAGACATTTCTCCTCATCTGGGCCCGCATCTGTCATAGTGAGGTTACCGTGGAGACATTTCTCCTCATCTGGGCCCGCATCTGTCAGAGTGAGATTACCGTGGAGACATTCCTCCCCACCTGGGCCCGCATCTGTCATAGTGAGGTTACCGTGGAGACATTTCTCCTCATCTGGGCCCGCATCTGTCAGAGTGAGATTACCGTGGAGACATTCCTCCCCACCTGGGCCCGCATCTGTCATAGTGAGGTTACCGTGGAGAAATTTCTCCCCACCTAGGCCCGCATTTGTCAGAGTGAGGTTACCGTGCAGACATTTCTCCCCACCTGGGCCCGCATCTGTCATAGTGAGGTTACCGTGCAGACATTTCTCCCCACCTGGGCCCGCATCTGTCATAGTGAGGTTACTGTGGAGACATTTCTCCTCATCTGGGCCCGCATCTGTCAGAGTGAGATTACCGTGGAGACATTCCTCCCCACCTGGGCCCGCATCTGTCATAGTGAGGTTACCGTGGAGACATTTCTCCTCATCTGGGCCCGCATCTGTCAGAGTGAGATTACCGTGGAGACATTCCTCCCCACCTGGGCCCGCATCTGTCATAGTGAGGTTACCGTGGAGACATTTCTCCTCATCTGGGCCCGCATCTGTCAGAGTGAGATTACCGTGGAGACATTCCTCCCCACCTGGGCCCGCCTCTGTCATAGTGAGGTTACCGTGGAGACATTTCTCCTCATCTGGGCCCGCATCTGTCATTGTGAGGTTACCGTGGAGACATTACTCCTCATCTGGGCCCGCATCTGTCAGAGTGAGATTACCGTGGAGACATTCCTCCCCACCTGGGCCCGCATCTGTCATAGTGAGGTTACCGTGCAGACATTTCTCCCCACCTGGGCCCGCATCTGTCAGAGTGAGGTTACCGTGCAGACATTTCTCCCCACCTGGGCCCGCATCTGTCATAGTGAGGTTACCGTGGAGACATTTCTCCCCACCTGGGCCCGCATCTGTCAGAGTGAGGTTACCGTGGAGACATTTCTCCCCACCTGGGCCCGCATCTGTCAGAGTGAGGTTACCGTGCAGACATTTCTCCCCACCTGGGCCCGCATCTGTCATAGTGAGGTTACCGTGGAGACATTTCTCCCCACCTAGGCCCGCATTTGTCAGAGTGAGGTTACCGTGCAGACATTTCTCCCCACCTGGGCCCGCATCTGTCAGAGTGAGGTTACCGTGCAGACATTTCTCCCCACCTGGGCCCGCAACTGTCATAGTGAGGTTACCGTGGAGACATTCCTCCCCACCTAGTACCAAGCTACTCTTGGAGACATTCCTCCCCACCTAGTACCAAGCTACTCTTTCTACGGGGATTGTGCTACAGGGTTCTCCTTCTCTTGTCCACATTCAGACCCCAGTGGAGTGTGCACGATCGGCTCTGGGACCTTACAATCAGATCTTGATTTGTAGAAAAAGAAAAGTTTCTACATCGATCAACCGGCTTTCTCAGCCTTGGTTATAATTGTTGTGGTTCATAGCGCGGATTTAATTTCTTTTGTGTCAGTTAATTAACTTTTCGTAAAACCTCACTGTCGAGAGGCATGTTTGGATGTCACCATGTCAGGATTCAGCACTGACCAAACCGACATTTAGACGAGACAACAGATCCAATTGCAATAAATGAGCTTTTATTTGCAGATGACCAGTGTCTGTTTTATAACAACGATACAGATGCAGAATCAGATTAATAAGCAAAGTTCAAAATACAGCAGATGCAATCTGCATATAAATACAACCAAAACTATAGTAATGCAAGTTGGCAGATCTCTGGTCCACCAAGTATACTGATAAATAGCACATCTCTGAAACAAGTTAAAGAATTTAAATATCTAGGAACTGCGAACACCAAAGGTGGCACAATAGACAGAAAAATCGAAATCAGATGTCAACAAACAAGTGCGCTTATATATCAACTGTCACCCATAAAGAAACATCCAAACTTACCTATGTCCGCAAAACAACAGATAATAAATAGCATATTTACATCAACCCATGCTATCAATGTCCCACTTAGACTTTATCCAAATCACACTTACGCGCTATCAACACCTGTGAGATTATATGCTTTACGGGTGCTATCAACTGAACTATCCGAGGCCGGGTAAGAAATGATGTTATCGGGCAGACAGTTGAATCAACATATAGTGCCACACATAATGAAAGGCGGAAGATCAAATGTTTCAGCCACCTAGTTACAATGCAACACTATCAAGTACCAGCACTACATCAAAGAAGATCTGATACGAGAGCAAAGGGCCGCCCGAGAAGACAATGGATTGGCGACATTAAAGACATTGTGCAATCATACGGAATGACACCACCCAGTGCCACCCATCGGGCGCTGGAATGTCAATTATTTGCCACCTTGACGGCAGAAATATTAGATGACGATGATGATGATGATGATGTCAAATGGACTGGCTGAGATTTGACCTGGGTTTGTAATGTTTCCTCCACGGGTCTTGGGTACGTCATGGCCAACAGACGTCATCCCAAGGTCAGGGTGAGGCAATTCGCATAGACTGAATTCTTGAAAAAGCTGATTATGGAGAGGGGGGGGGGAAATTAGTTGCATATCCTTTACAGGACGTCGCTGTCAACCCCAGCATCTTTTGGCTGGTTGTGGTTTCTTGGCAAGTTTATTTTCAGTAGTTTACCATTGCTTTATGAACGATCGACACTTATATCATTGTATAAAAACCAACGGAAGGCGATTCGCTTCCAAATCGCCTGCAGCGTGTTTCGAACGCGTTGTGCGGGATCACGGATTGCTTTCGTAACCTCTTCGCCACAGAGCCGGGGGAGGGGGGGGGGAGTTAAGAAAGTTGTGTCATGTTTATAGTATCCAACACACGTACAGTTGCATCATGCTTATAGTATCAAATGCATTTATAGTTTTATCATGTTTATAGTATTCAATTCATGTTTAGTTGTATCATGTTTATAGTATCAAATACACGTATAATTGCATCATGTTTATAGTATGAAATACACGTATACACGTATAGTTAGCTATTTTGTACAAAAGTTAAGAAAACTGCATGATGTTTATAGTATCCAATACATGTATAGTTAGCTATTTATTACAAAAGTTAAGAAAGTTGTATCAAGCTTAGAGTATCCAATACGCGTTTAGTTAGCTATTTGGTATCACAGTTAAAGATGTTGTATCATGCTTAGAATATCCAATACACGTATAGTTGGCTATTTGGTACAAAAGTTAAGAAAGTTGTATCATGATTAGAGTATCCAATACACGTATAGTTGGCTATTTGGTACAAAAGTTAAGAAAGTTGTATCATGATTAGAGTATCCAATACACGTATAGTTGGCTATTTGGTACAAAAGTTAAGACAGTTGTATCATGATTAGAGTATCCAATACACGTATAGTTGGCTATTTGGTACAAAAGTTAAGAAAGTTGTATCATGATTAGAGTATCCAATACACGTATAGTTGGCTATTTGGTACAAAAGTTAAGAAAGTTCTATCATGATTAGAGTATCCAATACACGTATAGTTGGCTATTTGGTACAAAAGTTAAGAAAGTTCTATCATGATTAGAGTATCCAATACACGTATAGTTAGCTATTTGGTACAAAGGTTCGTCTTGTCGCTTATGCTTGTGTGTGTGTGTTTATGGGGGGGGGGGGAGGGGTGGGGGTGTTGTTTATTGAAGGTTGCACTCAGCCCCAGCATTTATTGTCTGTTTGTGATCTTCTAGGAAATTTTACGTTCATTTGTTTGCCATTTAACATTATCATACGGCTGCAAATCCTGGACAATTATTACACAGGTGAAAACATCCATGGAAGCTTTGGAGATGTGGTTTTAAAGAAGAATGCTGAAAATTAATTGGATAGCCAGAATGAACAATCTGAATCAAGCGTAATTCAACTCGTTCGCCGACATTCTGGTTACAACAACCTATGCAGATCAAATGAAAATCAAATGAAAATCAAATGAAGCAAATAAATCCTATAAGTAAGCAATTTTATGTTTTTATTTTAACTCATGAAACTATTGATCGAAACATACACGTCGTAGGAAATACACATTTTTTGTGTTTATTTCATTGTATTTTTATTTAATGCAGTATATTGTGCACTTAAAGGCATTATATTGATCAATTCGGATGTAAAGTGCAGCGAATTCGATACTAGGTGTGTGTGTGGTGGCTAGATTTGAAAAGTTGAGCATCGACTACTTTGCAGGGAAGGTAAACACTGTGAGGTAGTCGTGGTTACATGACTAAGAGAGTATCGATATTTGAAGTATTTGCCGCGGTCTCTGAAGCAACAAGAAAACATGTATAGTTTAAATTATTCTCTACCACGTGACTCGTTATATGTTTATTGTCTATATGGGATAGCGGTCTGAACTCCCTGTGCTTAAAACGGTTATTACATTCATCATCATCATCACCGTTTTCCACTTTTGCCGTCAAGCGTCGTGGGTAGGAATAGTTCGTGTTTTAGAGTCCTATGGGTGGCACTGGAAAGTGCCACTCCGTGTGATTGTACAATGTCTTTGATGTCGTCAATCCATTTTCTTCTCGAGCATTCTCTTGCTTACATCGCAGATATTCTTTGATGTAGGGCTAGAGCTGATAGTTGATGGTGTTGCATTCCAACCATTTGATCTTCTGCCTTTCAGTATATGTGCGCCGTTTGACTCGGGCTCCGAAGGTTGTGGGTTCGATTCCGGGCCGCGTTCTTCGGTTCACGAGTGACATTTTTCGGAGACTCCTGTGAGTCGTCGCTAGAGCTACGAAGTTCGTGCTTTGTGCGACGCTTTCCGCGCTGTGGAAAGAGGCCCGAGCCATATGGGATAAAACCCGGTGCAATGAAGTCGACCCTGTCGACTTTTAAGCGACCTTTTAGTATATGTGGCACAACGTATTAATCACACTGTCTGTCTGATAACATCATTTCTTATGTGGTCTTGGATAGTTTAGCTGGCAGCTCTCCTCAAGCATCTCATCTCACAGATGTTTTGAGCTATTACATTGCCATATGTTATTCCAGTTCGCAAAGTTGTGCGTGCCATAATCTTCTTTGGGGATGCGAATACAACCTAATTATCATCATTATAATCATCATCATCATCATCATCATCATCATTATCATCATCATCATCACGTTCTATGCGTGGGCAATCACTGTTCGCCATATCACACGATCACCAGAATCTCGAACCAGGCCTGTGTTCTTGTACCGTTTATGCCACAAGGTCAAATCATCCCGGTGTTTATGCCTTTGACTTCTCCTTGCTCTTTTGCCGATCAAATTTGTCACTTGCCACTAATTTTTCATGTTTACTCCTGAGGACGTGATAAAAATTTCATAACTGTCTCGTCTAATTTTTTCTTCTTCTTCTTCTTCTTTCATTCGCTTGAAATATGTCTAAAACTGCAATGTTGTCTCTTGCAGGAATTTAACTGTCTTTTTTAGTTCACACAGCGGTCCATAGAGTGTATCTTCCACTGTCGTCTCTCTAGGCCAGAAGGTTCGCCTAGATATGTTATATTTTCGGCAGTCTTGAAGTATGTGCTCTGCTGTCTGCGACGCCAAACCACATGTGCACATGGCTGTTTCACCAATCTTGAATTTTGTATACATGTGGTTGCGTAATCTATTGTGCCCTGTTCTGAGGCGCAGAATAATGACTTGTTCTGGTCTATCCATAACGTGGTAGTCATCTTGAGCAGGTTTTGGTGGTTTTCTGACCGATTTGATCATTCTCTTCTTCTGGTTGTATGTAACGGGCACATCAGACTGTTCTTCTTCGGCTCCATCCTTAGCCAATTGATCAGCTCTGTCGTTTCCGGGTACTCCACAATGGGATGGTATCCACTGTATGGAGACCTTATGATGACTGCTAAGTTCAGAAAGTAGTGTCCTTAGTACTGGCAATTTCCCAGACAGGAGCGATTCGAGTACTGATTTTGCATCTGTCAATAGCACCACAGGTTGTGCACCATTGCTGGTATTTAGTAATTTCTCTGTTGTTATTGCCTCAATTTCAGCATCAAAGTTATACAGTACTTTCCTGTCGGTACTCTGGCTGTGTCCCTAGTATTATTTGGGTGTTTTATTATTATTTGGATAATTTTCTTTTAAATCGGCTAACTGTTTGCATTATTTGTTTAAAGAACTGTTTCTCTTTGGACTGCCAGAGTAACTAAGAACGACTGTCTGGAAGAGGCTAATGAAAGTAGAACATTATATACAATTATAAGAAAGAAACAAGCAGCTTTCTTTGGTCTTGTATTGAAACGATAAGCAAATGAAAACCCCTTGTCGACTATAAAATCCAGTGAAAGAAGTAGCAAAAGCAGACCGATAGAAATTAAGTTGGATGAACTGAGACGCTGGCATAGATGAATATCATCAGCAGAGCTGATCGAGAACACCAAGGACCTAAAGATGTGAACTCCTTCGCTAGATGGCAGGTCACATGTTGGTGATGAAAATAATGATATTTCTGTCTGGACAATAAGTAACGATATAAAATTAAAATAATTATCGCTGGCACCTAGCCGTCTTGACAGACAATAGTTTGTTTAGCTTATATTATAAAAATAAAGCCAAATTAACTACAACCCATGGCGGTAGCGAATGTGAATGATTCAAAATGATTCGCGCGGTAAATGTTCGTCCACAATGGATGCATGTGAATACATGGTCATTTCCCCTGCTACATAACATATGACGTCACACACTCTCAGTGTGTGACTTGTCTCCTTTGTCTTTATTCCATTCCTGATCTTTGCCCTCTATAAAACGCGTTCGGCGTCCACTTGCTCCCAAGGTGCAATATAATATATGTGTAAAACTTACAGGCCGCCGGATATTACCGAAACCAGGGATAGAACCTGGAACTTTTAGATCATCATGCCAACGCTCTCCCACCTGAGCTATTTCGGCCGCTGAAATAACTTTATGGCAAAAATAATTATACCTTTAAATAGTGCGGGAAACCAACGGATACTGCTATTTTTATATTGTGCTGGATTGGCACGAGTCTGTGGCAACGAGAGGGCGGGACAGACTGATTGGCTTCTAGATCGTCTCAAGTGGTCAGTTTTCAAGTGGATAAATCTACCATAGTGTATGCTGTCAGGGACAGACTTCTGTGTAATGTTACAGCATTTTGAGGTCCTCGTGGCCGAAAGGATAAGGACGCTAGTTCTTAATCATCCAGTGCGCGGGTGCCGAGGTAGCGAGTTCAATCCCTACACAGGTCAGTTGGACTAAAATGTTGCCTTCTCGTCCTTGACTTGAGGACGTAAATTACAAGTACCTCAGAAGTCGGAGTTGGTTCACCTAATGGCGAGGGACACTAGTACTAGGGAAAGCTAATCCACACGCAAAAGAGTCCAGGACACTAGAAGTAATAGTACGTGTATGGACTATGCTTGAGTTCACGGCGAGCGAAAGAAAAATAAATACAGCATTTAACGAGACAACAATGTGCACACAGAAGGAAGATAAAAGACACACTGGAACTGGTGCTATATGTCGACTGCGGTGGCTTGTGTGTCCATCCATGAGTGAGGCGTGGGTAGCTGGAGTTGCAGTATTAACCTTCTTCTTATTGATAATTTGTGCAAGCAGAAAGACATGTTAGTCAGTTTAAAATTACCATGGTGGACAATCGACATTACTGTGCGAACATGTGTATATTTCAGCTTGAAGGATTTATCTAGTTATTTCACTTTATGTTGTGTGATTTCTGCAGTATGTACCTGACGAGATGCAGCGAAATATGCCAGGCAATAAATCGTGCAATCTATAGTTTGTGTCTTTGTTATTCAACTTCTGCTTATTCTGAAGGTCCATACCATGTGGTGTTGGTTGTCATATCTGACCACATCCTTCTGTCTCTGGTGTTGGCAATCAGTTTGGATACCAACCTTCCTCCATATGAGGATATTGTGTGTGTGTGTGTGTGTGTGAGTGTGTGTGTGTGTGTGGGGGGGGGGGGGTGTTCACTCCCTTTGAACTCAAGCGTAGTCCATACATACAACTTCTTGTAGTGCTGGACTGAATTTTGCGTGTGGATTAGCTTTACCTATTAACTGTATGCCTCCTCATCAGGCGAATCACTCCGACTTCAGAGGTACTTGTAATTTACGTCTCCAAGTCAAGGATGACAGGTCAGCATTTCATTACAGCTGTCGGTATAGGGGTTGAACCCCTTTCCTCGGCATCAGCACACTAGATGTTTAAGAACACGCGGTCTTATGCATTTGGCCCTGCTGAACTGCTGCCAGGATATTAAACTGTCAAGCTTCTTCTCCCTTGGCCTCTCCTGCACTTCTTCCCCTCCAACCTTCCCGTTGTGACAACATACACCATCTTTACCGTTCTCATGACACGCCCAACAAATGTCGACTGCCTTCTTCTGATGTGAGTAACCCGTTCTCTTTGTGACTTAACTTCTTTCAAGATATCTGTTTGAACCTTATAACGAATAACAACATGACGGGAAAGCTAGAAGCACTGAAAATTTTTTTTAAGGAATAATATTGATAATATAATTGACAGGGAAAACAACAAACGTAGTTTTATTGATGGTATCAACGGTACAATCTTAACACAAAGGCGCATAAGACTGTTTCAATAGCGCCCCACGATTTGATGATCCCCCCGTGGTGAATACTAAATCAGTTAATCCACACTCTACGCTATATTTACCGGGAACACACACAGCAGTGAAGATGGTTATCAAGCTGTCAAAGCTATAGGCGAGGGATGACAGAGATACTATCATCAGGGTTTGTGACTATCACCCGTCCAAATATATGAGTAATTTGAACTTTGGTTAGAACAGCTTGGCTGTTTACAATAGCTCTGTGACTATCAGGGGTTTTTGATTACCACCCTTTGTCCTTGCATGTTGGTAATTTGACCTTTGGTTACAAAAGTCGGGCTGTTTAGGAAAGCTATGTGATTGATATGTTGCATATTTATACGATTGTGCCTACGTAATCAGGTTACCAACCTAGGCCTAATCTTGAATATCTCATGAAAGAGACCGCAAGACGCCTGAAAAACGACTCATTTTTGCTTTTCAGTTAGGGTCTCATTTAACCAAAATGCGTCTTTTAAATTCTAATTTCTCTCTTCCCCTCCTCCTACTCGTCCGTCATGCCCACGTCTCTATTTATGTACTGTTCCCTTACATTGCTTTGTGCCCATCACACTCGTGTCTAGACTTCCCCACCCTCACCCCCAACATCTGCCACACATATTACGTCTTAGTTTACCTTTCATTACGCACTACGTCACTTTCTGTCAGCTGACCTAACCAAGTTGATTTCTGTGCTCTAGAATTCAGACATTTCCAGCAACTCAGTTAAGTGACTTTCGTGTAATATCTGTTTGTTATTAGTTGTATCAGCGTCTTTATGTTTGTGTGTGCTGAGAAGGATTTCTAGTCGTAACACGCATTTTGCCACTTTTAACCCTGGTCTTGTAAAGCTGACTAATTAAACGTTCCGTGTTTGTTGATCTACTAATTGTATAGACCAATTTTGTCTCTATATATAAACACAGGCGTCCCTGTTCTTCGGTTATCTTTGTCATGTTTATTCAAGCTGCTTAAGAATGATATGCCCAGTGTTGTTATAGTTTGACATTCCCTGTAAATGATATATTTTGTAGTTGACGATAACTGAGGAGCCGCTGGTCGATTGGCTAAAATGTTGGGTTCTCCTTCGGGAGACCTGGGTTAGAATCCTCGGGCGGGTGTAGATTGTTGTCTGTCGGAGGAAACAAAAGAAAACTAAAACCTGCACAGTTTGCGGTGACTGTACTAGCCAGACGGCCTTAATTTCTCAGGCTCAGACCCCAAGTCCTACACTGCAAGATACTGTAGGTAGTAGATGACAGGGGGGAGGGGGGGGCAGATGATACAGATGATACCTGATTACTCAGGCTATTTATTCCTATGTTTTTTAAACTTTCTTTCACTTTAGAGTTATATTTTTGTTTTGTATTGTTCTTGGTTCTCTTCTAAACTGTTATTATTTGCTACATGAAGTACTTGTTCGTGAGTTGTATTATGAGGACATTGCTATTACTTTAAAAAACAATGTATCAGACACGGATGGGAGAACGAAAGAATTAACTGTCCGAGTAAGGTAGTTCACAGATGTAAAGTAAATAATAAACAATTAAGTAAGCAACAGAATAATGACCCCAAATATCAAGTGACTGTTTCAATCCTGATTATAATGGGTGAAGACAGACAGCTGTTGAGAGTATACTGGATTGAGTACTGTTGAGTTGAGGTCAGTCAAGAACCGATATTATATTACTCAGGACATCCCCATAATATGTACCCTATTCCCGTCTTCAACAACTAGAGAAGAGGCCTAATACTAACGGCACCAATTTTAGTCTGATTATGCGTCCTTTCTTTGGAGAGCTGAGTGTCGGCCAGATCCTTTGGTCACTCCCTAAAGCACCATTATCACCAGGCCGTGAGGATTTATCTGTTCTTCTTCACTTTTCACATGATCCCAGAGGTCCCTGACCTATCTTATTGTGCACTAGGGTCTTACCGAGCGGAGCAGACCTAGCCAATCTGTACTGGAGAAAAGATCCACCGGATGCTCTCTTATCTTTGAATTGTTTAATTGAGGCATACCACACTGCACGAAGCATACCTGGCTTCACCTTCTCGGTTCGTTATAATCACGAAGTTCACAAATATAGACAGACAACTAACAGTATACCACAACAAACAATGATGTAAAGAGCAAATGGAACCATTAGAATAGGCAGACCATCTAAACGATGGATAGAGGGAATAACAGTCAATGGGAATCTCGACATATGAAGCACATTAACGTGCTTACAAAAAAGTCGCTTAAAAGTCGACAGGGTCGACTTCATCGCACCGGGTTTTATCCCATATGACTTGGTCTCTTTCCGCAGCGCGGAAAGCGTCGCACAAAGCACGAACTCCGTAGCTTTTAGCGACGACCCACGGGAGTCTCCGAAACATTTAACTCGTAAACTGAAGGGTGCGGCCCGGAATCGAACCCACAACCTTCTGAGCACGAGTCAAACGGCTTGACCACTTCACCACAGAGCCTCCCTACACAACGTGCTCTGTCGCACAATATATGCTTCACCTCGACACTGCAAGTTACAAGAGGAACAAGATGAGAGAACATAGAAAAACACATAGGAATAGCTGAAAGGGAGAAGTGCCGAAGGGAGACAAAGAGAGACAAAGAGAGAAGATGCTGGAAAGTTTGACATCAAGACATGGAGTAACATCGGTACCAGAAATGATTGGCAGCACAAGTAACACAAGGCTGTGAAAAGATATGACACTAACGCCACACAGCATGGACTATTTATGAGAAGAAGAAGACGAGAATTTAGGCGACACATTGTCATAAGATTGCAATACTCCAAGACAAGCAACAAGACAAGCGAAACACAGAAAATCACGTCTGCCTCCTCTCTGGGACGCTTCATGGCAAAAGCAGTATGACAAAAGAATCAGAGAATAAAACAGCTGTACAATTCTATATCGACCCTGGTGCATTGTTACAATGTGGATATCGAGTAGTCGAAGCCAGGACATTGCCACAAAAGCAAAAACCGGTTTTTGTGTACCTGGCTTCTGTGTCTGGAAACTCCATCCAAAGAACTGAAGCCTGTGTTAACCTTAGTTTGAGCCGGATGAATAAAGAAAAGATTTTCTTTTGCTTGAAAAACGTAACAAAATGTACCTTTATAATGAGGAAATCGCAGGTATTTTACTGTGTGTGCCTACTCTTTCCTTGTGGATGTCTGGTTGTCATTGTCGTGTTTAGATTTCTAATTCTTGCATTGAGGTTCTTCACATTGCATCCAGTTTATTTATCCCCTTTCTGTATAGTGTCCAGTGTTTGTGTCTAGTTCTCGCTTTAATGTTGTCGGCCATGTTTAAAACCTGTCTGTCTGTCTTCAAATCAGTCTGTTTGTATGTCTGTCTTTCTGTCTATTTTTCTATCTGCCTGTCTGTGTGTCTGTTTGTCATTAATATGTGACCATCTGTCTGTCTGTCGGTCTGACATTCCGCACCTATATATGTATTCCCGTATCAATAGCTCGTTTGTTTGTAACTGTAACTTTAAATTTTTTTTCCTCTATACACATGCATCCCCCACCCCCCATCCTATCTTTATCTCTCTCTTCATCATGGTTATGTCAATTCCAGGAATTATCTTACTGGATTGGACCACTATTTTATTTTTACGTTACACAATGTATAGCATATATTCATCACCATTTTCCATATTTTCCATGTTTTCCCATTGTTTCCCAATTTTGAATGTTCTTGTGAGGATGCTCACGATAGTCGACAGTGTGTACGTGTGAAAAGTGTGGGAATTTATTCATATTAGTTTTAGTGATTATGTGAGGCAGCATATATGTGTGTGGGTGGATGGGTGTGACTATGTGTGTCTATGTGTGTGTGTTTATATGTGTGGATGTATGTGTGTTTGCATGTCTGTATGTGTATATGGGTGTATATACGTGTGTACATGTGTGTATCTGTGTGTGCCTCTGTGTGTGTATGTCTGTACGTGTGTTAAGGTGTGCGTTCAAGTGTTTTTATATGTGTTTATATGTATGTATATTATATTTTATCATGTATAATATAACATTACTGTGATGTGAGTGAGAGAGTTAGTGAGTGGGAGAGAGGGAGAGAGAGAGAAGAGAGAGAGAGAGAGAGAGAGAGAGAGAGAGAGAGAGAGAGAGAGAGAGAGAGAGAGAGAGAGAGTTGAATTGCATCACTAATTTTTTACGCTACACAATGTATATGTACAATATTTTCTCCACTTCTTACAATTTTTGCGAGAATGCTCACGACAATCATCAGTGTCTCAACAGTGTGTAAAGTGTGGGCGTTTGTTCTTATTAGTTTCAGTGATCATGTATGTGTGTAAATGTAAGGATGTTTGTGTGGGTGTGTATGTGAGGGATGTGTGTGGGAGTGTGGGGGATGTATGTGTGGAGGGGTTTTATGTGGGGGATGTGTATGGGTTGATGGGTGATGTGTGGATGGGTGAAGGGATGTGTAGTCGGTAGGGGATGTATGTGTGTGTGAGGGATGTATGTGTGTGAGTGGGTGGGGGAGATATTTGGGAGGATTATTGGAAGTATGTGGGTGTTGGTGGGTTGGGGGTGTGGGTAGGGAATGTGTATTTGGGAGGGTGCATGGGTGTGTATGAGATTGTGTGGGTTGGGGGATGGGTGTCTAATGGGTGTGGGGGATGAGTGTAGGGGGGAGGTGTCTGTGAATGGGATATGTCTGTGCGGGTGGGATTGTGTGAGTGTGGATGGGGTAAATGTGAGTGGGTGGGGGATGTATGTGTGGGTGGTGAGGATGTTTCTAGGTGTGGGATGTGTGGGTGGGTGGGGAATGTGTTTATGGGTGGAGTTTTGTGTTGGAGGGCAGATGTGTGAGAGGTGGGGGAGGTGTGGGATGTGCAGGTGGATGACGGATGTATGTGAGGATGTGGGATGTGTATTTGGCTGGGTGGTTGGGGTGTGTGTGGGTGGGAGGGTAGATGAGAGATGCATGTGTTGGGCGGGTGGGTGATGTGTGGGTGTGAGTGGTTGATGGATGAGTACGTTAGTGGGTGGATGTGTGTGAGAGATGAGTGTATGGTTGGGGGATGTGTGTGTTTGCGGGAAGATGTGCGTGAGCGGCGGATGTGTGTGGGTGGGGTATATGTGGGTGGTGGGGTGTGTGTGGGTGGGAGGTGTGTGTGTATTTTGGGTGTTTATGTGTTTGGGATATGTGTGGGCAGGTGGGGAGATGTGTTTGTGGGTGGGGATATGTGTATAGGTGGGGATGTGTAGTTGAGAGGTGGCGGATATTGGGTGGGTTAGTGGGTGTAGGTTGGCTGATGTGTGTGTGGGTGGGTGAGGAAAATTGTGAGGGTGCGGCATGTAGGTGTGGATAGGTGCGGGATGTGTGGGTTGACGGAGGTATGTGTGTGTGATTTTGTGATGTGTGTTTTGCTGGGTGGTTGCGGGTGTGTGTGTGGGTGGTGGAAAATATGTGGGTGGGTGTGTGCGTGTCGGTTATGGGATGGGTGGGGATGTATGTGTGGGTTGGGAAATGTGTGTTGGTGGGGGATCAGTGGGTTTGTGGCGGCATGTATGTTTGCCTGAGTCTGTGTGAGTGCGTGGAGGTATGTGTGGGTTGGTGGGGGTATGTTGGGTGGCTGCGGGGTGTGAGGGTGGATGGGGGATGTGTCTCACAACATTGCAATATGCACTGTTTATGTTTACAACTTTCATTTCATTTTTTTTCTTCCCATGTGAATGTACCATGCGTAATATGCATTGATTATGCTTACAAAATCCATTTGACAATGTTTTTTTTTTCCTATGTAAATGTAACATGCACATTTGATGAATGAAAGATAAGTGATCGAAAGGGCCGAATGTAAGACGGGCCTGCGTGCCCAATTCGTTACCCTTTTATAATAAAGTTCGTTCGTTCGTTCGTTCGTTCGTTCTCTCTCTCTCTCTCTCTCTCTCTCTCTCTCTCTCTCGCTCTCTCTCTCTCTCTCTCTCTCTCTCTCTCTCTCTCTCTCTCTCTCTCTCTCTGTTTTTATTCTCTCCCCTGCTGCCTCCAAGCTCTTCCAAATTTATTCATTCTCGTTTCATGATTCGCTGCCATACAGCAACATTTTGTCTATGTAATATTTCAGTATACTTTTTCTGACATTCAATGATGTTGATTTATTGCAGAAAACGATTGCTCAAATATAGTGACGCGTTAGCAATTAGACAGTTCCCGTCGGCTTTATGCAAACAGAAAGAGTTCGTGTTAAATTTGAAATTAACATGGCGATGCAGAAATGTGATAATATGTTTTAACTGTTTCAGTTAAAGTATTATTCATTTGGTAATTTCATATACATTTGAAATTTGATTGTGCGTAGGTTTTTCCATTTTTTTTCTTTGAATTCAACATGCGCAATAGGTGCACATGCAATATTCAACAACTAAAATATCGTATAATCGCGCAGCATGTGTACGGAATCCGATTCACTCACCCATAGGAACCATATTAGGAAAAGCAATAGACTTCATGGCTAAATATGGGTCCTTGACTTTACCCACTGTTACGTCATGGCGATGATACGCTTCGTTACTAGTGCTGTTATTTAGGGGTTAATCTCTAGACTTATTATCAGATTGTAAACCCACAAGTCTGGTCTCTGGGATCGACAGCGTCATGTTATATGGGCAACATGGAATCTTTCTAGAAAATAATTGCGTCGAGAATATGTTTACGTTTGTCTGCCCCAATATAAAATTCCATATTTCCGTAACCAACTGAGGGAAAATGATAAGATTTAGCATATAACCTTATCATTATGTCCACCCAACAAAAAAAGTTTTGTTTTGGAGATTGTACAGCAGATTTCAAAGTTTGTTTATATGCGGTATATAATTTACGGGCTAGAGATGAAGTGCACATTATTAAATGTATTACGTCTTCACACGGAAACATTAGCGTTTTATTAGTTAATTTTCTCGTGGGATATGGGTTTGGCCTTATGACAAGAGCCTCACGTAGTGGAACGGGGCATTACTGTAAAACAAGTTCGTTAGCGAGAAATCAATAGTTTTTCACCAAAACATCAAAGAAATGTCGCCGCTTTCCATGATTTAAGTTGCTTTTGGACCTATCAAAGACATACTACTTGGGTGGGGGTAAATATAAGACGGCAGGAAAAATTTCATTAAAATAATTTATCGTGAATGAAGGCATTCATTTCTGGACAGACTATAGCCACCTTACTTCATAATGACGCGACCTAGTACAGGTGAACGCCTGTGGAGGCCAACTAGATTGATAGTGTTGCTTGGTACGTAGGTACTGATATTGGCACGAAGGCCATCTAGGTTGGTCGTGTGGCCAGGTACGCAGATACTGCTATTGGCACGAAGGCCAACTAGACTTGTAGTGAGGCCTGGTACAAAGATACTGCTATTGGTGCGAAGGTCAGCTAGATTGGTAGTGAGTTCTGGTACGCTGATACTGCTATTGGCCCGACACTTGTTACTCGGTCGGCGGTGTCGGATACGAAATGGACTTTTCTGAAGCTCATGGGGGTGACCACTTATCATGTTCGGTATTGATTTCTACATCCTGCAAGATCAAGGCTCCTGGGGTACCATGCCTTCAAATACGAGCGGACCAACACACTTATTGGACGTCTCTGACAGGAGGCATGTATTATAACCTACAGACCTACTTTCGTGTTGTCCCAATGTTGGATCTCCAAAGCAGAACAGATGTAAAAGTCAAGAAAGAGCTGCAATTAAGGGATTACAGAAATTGTGACAGACAGCCCAGATCATACAGAAGGAACTGGAGAAAGCGGAGAGGGTTAAAAAGAAGAAAGCAGAGGTGTTCAAGCTCCGTACAGCAGAGGCCAAGAAAAGCTAAATGCGATAACTTCATGGGTGAGCTGGTAGATAATAAAACTGTGGGTAAACTCTGTAAACTGCACAGATATATGCGTAGAAAAGACCAACCTACCATAATGGTAGCATTATAAACAGAAATAACGGTATGCCCAAGACGCCGGTATGGGAGAAAGGAGAAGCTTTCATTGAGAAATTTATAACACAGATCACAATAATAGTGACACCAAGAAAGCAGTTATAGAGCAGTTTGCAGGCATCGTCAGAGACGACAGCTATCATCAGAGACGACAGCTATGAGGATGTCAGACGGGTAGAAGATATACAGTATACATTGAAATAAAGCAAAGGACATTCCGATAGGACCTGACGGGGTCAGGAATGCCCGTATGAAGGAAATGAGTGATGAAAGCTTGGAGGCAGTGACCAGAACAGTAGGACAGCATCAGTGCCCCAAGAGTGGGTGGATGGTTATTTAATTTCACTCCCAAAGCCAGGTAAAGACCATTCAAGACTCAGTGGCTATAGGATTAGCACCTTGTGAATACATTCGGCAAGGTGTTGGAGAAGATAGTGGCCGTTAAGTAGCAGGAACAACTGGAAACAGGAGAGCCCCTTCCAAGAGGGGTGGAGAGTTACTGGCCAAGGAAAGACACTTGGTCACATTCGGTAACATTTGCTTTTGATATTTATGAAAGGCTAACGAGTAGACAGGAAACAATGGCAGCAGAACTGGATCTTGAGGACGCCTATAATAGAGTCAGATATGATCTCTTGATGCACTCTCTTATGGATATGGGTGTTACCCCTTTGTGATTAGTTGAACTGCAGCTATCCTGTACTCTTGTGGGGGTTGCTCTCCGCATAGGTTCATGGACCTCAGAGGCATGCATTATTACTCCGGAATTACAACAAGGATATGCAATATCGCCCGTGCTATTCATTTTATACACAAACAAGATTGCAAGCATTGAAGCACCGGGGGTTGGAAGAATGTTGACATTTACGGGTGATGTCCTTGTGCATAAGCAGGGGAGAGTTAGTTGGTTGCATATCCTTTACATGATGTCACAGTCAACCCCCGCATTTTCGGTTGTTTGTGATCTCTTGACAAGTTTACGTTCAGTAGTTTGCCGTTGTTTTCTGAACGACCGGACCCATACCATTTAATAAAAAAAAACAACGCAAAGCGGCCTGCTTCCAAATCTTCCGCAGCTGTGTTTTGAACGCGGTATGCGGGATTATGAACTTGCATCTGTAACACCTTCGCCACGGAGACGGCTAGCAGGGGAGAGAAAGTGTGCAAGTAGCGCAGTTGTTTCAATTAACAATAAACAGTGATCGGCTGGTTTGCAGAGATGAGTGCTGTCATCCACCCAGATAAGGCGTCAGTGTTACGGTGCTCTATGGAAGGATTTCTAAGGCTAACGTCTCAGGTCTCACAATAAACAGTGATCAGCTGGCTTGCAGAGATGAGTGCTGTCATTGACCAGATAAGGCGTCAGTGTTACGGTGTTCTATGGAAGGATTTCTAAGGCTAACGTCTCAGGTCTCACAATAAACAGCAGAAATATTAACTGAGAAAATTGTAGAAGGCCTCTTTCAGTCCTGAAGGACTATAGAGTTGTGCCGCTAGGGAGTTACCTGGCAGCACCGCTGTTGACTGTATAGATGCCTAGAAATCAACAGAAACCTGTCTTTAAGGGATCACGTGAAGGGAATTGCCATAATATCTCAGAAAGGACGTTGTGCACTGAAGATCATGGCAGCAATGGACATAAAGCAAAGCATGCTGTTTATACTCTATCAGCTTCTGATTGTCTCAGAAATTAAGGATGTGTTCGGACTGCTCACAGTGTCAGTCATCTGGTGAAACTAGAGCACATTTAGAATGAAGCTATGGGGCCACTTGTGTATCCCAGGATCACCCACATAGCTTCATTCTGAATGTGCTCTAGTTTCACCAGATGATTGACAGTGTGAGCAGTCTGATCACATCCTTAATTTCGGAGAAAATCAGAAGCTGATAGAGCATAAACAGCACGCTTTGCTTTATGTCCATTGCTGCCATGATCTTCAGTGCACAACGTCCTTTCTGAGATATTATGGCAATTCTCGTAACGTCTGCCTCGCGCTCGGAGGGTTGTGGGTTCGATTCCGGGCTGCGTCATTCGGTTTACGCATGCAAATATTATTCGGAGACTCTCGGGGGTTGTCGCTGGAGCTACGGAGTGCGTGCTTTGTTCGACACTTTCGGAAGGTTGCCTTAGGGAAAGAGACCGAACCATACAGGATAGAACCCGGTGTAATGAAGTCGATTTTCTAGCCTTTTTAACCAGTGTAAACCTTTTGTAGTATGTATATTTAAAGACAAAACAATAACTAGTATGGGAAAAATCAGACACATCGAGTTTTCTATTGCCTACCATGAAGACAAAATAGTAATTAGTCAGACAGAATCAGACGGATCCAGTATTTTATCAACCTAACGTAAAGAGAATATTGTAAATAGTTGGAAATAACAGACACACTGGGTATTGTAGAGATAATAAAATAAATAAACATTTAAAAAAATAATAAGAAAGAATCAGACACATTGAGTATTTCCTAACCTACCATGGAGACAATAACGTAAATAGTAAGACGGAACCAGACACAATGAGTATTTTATCCACCTTCGGTAAAGACAATAGAGTAAATATTCACACAGAATCAGACGCGGCGATTATTCTATCACCTACCGTAGAGACAATATAGATCCCTGTCGATATTCTCCCCGAGGCTGTGCGACTTAGGCTATTCTGGCAACTTAGCCTAGGCAAGCCGGCCAAACGAACTATCACTCGGCAACAAAACTGAGCCTAGCTGTCTAATTTATGATCCGGATAAAATGTTCTACCTGTTAACGTCCAAATGCACTGCGTGACACAATGACTCAACAATCTGAGACCGGCTGCTGATCAGCAGCGTTCCGTTGAGGTTGGTGGAAACATCGTTTGTACTCCATATGGAATCGTTCAGCCAATCAAACGATGATTCTACCACAATAGATGCTTGATTAAAAAAAAATTCTCACTTTACTACAAATTTCACGATGATGTTTCTAGAAGCAAGATGTATATAATCCATAGCTGAATAATAAGAGCACCGATATACCAGCTTGTCATAAACCGAGGTAGGATCCGAATGAAGCAGCGATATTTCTCGAAGATGTATGTAATTTGGTTCGATTATGGTTCTCTTAGAAAGCGGGAGCCATGTCCAACACAAGCTGAAGACAGCCCCAGGTCGAGGCCATTGTGTGTGTGGGGGAGCGCGTCCGCGTGTGCGTGCATCGTTGCGCGGGAGATGTGCGTGAGGTTTCGTGCCTTGAGACTGTGGTTGTCGCTGTCAGCCACTACTGCTGGCGAGGCCAAAACCTTAATAGCTTCATTATATATAACTCCTTTCCCTATTGCACCTAGTGCAGCACTGAATAAAAAGATCGAGGGAAAACCCCATATAGCAACTGAAAGGCAGGAGGGGAGGTAAAAGGAAGGATAGGGGAATCCCTCTGTGTCGCGTGCTGGGCTGGTTCGCTTCTCTTTTGGGTCGACACGCTGGCTAACAGATCGATAACCTAACCTTTCACGAAGAAACATTTTCTCCTGGCCAGATGTGGAGGGAGGTGTGAGGTAATCTACCGCTATACGGCTCAAGCTTTAAGAGATCACAGAGTACACATCCTGGTAGATTACACCGACCTGTAGATACATTTAAAACAGAACATGTCGGTAGTAATGGTCATTTCATGGGCCGCGACATTTGTTTTTGTGCGGGATTGTTGTTAATGAAATAACTTCCAGCACAGTGGTTAATTCGTTGATTTTTTGATGGTGCTGTCAGTGATTAAGCAACTGAATCTAGCTATTACTTTAGCTCCGTAGTGTTCCACCAATAGACTGGAATAGTTGTGTCTTTATTTCCATTTTATTTCTTCAGTATTTTGTAATAGTTGTTATTTTTGTTCCATGTTTATCCCATCAGTAGTTTACAATAAGTGTTAC
The DNA here is from genome assembly GCA_963921405.1 of Cepaea hortensis. Taxonomy (NCBI): domain Eukaryota; kingdom Metazoa; phylum Mollusca; class Gastropoda; order Stylommatophora; family Helicidae; genus Cepaea; species Cepaea hortensis. Next base: position 16,896,576 of record OY992893.1, on the reverse strand, counting down.
TTAAAGTAGCCCCTTTTTTGGTCGAGCAATAGCTTATAATAGTTGTCACTTCATTTCCATGTTATGTTGTGAATAAATAGTTTGCAACTGTTGTTACTTTAGTGTCAGAATGTGAAGGCAATAGCTTGCAATAGTACTTTATTACTTTATCTTCATTTTATTTCATCAACAGTTTGCAATAGCTGTTAATTTAGCTCCATTTTCTTTCAGTAACAATATGGAAAAATTATTGAGCGTAATCTTGCCAAGAAATCAACAATCAGCTGAAAGATGCTGATGTTGACAGCGATGTCCTGTAAAGGATATGCAAAACATTTTTAGCAATATGGAATAGTTGTCGCTTTAGTTTCAGTTTGTGAAGGCAACAGTTTGCAATAGTTGTTACTTTATCTCCATATCATTTCATCAACAGTTTTCTATAATTGTTATTTTATCAACATGCTGTTTCATCAACAGTTTGCAATATTTGTTATTTTATCTCCATTTACTTTCATCAATAGTTTGTAAAAGTTGTTACTTTATCTGTATTTTTTCCCCTCATATTAAAGGGCTTGTTTTCATGCTCTTCTTTCTGCCAGGTAGTCGTTTTGACACTCACGCTAGCAACGAAATATCATTTTGTGGTGTAAATTACTGTTATAGCCGGTGGCGCAGAGTTGAGTCTTGAAAACTACCCCATGACATTCATCACCTCTGGCAGCAAAAGTCCAACTCATAGCCTTCACGTGACGGAAATGTTTTAACTACTAGGAGAAGAGGCGACGGCGAGTCTCTGGCGCAGTAAAACTAGACTGCACTAGATATGTATGTGCGTACATACATGCGCAGACACGTTTATACAAACATACATATCTAAACTGGCGTAAGAACACAGTCCACCCTAGCAAAAGAAAGGTGCTGATTCCGCACTACAGCAATCAGGACGTATACACAACGTATATGCACATGAATCTAATGAAAAATGTCAAAAAATAATGAAACGATAGATAATGTTGATCCATGTGTAATTAGTGGAATTTAAATCTCAGAACTGTGACATATAGATGACAGAGTTCTGCTCTCAAACAGTACTAAAGGGTTAGAATTGCTGATCCTGTCTGTGGAAGTTAAACTGTTTGTCTGAACCAATGCAAAACAAAACTAATGTTCACAGACAAATCATTCCCACCAAACATCACAATTAACGAGACGAAATAGAAACTGTCAAACATTTTGAATATAATAAATTCATAGTTAACAACAGTGGGAATTGGTCAAAAGAAAATAGACGCAGACTGGCCATAACATTGGAGGGATTAAACACTAATCAGAACATATGACACAACACTAGCAAACAAGTAAAAATAAAATATTTGAGGAATTGTATATTTCCCGTGACAACATGTGGATGTCAGTCATGGACAATTTTCTAATCACTAAATCACTAAATAATATTTTTTAAAGCTCAAATGCTACATAAAAATTCTTAAAATATCGAGGACAAAGAAAAATAAAATACTGAAATTCTACCAGATCTGAAAGTGGATGAAAACAGGCTCATAGACAGTGTTATGGCACTGAAATACTTTGGGCATATACAAAGTCACACTTGCTGGGAGACAACAGTGGTGGAAGGCGTGATTCCTGGTAGAAGAGGCTGGGAGAGAACAGTGGTGGAATGCGTGATTCCTGGTAGAAGAGGCTGGGAGAGAACAGTGGTGGAAGGCGTGGTTCCTGGTAGAAGAGGCTGGGGTCCACCAGCCAGAAGAATGACACAAGACATGGCAGACACCTTTAACATGAGGGTGCATGAGAACTGGCCAGAGATCGAGAGGTTTTCCGCCGTAATGGGAGCGACGCTCTGCAAAGAACCTGGACCCTGAACGCGAGAACTACAGTGATATCAATCCATTATGAGATATGTATCACATGAATGTGTAATGTTTCCAGATGTTTTATTTGTCCGTATGCAGTAAACGTATTATGAGTGATATAGAAGATATGAGAAGAATCGAAATTGGGGGACATAACATCAGTAATATACTATATGCAGATAATACAGTATTGATTGTAGACAACGAATAGGATCTGCAAAATTTAGTAGATACGGTTGTTGTACACAATGAACAACAAGGGTTAGAATTGAATTGTAAGGCGACATCGATTATGGTCGTCACTAGGAAGGAAGAAATAAAACAATGTAATATACGGAGAAATGGGAATATTCTTAAACAAGTGAATCGGTATAATTATCTTGGAACATGTAATGGGAGATGCCTTAAAGAGATTAGAACATGAATCGCTATAGCAAAGGTAGCCTTTTGCGAGATGGAAAACATAGTGACGAATAAAAAGATGTAACTGCAACGAGAAAAAGAGCGTTGAAGTGCTACATAGAACCTGTACTTTTGTATGGATGTGAGACGTGGACAATGAGCAGAGAAGCTGAAAACAGCTGATGAGAGTGGAGATGTGATTTCTGAGGAAAATGCAAAGAATACCATGGACTGACAGAGAAACCAATGAGCAAGTCATACAAGAGACAAATGAAAATCGTAAACCGATTAGAGACATTGGACGTAGATAGTCCAGATTGTTTGGTCACATTAGGCATTTTTCAGGAGACTCCTGGGAGTCGGCGCTGAAGCTACGGGGTTCGTGCTTTGTGCGACGCTTTCGGCGGGTCGCCCTGCGGTAAAAGACCGAGCCATGTGAGAAAACCCGGGTCAATGAGGTCTTTCTGGTGACTGCCGAGTCCATCGACGATGACCTGTGATTTTCGTGGATGAATTTTGTGTTGGCATTCTGGCAGCGGCTATATGCACAGTGTACCTGTGCGGGCTTGTTGAATTGCCGAGACTCCTGTCTATTCCACTTTTCACATTGGACAGTGGGGAGCATTTTGTGTGCTGTTCACTGGCACAGGAATGGAGCATAATGGGGATAACCCGGTGAAGTTGGAAGTTGAAACCTCGACTAACCTAACCTAACCTATAATGATAATAATTAAACTAGAAAACTTGGTGACAACTGGCAAGATTGAGGGGAAAAGAACATAGGGAAGGGTGAGAAGTAAATACCTGAATGGCTTGACCACGTGGCGTGGTTGGGACAAGAAACCAGAGCTGATCCACGACTCTCGTGATCGCGTTCTATATTTCTACGCAGAGGATGATGCTTGTCAAAATTTAAACACATAAAGAGGTTTTTAGGTGTGAACAAGTTACAATAATAAGACTGTGTAACCGAGGGAGCTAAAGTAACAACAGGGATAGAATAAATCCATGTGTAGTATAATGGCTGCATTGATATTGCACCTTGGGAGCAAGTCGCTGCTGATCTAGTTGCATGGTGAGGAGGAAGGGGAGATCAAGAATGGGAATAAAGACAAAGAAGAAAATGATTGCAGATATGTCATATCCCGAGCGTGTGAGACGTCAGATGGTGCGTGATTGTGGAAATGACCATATGTTTAGATGTATCCATTGAGGACGAACATTTACAGCATGAATTGGTTTGTTCAGCGACATTTGCTCTCGCCATGGGTTGGTAGCTATTATGCCTCTGTTTTTTTTTTTAAAGCGCAGTATAACAAACTATCGTCTGTCAAGTCAACAAGGTTCCGAGAAGTGAAATGTAACACACAATGATCTGTCAAGTCAACAAGGTTCCGAGAAGTGAAATGTCACAAACAATGATCTGTCAAGTCAATAAGGTGCCGAGAAGTGAAGTGTAACACACAATGGTCTGTCAAGGGAGCCACGTGCAGAGAAGTGCAATGTCACAAACTATTGTATGTCAAGACAGCCAAGTGTCGAGCAGCGCAATGTCACAAAGTATCGTCTGTCAAGACATATAGGTGCCGGAAGAATAGTCGCTGTTCGGATAGGCTGGTAATGTCTTCATCGCGGTCGGATGAGGGGACGACTCCTGGGTTCGTCGTCCGCTAAACTGAGAGAATGACTGGTTGCCTATTTCTCCGTGCATTCAGATCTAAACAATGAGGTTGTTCTAGTATATCACACAACCACGGCAGGGCCCTGCTTCGGAAATAATAACAAATCTTCTCTTCTTCTTCTTTCGTTCGCCTAAATTATGTTTATAACTGCAATGTTGTCTCTTGTATGAATCTAACAGTCTTTTTTAGTTCATTCAGCGGTCCATAGAGTTTATCTTCCACTGTTGTCTCTCTAGGCCAGAAGGTTCGCCTGGATATGTTGTAGTTTGGGCAATCCTGGAGTATGTGCTCTGCTGTCTGCGACGCCAAACCACATGTGCACATGGCTGAGTAACAAATGAAATGACTGTCTGGAACAGCACAACTTTGTTGTTGTTGTTGCTGTTGTTTATGACGATGATGAAACGGTCCTCTACTGCCTATAGTACCTTGCAGTGTAGGACAGGTGGAGGAAGGGGGGGGGGGGGTCTTGAGCCTGAGGAATTAAGGCCGCCTGGCTAGTGCAGTCGCCGCGAACTGTGCAGCTTAGGGTTTTCTTGTTGCCGCCGACAGAAACATATTTCGCGAATTACTGAGGAATTGAACCCGGGTCTTTTGAAGGACAATCCGGCGTTCTATCCACTCGGCAGTGCTTGTTGTCGTTGTTGTTTTCGTTGTCGTTTTTGTTTTTGTTGTTTATTACTATAAAGTTTATGATCTGTTTAAGTCCCCGCTAATCACTGGTATCATGAAGGCTAATAGACTACAATGGCTGGGGCATATAGAAAGAATGGAAGATAATAGGGAAACAAAACTCGCTTACAAAACTCAGGAAATAAATGACCGTAGACCCCGAGGTAGACCAAGAAGATGGTAGAGAGATAATATATATACAGACCTACAAGCACTTGGAATCAACGACTGGCAAGAGAAGGTCAACCAGAGAGACGAATGGAGACGGATTGTATCTGCAGCAAAGAACTTCAATGGCTCGGAACGCTGAAGAAGAGGAAGAAGATTACTATAAAGTATTAAAACAAAAAACATGCGTGCCTCATGTAATTATTACTCCGATCCACTGCATGCGGACTATGACGAAACGAAGAAACTGAAAATGTCACATTCACGGAATGTCTTGACTTCATAATTAACGAGAACGGAGACTATTCAAATGACGTCACACGTAGACAGATCATAGCCATGCAGTAGTTAGACAGTGTGAAGAGATGACGTCACAACACCAGCAAACATAATAAAGTTAAAAACATGACATCCGGGTTTCTGAACTTAAATGAGGGAACAATTGGCAGACATTGACAAGTAAATTGAGTTGAGTTGAGTTGAATTAAGCTAAGAACCGACATCACTGCACGCAGGACATTCCCATACGCGCTCCGTCCCCTCGTTCAACAGCCAGCAAAGAGTCACACTACTTTTCGTTCCCACCGCTATCTGAATGAAAGTTCTCCTGGTCTTCCCTCTCAGTTTTAAGATTCTGAGAAGCAACGTAAATAGAGTAAGGTAAGTAGATTTTAAAATAGACGCTACTAACAATATTTTTCACGATCTATTGCCTGACATATTTCGCTGCTTCAAGTCAGGTGCATATTGCTAAGTTATATATCATATGAAATGAATAATACTTAAGCTGAAACAATTAAAACACATAGTTACCTGTATTGTTCGAATGTGGAACATCATTGACTGAACCTGTTGCGTTGTAATGTTTCGAGTTGCACAATGGAAGAACAACGTAGCGTTTGTAGATGTTTTCGTGAAGTTAGCAGACGAATGATGGTTCAGTATGGAGACAATTGTCTGGGTCAGTACCCGGTGTGTTCCTTTAAGAAAATAATCAAATGCAGGAATCAGCTCGGAAAGTCTCGACGACCATCTTTCGGGACGCAAGGGCATTTTCAGGAAACGGGTGAAACTAGTACTAGTGCTTGATACAGTGACATGCGAAGATTCCGGTTTCAAGATGGCGACGGACGGTCGTGTTGTTTTGTGTTCGTTAACTTTTTCGCGTAAGGGATGGATTTATTCATTTCTTGCGTGTAATTGGTGTGCCAGGATGTAAAACCAGGAGTTTCTACTCAAGATCTGCGCGGGTGCTACGGAGTTCGTGCATCGAGCGAAGCCATCCTTGAGTGAATTTTCAGCAGCGTGTGTGGTTCTCAATCAAAAGTCAGTGTTTACGTTTTTTCAACATGGTGGAACAACGTGTGTTTTCCGAACGATCAGCAGTCAACATACCGAAGCGGCGTGGTAGCCGCGCAGGGAAAAAGAAGCCAGGTAAGCGCGGTGGCTTGAGACGTTTTAGACTCAAGTGTCACCGTCTAGGACTCAGGAACATCCGTATTCTATATTGGAACTGTGCCAGTGTAAAACAACGGGGCTCTATTTTAGAAACCCTAGTTTACAGGAACGACATTGTAGCACTCCAGGAGACGAGACTGGGCGATCAGCTACTCCGAATTGCCGGCTTCAAATGTTTCTATAACAGACGACATCTGGGAACGGCGATTCTCGTTCGCGACAGCATGGTGGCGTCAGAGCTAGACATGTCCAGTTGGAACAGTGACGATATACAAATACAGGCGTTGAGAGTTCATTCCAGTACACCATTCGTGTTGGTTAATGTTTATGCCCGCAATGCGAGTGTGGACGCCCAGAAGTGGCAGTGCTTAAGTGGCATATTAGGCCACGAGAGAAATGTTATTTTCTGTGGTGACTTCAACGCTAAAGGCAGATCATGGGGAAACACTTCCTCCAATACACAAGGGGAGGAGCTCGAGACTGCACTGGAAACCATCGACCTGGTTTGTATCAACAGTGGCTGTGTCACCAGGACAGCAAGCCGTCCAGGCGATGAGGACAGTGCTATTGATCTGGCGCTAGTTTCACCTTCACTCACTACATTGTGTAGATGGGGTGTCCTAGGACACCATGGCAGCGACCACCACCCATGCAGCATATTGGTGGAGAAAGGCAGAACCAGGCAGCACAAGCTAAAGGTAAAGACGTTCCAGTATGACAGTACAGGGCAAGATGTGGTGAGTAAAATAAGACGTGACAAGCGCAGAACGTTTCAGGGCAGGAAGAAAAGGAAAAAAAGCTGGGAGCAGCCACCGTGGTGGAGTTTCGAGGTGGAGAAGGCTTGGGTGGATAAGCGTAGTGCTGTAAGGAGATGGCAAAATGCCAAGAAGAACAGAGCTGGTCATCCTAGTCCCTGCTTGCACTTAGAAAGAGAGATGCACACAAAAGTAAGCTATTTCAAAAAACTGGTCACGGTGGTTAAAAGCGAAAAATGGGCAGAGGTGTGTCAAAGAGTAAGCACAGACAAGTCACTGAAATTGTTCTGGCGACTACATAAAAGCATGAGTGGTGTAGTCAAGAATAAGAGCATTTCTGACTTCCAAGGTGCTGACCTCATCTGGCAGAGGACTGACGAGGACAAGGGCAAAGCCCTCTTTGAACGCTACCTTGAGCAGAGCAACCAGACAGACATGGGAGGCCGGAATCTGGCCAAGGAGGTCACCTCAGACAGATGCAAGGCCCAGAACACTTCGGATGAAGACACAGTGACAGTGCAAGAAATCAAGGCTGTGCTTCGACGATCAAAAAACAGTGCTCCAGGTCCTGATGGCATAAGATACGACGACATAAATAGGTGTACCGACAATGAGCTAGAGAAACTAGCAGACATGTACAACAACAGTATAGGGAGTGCTAGCATCAAGGAGGAATGGTTACACAGCTATCTGATTCCCTTGCCGAAGCCTGACAAAGACCACAAGAAAATTCAGGGATATCGAATTATAACCATGCAGAATACAATAGGCAAGCTGCTGGAGAAGGTAATTGCCAGGAAAATATCAAGCCAACTAGAGAGGCAAGGTGTTTTCCCACCTACCCTGGGTGGGTACCGTCCAAAAAGAGAAACCTGGACCAATGCAGCAGTCTTTGCCCATGATGTCTATGAAGGTTTCCACTCAGGCACTGAAACCGTTGCTGCAGCGATTGATCTTGATGACGCATACAACAGAGTACCACTGGATTTTTTAATGTTTCAGCTTCTTGAACTAAACGTAAGTCCATTCCTCCTTAGTTGGATCGCTGCAGCTCTCTTCCAACGGAAAGTAGTTTTTAGATGTGGCAGTTGGACTTCGGAACCAACAACAATATATCCTGGCCTACCACAGGGATCACCATTATCTCCGGTACTGTTCAACGCCTACACAGTGAGAATCACCAGTGAGCAGATCACTGGACCTGGCAGGACATTGTCATATGCCGATGATGTTTTAGTGTATCGTCAGGGTAAGGATAGAGAGGAGGTTGCTGTGGAGCTACAAACCGAACTCAATCGCATAAGTACTTGGTGTGATGAAGCTGGGGCAATGGTCAACCCAACAAAGGCAACAGTGACTTGGTTCTCGTTGAATAATCATATTGTCAACAATCCAACACCAACTGTAATGCTGTGTTCAGAGACGGTGGAAAGAACGCAGGCAATGAATTACCTGGGGATACGGTTTGATCGAAGCCTTGCTTATAATGTGCACATAGACCAGGTGATAACAAAGGCCAAGCGGGGTTTGGCAGCGATGCGGGTGATGGCGGCAGCAAACTGTGAGCAGCGCCATCTATGTCTTCTGTACGAGGGGCTGGTCATGTCTATTTTGGAGTATGCAATGGCAATCCTGACTGTCAGCCATAAGCAGATAGAAAGGATGGAAAGGATACAGAATGAAGCTATGCGCATTATTCTTGGATGTACAAGAGATACAGCATGCAGGGCGATGCGCTACCTTCTTGATTTTCCAACCATTGAAGAGAGAATGCAAGTTTGCAGGGCACGCGCCTACCTCAGAATTAACGCAAACACACAGCATCCACTGCATAGTGAAATTAGGAAGGTGAAGGGCAGCAGGTTAAAAAGAGGACGGTCGTGGATGGGTCAAGCCGAGGACATTCTTCAACAGGTGTGTTCACTTGAGGACTTAGAACCTGGCGAGGAGTGGGTGCAAGTGCCAACAGACTTCTGCACATCCTTTTCAGTTTGCATCCAACTAGATAGAAAATGCAGACAAGAAAATCCGGCTGCTGTTGAGGCTGAAGTACAAGCGCTGATTTTCGAGAATTCGCTAGACAGTGACGCGGTCATCTACACAGATGGGTCGGTCATCCGACATGTGAGAAGCTCATGGGCCTTTACAGCTCGGGCCGGAGGGAGAATTGTGAAGGAGGACTCTGGTGCTTTCACTGAAACCACAAGTAGCCTGACCATGGAAGTCATGGCAGTAAGTAAAGCAATAACATGGCTCGAGACACAGACATTCACTAGGGCTTGTTTCCTTAGCGACTCAATGAACATGATCAAGAGGATAGAGGAGGGGTCGATCCGAAGAGAATGGTTGCTGCCTCTGAAGCGGTCTCGGCTGGCAAAGATTAGTTTCATCTTCGTGCCAGGGCATGCGGGAGTACAAGGAAATGAGCGGGCTGACAAGCTCGCAGGTGAGGCTACTGTTGAGGGCGGACGCGCCATGGACCAGGCTGACATTCTGAATGCTCTACGAGAAGTGAGACTTTTGCAAGAACCAAGTGATGACTGTGAATCTACAACAATGGCCAGACTGCGAGAGCAGCAAATTAAAAGAGGGGTGGCCAAACAAGAACACTACGCAGGAAGCCAAAGAAGATTGATAAACCAACACAGAACTGGCGTCGTTAGCCGCTACACGCTGCGGGATTTGCTGAGGAGGGGATCCGAGCACTTATGGACTGAATGGTCCGATGTGCAACGAGGATGATCTGTCGACTAACTAACTAACTAACTAACTAACTAACAGTGACATGCTATTGAACATACTGAAGCTCGCAATACTTTTTTTTTTTTTTTTTTTAAAGCTCGCAATACGATCGAAACGCCAGGGACTTCTCTCAAATTATATTGTTACTGCACGACAACGCCCGCCCTCATACGGCTGTGCATACAGTGGATACACTACATGCTCTGAAATTTGAGGTCTGAAAACATCCAGCATACAGTCCGGACTTGGCGCTACCGGACTTTCACTTGTTTGGACCATTAAAAGAAGGTTTGCAGGGTCAGAGGTTTGCAGATGACAACGAGGTAATGGAAGCGGTGTAAAATTAGTTAATGACCACATCCAACTTTTTTTTCCTATAAAGTATCACCAGGCTAGTGGACAGGCGGTCCAAGTATGTTTTCAGGCAGGGATATTATTTTGAGAAATCACACACACACACACACAAATACACACTCGCACACACACACACACACACACACACACACACACACACACACACACACACACACACTCACTCACTCACTCACACCACATACCACAAAATTGCTGGTTCTCAATACTGCAAAACATTTTTATATCATTGGCACCTTGCGCTGTAAATGTTCGTCCACAGTGGATGCACGTGAACACATGGTCATTTCCGCCATCACGAACCATCTTACGCCTGATACGCTCAGTGTGTGACCTATCTGCAGTCATTGCTCCCTTGTCTTTATTCAATTTCTGATATGTGCCCTCCATGCAACACGTTCAACGGCGTCTTGCTCCCATTGTGCATTGTCAATGCCTGTATCAATCATGTCCCGCTTACACACATCTTTGTATCGTAGTAGAGGCCGGTCCTGAGATCGCTTATCCATCTGTAATTCATCAAAAATGATGTGAATTCTTCACTGCAAAGCCCGCGCCGTGTTGCCTGTTTTTGTGCCTGCACTCTACCTTTCCAAAAAAGTGGCCCTTCCTCAGCGAGGCGAGTCTCCTGCAGGCCAGCGATATCAGTCTTCAGACGATTGAGTTCAGCATCAATCACAGCCGTTTTTCTCACATCGTCAATATTTGTCAAGTCAGTGGAAAATTCTGGACACATGGTTCTCACGTTCCAGGTTGCAAGCCGTAGCTTGAGGTTTCTATTTTTATTTTTGTTTGTATCTGGTGCATTGGTTTTACAGCCTGTGATTCAGATTTTGTCCTAGCTCCAAGCACCCATTGAAGCAGATAGGCTGTGGCGGATCAGCACCAAATTGGCTGGGGGCTGCCCAGCTTGAGGCGGGCGGTAGCTGATCAGTGACACCTGTAGGTGTCTCCCACCGTCAGAGGCAACGCATGGCGCCCCATGTCTACGCCAACTGACAAGGACTTTTAACCCGTAACAGTTGTCTCTCGCTTTGATTCCGAGACCGGTTAAGACCAGAGATGGAGTTATACCTCTCCATAGCACAAAGCCTGGGCTAAATTATAGAGACCATGTGTTGCCCGTGCAGCATGATCCCTCTCTCAGCCTGCCTAGTTCACTCCAGAAAAGGTACACAAATACATCTGGAATAAGACAAGCTGCAAAAGCTGCCGGATCAACAAAGCAATGCTATAACTGTCCGCCTGTCGGAACTTCGATCCTAGACCAGCTGCCAACCAAGGCTTAGGGCCTGGTCTGCCCTACCATGACATTTTGTCTTTAGGTTGCATTTCCTCGCACCAGGATCAGGCTTGTACCCTTCCAATTGCGCTCTTCCGCCAGAAGCCGTTGGCACAATGTGGGGTGTCGGGTTTGGTAAGCGCCGCCCAACATTTGGCGCTAACAGAAAGCAGGTAGTACCGTCTACTGTCATACGGTAGCTTGGTCATATCTGACTAAGACCTGACACAGATTGTAAAATAGTTATTCGTAAAATTCCTGCTCCTTAATAAATTTTCCTCGTTTTTGTGAAGGCACACGATCGCCTACTCCTTTCGGCATGACACAAGATTGTGATGATGATAAGTCCCAGCAGACGCTACAAGTGGAAAGTCTCGTGGGAGTAAATGTGGATTGCTCCAGCAGTGAGATCACACTGCGCCTACAACGGGCTGTCGAGTTGATCAAGTTACGATCACGATGTAGGCCGGCTAGATCTCGCGTTCAGTGCATACTTGAATTGCTGAATCAATCGATCGTGGGAAAGTAGGCCATCTGAAATAACTGGAGTCATGTTGATTCAGGGGCGTAGCCCATAGTTTTAGATGAAGGAACTCGACAATTTTATTATGGGTAAATATTACTGTGTGTCTCTTGCTACTGCTTCCTTCACCTCCTTGATTTCATCCTCCTCTCTTCTTCGTCTTCTTCTTCGTCGCCTTCTTCTTCTTCTTTTTATCCGACAGACAACAAGTAGTGTCCTTCAATAATTGTCTATCAAGACCCACACAAGAATATTGGTGTGCCTCGGGGCTCAATACTAGGACTGCTGCTTTTTGCAGTTTATATTAACGATCTTCCTTTATATCTCAATACTTCGTGTGACTTATTTGCAGACGACTGCACTATATATACTAGTCAAGAGAACCTTAGTGACTTAGAGAGCTCTTTACAAAACGAACTTTATAACCTTAGTAGATGGAGCAATGAAAACCGCATGATTATTAACATCGAAAAAACCTAATCCATGCTAATAACGACCAGACAAAAACTACAGACCCTAGCCATAACTGGGGCACCGCTCGATCTCCACCTGGACACGTTACCTATTGTTAATGTAAATGAACACAAAACATTAGGTCTTTTAATTGATAGACATCTAAACTGGAGCTCTCATGTTCACGTCCTCACCAAGAGAATAGCACACAAAGTTTACCAACTTACTCAAATTCAGCACTTTTTGGATGAAAGCACACGAAAAATATTCTATGAATCCTACTATTGTTCTACAGTCTGGGATGGGT
>OY992893.1:16736407-16881407 GCA_963921405.1 Cepaea hortensis | reverse complement strand
GGATGTGTGTGTGGGTGGGGATATTTGGGAGGATGGTTGGATGTATGTGAGTGTTGGTTTGTTGGGGGTGTGGGTAGGGAATGTGTATTTGGATGGGTGAATGGGTGTGTGGGAGATGTGTATGGGTGTGGGGGATGGGTGTGGGGTGTGTCTGTGAATGGGATATGTCTGTGTGGGTCTGAGTGTGTGAGTTTGGATGGGATAAATGTGAGTGGGTCGAGGATGTATGTTTGGGTGGTGAGGATGTTTGTATGTGGGGGATGTGTGTGTGGGTGAGAGATGTGTGGGCGATGATGTATATGGGGAATGCATGTAGGGGGATGTGTGTGTGTATGTGTGTGTGGGGGGGGGATACGTTTATGGATGGGGTGTTGTGTGGGAGGGGAGCTGTGTAAGGGATGGGGGAGGTGTGGGAATTGCAAGTGGATGAAGGATGAATGTGAGGATGGGGGATGTGTGTTTGGCTGGGTGGTTCGGTTGTGTGTGGGTGGGAGGGTAGATGATAGATGCATGTGTTGATGGGAGGGTGGGTGATGTGTGGGTGTGTGTGGTTGATGGATGAGTACGTGAATGGGTGGATGTGTGTCGGATGTGTGTGGGTGGGGTATATGTGGGTGGTGGGGTGTGTGTGGGTGGTTGGTGTGTGTTTTTGGATGGGTAATGTGTTGATGGGTGAGGATGTGTGTATGGGTGGGGAGATGTGTGTGTGCGTGTGTGTGTGGGTGGGTGGGTGGTGAGATGTGTAGTTAAGGGATTGTAATTGCGGATTGGAGATCGGGGGGGGGGGGGGGAGGGTGGTTGGCGAGTGGGTTGGTGGAGGATGTGTGGGAGGGTGAGTGTGTGTAGGTTGGGGATGGGAGGGATTTTGTGTGTGTGTGTGTGTGTGTGTGTGTGTGTGAGTTCGGAATGTGTGGGTGGGGGAGATTTGTGGATGGGAGATATGTGTGTTAGTGGGGGGGGGGTGTGGGTGGGTGCGGGTTTTGTGTGTGAGTAAGTGCAGGATATGTGAGTTGGCGGAAATATGTGTGTGTGGGTGTTGGATATGTGATTGGGGAATGTGTGTTTGGCTGAGTGGTTGGGGGTATGTGGGTGGGTGGTGGAGGATATGTGGGTGGGTGAGTGTTGGTAGGTTATGGGATGGGGGGAGGATGTGTGCGTGTGAGTGGGGAGATGTGTGAAGGTGGGGGGGGAAGCAATATGTGGGTGGGTATGGATGGGTGGTTGCATGCATGTGTGCCTGGGTTTGTGTGTGGGTGGGTGGGGGATGTGTGTGAGTGAGGGTGGTGGGTGGGAGATGTGTGTGTGTGGGGAGATAGTGTATATGGGGGTATGTGTGGGATGTGTGGGTTGGGGGTGGATGGATGGATGGGGTCATGTATGTTCCTGTGGGTATGTGTGTGGTTGGTTGGTGGATGTGTGTGTGGGGGACACGCGGATGGATAGGGGATGGGTGGGTGGGTGTGGGATTTGTCTCATAACATGGTAACATGCATTGTTTATGTTCACAACATTAATTTTACAATGTTTTTGTTCCTATGTGAATGCACTATGCACTGATGAACGAAAGATGAGTGATTGGAAGGGCCGAATGTAAGACGGGCCTGCGTGCCCAATTTGTTACCCTTCGAAAATAAAGTTCGTTCGTTCGTTCGTTCGATCTTCTTCTTCTTTTTCTTCTTCTTCTTCTTCTTCTTCTTCTTCTTCTTCTTCTTCTTCTTCTTCTTCTTCTTCTTCTTCTTCTTCTTCTTCTTCTTCTTCTTCTTCTTCTTCTTCTTCTTCTTCTTCTTCTTCTTCCTTCTTCCTTCTTCTTCTTCCTTCTTCTTCTTCTTCTTCTTCTTCTTCTTCTTCTTCTTCTTCTTCTTCTTCTTCTTCTTCTTCTTCTTCTTCTTCTTCTTCTTCTTCTTCTTCTTCTTCTTCTTCTTCTTCTTCTTCTTCTTCTTCTTCTTCTTCTTCTTCTTCTTCTTCTGCTGCTACTACTACTTCTGCTGCTTCTTCTTCTTCTTCTTCTTCTTCTTCTTCTTCTTCTTCTTCTTCTTCTTCTTCTTCTTCTTCTTCTTCTTCTTCTTCTTCTTCTTCTTCTTCTTCTTCTTCTTCTTCTTCTTCTTCGTCTTCTTCTTCTTCTTCTTCTTCTTCTTCTTCTTCTTCTTCTTCTTCTTCTGCTGCTGCTGCTGCTGCTACTGCTGTTGCTGCTGCTGCTACTACTACTTCTGCTGCTGCTGCTTCTTCTTCTTCTTCTACTTCTTCTTCTTCTTCTTCTTCTTCTTCTTCTTCTTCTTCTTCTTCTTCTTCTTCTTCTTCTTCTTCTTCTTCTTCTTCTTCTTCTGCAACTAGTGGTTCAGTATCTTATTCACCTCTTACTCTTGGACACTGACAACGATGAGGTGGGAAACTGGTCGCCTAACCTATGTTAAAAGTTGGTTGTATATGTTTTACAGAATGTCGCTGTCAACCCCGACATTTTTTGCTCTTTTGAATTCTCGGCAAGTTTACGTTCAGTAATTTACCATTGCTTTATGACAGACCGGCAATCGTATCTCACCAACGCAATACGATCTGTTTCCAAATCGCCTGCAGATGTGTTTCGAGCGCGGTATGCAGGATTACGAATTGCTTTTGTCTACATTGCTACATAAACCAGTGTAAGATTCAACCTCCTGTATGGGTGTTTCACCAAAAGAGATAGGGATATCTCTTTTTAATTTATTCCCATTATTTGTCTCTTCCCCCCCCCCCCCCTTATGAATTGTTAGACCTAATTGTTGTGACCTCCCGCTAAGTGAGATAATATCTTTCATCTGATTTCGTGTGTGGGACAGGAGGACAATGTCGTCGACAAAGTCCAGATCGTGAAATTGTTCTGTCGGGGTTCTCTGAAATGTATTTCCGAGGGTATAGTATGTCCACATTTGTTTGCCTTCATTCACGATCAATTATTTTGAAAACTGTCTGTTGCATCGTTATGAAATTTTTCCAGCCGTCTTATATTTAACCCCACCCAAGGAATATGTCTTTGATAGGTCCAAAAACAACTTAAATCATTGAAAGCGGCGACATTCCTTTGATTTTTGCTGAACAACTAGTGATTTCTCGCTAACAAAGTTATTTTTACGGTAATGTGAGACCTGCCAATTCTGATGACACACAAATGCGTATCCGGATTCGTATGGGAGTGGGTGCAATGAAAGAACTAGCTTAAAATCGACAGGGTCGGCTGCATTGCACCGGGTTTGTATCCCATATGGCTCAGTTTCTTTCCGCAGCGCGGAAAGCGTCGCACAAAGCACGAACTCCGTAGCTCCAGCGACGACCCTCGGGATCTCCGAAAAATGCCATCGTGAAATGAAGGACGCGGCCCGGAATCGAACATACAACCTTCGGAGCCCGAGTCAGACGGCTTGGCCACTTCACCACGAAGAATCCCGAGAGGAGTGCAATGTGTCATATTAGTAAAGACAGAGAATTTACACAGGCACGTGGTAAATAATTTGTAAATTAACAGGAAAGTAGAAGGAATATATTTCTTACCTTATTTTTCATTTCCTTCTTGTTTCTTCACCTGATGCTGATGCTGATGCTGATGCTGTAATGTTTAGGGCCTCCAATTCGTCTAAATAGTTGGAACAAAATATCCCAGTAAGTGTGTACGTAGATTAAGGTCTGCGATCTGCTCATACCTTAATCTGTGTCGGACGATTCCAGTAGGTTGATGATTGCTCTCGGTTGCCAAAAATTCAATCCATCCTTTCTCCAATAGTCCTCTTCCTCTTTCAATACAAGGTCCTGACGTTTTTTCGAGTAACTTTTATCAATATTTAATAGCGCGGACAGACAGACAGACAGACAGACAGACAGACAGACAGACAGACAGACAGACAGGTAGGTAGGTAGGTAGGTAGACAGACAGGTGGGTGGGTGGGTGGGTGGATAGCTGGCTGGCTGGCTGACTGGGTGGGTGGGTGGGTCGGTCAGTCGGTCGGTCGGTCGGTCGGTGGGTCGGTGGGTCGGTCATTGGGTCGGTCGGTCGGTGGGTGGGTGGGTGCGTGGGTCTGCCGGCAGGCAGGCAGGCAGACAGACAGACAGACAGACAGACAGACAGATAGACAGATAGATAGATAGATAGATGGATAGATAGATAGATAGATAGACAGACAGACAGACAGACAGACAGACAGACAGACAGACAGACAGACAGACAGACAGACAGACAGACAGACAGACAGACAGACAGACAGACAGACAGACAGACAGACAGACAGACAGACAGACAGACAGACAGACAGACAGACAGACAGACAGACAGACAGACAGACAGACAGACAGACAGACAGACAGACAGACAGACAGACAGACAGACAGACAGACAGACAGACAGACAGACAGACAGACAGACAGACAGACAGACAGACAGACAGACAGACAGACAGACAGACAGACAGACAGACAGACAGACAGACAGACAGACAGACAGACAGACAGACAGACAGACAGACAGACAGACAGACAGACAGACAGACAGACAGACAGACAGACAGACAGACAGATAGATAGATAGATAGATAGATAGATAGATAGATAGATAGATAGATAGATAGATAGATAGATAGATAGATAGATAGATAGATAGATAGATAGATAGATAGATAGATAGATAGATAGATAGATAGATAGATAGATAGATAGATAGATAGATAGATAGATAGATAGATAGATAGATAGATAGATAGATAGATAGATAGATAGATAGATAGATAGATAGATAGATAGATAGATAGATAGATAGATAGATAGATAGATAGATAGATAGATAGATAGATAGATAGATAGATAGATAGATAGATAGATAGATAGATAGATAGATAGATAGATAGATAGATAGATAGATAGATAGATAGATAGATAGATAGATAGATAGATAGATAGATAGATAGATAGATAGATAGATAGATAGATAGATAGATAATGATGCACGCCACGCATTTCGGTCTCTGGCTGCAGTCTCCCATGTGTCATAATGAATTCCAAAAGCATTCAGTGAGATTTTAAGAGTGTCTTTAACGCATTTCCTCTGGCCGCCTTGGGAGCGTTTACCACAACGCAACTCACCGTAAAAAATTCGTTTAGGGAGCCTGTGATCTGGCATGCGAGTCAAGTGACCAGCCCAGCGAATCTGATTCTTCATTTGTATAGTGTGGATACTGGGCATGGATGCTCTTTCTAGGACATTAGTGTCTGAGATCTTGTCTTGCCATTTAATCTTCAGTATCTTCCTCAGGCAGACTGTGTGGAAGTGGTTTAATTTCCTAGCGTGTCACTGATAAACAGTCCAGGTTTCACAAGCATATAGCAATGTGGATAATACAACTACTTTGTAGACTTTCAGCTTTGTTTGCAGGCTTATTCCATTTCTGTCCCATACATTCTTGTACAGTCTGCCAAAGGCCGCGCTGGCCTTGAAGATTCTTGCATTCACTTCATCATCAATTGTGACAGCTTGTGACACAGTGCTGCCAAGTTAGCTGATTTTGTCCACAACACTTAGACTATGACAATTCACTTTGATATTCGGCACAGTGTGATTATTCCCTGGAGCTGGCTGGTACATAACTACAGTCTTCTCCAAGTTGATATTGAGCCCAAAGTTGGCACAGGCATGTGAGAAAGTTGAAGCATTATGTTGCATGTCCGCCTCTGAGTTGGCGTATAGAGCGCAGTCATCAGCAAACAGGAGCTCTCTGACGGTGTCGCATGTTAATTTTGGTTTTAGCTTTTAGCCTTCTGAGATTGAATAACTTTCCATCCATGCAGTAGTTGATGTCTATTCCAATGTCGTTGTTCTCGAAGGTATTCGTCAACATAGCTGAAAACATGAGGCTGAACAGTGTTGGTGCCAGGACACATCCTTGCTTCACTTCATTGGTGACAGGAAAGGGCTCAGACATTTTACCATTTTCCTGTACTCTTGACTGCATACCATCATGAAATAGCCGCACTATTTGGACAAATTTTTGTGGACAGCCATATTTTGCCATAATCTTCCACAGTCCTTCTCTGCTGACTGTATCAAAAGCATTGGTAAGGTCAGTGAAAGTGGAGAACATTTTGCAGTTCTGTTCCTGACATTACTCTTGCAGCTGCCTTGCGGCGAAAATCATGTCAACAGTTCCACGTTCTTTTCTGAAGCCACATTGACTCTCAGGAAGAAGACCTTGATCGAGTTGGGCCGTGAGGCGATTGAGAAGAATTCTGGCGAGTATCTTCCCTGCAATTGAAAGCAAAGAGATGCCTCGGTGGTATCCACAGACTATTATCTACTATTACTGTAGCGCCACAATCTGCGGCCATCGCTACTTTAAATCGGATCCAAGTCCACACTCGACCGTGGCTCCAACCAAACTGATCTTGAAGGTGACTCTTAGTCCTCTCACGGAGCATCCCGGGCGCTTGTAACGTTCTTGTGACTAATATATTTCCCAGACACGTCGGTCAGCGACTTGTGCGCTGCAGTTTTTCAAGACTCGCTACTTTCGCACTGCACGAAATAACAATTCATGACATTTGCGAAAGGAATGCAATTTATTCAGAGCCGACATTTGAATGGCTCTACGAGCGTTAGGTTTCATCATTGTTACACAATATGCATACATCAACGTGATGATAGATGATGCTAGCTTTACACAATCTAAATGAACAGCCCTATGTTTGCCTATGGCCTAGAAAGCTATCGTATTGGTCAAGGATACGTCTGCTCTCTCTACCGTCTCCAGTCAGTCTGTCCCGCAACACATTGCGTGGACAAGCACGGACACTTTACTTTCCGTGCAGTCGCTATTATTGCGTGCCTGGTCTTGCCAGCACGCTGGCTGGTGAGTTCGAGTAACCTGCCATATCACGGTTACTCGCAAGGACCAGCAACCCAATTGCTTGGGGAAAGCCCTCGTTCATCTGTACTCGTTGACCTCTGGTCTGACACAAATGTGTCTCCCTGTGGGGTTATTAATAGTATTCGGTGTCTTCCCTGTCGGGTGTCTCTCTACTAGACTAGTGTTAACTCCTTACTCCTGTAAGGTCTTATTGGGGATGCTGACAGGGTCCCCTCCTCTCCGCGAAGTGTTACTTCCCCTTTCTCATCTTTGTAACACTTCTTGGTCACAAAAGAAAAATTGGTTGTCCCAATTTTGTCAGATCTCCAATAAGTATAGAACTTTCTAGTTTGGGGACAAAACCTTATCTTCTACCTTCATTCACAGTGTTCTATCTTTTCACTTGGCTGATTTAGTAGCCCATGTCTCAGTATAGTTGGTTCTATAGATATCTCAAGGATTGGTAGTGAACCGGAAACCGTTGTCTTATGACTTATGTCCTGGCTTCTGTCGTTTGACCCTATGTCTTTTGACTTCCACCTATTGACTTCCGTCTTGACCTGTTCCTCCTATTGCCCAAAATGACAACCCACACACTAGTTGCCTCTATTATGAGTACAACACATGAGCACAAAGTGTTCATGTTCCCATTAATATCCCCTCCAACTCTATACACATAGCTCTACTGTTCACCTTCTTGCTTCCGCATGTGAAAAAGCTATATTCACTGTTACATTTAGGTTTCTAATAATTTATTGTGTCCCCTGAATTTAGAGTTATTGTTCTTTGAATTGATTGGTGTGTGCAACTTTTATGTGTTCGTTTTCCTGTTTGTTTGCGTGTTTACTAATAAACTACAGTGTACTTAACTCTCTAACATGTGTATGCGTTAGTGTACTAAATGTGTGTGTTCCTTCGAGCGCCGTAAATCGGTTTATTGTGGTTACAAACGTTCGTCATTTTTATTTGTGACCACAACTCCGTTTTCTGAAGCTCAAAGTACGTTGTCTATATACTCTGTTAAAGTGTGGCTGCAACACATATAAAAACCTTCGACAACACACTGAAAACACAGATGACACAGACAAGTCAAATAAGACTTTTCCAGCGTTGGAAAAAATTATTCCGCTGTCTTTCTCTCTCGCTCTCTTCCTCTCAATGTTTACTAAGTTTTTGCATTCTCTCCTCGTATTTTCTCTTCTTTCATTCATCTTTCATTCTCTTTCATACTGTTCTTTCAATCAATCATTCTCTCTCGTCATTAAAATATGTTTCATAGTATTACATACATAAACATTATATATATACAATAAACGATTGGCTGAATTATAACAGTAATCACGCCAAATGACTGTGCGTTTTGTTTGCACGCGTCATGTCTGTACAAAAATATACATAGTTATAAGGATGGTTTATTACCGCTCCTGACATAGTAACTTCCATAATTTGGTGTGCTGACCTAAATTACCCTCAAGGGAAATAATTTACTACTACTTTCATTTAAGCGAAATGGGTTAATTACCTTAAATGTTATTTGTGAAAAAGATTATATTAATTCCTAAATGATTGGTATTAGTTTTAAAATGATATATTAGCTAAATGGATGTATAAATGATTATTATTATTATAAGTTAATTAACTAATATAAGATCTAATAATTGTATTTCTATAATGGGTGTTTTAATAAATGGGTTATTAATTAAATGATAATGATTTCTAACTACGCAAATAAGAAAATAAAGTTATATATGCGTTTACATAATTTGCAATAGAATAAATAATAGAAAAATGAAGTTATAGATACTGTAAATAAAATAATAATGTACATATATCACAGTTACATTTCTATATCTAATTACACTAAGTTGACGTCCTCCTCTGCGTTGTGAAGATGGAGCAAATCTCTTTGTAGACTATTCTAACATAGTTCATTCCGCCAAAGTCTTTTATGCTCTCCTTGAAGGATAGTGTATTAATATAGTTGCCTACCACATTATGTAGGTACATAGCTAACCCTGGAATGTTATTCGGGGTCTAAGCGTTGGTTCAATATCTTCTAGATTCGGGGTCTAAGCTGGGTTTGCTGTCCTCTTGGCGTTAGTTCCCATAATCTAACTTACGTGTGTCTCAGCGCATGTTAATTCTGCGTCTGTTCGTTACACTTTTCATAGCACTGTTCTATTCACACAAGTTATATATCAGGCGATAGTAACGCACTTACGATATGTCTTACTCACCACACATGGCACTTGGTTATCTAACATTACAGTGTCACTGTTTCTGGTGGTGTATGGTCGCTTCCGTCCTGTAACTCAGGTATTTGAATGGATGAAGGACGACTTAAAATGTCTGCAATCGTATTTAATCTCCCTTTTAAATGCTGGATGGTAAATGTGTAATTTTGGAGAATCAAAGCCCACCTGTAAATTCTATTGTTGGTAGGATGTCCAGATTGCATCACAGACAATGGAGAGTTATCGGATTGGATTACAAATTGTGCTCCTGCCAAAATCGGTGAAACTTTCTCACGCAATAGATCAAACTAAGGCCTTCCATTTCTGATGCTGAGTATCTTCCTTCAGCAGGAGTGATGTTGCGACCTACGGGGTGGAACGTCCCGTCGTAGAACTGACCTAGTCTTCCAGATATGGATATGGCAATCATATCTGTGCGTAAGAAATAAGTGAGATTTGTATTAGGCATACGAAGGATAGATGGAACGATGAAAAAATGTTTCAATTTCGATACCGCACTAATTAATCGTGCATCTTTTACAGATAACTTAGCCGAAGCTTTTAAGATGTTAGAAAACATACTGGTGATTTCCGCCAGTTTTGATAGGAATTTAGTATAGTGGTTTACCAAACCCAGTAAATTTTGGACCTGTTTTTTGGTCGTTGGTATTGTCAAATTCAGAATCTTAGTGATGATTCTGTCATCAGTTTTCAATTGGCCCATGCCGATGGTATGACCCAGGAAGTCAATTTGTTCCATGCCCAACTCTATTTTGGACGGCTTCGCTGTGAGTCCAAACAATCTCAACCTGTTGAAGACCTGTTGACGTTTCAGTAGGTGTTTTGTCCCGTCTTTCGTCTGGCTGCATATGTTATTTCTACATGTCGCGATATTTGTCGCAGTTACGTTTACTGTAGGAACTGGTAGTTCCATCTCGTCCAATATTGTTGTGATACTAGTTGTGTGTGCTGTTATCTGGCTAAGTGTGTTTGCGTTGTCGCTGTCGTGTGTCGCCCTACCTAGTGAAGTTGAGTTATGTACGTCTGTCGTCTCATTGCTTGGTGTTGGTGCAATCTGTTCGTCTGTCTGTTGTATTTGTTGTGAAACGTACGGTTTCAGGATGTTGATATGAAATATCTCTAAGTGTTCTTTTATCGATATTTCATGATCCGCATCTGATATTTTGAGTTCAACGTTGAGAGGCCCTTGGCAACATATTAGTACCATGTTATAGTTATCAGTTAGTTGAATCACAGCCTTTTGGTTTGGTTTAAGGTGAATCGCTTTAGTACCCTTGTTTGGATAGTTATGGTTTCCATTACTCGACACCTGCATTAGGGGTCCAGTAATATCGACCGCTATACTCTCAAGTGGTCTAGATGCTATCACTGACCGTTGCACTTCGGTCTTTACATGCTTTTTCTTTCGTACTCGATGTTGACACACAGTACAAGAGCGACAGAAAGATTTTATGTCCGAACAGAATTTCGGCCAGTAAAATTGTGATAGAATTCTGGCTCGCATTTTATGATAGCCCAAATGTTCAGCAAACGGTGGTGAATGTGCGATTTTTAGCACCTTTTCCCGGTATGTTACAGGTAACACCGTCTGCTGAATTTCATGGTTATTATATGTGTAATAACGCATGAGAATTCCGTTAACCTTTTTAAAGTACCAGGAAGAATTTTTAGAAACTTTCTTTCGCTCACACAACAAGTTAAAATACGGTGTGAGTGTTTGGTCGGTGCTTTGTGCCTCGCTCAACTTTTGGCGAGTATTGTTGATATCTGCACCACTAGGTGTTAGTAGCTGTAGTGTTTCATTTTGTAAGTCAGTATAACTTGTTTCTGTATCTGACTTAGTTACAGCGTTGACCATGTGTGTTTCATTCCAGGCTTTTATGTTGTCGTCTGTACATTCTTTCAATGCATCAAGACATCCTAAAATAAGATCTGTACAAGGATCTTGAAGGATAGCGCACGTAAATGTGCCGGTAAGGAACGGGGTATTGATATGTGCTTTTGCCAGTGGGTATTTCTCGATGGTTCCAGAGAAAGTACGGCATTTGACAAATTCACCCGTATAATCTTCTGTTCTAGCAAGTTCTTTCCTTAATCCCAGTATAGTACTGCCGCTATCAACTAAGCATTGGCATGGGTTACCATTGACCTGTGCATCGTAGAACTTAAGGTTACCTCTGGAGGCACATACTGCATTAGCTTCTTCGTTTGAACATGATATTACGTGTCCACATTTCAATCTCCCCTCCGCATGAAATATCTGGCATACTTTACATTTCTTAAAGTCTAAAATATCGGTTACTGATGATACATTCTGGCATTCATTCGTTGGCAAAACATTAACAAGTTCGGGATCTATGTCACTCTCATCGTCTGATGATGTATCGATGAGGGCTGCGTTGGTTGCCTTCATTCTCTGTCTTCCAAGACATTTATTACTATAATGGCCATAACTAGAACAAAAATAACATTTTACAGCACGTTTAAACGATGATCTTCTGCTTTCTTGCTTACTTATCACTTGTTCTAGGTGTGACGGATATGTGAGGTTCTTATCACACATCGAATAAGTTGGGTGAAAAAGATTGCAATAATTACATCGAGGTGGTTTCTGAGGTGGTTTGTCCTTTTTACTGTAGTCTTTCTGTTTGTAGGATCTATCAGGGACTCTATTTGCAAAAGCTGTAATTTCTGTGTCATATGATGTAGTTTTAAATATGTCCCGATAAGAGGAAAAATAAGCTGACCCCCGTTTCTCTAATTGTTGAATGGAATCAAAGATTTTATGTCCGAACAGAATTTCGGCCAGTAAAATTGTGATAGAATTCTGGCTCGCGTTTTATGATAACCCAAATGTTCAGCAAACGGTGGTGAATGTGCGATTTTTAGCACCTTTTCCCGGTATGTTACAGGTAACACCGTCTGCTGAATTTCATGGTTATTATATGTGTAATAACGCATGAGAATTCCGTTAACCTTTTTAAAGTACCAGGAAGAATTTTTAGAAACTTTCTTTCGCTCACACAACAAGTTAAAATACGGTGTGAGTGTTTGGTCGGTGCTTTGTGCCTCGCTCAACTTTTGGTGAGTATTGTTGATATCTGCACCACTAGGTGTTAGTAGCTGTAGTGTTTCATTTTGTAAGTCAGTATAACTTGTTTCTGTATCTGACTTAGTTACAGCGTTGACCATGTGTGTTTCATTCCAGGCTTTTATGTTGTCGTCTGTACATTCTTTCAATGCATCAAGACATCCTAAAATAAGATCTGTACAAGGATCTTGAAGGATAGCGCACGTAAATGTGCCGGTAAGGAACGGGGTATTGATATGTGCTTTTGCCAGTGGGTATTTCTCGATGGTTCCAGAGAAAGTACGGCATTTGACAAATGCACCCGTATAATCTTCTGTTCTAGCAAGTTCGTTCCTTAATCCCAGTATAGTACTGCCTCTATCAACTAAGCATTGGCATGGGTTACCATTGACCTGTGCATCGTAGAACTTAAGGTTACCTCTGGAGGCACATACTGCATTAGCTTCTTCGTTTGAACATGATATTACGTGTCCACATTTCAATCTCCCCTCCGCATGAAATATCTGGCATACTTTACATTTCTTAAAGTCTAAAATATCGGTTACTGATGATACATTCTGGCATTCATTCGTTGGCAAAACATTAACAAGTTCGGGATCTATGTCACTCTCATCGTCTGATGATGTATCGATGAGGGCTGCGTTGTTTGCCTTCATTCTCTGTCTTCCAAGACATTTATTACTTTAATGGCCATAACTAGAACAAAAATAACATTTTACAGCACGTTTAAACGATGATCTTCTGCTTTCTTGCTTACTTATCACTTGTTCTAGGTGTGACGGATATGTGGGGTTCTTATCACACATCGAATAAGTTGGGTGAAAAAGATTGCAATAATTACATCGAGGTGGTTTCTGAGGTGGTTTGTCCATTTTACTGTAGTCTTTCTGTTTGTAGGATCTATCAGGGACTCTATTTGCAAAAGCTGTAATTTCTGTGTCATATGATGTAGTTTTAAATATGTCCCGATTAGAGGAAAAATAAGCTGACCCCCGTTTCTCTAATTATTGAATGGAATCAATATCTGACTGTTGTAAAAATTTAGCAAAAGGGGTAGGCACTGTAGAAACAACTTTGTCCATTACCATTAGCTCTTCTAATTTTTCATAGCTGTTCCCTACTTTAGCCGCCTTAGTCCATTTTTTAAATGTGCTCTGCACGTTAGAAATGTAGTCTAAGAACGTTTCAGTTGCTTTTGGTTTAATCTGTGAGAATTGAATTTGGTAACCAGTAGCGTCCAAAAGAAAATGTTGCATTATCCTATCGTGCATGTACTGGTAATTGTTTCTAAGATCTGTAGGTATGGATTCTATTACTTTTAAAGGCTCCCCACTCAGGTTTCTCATGTAAATCATTGCCCAATCCTCTAAAGGTATTTTCTGTGTTTTTAGTTGGAACTCTATATTTTCAGTCCATGCGCTGATTGAATCACCTACAGTGTATGGTTTGATAAGGCCTTTGTACTTACTAAATTTGTTCTGTTCTTCTTGGCTTTTTTGTTTGCTAGAGGCTATTTGTATGTTAGAATATACCTCCATTTCTTTCATCTTTAGTCTAGTTTCTGAATCTACTTGTATCTGCTTTTGTTTGGTGGCTTCCTCTGCTTGTTTGTTAGCAAGTTCTACGTCTAACTGTTTTTGTTTGGTAACTTTCTCGACCTCTTTCATTTCTTTTTGATGTTGCCTTTCTAATGCTCTTTCGTCTCTATCAAGAGCCGTTTTCTTTTCCATGCGAGCTATTTCTTCTTTATACTTTTGATCCGCCCACTTTTCTAACTTATCTCCAGTGTGGCCCATGGCGATGCCCGCCTGGATACATTCATTTAGTGACGCCATTTTGTGGCGTAATGTTAATTCAAAATGATAATACCATAATATGTACAGAATAGTTTACAATAATATGTTAGTAAATGTACATCTTTCGCTGGAAAAGAAGATGCATGATTAAGTTAGAGCATATCAAAATATTCGGAAAATATACTCATCTAATTTGTTGGACAGTACGGTACTTGAGATGTTCCACCGCAATCTTTCATACTACACACTGGTTTGATTTGCTGACACACGGACTGCGTTCTGGTTAGTAGAGCAGCAAAAATTAGACACACGCTTAAGTTGTAAATATAAGCTCACAATTCATCATATTCTATCAAATATTTCATATTTCATAAAGTTCTTAATATAATCTCCTATTTCATGCGACTGGTGAATGAGAATGTGCTAAATAGTGATAAATGGTATTAATGATGAATGATGTGATCGTCTGAATGATTGTTAGATGATAAATGAGATGATTAGTCGTATGGCCGTCAATGTCGTCTTGTCTTCGCCGTTTGACTCTGGCGTACCTTCGTTCTAGGCTGCAGTTCGTCGCTACTCTATTTACTGATTTCGTAGAATGGTGACATTGATGGCTGTATCACACGCAATGGAATGTACACGGTGGTTACGATGGTAATGTTCACTGATGATTTTATACATTTCAATTGCTTTTAGTATAATACCACACTTTCTAAATAATATTGGTAGAATTTCACACTTTACCGATCTAATTTGACTCAATTGTGGTTCATACTCCACAAATTTGCGATCGTATAATTCACCACAAGAAAAAGTTTAATTTATAGCATGTATCACAATAAATTTGTATTACTTTGTAATATTGTCACACATCGATAATGTTGAAACGTGCATTGAATTAATTCTGGTACAGAATTTTGTAATATCAATCGATAGCTAGCGTTCGTTCAGTGGTTTATAATACCACTTGCATGTTGGCGTTAACTGATCGTTGAATATTACTACAACTGCCTGCTATCACTGCTCATAACCGTTCACTGAAATCTGACAGTAATTGTACTGCTGGCGTTCGTTCAATGTGTTTTGACACAAATTCGCCGCCGGCGTTGATTCTTTGACCATTCTGACACCAATTCGAGGTCTATTGGTGTCTATTCTCTGTATTCTACCACCAATTCGCCGCTGGCGTTGATTCATTGACCATTCTGACACCAATTCGAGGTCTAGCCTGTCAGCGACTTGTGCGTTGCAGTTTTTCAAGACTCCGCTACTTTCGCACTGCACGAAATAACAATTCATGACATTTGCGAAAGGAATGCAATTTATTTAGAGCCGACATTTGAATGGCTCTACGAGCGTTAGGTTTCATCATTGTTACACAATATGCATACATCAACGTGATGATAGATGATGCTAGCTTTACACAATCTAAATGAACAGCCCTATGTTTGCCTATGGCCTAGAAAGCTATCGTATTGGTCAAGGATACGTCTGCTCTCTCTACCGTCTCCAGTCAGTCTGTCCCGCAACACATTGCGTGGACAAGCACGGACACTTTACTTTCCGTGCAGTCGCTATTATTGCGTGCCTGGTCTTGCCAGCACGCTGGCTGGTGAGTTCGAGTAACCTGCCATATCACGGTTACTCGCAAGGACCAGCAACCCAATTGCTTGGGGAAAGCCCTCGCTCATCTGTACTCGTTGACCTCTGGTCTGACACAAATGTGTCTCCCTGTGAGGTTATTAATAGTACTCGGTGTCTTCCCTGTCGGGTGTCTCTCTACTAGACTAGTGTTAACTCCTTACTCCTGTAAGGTCTTATTGGGGATGCTGGGGATACTTTAAATCGGATCCAAGTCCACACTCGACCGTGGCTCCAACCAAACTGATCTTGAAGGTGACTCTTAGTCCTCTCACGGAGCATCCCGGGCGCTTGTAACGTTCTTGTGACTAATATATTTCCCAGACACGTCACATTTTCCGATATTTGTCACACTGACCCGAATGGAACTGCATATAGGAGAGAATTTCGTCAGCCATTTCAAAACTAAGTGGGGACGAGTGGGCGATTTGAAAAGAATATAAATAATTGGTTAGCACAACTTAAGATAACGGCCAGATCCCCGAATGCAGAATTGGCGGTGAAAAGCAAGTCAGCCCACGCAAAACTGTAGTCATGGCTACTATCATTTTCTGAAAGGTCCAAAGATCTGGGTCCCCTAAGGCAAGCTTGACCAGAAATATGCGCTAAGATAATCCAGAGTATTAAGGTAATACGGTGTATGTGTAAATAATGGTGTTAATGTAATGTTTAAGCTTCTGAAAAAATGATCAACATCAAATCACTTGTTCGAGAGAGAAATGTCGCCAAGCGCCATGTTTTTTCCATCACTGCATCTGTCATGTTAAAACCTGTCTGCTAGACATTCTATCATCATATACTACAGAGTGCTATTGGATCCTAAATATATATACACACTTTTCTCTATGTAATAGAAATGCGCATTCTAAATGCACCGTTTATGCATTGGTGCTTCTGCAGAAAAACTGTTACCAAGAGTCTATCTCTTAAAAACTCTTGTACATAAACTCGCACTCTTCTGAATATATTATGTGATTCTCCTGTTCATCATTTTTCATGAGTATACTAAGTGAATTTGCCATGTCTTTTCATGAGAACTGTTGCTCATATATAGGGAATATAGATGCACCATATATCCAAATGTTTGCCAGACATTGCATTCACGAGCAGCTTCACACAAATGTTGTTGGGGACTGGGTGATTTATATCGTTCAGTACCCTGCCTGGTGTGTTCTGAAAAATTGCCATAAAAAAGTGCATGTGTGCACGGAAATTGATTGCAACAGTGGGTAAATTTCCAAACGAAATCTTCAAACCTCTTGCTCAGAGGAGAAAGCTGAGAGGGGCATAAATGCGCTGGTGTTCGAACCATTGCTTATAATGGATGCATGTCTATTTAAAGCCTTTTGCATTCTTTTATGATGTACTTCCATGTTTCAGCTTCTATGTTTCATTTGTGAGAGTTGTATATTTAATGTTGGTTCATGATAATTACTTTTGTTGTGGGAGGAAAGGTTCGAATGTTCCCTGATATGAACAAGCAAATGTGCTAATGATGATGATGATGGAGGGCACCTGAGAACTATATCTAACTCCAGAGGAATGAAGGCTGGTCTTGCCTTACAGACACAGGATGAGTAGATGCTACAATGATTGACTTTAGTTCAATCTACCTGTGTCTCAGCAAACCTTGTCTTATCATGCATCAGACTCAACATACCTCTGGTTTACTATGCTGATGTTACAACATGCATCTGTCTCAACATGCATCTGTCACAACACGCCTAGTCTCAACCTGTCTTCATCACAAGCTGCTTCTTCTTACAACCTACCTTCGTCACAACATGACTTTTTTACAACATTGATGACTTTGTCTTAACCTACCTTGATCACAACCTAATGATTTTGCCACGACAAAACAATTTGGGCTCATCTTTATGACCTTATCTTACTATTCTTGTTTCATCATGGATTGATCACATCATGACCTGACAGCATCAATGGAGAACAGTTGGTTAACCCTAAACTGGTCAAACTCCATCAGTTATTGGAGTGAATTCAATCTAGAGAGAAGAGGGTAGTGATCTCGCCTTTGAGTGGAACCACTCCCCTTCCTCCTCCTGTTTTCTTTTTCCCATTTTCATGTTTATTTTATAATGACATGTGATTTTTATCAA
Organism: Cepaea hortensis; assembly: GCA_963921405.1. Lineage (NCBI taxonomy): Eukaryota > Metazoa > Mollusca > Gastropoda > Stylommatophora > Helicidae > Cepaea > Cepaea hortensis. The sequence continues at coordinate 16,863,644 of OY992893.1, read as the reverse complement.
ATCAAATACTTATGTAAGCTGTAAAACTGTATATGGGCGGTGTACCTTTAAACTTTTCAAAATGAATACTGTTCATTCAGTCATGATGATGCAGACTTGCTGTCTGACAGTGGTAGAAGTATTGTGACCCTGTCCATATCATACCAGATCAAATAATATTTCAGCATTTTAGCATTCATCCATCGCCATCCCCATCCTCCAGTATATGGACCTGAGAACGTTTCATTGAATACTGGGAAAATCAGATGTTGGAGACTGCCAGTACAAACCGTACCATGCTTGGCTCAACTTGTGAGAGGACCCGGAAAGAGAAATTGCCCCAGGGAATTAGAGGATCAGATATACTGCCATACTGTGTACCAGCTCCACAGGAGATAAACTTATATTGTGCAGATCTTAGGATTACATCTAATTTTATGCCTTGCATTGTTGTACATTTGATGATACATTGTTTTGTTTTCACAACCAGTGATAATCAATGTTAAATATAATGCTATATCTCAGACTGACACGCACTCCAACCTTTGATTCGACGTTGTATTGTTGTGTTATGAATCAAAATTTGGGTGATTTCTTGATGAATGTTTTGTGATAACCATGTTTGTTCTGCTCACACAGTGAATGTTCTGTGACAACAGTGTTTGTTCTGCTCACACAGTGAATGTTCTGTTATAACATTGTTCTGCTCACACATTGGATGTCTTGTGCTACAGTGTATGTTCATTAACACATTATATGTTCAGTATATACGTATATTATAGGAATATAGACTAATGGAGACTCCATGAGGGTGGAAAAACTCACACTAGTCCTTTTCCATTACAGAGGATGCCATCTTCTTTAGGGATAGTGGTAAACTTCCGTAGTCTCCACTCCTTCCAAAGAAGCCTATATTTCTAGGTTTGGTGTACGATACTTTCTTTATTTTAGTTGTCCTCACGTGGGGATAACGACCCAATTTCTAGGCTTCCTGCACAAGGCTACAAAGGATTTGAACCCATTCCAACCGGGATACCCTTATCAATATCTTAGTCTAACTATATTGCACCTCACAGTGCTCAACGCTCGTGGCGGGTCATTTTGCACGGTCTCATCGTACAGACCGCTCTTTTCCTTCGTAACCATGCCATGACCTATGATACTATAAACCCGGTCATGGCAATTCCTCCTTATTGACAGGCCTACAGAATAAGGGATAGTGTGGACAATATCATGCCGGCCGTCTTCCCTTTCCAAGGCATTTCCTGGTACACATTTTAAGCTGGGTCGACATGGGAGCCCAAGTTCATTTTAATAAATCCCCCTTATGCGGGTTCGAACCCAAGATCACCGGAGCGGCAAGCGAGCGTCTAGCCACTACACCATCGTAGCTCCCCCATGTGGTAGTTACATGCCACTTATGTATGTCTTATGTTTGTATTCGTTCGCTGTGGGAAGGACAGACTGACTCCCCATATAGTAGTTACACACAAATAATATATGTTGTATGCAGGTTCTGTGGCGGCGAGGGGGTTACGAATGCAATTCATAGCCCCGCATAACGCGTTCGAAACACAGCTGCAGACGATTGAGCAGCAGAACGTCTTGCTTTGGTCCCCATACAAAGATATGAGTGCCGGTCGTTCAGAAAGCAACGGCAAACTGCTGAACATATGTGATTGCCCTGACATGTTTGATTGTCGTAACATATGTGATTGTCCTAGCATATGTTATTGTCCTAGCATATGTGATTGTCCTAACATGTTTGATTGTCCTAACATATGTGATTGTCCTAACATGTTTGATTTACCAAGCATATGTGATTGTCCTAGCATATGTGATTGTCCTAACATATTTGATTGTCATAACATATGTGATTGTCCTAACATGTTTGATTGACCTAACATTTGTGATTGACCTAACAGATGTGATTGTCCTAACATGTTTGATTGTACTAACATGTTTGATTTACCAAGCATATGTGATTGTCCTAGCATATGTGATTGTCCTAACATGTTTGATTGACCTAACATTTGTGATTGACCTAACAGATGTGATTGTCCTAACATATGTGATTGTCCTAACATGTTTGATTTACCAAGCATATGTGATTGTCCTAGCATATGTGATTGTCCTAACATATTTGATTGTCATAACATATGTGATTGTCCTAACATGTTTGATTGACCTAACATTTGTGATTGACCTAACAGATGTGATTGTCCTAACATGTTTGATTGTACTAACATGTTTGATTTACCAAGCATATGTGATTGTCCTAGCATATGTGATTGTCCTAGCATATGTGATTGTCCTAACATATGTGATTGTCCTAACTAACATATGTGATTGTCCTAACATATGTGATTGTCCTAACTAACATATGTGATTGTCCTAACTAACATATTTGATTGTCCTAACTAACATATGTGATTGTCCTAACTAACATATGTGATTGTCCTAACATATGTGATTGTCCCGACTAGTCCGACTTTGTGAAGACACATGAAGGGTGTAGCATAGGTGGGAGCGCAAGCGCAATTGAAATACCACTACTTTTATCGTTTCTTTACTTATTCAGTCTCTCGGTAGAGATTTGTTCGCAGCAGACGAGCAAATCTCCGGCGGGCCTATTCTCGCTGGTCGCGAGAGCCGCACAGTGGAAGTATGGGAAATTTGCTTGCAAATAGACAGGCAATATCTCCTGCGGTAGCTATGGCGGACCTATTCCCGCTGGTCGCGGGGACCGCTATAAGTCAGGTGGGGAGTCTGACGATAGTGCACGCTTTACACAGGTCCGGACACTTGTGATTGACAGATGTGCGCGCCCTCATGGTCCGGGCTCGTAAAAGGCCCTCACCTGTGGGACATGGCCGAACGTCTCTAAGCCGGGTCCCTTGGGTGTCAGGGTCTGGCCATAACTCGCCACCGGCTCGTGGTGGTGAGGTCTCGGTGGATTGACGCTGAGCCGCCAGCGTCTGCAGCCTACCTTGTGCCAGACGTATTGGTTACCCATTCCTCTGGAATACACAAGACTAGGCCGAGGGAGGGGTCATGTCGTTTGGGCATCACATGATCTCTGAAGCTCTGCCCAGACATTGTGATGGAATATTGGCCATATTCCACTCACATACTTTAGTCTGTCAAGACTGCAAGGTGTCTACTATGTGATTGTCCCAACACAGTGGTTCTCAACAGGTGGGGAATTCCTCCCATTTTGGAATTTTAGGTTTCCGGGGGGGGGGGGGGGGGGGAAATTAAGATTATTTCAATATCGCATTAATACAAGAACCGGTTACTTGATATTGTTTTTCCCTCTAAATTTTACAGTTCTGTGCTTCTCGACATAATGAAGTTTGTTTTATAACTTAAGTAGACCCGCAAATCACGTTTTATGTAGATGTCTAGACTTGTTCAAGTATGTGTTATTAAATTTAGCTTCCAGTTTTATGTATACTGTGCAAGGGTGGGGGGGGGGTGGATATTTATAGGGAGGAAATTCGAAAGGGGGGATGACGTTCTCAACATATGGTAAAGGGGGGCATGGGCCAAAAAATGTTGAGAACCACTGTCCTAACATATGTTATTGTGCTAACGTGTATGATTGTCCTATCATATATGATTGACCTAACATTTCGCAAACCAACGGCATGTTCTAAAAACGTGTATGCAACCCCAGATTGATTTTCTAGACAGATGTACGTTCAGTAGCTTGACATTGCTTTCTGAACTAGAAGTCAACGTTTAAGTCCAACTTAATATCGGTGTAGCAGTTGAGTCGCCTATCTCGTCATATGCGCACGGGAAGTTTAAGATCAAGCGCTCTTATCGTTTCGACCACGTCAATGTCTAACGTGTATGTGTGTATTTAACAAATACCAGAGTCGAATGAAGAGTACATGACCTCCTATGTACAACAACCCCGTTCAAATTAATATCCGAACTGCTGCTGATTCTGTCTGATTATTATTAATCTGAGGCTGGGATGGGCCCTAATTATAAATTCTCTTCTAAGGTTGAACTGGGTACAGGTGATGGGAAAACAATGTCGGAATTTACTGCAGTGTTTCTCCAACAAGCACGCTGAAACCTTACAAATATTGTGCACACAATGTATGAGGTCCGCTCAAGGCAGGGTAGTCTGACTTCGTTGAATTCTCGTTCAAAAAGCAATGGCAGACTACTGAACGTAATCTTGCCTAGAATATCAACATGGGGTTGATTGCAACGTCCTGCTATGTACAAGCAACATTGTTTATTTATTTATTTTTTATCGCTCCCTTTGACGCTTAGAGGAAAGGTGAGACGCACATATAATCAAATTGTTACTGGTACTATTGGGATTGGAACTCTTCGCTGGCATCTGAGAATGGGGACGGAGCGCTTATGGGAATGCCCCGAGTGCTGTGATGTCGGTTCTTAAATCAATCAATTAATCAATTAATCAATTTGAACTCAAGAGGCATCCACGATGGACTGATTGTTTCGTGTGGATTAGCTTTCCCTAATAATAGTGTCCCTCGCCATCATGCGAACCCACTCCGACTTCTGAGGTACTTGTGATTTATGTCCCCAAGTCATGGACCAGAAGTCAACGTTCTAATCTAGCTGACCGGTGTACCTTGCCATCCCACACCTACAGTTTTAGAGCGAGCGCTATTATCCATTCGCCGACCTCTTTCTTTTTATTGTTAAACTTAGTTGCATATCCTTTAAAGGACATCGTAGTCAACCCATCATTTGTTGATTTCTTGGCAAGTCTACGTTCAGCATTTCTTTCTAATGTATGAATACTAAACTGGCGCTGTTGAATAAAGCATTTCTGCAACAAATAATGGTTTTTGACACAAATCAAACGACATAACAACCTACCTAAAACGTTACATAGAGAGACTCGTTGAGGACAAAAGAGAACTAAGCGGCGTTAGATACATAAACTGGCAGACAACATCAAGATATGGTCAGGATAGAGCCTAACAGAATGCACAACGAAAGCTCAGGACAAAACATGCTTGAGATCCAATATGTCCGGCCAATGTTCACTGTTGAGAAGGCACTTAAGGTCAAAAGCAAACCAAAATCTTAAAAGTCGGGAGGTTCGACTTCATTGCACCGGGTTTTATCCTATATGGCCCGGTCGCTTTCCGAAGGACGGTCTGGCGAAAGCGTCGCACAAAGCACGAACTCCGTAGCTCCGGAGACGACTCCCAGGGGTCTTCGATAAAAACACATTCGTGAACCGAAAGACGTAGCGCGGAGTCGGACCCACAACCTTCGGAGGGCGAGGCAGACGGCTTGGCCACTTCGCCACGGGGACTCACTCTTGTCAATAACAAATTGACGCGAGGCAGTTTCTTGCTATGGGTGTGTGGTGTAAAAGCGACATCACATTTTGTAGGCCTGTGCAGGCACGGTTACCAATCTTTCATTCACTTTTGCAGGCGGAGAGTCCAGGCTTCAAACCCACCTCTAACCTGCTAACGACATTATCAGGGCAGCCTCCTCATAACTTCGCTAACGCTCTCCGGAAAGCTTGCAAATATTAAACATGGTATGTATCTCACAGTTTGATATCCGGAAGTAATTTGTGCGTGTTTATTTCCCCTGAACATTAAAATCCTAGCTTCACATCTTGGCAATGGGTCTCCTCCACCGGTCAGCGGGATTTAAATGTTGACTTCTCGTTCTTGATTTGGAGACCTCAAGCACCTCAGAAGCCAGATTTGGTTCGCCTGATGGCGAGGGACACAGGTAATTCGGAAAGCTAACCGCAAAAATCAAGCCAGTGCATTCACTAGAAGTAGCACTTGTTTAGACTACGCTTGAGTTCAAAGCGAGCTAGCGCAAAACAAAAAAACAAAAAAATAATAACAGACGAATTTTTGTTTGGTTTTTAATTATTTTTATTATCTGTAAGCTCCTGGTTCTAGTTACCGCGTATTTGTATTCACTTAATTTTCTAATTTTCCCTCCTGATAAAAAGAATTCAGAGGTGAGAAGAACAACCCCCCCCCCCCCCCCCCCCACATTGTGCCAATGGTCTCGGGCGGATGAGCGCAGATGGGAGGGTATAAGCCGTACCCTAGTGAGAAGAAATGCTACCTATAGACTAAATATCTTGGCAGGGCAGATCAAGTTCTAAGACTTGGTCGGCAATTGGTCTAGGATGGAAGCTCCAACAGGCGGACAGTTTAGCTGATCCAGCAGCTTCTGCAGCTTGTCTTATTCTAGATGTATTGGTGTTACCTTTCCTCTGGAGTAAACTAGACAGGCCGAGAGAGGGATCATGCCGCATACCAGCACATGGTCTGTATATTCAGCCCAGGCTTTGTGTTATGGAGAGGAATAACTTCATTTTACAAACTATCGTGTATCAAGACAGCAAGATGCCAGTCATGGGTTCGAGACCAAGAATATACATCATTGCACATCGAGACATTGAGACGCATGCTCTATCCCCGTCTTCGGTAACCAATGAATGGTCCCCATACAGACACTACCAGTGGCTGGCTGATCAAACGCTCGGGTACATTTTTCCCTTGGCGTGTGTACCGTTCAGACCCTCTGCTCACTCCCCGCTTAATCAAACCCTGCAGATGTGTATCCTTCGTCTGTTTGTTGCACTTTAGAGTCCGCCCCAGAGATCCTCCCCAAATCAACCTTCTCGTGAAATAGCTCGCTGCCTGGAGGTGAGGAAGCGGTTGGTTTATCAGTCTTTTGACCTCCTCGCACAGCCGCGTGCTCTGGGCAGAAGATCTACGCCTTGTAGGCCACTCAACGTGGAACCTACTGAGTAGTAACCTACGTTGTAATGATGCCCTAAATCTGGTGCCATACGTCAAAGATGACTTCATTTTTTACTGTATGAAGAGTATAGCTCCAGATTGAAAGGCGACCACATTTTCAAGGGATGCGACCCATGAATAAATAATCGAACGTATTTTTGCACTGTTACTTCCCTTTTTGTGTGATAAATTTTATATCTATAACAATTTTACATTTGCTGTTATTATTGATTGTAGCGGGCCGGAGCTTAAAAAAAAAAACACTATCATCATACTAGTGATGCTGTTAAGGTACAGTGCTCTTCCTCCTCGTTTTTTTCGTCTTCTTTCTTTATCTGTACTGGGTCGGGCATACATAAAAACTATCATCATTCCATTGGTGCTGTGTAAGGCTTAGGGTTACAGTGCATTTCCTCGGGGTGCTCTAGGGGCGGGCCAGCGTGGGGATGGTGGCTCAGGGGTGGGGCGCTGGTGTCGGCGTGTGGGGTAGGGGTAGGTGGGTCGAACCTCAGGTCGTGACAGGTGTCATATGAAAATCGTAATAGGTAACCATGCAAATATGGCAGTTATATGATCTGTTGAGGGTCGTAGAAGTGTAAACACTATCATCATATGGGTTACAAATGAAAACCTTAAAAAGTGAAGATGGTCGGTGTTATTGATTGTAGCTGGTATAACTTAGTGAAATTTGTTGGTAAAGGGTGGCTAGCGGCTATTAATGATCTGTAGAGTGTCGTAGTGGCCTATACACTATAATTATACAGGTTACAAAAAACCTGTAAAAGTACAAATGGCTGATAATATTGATAGCAGCGGGTATAACTTAGTGAAATTCATTGGTAAGGGGTGGGTAGTGGTTATTAGTGATCTATAGAGGGTAACAGTGGCTTGTTCACTATCATCATACGGATTACAAATGAAAACCTTAAAAAGTAAAGATGGTCGATATTATTGATTGTTTCGGGTATACCTTAGTGAAAGTCGTTGGTAAGGGGTGAGTAGCGGTTATTAGCGCTCTGTAGTGTGTCGTAGTGACCTATACACTATCATCATACAGGTGACAAATGAAAACATTTAAAAGTAAAAATGTCGATATGATTGATTGTAGTTGGTATAGCTTAGTGAAATTCGTTGTTAAGGGATGGGCAGCGGTTATTCGTGATCTATAGAGTGTCGTCGTGACCTATATACTATCATAACACGAGTTACAAATGAAAACCTTTAAAAAGTACAAATGGCCGATATTATTGATTGTCGCGAGTATTGCTTAGTGAAATCTGTAGGTAAGGGGTGGGTAGCGGCTATTAGTGATCTGTAGAGTATCGTAGCTGCCTATACACTATCATCATAGGGCTACAAATGAAAACCTTAAAAAGTAAAGATGACCGATATTACTGATTTTAGTGGGGATATCTTAGTGAAATTCGTTGGTAAAGGGTGGGTAGCGGTTACTAGTGGTCTGTAAAGAGTCGTAGTGACCTATACACTATCATCATAGGGCTACAAATGAAAACCTTAAAAAGTAAAGATGGCCGATATTATTGATTGTCTCGGGTCTACCTTAGTGAAAGTCCAGGGTAAGGTGAGAGTAGCGGTTATTAGTGGTCTTTAGAGTGTCATAGTGGTGTAAACACTATCATCAGACAGGGTACAAATGAAAAACTTAAAAAGTAAAAATGGCCGATATTATTGATTGTAGCGGGTATAGCTTAGTGAAATTCGTTGGTAAGGGGTGGGTAGCGGTTATTAGTGGTCTGTAGAGTGTCGTAGTGGCCTTTTAACTATCATCTATGGGTTACAAATGAAAACCTTAAAAAGGTAAAGATGATCGATATTATTAATTTTCGCGGGTAAAGCGTAGTGAAATACGTTGGTAAGGGGTAGGTAGTGGTTATGAAGTGATCTGTTGAGTGTTGTAGTGGCCTATACACTATCATCACACAGGTTACAAATGAAAACCTTAAAAAGTAAAAATGATCGATATTATTGATTGTAGAGACCTAGTGAAATTCGGTAAGGGGTGGGTGAGTGGTGGAGTAGGTAGATAAGTACTTCTGAACATTATCATCATACGGTTTTAGAGCTTTAAATGAAAACCTTAAAAAAGTAAACATGGCCGATATTATTGAATGTAGCGGGCATGCCTTAGTGAAAGTCGTTAGTAAGGGGTGGGTGAGTGGTGGATTATGTTGATAAGTGCTTCATAACACTATCATCATAGATTTCAGAGCTTCAACTGAAAACATTAAAAAGTAAAGATGGTCGGCATTATCGACTATAGCGGGTATGGCGTAGTGAAATTCGTTGTCAAGTGGTTTGTAAGTGGAGGAAAGACTAGATAGGTGCTTCTGATCATTGTTAAGGGGTGAACGAGTGGTTAGGTGGTAGATAAATACATCCGTTCCTTGATAATAGACGGAGGTTAAGACTCATAATAAAGTCTAAAGACTGAACTCATAGGTGGCTGATATGAGGGTGACCGCCTGCGTGACTCTTCACGGTGCTATTTCCGCGAGGGTGAACGTACGTGAACGTGTTCAGTCTTGTCTTTGGGGAAAACCTGAGAATGACTCAGAGCGTATCAACAGCGGTAAACAGGCTTGAACATGTTTAGACATGTTTTTTATGTTACATCAGCCACACAGTCTGTATAAAAACGACCACAAAGGCAGGGTAAAGACACTATGTTTGCAACAAGACCTATCGAAAACAGCTCACCGAAGAGACTACAGGGGTAAGTACTCTATGTGTAGTATACATTCTCGTTACACGCCGTCAAGTCGGTATAGTGTTGTCGCTGATGTATTTCTCAGAAAATAAGGTACATGGTGCTACATTCGGGTTTACATCTCGAAATATATCAGGTGCACATGATATCAAAATACTGGCTGGTGTATATACTCCTTCACATTAGGTCAAAACTGGTCTGCATAAAGGTCATATGGATGGTGTCATAGTGTAAAATTCAGAATGTGTACATTTATCATATAATATGATGTCACTTGTTATATCACTCTCACGATGTTCTTTCAATGATAAGTGCGTGAGATGGTCGTTGTCTAGGTAACGATGCTCCTGGTGTGTCAATTGAGCTATCTAACTGTCTCACAATGCAACTCACCCCCGCCGTGCACATTCACCAGTCATTAAACAAGATTGAGTTGGCGCACATAATCCTTTAATACAGAAAGAACACGGACACATAACATATTGGTATCTCCAGAAATCAATGTAAAATCCGCAGAATATATATGTATTCTCCTCACACGTTAATCAGCACACCTCACTGCCTTCTATAATCTTCCTGAATCTCACAACCACAAGACATTTAGTCCAGCTACTATCCACGGCTGGATCTCACACAATACGACCCACCCACTGGGTCGGAGCCTCTGCTCACTATGCAACCCACTCTGGGTTTTAGGCCGGCATTCACAGCTCGGAGAATCACACAACACAGTTCTCCGTCGACTACCGACTCGTTCGGTGTCTACCACTCAACTCTCTTGTCTTAAAACGACCTGACCCGTAGTCGGTCTCTGCTCTCACTCACTAACTAAAGTTTTTCCACTCTCTTTTAACCCTGCTGTGTAGCCCCTCCCTGGGCTCCCAACAACATTACACCCCAGCCTAAAACTGTCTTTCTCCCCATCCCCCCTGGGGTCTTCCACTCACACCCGCCCCATTATTTCTCAGGGCTGATTGTTTTCCTCATAGCCAGGTCACTCACCTTACTGTCAATGACCCAGGCATATGTCAATGACCTATAATATTTGATCGTTTCTCCAGATTGAGAATTTACTGACACAAACATGAACAAGCTCGCTTATTGATTTGTTTATAAGAAGTGAAAGCTCTGACAGTCTACCACAAAATATTGGTATGTATGCTTTCAGCGCATTAGAAAACATCGTGACAACTGGAAAGATCGAGGGGAAGAGAGGCAGAAGCAGACCAAGAGAAATGATGCTGGACGGACTGAGACGGTGGCATGGAGGAATATCATCAGCAGAGTTGATCCAGAACACCAAAGACCGAGATCTGTGGAGAGCCATGAACGCCTACGCCAGCCGGCACGGCACTTGATGATGATGATGCTTTCAGCATTGATAACTAATTATTGTTCACCACTGCTCAGTAACTGTCCAGCAGTGCGTGTATTCGCCTGCTTTGTTCACTAATATAGTACATAAAACAGCTGTATGTCGGTAACATACTATATACAATGACGCAAAGTAAGACAGCTTTACAGAATTACAAAACATTCAGGACGTTGCTAGCCTTATTCACAAAACACAAAACATATAGTCACGGAGAAGACCTTCATGTGACGTAAGACATCAGGTATAAGAAGAACAAAAACGAGAGTAATGCAGAGAACAGGAATTATTACGAAAACACCTCCAGACACACGAAAACTGAGCCACCAAGCAGATGTATACTATACCACCAGTTGTTAACCCAACTACAGTCAGATGTGTGATGACCCCAACAACCAGACGTGTGATGAACCCAATAATCAGCCGCTTGATGTACCCGACACTCAGATGTTTGATGCCCCGTTTGTCTACAATACTCAGATGTCAGCCCATAAAGCAGGAGACCAGTCTTTTGACTACATGCCAAGTGACATATACATACCATGCTACCAGCCGGAAAAACCAACCTGCTCAGACAATGGTGTGAAGAAACCCAGAAACAACACACAATGTGTAAAGCTCTGTATGTGAAAATAAAATGCTGTGATGATACTATGTATACCAGATCATATCTCATCATCCATTTCGTATAATGACATTATACATATTTTATTCTTGTAAAATGAACTGAAATAATGTAAAATGTACTGAACTACCGTAAAATAAACAGGCATATATTATAATTACGTCTTGGTTGTGGAATTTTTAGTTTGTTTACGGTGTATATAGTTGTCATGTGGTGAGAGAATGATACATATTGAAGACAAATTCAAGAAATATTTCAACAAACCTAAGGAAAATGGGTTAACCAAAGTGAAAAAATGTTGGCCACATTTCAACCAGACTTATAAAAACCACAGTCAAACATATGACAAATAGATAATTTTGTTAACAAAAATGTGAAAAGTTTGACCAAATTTCAACTAAATCCATAAAAAGTAAGAAATTTTGTTGACCAAATGTGAAAAATTGTGGCCAAAGGTCAACAAAATCCATTAAAAAGTATGAAATTTTGTTGACCAAATGTGAAAAATTGTGGCCAAAGGTCAACCAAACTTATAAATATCTCACCCAAACTTATGAAAAGTGGAACATTTTGTTGTCCAGATGTGAAAAGTTTGGCCAATGTCAAACAAACTCATACAAAGTAGGAAAATTTGTTAACCAAATGTGTAAATTTTAACCAAATTTGGAAATGTTGTTAACCAAACGTGACAAGTTTGGCCAAATTTCACCCAAACTTATGAAAAGTAGGAAATTTTGTTTTCCAGATGTGAAAAGTTTGACCAAATTTCACCCAATCTTATGAAAAGTAGGAAACTTTGTTAACCAAATGTGAAAAGTTTTGCCAAATTTCAAACAAGCTCATGAAAAGTAGGAAACTTTGGTAACCAAATGTGAAAAGTTTGGACAATTTCATCCAAAACGTATGAAAATAGGAAATTTTGTTAATAAAATATGAAAAGTGTGGCCAAATTTCAAACCAAACTCATAAAAAGTAGGAAACTTTGTTAACCAAATGTGAAAAGTTTGGCCAAATTTCAACTAAGCCAATAAAAAGTAGGAAATTTTGTTGACCAAATGTGAAAAATTGAGGCCACAGTTCAAACAAACTTATAAATATCTCACCCAAGACTTATGAAAAGTAGGAAATTTTGTTGTCCAGATGTGAAAATTTTGGCCAAATTTCAAACAAAATCATAAAAAGTAGGAAACGTTGGTAACCAAATATGAAAAGTTTGGTCAAATTTCAACGAAATGTATAAAAAGGAGGAAACTTTGTTAACCAAATGTGAAAATTTTTAATTAAAAAAAGAAATATTTCATCCAAAACTTATGAAAAGTAGGAAATTTTGTTAACAAAATATGAGAAATTTTAGCCAAATTTCAGCCAAACTTATAAAAAAATAGGAAAATTCCTTAAACAAAAGGGGAAAATATCTCAAGTTGTCCTTTTACATCCCCAACCTACTAGAGATATTCGTCTGTCCCCGGTGCAAACAACAGCTGTATTTCAGAAAATTAAATGTATCTTATGTAATAAGTCATTATGGTTGAATGAAAAATTAAAATTTCAACAATAAAATTGTACAAAAAATTAACAATTAAATTTCCTCATGAAACATTCAATCCATTTCTTCTCATAACATGTCCAAACAATTTTGACTGTCTACGTTTAATTTCTCTAATCAATTTACGATTTTCATTTGTCTCCTGTAGCACTTGTTCATTGGTTTTTCTGACTGTCTGTCCAAGGTATTCTTTGCATTTTCCTCAGAAACCACATTTCTGCAGCCATCAGATTTTTTTCAGCTTGTGAATAGAGACATGATGTGGGTATGAAATGTGATGAGGAAAGTAAACTGGCCACCACATCTTCTTGTGGACCGAGATGATCTCCGTGGTGTAGTGGCTAAACCGCTGGCCTCGCGCTCCGAATGAAATGGGCTTGTTATGGGACACAGTGGTTCGGTTATTGGGTGTCATTTTCTGGGAGACTCCTGTGGGGCCGTAGTGCGTATGCTCTGTGCGACGCTTTTGACAGTTCCCTCTGTGGAAATGGATACGGCCGTCTGGGATAAAACCAGTTGCAATCAAATCATCCCTCTATCCTTCCAACCATATTCAATTGTCGTGGCCTAGAAATTGTGAAGGCCTAACACTTCACACTCCGTCGGTAGTATATGCTGTGGGATCATCTCCACCGTATATAGACAGACAGGCAGACCGACCGACCGACCGACCGACCGACCGACCGACAGACAGACAGACAGACAGACAGACAGACAGACAGGCAGGCAGGCAGACAGGCAGATAGACAGACAGGCAGACAGACAGACAGACAGGTAGGTAGGTAGATAGGTAAATAGGTAGGTAAACAAACAGACAGACAGACAGACAAACAGACAGACGGGTGGGTGGGTGGGTGGGTGGATGGATGGATGGATGGATAGTAATGTAAGTAGGAATGTAGGTAGATACATACGTAGACAGGTAGGTAAGGAGTTAAATACTCAGTCAACTAGATAGGTATGCATGTAGGTATGAACACCATAGGACAGACAAGCAAATAAGCCGATTGGTAGGTATTACCAGTGAGTTTTAATGAACACCTTAAAAGTGTGATCGACATGACAATAACCATGCCATTGTCTTGTAACATGTGAATATTGTTGTTAAGGATGTCAGGGCGAACACTGTGACATAACGACAGTTTAAAGATGGTCGCCCATCTTGTGACATTCACCAAAGGGGAACAGCATTTTGTTATCCGTGTTTTAGTTAATTTTGGGGAGAAACCTATTCATCGGCGAACCAACCTGGGCCATTATACATGGACACGCGTTAGATAGCTTGGTGGTTTGGTTTGCTGGTTGTGTGGTTGGTTGGCTAGTTGGCTCGTTCGTTCGTTCATTAGTTAGTTAATTAGTTAGTTAGTTAGTTAGTTAGTCAGTCAGTCAGTCAGTCAGTCAGCCAGCCAGCCAGTTAGTTAGTTAGTTAGTTAGTCAGTCAGTCAGTCAGTCAGTTAACTAGCCAGCCAGCCAGCCAGCCAGCCATCCAGCCAGCCAGCCAGCCAGCCAGCCAGCCAGCCAGTCAGTCAGTCAGTCAGTCAGTTAGTTAGTTAGTTAGTTTGTTAGTTAGCTAGCTAGTTAGTTAGTTAGTTAGTTAGATAGTTAGTTAGTTAGTCAGTTAGTTAGTTAGTTAGTCAGTTAGTTAGTTAGTTAGTTAGTTAGTTAGTCAGTTAGTTAGTTAGTTAGTTAGTTAGTTAGATAGTTAGTTAGTTAGTTAGTTAGATAGTTAGTTAGTTAGTTAGTTAATTAGTTAGTTAGTTAGTTAGTTAATTAGTTAGTTAGTTAGTCAGTCAGTTAGTTAGTTAGTTAGTTAGTTAGTTAGTTAGTTAGTCAGTCAGTTAGTTAGTTAGTTAGTTAGTTAGTCAGTTAGTTAGTTAGTCAGTTAGTTAGTTAGTTAGTTAGTTAGTCAGTTAGTTAGTTAGTTAGTTAGTCAGTTAGTTAGTCAGTTAGTTAGTTAGTTAGTTAGTTAGTTAGTTAGTTAGTTAGTTAGTTAGTTAGTTAGTTAGTTAGTTAGTTAGTTAGTTAGTTAGTTAGTCAGTTAGTTAGTTAGTTAGTCAGTCAGTCAGTCAGTTAGTTAGTTAGTTAGTTAGTTAGTTAGTTAGTTAGTCAGTTAGTTAGTTAGTCAGTCAGTCAGTCAGTTAGTTAGTTAGTTAGTCAGTTAATTAGTTAGTTAGTTAGTTAGTTAGTTAGTTAGTTAGTTAGTTAGTTAGTTAGTTAGTTAGTTAGTTAGTCCCCATATCATCCCCATGGCACATGGAACTATCAATCACAAAGAGAACTGGTTACTCGCATAAGAAGAAGACAGTCCACATTTTTGGGGCATGCGGTGAGAAGGGGAGGGCTGGAGTATGTCGTCACAACAAGAAGGATGGATGGGAAGAGAGGCATGGGGAAACAGAGAAAAAATGCCGAACAGTTTGAGATCGTGGCAATGAGGAAAGTCGGTATCAGAATTGATTGGAAGCATGAGAGACAGAAGAATGTGGACAGACCTTATCACCAACGCCACACAGCAGGGACTATAAGAAGTATAAACTTGTTCATTGGAAATCATGTATGTACAACCTGTTGTAGTTTGGGGCACACTTAAAGTGTTTAAAAAGTCCGTGTCTCTGACATCGCATTATGACTTTCAGCTTTTGTATTGCCTAATGTATCCTCTAACTTCTATGCAGTTAGAGGGAAAAAATACATAATCTGTTCAGTGCAAAGTTTGTGACATGCCTCCTTTCTTGGACATCCGCACTCATACAATATATTCAGAACATTATAGGCCTCTAACAGCCATACCAATTCCCTTCAAGAGAAACTTAAATCTAAGGCCATTAGTTATAGTCGCCTTCATAAATGTAAACATTAAAATTTCAACTACAGGTAACTTGATGTAAGCTCGTTAATATTTCTACAATACGCTATAAGCAGATGTGCAACATTCTATAAGTTTTACTTACATTCAAAGAGTTTTATCCAGATTCTGATTGCAGATATAAAGAAATTAAATTATTTCTAACTGCAAAAAGATGCTTTGAAAATGAAATATTTAGGCTCTATAGAACTAAACATCTATAAAAGAGAAGGTTGCCTCCCTTGGACTAAATCACATCGTTGTACGCTTGCCTACCAAGACATCTGTCATGTTTTTAAAGTCCCAACAGCAGGTTTATCGACCAGGACAATTCTGGGGCCAGCCTAATTAAAATAAGTACCAACATTATTTAGAATAATCTGGATATTATGTGGGAGGTGAGTTGAGTTAATACCTAAAGGACAGGCTTCTATCAAATGTGAATCCCAGATACTGCAGTCTGCTTTCTCTAATCATATTTCTACCATTTATCGAGAGGTTTGCGAGAGCTTTAACAATCCTATTGTTCAGTGAGCACCACAAGACCTTTATGGGTCTGAGCTGAAACTTAATAAATGTATATTCCACGGTTGATTCTTTTGTTACAAAGGAACGACGAGACTAGCTTATGGAGCTGGAGGACATCCCAGGCAGTAGGCTGCTCAATGTGCGATGTGGCGACTTTAATGTACGAAACAGAGACTGGGAGAATACAGGGTAACACCGACAGGGAAATGCCCTTGCAGAAGCCATGGTGGATTCAGAAGTAGTCTGCATAAACGATGGGATGCCAACTAGAATGGGGATGAGACCTGGTGATGTGGACACGACTATTGACCTGGCATTTGTTGCCCAGTCGGCAGTATTGAATGTTAAATGGACTATCCTGTGTGATCATGGGAGTGACCATCTACCCTGATCTCTACGTGATTGAAGGATGTATGGATAAGTACTTCTGAACATTATCATCATACGGTTTTAGTGCTTTAAATGAAAACCTTAAAAAAGTAAACATGGCCGATATTATTGAATGTAGCGGGCATGCTTTAGTGAAAGTCGTTAGTAAGGGGTGGGCGAGTGGTGGAGTATGTTGATAAGTGCTTCATAACACTATCGTCATAGATTTCAGAGCTTCAACTGAAAACTTTAAAAAGTAAAGATGGCCGGCATTATCGACTATAGCGGGTATGGCGTAGTGAAATTCGTTGTCAAGTGGTTTGTGAGTGCAGGAAAGACTAGATAGGTGCTTCTGATCATTGTTAAGGGGTGAACGAGTGGTGAGTTGGTAGATAAATACATCCGTTCCTTGATAATAGACGGAGGTTAAGTCTCATAATAAAGTCTAAAGACTGAACTCATAGGTGGCTGATATGAGTGTGACCGCCTGCGTGACTCTTCACGGTGCTATTTCCGAGAGGGTGAACGTACGTGAACGTGTTCAGACATGTCTTTGGAGAAAACCTGAGAATGACTCAGAGGGTATCAACAGCGGTAAACAGGCTTGAACATGTTTAGACATGTTTTTTATGTTACATCAGCCACACAGTCTGTATAAAAACGACCACGAAGACAGGGTAAAGACACTATGTTTGCAACAAGACCTATCGAAAACAGCTCACCGAAGAGACCACAGGGGTAAGTACTCTATGTGTAGTATACATTCTCGTTACACGCCGTCAAGTCGGTATAGTGTTGTCGCTGATGTATTTCTCAGAAAATAAGGTACATGGTGCTACATTCGGGTTTACATCTCGAAATATATCAGGTGCACATGATATCAAAATACTGGCTGGTGTATATACTCCTTCACATTAGGTCAAAACTGGTCTGCATAAAGGTCATATGGATGGTGTCATACTGTAAAATTCAGAATGTGTAAATTTATCATATAATACGATGTCACTTGTTATATCACTCTCACGATGTTCTTTCGATGATAAGTGTGTGAGATGGTCGTTGTCTAGGTAACGATGCTCCTGGTGTGTCAATTGAGCTATCTAACTGTCTCACAATGTAACTCACCCCCGCCGTGCACATTCACCAGTCATTAAACAAGATTGAGTTGGCGCACATAATCCTTTAATACAGAAAGAACACGGACACATAACATATTGGTATCTCAAGAAATCAATGTAAAATCCGCAGAATATATATATGTATTCTCCTCACACGTTAATCAGCACACCTCACTGCCTTCTATAATCTTCCTGAATCTCACATCCACAAGACATTTAGTCCAGCTACTATCCACGGCTGGATCTCACACAATACGACCCACCCACTGGGTCGGAGCCTCTGCTCACTATGCAACCCACTCTGGGTTTTAGGCCTGCATTCACAGCTCGGAGAATCACACAACACAGTTCTCCGTCGACTACCGACTGGTTCGGTGTCTACCACTCAACTCTCTTGTCTTAAAACGACCTGACCCGTAGTCGGTCTCTGCTCTCACTCACTAACTAAAGTTTTTCCACTCTCTTTTAACCCTGCTGTGTAGCCCCTCCCTGGGCTCCCAACAACATTACACCCCAGCCTAAAACTGCCTTTCTCTCCATCCCCCCTGGGGTCTTCCACTCACACCCGCCCCTATATTTCTCAGGGCTGATTGTTTTCCTCGTAGCCAGGTCACTCACCTTACTGTCAATGACCCAGGCATATGTCAATCACCTATAATATTTGATCGTTTCTCCAGATTGAGAATTTACTGACACAAACATGAACAAGCTCGCTTATTGATTTGTTTATAAGAAGTGAAAGCTCTGACAGTCTACCACAAAATATTGGTATGTATGCTTTCAGCATTGATAACTAATTATTGTTCACCACTGCTCAGTAACTGCCCAGCAGTGCGTGTATTCGCCTGCTTTGTTCACTAATATAGTACATAAAACAGCTGTATGTCGGTAACATACTATATACAATGACGCAAAGTAAGACAGCTTTACAGAATTACAAAACATTCAGGACGTTGCTAGCCTTAATCACAAAACACAAAACATATAGTCACGGAGAAGACCCTCAGGTGACGTAAGACTTCAGGTATGAGAAGAACAAAAACGAGAGTAATGCAGAGAACAGGAATTATTTTACTACATATGACGTCTTGGTGCACTCTCATAATTCGCAAATGTGAAATGGGTACTTGTTTCTATTTATATATCATGGTTAAAAAGTTAGTACTATTGATTTGAAAACATTTTGGTAATTTTTTTCTGTAGATGATGTAAAAACACTAGCATTAAAATAATATTGGTTGTCGCGTGTTTTGAAATACACAATAAAAGTCATGTAAAATATCGACGGTGGGCTGTAATGGTTTGTCTTTTCTTCACAGCGGTATAACTTTCGGCGGTCAGTACTTACACCAGAATGACCCGTGAAAGCGTGGAACTACAGAAATCTACACAAATCATAGTGTTGGATCACTCTACCGTATCAACTCTTCACCAGTGCAACTGCACAAAAGAGTACTGTGCTAATTATCAACACTCCATTAGCTGGTGCCGGAAACTACAAGCGGGTTGGAATACATGCCTTATCGTCCTTACCTTTTCCAGCGTAATGGCCACTAAACAGAAAAATCTCTATCTGTGTCATATATGTGGTCAATTCTTTAAAGAAAACCACAAGCTTACACGTCACATTAACACAGTTCACAACACCGAAACACACACATGCCACCTCTGTGGTAATTTATACAACAGAAAAGACAGCCTACAACGACACATAAAAACAAAGCATCAACCACCCACTTCAACAACAACTGCAACCTCAACACCTATGAGCACAACACCCTTAGCTTCATCATATGCAAAACGAAAACACCTTCAGACACATGAAAACTGAGCCACCAAGCAGATGTATACTATACCACCAGTTGTCAACGCAACTACAGTCAGATGTGTGATGACCCCAACAACCACACGTGTGATGAACCCAATAATCAGCCGCTTGATGTACCCGACACTCAGATGTTTGATGCCCCGTTTGTCTACAATACTCAGATGTCAGCCCATAAAGCAGGAGACCAGTCTTATGACTACATGCCAAGTGACATATACATACCATGCTACCAGCCGGAAAAACCAACCTGCTCAGACAATGGTGTGAAGAAACCCAGAAACAACACACAATGTGTAAAGCTCTGTATGTGAAAATAAAATGCTGTGATGATACTATGTATACCAGATCATATCTCATCATCCATTTCGTATAATGACATTATACATTTTTTTTCTTGTAAAATGAACTGAAATACTGTAAAATGTACTGAACTACCGTAAAATAAACAGGCATATATTATAATTACGTCTTGGTTGTGGAATTTTTAGTTTGTTTACGGTGTATTTAGTTGTCATGTGGTGAGAGAATGATACATATTGATGACAAATTCAAGAAATATTTTAACAAACCTAAGGAAAATGGGTTAACCAAAGTGAAAAAATTTTGGCCACATTTCAACCAGACTTATAAAAATTACAGTCAAACATATGACAAATAGGCAATTTTGTTAATAAAAATGTGAAAAGTTTGACCAAATTTCATCTAAATCCATAAAAAGTAGGAAATTTTGTTGACCAAATGTGAAAAATTGTGGCCAAAGGTCAACCAAACTTATAAATATCTCACCCAAACTTATGAAAAGTGGAACATTTTGTTGTCCAGATGTGAAAAGTTTGGCCAATGTCAAACAAACTCATACAAAGTAGGAAAATTTGTTAACCAAATGTGTAATTTTTAACCAAATTTGGAAATGTTGTTAACCAAACGTGACAAGTTTGGCCAAATTTCACCCAAACTTATGAAAAGTAGGAAATTTTGTTTTCCAGATGTGAAAAGTTTGACCAAATTTCACCCAAACTTATGAAAAGTAGGAAACTTTGTTAACCCAATGTGAAAAGTTTTGCCAAATTTCAAACAAGCTCATGAAAAGTAGGAAACTTTGGTAACCAAATGTGAAAAGTTTGGACAATTTCATCCAAAACTTATGAAAATAGGTAATTTTGTTAATAAAATATGAAAAGTTTGGCCAAATTTCAAACCAAACTCATAAAAAGTAGGAAACTTTGTTAACCAAATGTGAAAAGTTTGGCCAAATTTAAAACTAAGCCCATAAAAAGTAGGAAATTTTGTTGACCAAATGTGAAACATTGGGGCCACAGTTCAAACAAACTTATAAATATCTCACCCAAGACTTATGAAAAGTAGGAAATTTTGTTTTCCAGTTGTGAAAAGTTTGGACAAATTTCAACCAAATTTATAAAAAGGAGGAAACTTTGTTAACCAAATGTGAAAATTGTTGATCAAAAAAGAAGAAATATTTCATCCAAAACTTATGAAAAGTAGGAAATTTTGTTAACAAAATATGAGAAATTTTAGCCAAATTTCAGCCAAACTTATAAAAAATAGGAAAATTCCTTAAACAAAAGGAGAAAATATCTCAAGTTGTCCTTTTACATCCCCAACCTACTAGAGATATTCGTCTGTCCCCGGTGCAAACAACAGCTGTATTTCAGAAAATTAAATGTATCTTATGTAATAAGTCATTATGGTTGAATGAAATATTAAAATTTCAACAATAAAATTGTACAATAAATTAACAATTAAATTTCCTCATGAAACATTCAATCCATTTCTTCTCATAACATGTCCAAACAATTTTGGCTGTCTACGTCTAATTTCTCTAATCAATTTACGATTTTCATTTGTCTCCTGTAGCACTTGTTCATTGGTTTTTCTGACTGTCTGTCCATGGTATTCTTTGCATTTTCCTCAGAAACCACATTTCTGCAGCCATCAGATTTTTTTCAGCTTGTGAAGAGAGACATGATGTGGGTATGAAATGAGATGAGGAAAGTAAACTGTCCACCACATCTTCTTGTGGACCGAGATGATCTCCGTGGTTTAGTGGCTAAACCGCTGGCCTCGCGCTCCGAATGAAATGGGCTTGTTATGGGACACAGTGGTTCGGTTATTGGGTGTCATTTTCTGGGAGACTCCTGTGGGGCCGTAGTGCGTATGCTCTGTGCGACGCTTTTGACAGTTCCCTCTGTGGAAATGGATACGGCCGTCTGGGATAAAACCAGTTGCAATCAGATCATCCCTCTATCCTTCCAACCATATTCAATTGTCGTGGCCTAGAAATTGTGAAGGCCTAACACTTCACACTCCGTCGGTAGTATATGCTGTGGGACCATCTCCACCGTATATAGACAGACAGGCAGACCGACCGACCGACCGACCGACAGACAGACAGACAGACAGACAGACAGGCAGGCAGGCAGGAAGGCAGGCAGGCAGATAGACAGACAGGCAGACAGACAGGTAGGTAGGTAGGTAAATAGGTAGGTAAACAAACAGACAGACAGACAGACAGACAAACAGACAGACAGACGGGTGGGTGGGTGAGTGGGTGGGTGGATGGATGGATGGATGGATGGATAGTAATGTAAGTAGGAATGTAGGTAGATACATACATAGACAGGTAGGTAAGCAGTTAAATACTCAGTCAACTAGGTAGGTATGCATGTAGGTATGAACACCATAGGACAGACAAGCAAATAAGCCGATTGGTAGGTATTACCAGTGAGTTTTAATGAACACCTTAAAAGTGTGATAGACATGACAATAACCATGCCATTGTCTTGTAACATGTGAATATTGTTGTTAAGGATGTCAGGGCGAACACTGTGACATACCGACAGTTTAAAGATGGTCGCCCATCTTGTGACATTCACCAAAGGGGAACAGCATTTTGTTATCCGTGTTTTAGTTAATTTTGGGGTGAAACCTATTCATCGGCGAACCAACCTGGGCCATTATACATGGACACGCTTGGTGGTTTGGTTTGCTGGTTGTGTGGTTGGTTGGCTAGTTGGCTCGTTCGTTCGTTCATTAGTTAGTTAATTAGTTAGTTAGTTAGTTTGTCAGTCAGTCAGTCAGTCAGTCAGTCATTCAGTCAGTCAGTCAGTCAGTTAGTTAGTTAGTCAGTCAGTCAGTCAGTCAGCCAGTTAGTTAGTTAGTTAGTCAGTCAGTCAGTCAGTCAGTCAGTTAACTAGCCAGCCAGCCAGCCAGCCAGCCAGTCAGTCAGTCAGTCAGTCAGTTAGTTAGTTAGTTAGTTAGTTAGTTAGTTAGTTAGTTAGTTAGTTAATTAGTTAGTTAATTAGTTAGTTAGTTAGTTAGTTAGTTAGTTAGTTAGTTAGTTAGTTAGTTAGATAGTTAGTTAGTTAGTTAGTTAGTTAATTAGTTAGTTAGTTAGTTAGTCAATTAGTTACTGAGTTAGTCAGTTAGTTAGTTAGTTAGTTAGTTAGTTAGTCAGTTAGTTAGTTAGTTAGTTAGTCAGTCAGTTAGTTAGTTAGTTAGTCAGTTAGTTAGTTAGTTAGTTAGTCAGTTGGTTATTTAGTTAGTTAGTTAGTTAGTTAGTTAGTTAATTAGTTAGTTAGTTAGTTAGTCAGTTAGTTAGTTAGTTAGTTACTTAGTTAGTTAGTTAGTCAGTTAGTTAGTTAGTTAGTTAGTCAGTTAGTTAGTTAGTTAGTCAGTTAGTTAGTTAGTTAGTTAGTTAGTTAGTTAGTTAGTTAGTCAGTCAGTTAGTTAGTTAGTTAGTTAGTTAGTTAGTTAGTCAGTCAGTCAGTTAGTTAGTTAGTTAGTCAGTTAGTTAGTTAGTTAGTTAGTTATTTAGTTAGTTAGTTAGTTAGTTAGTTAGTTAGTTAGTTAGTCCCCATATCATCCCCATGGCACATGGAACTATCAATCACAAAGAGAACTGGTTACTCGCATAAGAAGAAGACAGTCCACATTTTTGGGGCATGCGGTGAGAAGGGGAGGGCTGGAGTATGTCGTCACAACAAGTAGGCTGGAGGGGAAGAGAGGCAGGGGAAGACAGAGAAAAAATGCCGAACAGTTTGAGATCGTGGCAATGAGGAAAGTCGGTATCAGAATTGATTGGAAGCATGAGAGACAGAAGAATGTGGACAGACCTTATCACCAACGCCACACAGCAGGGACTTTAAGAAGTATAAACTTGTTCATTGGAAATCATGTATGTACAACCTGTTGTAGTTTGGGGCACACTTAAAGTGTTTAAAAAGTCCGTGTCTCTGGCATCGCATTATGACTTTCAACTTTTGTATTGCCTAATGTATCCTCTAACTTCTATGCAGTTAGAGGGAAAAAATACATAATCTGTTCAGTGCAAAGTTTGTGACATGCCTTCTTTCTTGGACATCCGCACTCATACAATATATTCAGAACATTATAGGGTTTGGCGGCCTCTAACAGCCATACCAATTCCCTTCAAGAGAAACTTAAATCTAAGGCCAGTAGTTATAGTCGCCTTCATAAATGTAAACATTAAAATTTCAACTACAGGTAACTTGATGTAAGCTCGTTAATATTTCTACAATACGCTATAAGCAGATGTGCAACATTCTATAAGTTTTACTTACATTCAAAGAGTTTTATCCAGATTCTGATTGCAGATATAAAGAAATTAAATTATTTCTAACTGCAAAAAGATGCTTTGAAAATGAAATATTTAGGCTCTATAGAACTAAACATCTATAAAAGAGAAGGTTGCCTCCCTTGGACTAAATCACATCGTTGTACGCTTGCCTACCAAGACATCTGTCATGTTTTTAAAGTCCCAACAGCAGGTTTATTGACCAGGACAATTCTGGGGCCAGCCTAATTAAAATAAGTACCAACATTATTTAGAATAATCTGGATATTATGTGGGAGGTGAGTTGAGTTAATACCTAAAGGACAGGCTTCTATCAAATGTGAATCCCAGATACTGCAGTCTGCTTTCTCTAATCATATTTCTACCATTTATCGAGAGGTTTGCGAGAGCTTTAACAATCCTATTGTTCAGTGAGCACCACAAGACCTTTATGGGTCTGAGCTGAAACTTAATAAATGTATATTCCACGGTTGATTCTTTTGTTACAAAGGAACGACGAGACTAGCTTATGGAGCTGGAGGACATCCCAGGCAGTAGGCTGCTCAATGTGCGATGTGGCGACTTTAATGTACGAAACAGAGACTGGGAGAATACAGGGTAACACCGACAGGGAAATGCCCTTGCAGAAGCCATGGTGGATTCAGAAGTAGTCTGCATAAACGATGGGATGCCAACTAGAATGGGGATGAGACCTGGTGATGTGGACACGACTATTGACCTGGCATTTGTTGCCCAGTCGGCAGTATTGAATGTTAAATGGACTATCCTGTGTGATCATGGGAGTGACCATCTACCCTGATCTCTACGTGATTGAAGGATGTATGGATAAGTACTTCTGAACATTATCATCATACGGTTTTAGTGCTTTAAATGAAAACCTTAAAAAAGTAAACATGGCCGATATTATTGAATGTAGCGGGCATGCTTTAGTGAAAGTCGTTAGTAAGGGGTGGGCGAGTGGTGGAGTATGTTGATAAGTGCTTCATAACACTATCGTCATAGATTTCAGAGCTTCAACTGAAAACTTTAAAAATTAAAGATGGCCGGCATTATCGACTATAGCGGGTATGGCGTAGTGAAATTCGTTGTCAAGTGGTTTGTGAGTGCAGGAAAGACTAGATAGGTGCTTCTGATCATTGTTAAGGGGTGAACGAGTGGTGAGGTGGTAGATAAATACATCCGTTCCTTGATAATAGACGGAGGTTAAGTCTCATAATAAAGTCTAAAGACTGAACTCATAGGTGGCTGATATGAGTGTGACCGCCTGCGTGACTCTTCACGGTGCTATTTCCGAGAGGGTGAACGTACGTGAACGTGTTCAGACATGTCTTTGGAGAAAACCTGAGAATGACTCAGAGGGTATCAACAGCGGTAAACAGGCTTGAACATGTTTAGACATGTTTTTTATGTTACATCAGCCACACAGTCTGTATAAAAACGACCACGAAGACAGGGTAAAGACACTATGTTTGCAACAAGACCTATCGAAAACAGCTCACCGAAGAGACCACAGGGGTAAGTACTCTATGTGTAGTATACATTCTCGTTACACGCCGTCAAGTCGGTATAGTGTTGTCGCTGATGTATTTCTCAGAAAATAAGGTACATGGTGCTACATTCGGGTTTACATCTCGAAATATATCAGGTGCACATGATATCAAAATACTGGCTGGTGTATATACTCCTTCACATTAGGTCAAAACTGGTCTGCATAAAGGTCATATGGATGGTGTCATACTGTAAAATTCAGAATGTGTAAATTTATCATATAATACGATGTCACTTGTTATATCACTCTCACGATGTTCTTTCGATGATAAGTGTGTGAGATGGTCGTTGTCTAGGTAACGATGCTCCTGGTGTGTCAATTGAGCTATCTAACTGTCTCACAATGTAACTCACCCCCGCCGTGCACATTCACCAGTCATTAAACAAGATTGAGTTGGCGCACATAATCCTTTAATACAGAAAGAACACGGACACATAACATATTGGTATCTCAAGAAATCAATGTAAAATCCGCAGAATATATATATGTATTCTCCTCACACGTTAATCAGCACACCTCACTGCCTTCTATAATCTTCCTGAATCTCACATCCACAAGACATTTAGTCCAGCTACTATCCACGGCTGGATCTCACACAATACGACCCACCCACTGGGTCGGAGCCTCTGCTCACTATGCAACCCACTCTGGGTTTTAGGCCTGCATTCACAGCTCGGAGAATCACACAACACAGTTCTCCGTCGACTACCGACTGGTTCGGTGTCTACCACTCAACTCTCTTGTCTTAAAACGACCTGACCCGTAGTCGGTCTCTGCTCTCACTCACTAACTAAAGTTTTTCCACTCTCTTTTAACCCTGCTGTGTAGCCCCTCCCTGGGCTCCCAACAACATTACACCCCAGCCTAAAACTGCCTTTCTCTCCATCCCCCCTGGGGTCTTCCACTCACACCCGCCCCTATATTTCTCAGGGCTGATTGTTTTCCTCGTAGCCAGGTCACTCACCTTACTGTCAATGACCCAGGCATATGTCAATCACCTATAATATTTGATCGTTTCTCCAGATTGAGAATTTACTGACACAAACATGAACAAGCTCGCTTATTGATTTGTTTATAAGAAGTGAAAGCTCTGACAGTCTACCACAAAATATTGGTATGTATGCTTTCAGCATTGATAACTAATTATTGTTCACCACTGCTCAGTAACTGCCCAGCAGTGCGTGTATTCGCCTGCTTTGTTCACTAATATAGTACATAAAACAGCTGTATGTCGGTAACATACTATATACAATGACGCAAAGTAAGACAGCTTTACAGAATTACAAAACATTCAGGACGTTGCTAGCCTTAATCACAAAACACAAAACATATAGTCACGGAGAAGACCCTCAGGTGACGTAAGACTTCAGGTATGAGAAGAACAAAAACGAGAGTAATGCAGAGAACAGGAATTATTTTACTACATATGACGTCTTGGTGCACTCTCATAATTCGCAAATGTGAAATGGGTACTTGTTTCTATTTATATATCATGGTTAAAAAGTTAGTACTATTGATTTGAAAACATTTTGGTAATTTTTTTCTGTAGATGATGTAAAAACACTAGCATTAAAATAATATTGGTTGTCGCGTGTTTTGAAATACACAATAAAAGTCATGTAAAATATCGACGGTGGGCTGTAATGGTTTGTCTTTTCTTCACAGCGGTATAACTTTCGGCGGTCAGTACTTACACCAGAATGACCCGTGAAAGCGTGGAACTACAGAAAAACCTACACAAATCATAGTGTTGGATCACTCTACCGTATCAACTCTTCACCAGTGCAACTGCACAAAAGAGTACTGTGCTAATTATCAACACTCCATTAGCTGGTGCCGGAAACTACAAGCGGGTTGGAATACATGCCTTATCGTCCTTACCTTTTCCAGCGTAATGGCCACTAAACAGAAAAATCTCTATCTGTGTCATATATGTGGTCAATTCTTTAAAGAAAACCACAAGCTTACACGTCACATTAACACAGTTCACAACACCGAAACACACACATGCCACCTCTGTGGTAATTTATACAACAGAAAAGACAGCCTACAACGACACATAAAAACAAAGCATCAACCACCCACTTCAACAACAACTGCAACCTCAACACCTATGAGCACAACACCCTTAGCTTCATCATATGCAAAACGAAAACACCTTCAGACACATGAAAACTGAGCCACCAAGCAGATGTATACTATACCACCAGTTGTCAACGCAACTACAGTCAGATGTGTGATGACCCCAACAACCACACGTGTGATGAACCCAATAATCAGCCGCTTGATGTACCCGACACTCAGATGTTTGATGCCCCGTTTGTCTACAATACTCAGATGTCAGCCCATAAAGCAGGAGACCAGTCTTATGACTACATGCCAAGTGACATATACATACCATGCTACCAGCCGGAAAAACCAACCTGCTCAGACAATGGTGTGAAGAAACCCAGAAACAACACACAATGTGTAAAGCTCTGTATGTGAAAATAAAATGCTGTGATGATACTATGTATACCAGATCATATCTCATCATCCATTTCGTATAATGACATTATACATTTTTTTTCTTGTAAAATGAACTGAAATACTGTAAAATGTACTGAACTACCGTAAAATAAACAGGCATATATTATAATTACGTCTTGGTTGTGGAATTTTTAGTTTGTTTACGGTGTATTTAGTTGTCATGTGGTGAGAGAATGATACATATTGATGACAAATTCAAGAAATATTTTAACAAACCTAAGGAAAATGGGTTAACCAAAGTGAAAAAATTTTGGCCACATTTCAACCAGACTTATAAAAATTACAGTCAAACATATGACAAATAGGCAATTTTGTTAATAAAAATGTGAAAAGTTTGACCAAATTTCATCTAAATCCATAAAAAGTAGGAAATTTTGTTGACCAAATGTGAAAAATTGTGGCCAAAGGTCAACCAAACTTATAAATATCTCACCCAAACTTATGAAAAGTGGAACATTTTGTTGTCCAGATGTGAAAAGTTTGGCCAATGTCAAACAAACTCATACAAAGTAGGAAAATTTGTTAACCAAATGTGTAATTTTTAACCAAATTTGGAAATGTTGTTAACCAAACGTGACAAGTTTGGCCAAATTTCACCCAAACTTATGAAAAGTAGGAAATTTTGTTTTCCAGATGTGAAAAGTTTGACCAAATTTCACCCAAACTTATGAAAAGTAGGAAACTTTGTTAACCCAATGTGAAAAGTTTTGCCAAATTTCAAACAAGCTCATGAAAAGTAGGAAACTTTGGTAACCAAATGTGAAAAGTTTGGACAATTTCATCCAAAACTTATGAAAATAGGTAATTTTGTTAATAAAATATGAAAAGTTTGGCCAAATTTCAAACCAAACTCATAAAAAGTAGGAAACTTTGTTAACCAAATGTGAAAAGTTTGGCCAAATTTAAAACTAAGCCCATAAAAAGTAGGAAATTTTGTTGACCAAATGTGAAACATTGGGGCCACAGTTCAAACAAACTTATAAATATCTCACCCAAGACTTATGAAAAGTAGGAAATTTTGTTGTCCAGTTGTGAAAAGTTTGGACAAATTTCAACCAAATTTATAAAAAGGAGGAAACTTTGTTAACCAAATGTGAAAATTGTTGATCAAAAAAGAAGAAATATTTCATCCAAAACTTATGAAAAGTAGGAAATTTTGTTAACAAAATATGAGAAATTTTAGCCAAATTTCAGCCAAACTTATAAAAAATAGGAAAATTCCTTAAACAAAAGGAGAAAATATCTCAAGTTGTCCTTTTACATCCCCAACCTACTAGAGATATTCGTCTGTCCCCGGTGCAAACAACAGCTGTATTTCAGAAAATTAAATGTATCTTATGTAATAAGTCATTATGGTTGAATGAAATATTAAAATTTCAACAATAAAATTGTACAATAAATTAACAATTAAATTTCCTCATGAAACATTCAATCCATTTCTTCTCATAACATGTCCAAACAATTTTGACTGTCTACGTCTAATTTCTCTAATCAATTTACGATTTTCATTTGTCTCCTGTAGCACTTGTTCATTGGTTTTTCTGACTGTCTGTCCATGGTATTCTTTGCATTTTCCTCAGAAACCACATTTCTGCAGCCATCAGATTTTTTTCAGCTTGTGAAGAGAGACATGATGTGGGTATGAAATGAGATGAGGAAAGTAAACTGTCCACCACATCTTCTTGTGGACCGAGATGATCTCCGTGGTTTAGTGGCTAAACCGCTGGCCTCGCGCTCCGAATGAAATGGGCTTGTTATGGGACACAGTGGTTCGGTTATTGGGTGTCATTTTCTGGGAGACTCCTGTGGGGCCGTAGTGCGTATGCTCTGTGCGACGCTTTTGACAGTTCCCTCTGTGGAAATGGATACGGCCGTCTGGGATAAAACCAGTTGCAATCAGATCATCCCTCTATCCTTCCAACCATATTCAATTGTCGTGGCCTAGAAATTGTGAAGGCCTAACACTTCACACTCCGTCGGTAGTATATGCTGTGGGACCATCTCCACCGTATATAGACAGACAGGCAGACCGACCGACCGACCGACCGACAGACAGACAGACAGACAGACAGACAGGCAGGCAGGCAGGAAGGCAGGCAGGCAGATAGACAGACAGGCAGACAGACAGGTAGGTAGGTAGGTAAATAGGTAGGTAAACAAACAGACAGACAGACAGACAGACAAACAGACAGACAGACGGGTGGGTGGGTGGGTGAGTGGGTGGGTGGATGGATGGATAGTAATGTAAGTAGGAATGTAGGTAGATACATACATAGACAGGTAGGTAAGCAGTTAAATACTCAGTCAACTAGGTAGGTATGCATGTAGGTATGAACACCATAGGACAGACAAGCAAATAAGCCGATTGGTAGGTATTACCAGTGAGTTTTAATGAACACCTTAAAAGTGTGATAGACATGACAATAACCATGCCATTGTCTTGTAACATGTGAATATTGTTGTTAAGGATGTCAGGGCGAACACTGTGACATACCGACAGTTTAAAGATGGTCGCCCATCTTGTGACATTCACCAAAGGGGAACAGCATTTTGTTATCCGTGTTTTAGTTAATTTTGGGGTGAAACCTATTCATCGGCGAACCAACCTGGGCCATTATACATGGACACGCTTGGTGGTTTGGTTTGCTGGTTGTGTGGTTGGTTGGCTAGTTGGCTCGTTCGTTCGTTCATTAGTTAGTTAATTAGTTAGTTAGTTAGTTTGTCAGTCAGTCAGTCAGTCAGTCATTCAGTCAGTCAGTCAGTCAGTTAGTTAGTTAGTCAGTCAGTCAGTCAGCAAGCCAGTTAGTTAGTTAGTTAGTCAGTCAGTCAGTCAGTCAGTTAACTAGCCAGCCAGCCAGCCAGCCAGTCAGTCAGTCAGTCAGTCAGTTAGTTAGTTAGTTAGTTAGTTAGTTAGTTAGTTAGTTAGTTAATTAGTTAGTTAATTAGTTAGTTAGTTAGTTAGTTAGTTAGTTAGTTAGTTAGATAGTTAGTTAGTTAGTTAGTTAATTAGTTAGTTAGTTAGTTAGTCAATTAGTTACTGAGTTAGTCAGTTAGTTAGTTAGTTAGTTAGTTAGTTAGTTAGTCAGTTAGTTAGTTAGTTAGTTAGTTAGTCAGTCAGTTAGTTAGTTAGTTAGTCAGTTAGTTAGTTAGTTAGTTAGTCAGTTGGTTATTTAGTTAGTTAGTTAGTTAGTTAGTTAATTAGTTAGTTAGTTAGTTAGTCAGTTAGTTAGTTAGTTAGTTAGTTACTTAGTTAGTTAGTTAGTCAGTTAGTTAGTTAGTTAGTTAGTCAGTTAGTTAGTTAGTTAGTCAGTTAGTTAGTTAGTTAGTTAGTTAGTTAGTTAGTTAGTCAGTCAGTTAGTTAGTTAGTTAGTTAGTTAGTTAGTTAGTTAGTTAGTTAGTCAGTCAGTCAGTTAGTTAGTTAGTTAGTCAGTTAGTTAGTTAGTTAGTTAGTTATTTAGTTAGTTAGTTAGTTAGTTAGTTAGTTAGTTAGTCCCCATATCATCCCCATGGCACATGGAACT
Source organism: Cepaea hortensis (assembly GCA_963921405.1). Taxonomy (NCBI): domain Eukaryota; kingdom Metazoa; phylum Mollusca; class Gastropoda; order Stylommatophora; family Helicidae; genus Cepaea; species Cepaea hortensis. The sequence goes on along the minus strand of OY992893.1, from coordinate 16,831,707 downwards.
ATCAATCACAAAGAGAACTGGTTACTCGCATAAGAAGAAGACAGTCCACATTTTTGGGGCATGCGGTGAGAAGGGGAGGGCTGGAGTATGTCGTCACAACAAGTAGGCTGGAGGGGAAGAGAGGCAGGGGAAGACAGAGAAAAAATGCCGAACAGTTTGAGATCGTGGCAATGAGGAAAGTCGGTATCAGAATTGATTGGAAGCATGAGAGACAGAAGAATGTGGACAGACCTTATCACCAACGCCACACAGCAGGGACTATAAGAAGTATAAACTTGTTCATTGGAAATCATGTATGTACAACCTGTTGTAGTTTGGGGCACACTTAAAGTGTTTAAAAAGTCGGTGTCTCTGACATCGCATTATGACTTTCAGCTTTTGTATTGCCTAATGTATCCTCTAACTTCTATGCAGTTAGAGGGAAAAAAATACATAATCTGTTCAGTGCAAAGTTTGTGACATGCCTTCTTTCTTGGACATCCGCACTCATACAATATATTCAGAACATTATAGGGTTTGGAGGCCTCTAACAGCCATACCAAATCCCCTTCAAGAGAAACTTAAATCTAAGGCCAGTAGTTATAGTCGCCTTCATAAATGTAAACATTAAAATTTCAACTACAGGTAACTTGATGTAAGCTCGTTAATATTTCTACAATACGCTATAAGCAGATGTGCAACATTCTATAAGTTTTACTTACATTCAAAGAGTTTTATCCAGATTCTGATTGCAGATATAAAGAAATTAAATTATTTCTAACTGCAAAAAGATGCTTTGAAAATGAAATATTTAGGCTCTATAGAACTAAACATCTATAAAAGAGAAGGTTGCCTCCCTTGGACTAAATCACATCGTTGTACGCTTGCCTACCAAGACATCTGTCATGTTTTTAAAGTCCCAACAGCAGGTTTATCGACCAGGACAATTCTGGGGCCAGCCTAATTAAAATAAGTACCAACATTATTTAGAATAATCTGGATATTATGTGGGAGGTGAGTTGAGTTAATACCTAAAGGACAGGCTTCTATCAAATGTGAATCCCAGATACTGCAGTCTGCTTTCTCTAATCATATTTCTACCATTTATCGAGAGGTTTGCGAGAGCTTTAACAATCCTATTGTTCAGTGAGCACCACAAGACCTTTATGGGTCTGAGCTGAAACTTAATAAATGTATATTCCACGGTTGATTCTTTTGTTACAAAGGAACGACGAGACTAGCTTATGGAGCTGGAGGACATCCCAGGCAGTAGGCTGCTCAATGTGCGATGTGGCGACTTTAATGTACGAAACAGAGACTGGGAGAATACAGGGTAACACCGACAGGGAAATGCCCTTGCAGAAGCCATGGTGGATTCAGAAGTAGTCTGCATAAACGATGGGATGCCAACTAGAATGGGGATGAGACCTGGTGATGTGGACACGACTATTGACCTGGCATTTGTTGCCCAGTCGGCAGTATTGAATGTTAAATGGACTATCCTGTGTGATCATGGGAGTGACCATCTACCCTGATCTCTACGTGATTGAAGGATGTATGGATAAGTACTTCTGAACATTATCATCATACGGTTTTAGTGCTTTAAATGAAAACCTTAAAAAAGTAAACATGGCCGATATTATTGAATGTAGCGGGCATGCTTTAGTGAAAGTCGTTAGTAAGGGGTGGGCGAGTGGTGGAGTATGTTGATAAGTGCTTCATAACACTATCGTCATAGATTTCAGAGCTTCAACTGAAAACTTTAAAAATTAAAGATGGCCGGCATTATCGACTATAGCGGGTATGGCGTAGTGAAATTCGTTGTCAAGTGGTTTGTGAGTGCAGGAAAGACTAGATAGGTGCTTCTGATCATTGTTAAGGGGTGAACGAGTGGTGAGGTGGTAGATAAATACATCCGTTCCTTGATAATAGACGGAGGTTAAGTCTCATAATAAAGTCTAAAGACTGAACTCATAGGTGGCTGATATGAGTGTGACCGCCTGCGTGACTCTTCACGGTGCTATTTCCGAGAGGGTGAACGTACGTGAACGTGTTCAGACATGTCTTTGGAGAAAACCTGAGAATGACTCAGAGGGTATCAACAGCGGTAAACAGGCTTGAACATGTTTAGACATGTTTTTTATGTTACATCAGCCACACAGTCTGTATAAAAACGACCACGAAGACAGGGTAAAGACACTATGTTTGCAACAAGACCTATCGAAAACAGCTCACCGAAGAGACCACAGGGGTAAGTACTCTATGTGTAGTATACATTCTCGTTACACGCCGTCAAGTCGGTATAGTGTTGTCGCTGATGTATTTCTCAGAAAATAAGGTACATGGTGCTACATTCGGGTTTACATCTCGAAATATATCAGGTGCACATGATATCAAAATACTGGCTGGTGTATATACTCCTTCACATTAGGTCAAAACTGGTCTGCATAAAGGTCATATGGATGGTGTCATACTGTAAAATTCAGAATGTGTAAATTTATCATATAATACGATGTCACTTGTTATATCACTCTCACGATGTTCTTTCGATGATAAGTGTGTGAGATGGTCGTTGTCTAGGTAACGATGCTCCTGGTGTGTCAATTGAGCTATCTAACTGTCTCACAATGTAACTCACCCCCGCCGTGCACATTCACCAGTCATTAAACAAGATTGAGTTGGCGCACATAATCCTTTAATACAGAAAGAACACGGACACATAACATATTGGTATCTCAAGAAATCAATGTAAAATCCGCAGAATATATATATGTATTCTCCTCACACGTTAATCAGCACACCTCACTGCCTTCTATAATCTTCCTGAATCTCACATCCACAAGACATTTAGTCCAGCTACTATCCACGGCTGGATCTCACACAATACGACCCACCCACTGGGTCGGAGCCTCTGCTCACTATGCAACCCACTCTGGGTTTTAGGCCTGCATTCACAGCTCGGAGAATCACACAACACAGTTCTCCGTCGACTACCGACTGGTTCGGTGTCTACCACTCAACTCTCTTGTCTTAAAACGACCTGACCCGTAGTCGGTCTCTGCTCTCACTCACTAACTAAAGTTTTTCCACTCTCTTTTAACCCTGCTGTGTAGCCCCTCCCTGGGCTCCCAACAACATTACACCCCAGCCTAAAACTGCCTTTCTCTCCATCCCCCCTGGGGTCTTCCACTCACACCCGCCCCTATATTTCTCAGGGCTGATTGTTTTCCTCGTAGCCAGGTCACTCACCTTACTGTCAATGACCCAGGCATATGTCAATCACCTATAATATTTGATCGTTTCTCCAGATTGAGAATTTACTGACACAAACATGAACAAGCTCGCTTATTGATTTGTTTATAAGAAGTGAAAGCTCTGACAGTCTACCACAAAATATTGGTATGTATGCTTTCAGCATTGATAACTAATTATTGTTCACCACTGCTCAGTAACTGCCCAGCAGTGCGTGTATTCGCCTGCTTTGTTCACTAATATAGTACATAAAACAGCTGTATGTCGGTAACATACTATATACAATGACGCAAAGTAAGACAGCTTTACAGAATTACAAAACATTCAGGACGTTGCTAGCCTTAATCACAAAACACAAAACATATAGTCACGGAGAAGACCCTCAGGTGACGTAAGACTTCAGGTATGAGAAGAACAAAAACGAGAGTAATGCAGAGAACAGGAATTATTTTACTACATATGACGTCTTGGTGCACTCTCATAATTCGCAAATGTGAAATGGGTACTTGTTTCTATTTATATATCATGGTTAAAAAGTTAGTACTATTGATTTGAAAACATTTTGGTAATTTTTTTCTGTAGATGATGTAAAAACACTAGCATTAAAATAATATTGGTTGTCGCGTGTTTTGAAATACACAATAAAAGTCATGTAAAATATCGACGGTGGGCTGTAATGGTTTGTCTTTTCTTCACAGCGGTATAACTTTCGGCGGTCAGTACTTACACCAGAATGACCCGTGAAAGCGTGGAACTACAGAAATCTACACAAATCATAGTGTTGGATCACTCTACCGTATCAACTCTTCACCAGTGCAACTGCACAAAAGAGTACTGTGCTAATTATCAACACTCCATTAGCTGGTGCCGGAAACTACAAGCGGGTTGGAATACATGCCTTATCGTCCTTACCTTTTCCAGCGTAATGGCCACTAAACAGAAAAATCTCTATCTGTGTCATATATGTGGTCAATTCTTTAAAGAAAACCACAAGCTTACACGTCACATTAACACAGTTCACAACACCGAAACACACACATGCCACCTCTGTGGTAATTTATACAACAGAAAAGACAGCCTACAACGACACATAAAAACAAAGCATCAACCACCCACTTCAACAACAACTGCAACCTCAACACCTATGAGCACAACACCCTTAGCTTCATCATATGCAAAACGAAAACACCTTCAGACACATGAAAACTGAGCCACCAAGCAGATGTATACTATACCACCAGTTGTCAACGCAACTACAGTCAGATGTGTGATGACCCCAACAACCACACGTGTGATGAACCCAATAATCAGCCGCTTGATGTACCCGACACTCAGATGTTTGATGCCCCGTTTGTCTACAATACTCAGATGTCAGCCCATAAAGCAGGAGACCAGTCTTATGACTACATGCCAAGTGACATATACATACCATGCTACCAGCCGGAAAAACCAACCTGCTCAGACAATGGTGTGAAGAAACCCAGAAACAACACACAATGTGTAAAGCTCTGTATGTGAAAATAAAATGCTGTGATGATACTATGTATACCAGATCATATCTCATCATCCATTTCGTATAATGACATTATACATTTTTTTTCTTGTAAAATGAACTGAAATACTGTAAAATGTACTGAACTACCGTAAAATAAACAGGCATATATTATAATTACGTCTTGGTTGTGGAATTTTTAGTTTGTTTACGGTGTATTTAGTTGTCATGTGGTGAGAGAATGATACATATTGATGACAAATTCAAGAAATATTTTAACAAACCTAAGGAAAATGGGTTAACCAAAGTGAAAAAATTTTGGCCACATTTCAACCAGACTTATAAAAATTACAGTCAAACATATGACAAATAGGCAATTTTGTTAATAAAAATGTGAAAAGTTTGACCAAATTTCATCTAAATCCATAAAAAGTAGGAAATTTTGTTGACCAAATGTGAAAAATTGTGGCCAAAGGTCAACCAAACTTATAAATATCTCACCCAAACTTATGAAAAGTGGAACATTTTGTTGTCCAGATGTGAAAAGTTTGGCCAATGTCAAACAAACTCATACAAAGTAGGAAAATTTGTTAACCAAATGTGTAATTTTTAACCAAATTTGGAAATGTTGTTAACCAAACGTGACAAGTTTGGCCAAATTTCACCCAAACTTATGAAAAGTAGGAAATTTTGTTTTCCAGATGTGAAAAGTTTTACCAAATTTCACCCAAACTTATGAAAAGTAGGAAACTTTGTTAACCCAATGTGAAAAGTTTTGCCAAATTTCAAACAAGCTCATGAAAAGTAGGAAACTTTGGTAACCAAATGTGAAAAGTTTGGACAATTTCATCCAAAACTTATGAAAATATGTAATTTTGTTAATAAAATATGAAAAGTTTGGCCAAATTTCAAACCAAACTCATAAAAAGTAGGAAACTTTGTTAACCAAATGTGAAAAGTTTGGCCAAATTTAAAACTAAGCCCATAAAAAGTAGGAAATTTTGTTGACCAAATGTGAAACATTGGGGCCACAGTTCAAACAAACTTATAAATATCTCACCCAAGACTTATGAAAAGTAGGAAATTTTGTTGTCCAGTTGTGAAAAGTTTGGACAAATTTCAACCAAATTTATAAAAAGGAGGAAACTTTGTTAACCAAATGTGAAAATTGTTGATCAAAAAAGAAGAAATATTTCATCCAAAACTTATGAAAAGTAGGAAATTTTGTTAACAAAATATGAGAAATTTTAGCCAAATTTCAGCCAAACTTATAAAAAATAGGAAAATTCCTTAAACAAAAGGAGAAAATATCTCAAGTTGTCCTTTTACATCCCCAACCTACTAGAGATATTCGTCTGTCCCCGGTGCAAACAACAGCTGTATTTCAGAAAATTAAATGTATCTTATGTAATAAGTCATTATGGTTGAATGAAATATTAAAATTTCAACAATAAAATTGTACAATAAATTAACAATTAAATTTCCTCATGAAACATTCAATCCATTTCTTCTCATAACATGTCCAAACAATTTTGACTGTCTACGTCTAATTTCTCTAATCAATTTACGATTTTCATTTGTCTCCTGTAGCACTTGTTCATTGGTTTTTCTGACTGTCTGTCCATGGTATTCTTTGCATTTTCCTCAGAAACCACATTTCTGCAGCCATCAGATTTTTTTCAGCTTGTGAAGAGAGACATGATGTGGGTATGAAATGAGATGAGGAAAGTAAACTGTCCACCACATCTTCTTGTGGACCGAGATGATCTCCGTGGTTTAGTGGCTAAACCGCTGGCCTCGCGCTCCGAATGAAATGGGCTTGTTATGGGACACAGTGGTTCGGTTATTGGGTGTCATTTTCTGGGAGACTCCTGTGGGGCCGTAGTGCGTATGCTCTGTGCGACGCTTTTGACAGTTCCCTCTGTGGAAATGGATACGGCCGTCTGGGATAAAACCAGTTGCAATCAGATCATCCCTCTATCCTTCCAACCATATTCAATTGTCGTGGCCTAGAAATTGTGAAGGCCTAACACTTCACACTCCGTCGGTAGTATATGCTGTGGGACCATCTCCACCGTATATAGACAGACAGGCAGACCGACCGACCGACCGACCGACAGACAGACAGACAGACAGACAGACAGACAGGCAGGCAGGCAGGAAGGCAGGCAGGCAGATAGACAGACAGGCAGACAGACAGGTAGGTAGGTAGGTAAATAGGTAGGTAAACAAACAGACAGACAGACAGACAGACAGACAAACAGACAGACAGACGGGTGGGTGGGTGGGTGAGTGGGTGGGTGGATGGATGGATAGTAATGTAAGTAGGAATGTAGGTAGATACATACATAGACAGGTAGGTAAGCAGTTAAATACTCAGTCAACTAGGTAGGTATGCATGTAGGTATGAACACCATAGGACAGACAAGCAAATAAGCCGATTGGTAGGTATTACCAGTGAGTTTTAATGAACACCTTAAAAGTGTGATAGACATGACAATAACCATGCCATTGTCTTGTAACATGTGAATATTGTTGTTAAGGATGTCAGGGCGAACACTGTGACATACCGACAGTTTAAAGATGGTCGCCCATCTTGTGACATTCACCAAAGGGGAACAGCATTTTGTTATCCGTGTTTTAGTTAATTTTGGGGTGAAACCTATTCATCGGCGAACCAACCTGGGCCATTATACATGGACACGCTTGGTGGTTTGGTTTGCTGGTTGTGTGGTTGGTTGGCTAGTTGGCTCGTTCGTTCGTTCATTAGTTAGTTAATTAGTTAGTTAGTTAGTTTGTCAGTCAGTCAGTCAGTCAGTCATTCAGTCAGTCAGTCAGTCAGTCAGTTAGTTAGTTAGTCAGTCAGTCAGTCAGCAAGCCAGTTAGTTAGTTAGTTAGTCAGTCAGTCAGTCAGTCAGTTAACTAGCCAGCCAGCCAGCCAGCCAGCCAGTCAGTCAGTCAGTCAGTCAGTTAGTTAGTTAGTTAGTTAGTTAGTTAGTTAGTTAGTTAGTTAGTTAGTTAGTTAATTAGTTAGTTAATTAGTTAGTTAGTTAGTTAGTTAGTTAGTTAGTTAGTTAGATAGTTAGTTAGTTAGTTAGTTAATTAGTTAGTTAGTTAGTTAGTCAATTAGTTACTGAGTTAGTCAGTTAGTTAGTTAGTTAGTTAGTTAGTCAGTTAGTTAGTTAGTTAGTTAGTTAGTCAGTCAGTTAGTTAGTTAGTTAGTCAGTTAGTTAGTTAGTTAGTTAGTCAGTTGGTTATTTAGTTAGTTAGTTAGTTAGTTAGTTAATTAGTTAGTTAGTTAGTTAGTCAGTTAGTTAGTTAGTTAGTTAGTTACTTAGTTAGTTAGTTAGTCAGTTAGTTAGTTAGTTAGTTAGTTAGTCAGTTAGTTAGTTAGTTAGTCAGTTAGTTAGTTAGTTAGTTAGTTAGTTAGTTAGTTAGTTAGTCAGTCAGTTAGTTAGTTAGTTAGTTAGTTAGTTAGTTAGTTAGTTAGTTAGTTAGTTAGTTAGTTAGTCAGTCAGTCAGTTAGTTAGTTAGTTAGTCAGTTAGTTAGTTAGTTAGTTAGTTATTTAGTTAGTTAGTTAGTTAGTTAGTTAGTTAGTTAGTTAGTCCCCATATCATCCCCATGGCACATGGAACTATCAATCACAAAGAGAACTGGTTACTCGCATAAGAAGAAGACAGTCCACATTTTTGGGGCATGCGGTGAGAAGGGGAGGGCTGGAGTATGTCGTCACAACAAGAAGGCTGGAGGGGAAGAGAGGCAGGGGGAGACAGAGAAAAAATGCCGAACAGTTTGAGATCGTGGCAATGAGGAAAGTCGGTATCAGAATTGATTGGAAGCATGAGAGACAGAAGAATGTGGACAGACCTTATCACCAACGCCACACAGCAGGGACTATAAGAAGTATAAACTTGTTCATTGGAAATCGTGTATGTACAACCTGTTGCCATCTGTTATAGTTTGGGACACACTTAAAGTGTTTAAAAAGTCGGTGTCTCTGCCATCGCATTATGACTTTCAACTTTTGTATTGCCTAATGTATCCTCTAACTTCTATGCAGTTAGAGGGAAAAAAATACATAATCTGTTCAGTGCAAAGTTTGTGACATGCCTTCTTTCTTGGACATCCGCACTCATCTATATATTCAGAACATTATAGGGTTTGGAGGCCTCTAACAGCCATACCAATTCCCCTTCAAGAGAAACTTAAATCTAAGGCCAGTAGTTATAGTCGCCTTCATAAATGTAAACATTAAAATTTCAACTACAGGTAACTTGATGTAAGCTCGTTAATATTTCTACAATACGCTATAAGCAGATGTGCAACATTCTATAAGTTTTACTTACATTCAAAGAGTTTTATCCAGATTCTGATTGCAGATATAAATAAATTAAAGTATTTCTAACTGTAAAATGATGCTTTGAAAATGAAATATTTAGGCTCTATAGAACCAAACATCTATAAAAGAGAAGGTTGCCTCCCTTGTACTAAATCACATCGTTGTTAGTACGCTTGCCTACCAAGACATCTGTCATGTTTTTAAAGTCCCAACAGCAGGTTTATCGACCAGGACAATTCTGGGGCCAGCCTAATTAAAATAAGTACCAACATTATTTAGAATAATCTGGATATTATGTGGGAGGTGAGTTGAGTTAATACCTAAAGGACAGGCTTCTATCAAATGTGAATCCCAGGTACTGCAGTCTGCTTTCTCTAATCATATTTCTACCATTTATCGAGAGGTTTGCGAGAGCTTTAACAATCCTATTGTTCAGTGAGCACCACAAGACCTTTATGGGTCTGAGCTGAATCTTAATAAATGTATATGCCACGGTTGATTCTTTTGTTACAAAGGAACGACGGGACTAGCTTATGGAGCTGGAGGACATCCCAGGCAGTAGGCTGCTCAATGTGCGATGTGGCGACTTTAATGTACGAAACAGAGACTGGGAGAATACAGGGTAACACCGACAGGGAAATGCCCTTGCAGAAGCCATGATGGATTCAGAAGTAGTCTGCATAAACGATGGGATGCCAACTAGAATGGGGATGAGACCTGGTGATGTGGACACGACTATTGACCTGGCATTTGTTGCCCAGTCGGCAGTATTGAATGTTAAATGGACTATCCTGTGTGATCATGGGAGTGACCATCTACCCTGTTCTCTAGGTGATTGAAGGATGTATGGATAAGTACTTCTGAACATTATCATCATACGGTTTTAGAGCTTTAAATGAAAACCTTAAAAAAGTAAACATGGCCGATATTATTGAATGTAGCGGGCATGCCTTAGTGAAAGTCGTTAGTAAGGGGTGGGTGAGTGGTGGATTATGTTGATAAGTGCTTCATAACACTATCATCATAGATTTCAGAGCTTCAACAGAAAACTTTAAAAAGTAAAGATGGCCGGCATTATCGACTATAGCGGGTATGGCGTAGTGAAATTCGTTGTCAAGTGGTTTGTGAGTGCAGGAAAGACTAGATAGGTGCTTCTGATCATTGTTTAGGGGCGAACGAGTGGTGGGGTGGTAGATAAATACATCCGTTCATTGATAATAGACGCAGGTTAAGTCTCATAATAAAGTCTAAAGACTGAACTCATAGGTGGCTGATATGAGGGTGACCGCCTGCGTGACTCTTCACAGTGCTATTTCCGAGAGGGTGAACGTACGTGAACGTGTTCAGACATGTCTTTGGGGAAAACCTGAGAATGACTCAGAGCGTATCAACAGCGGTAAACAGGCTTGAACATGTTTAGACATGTTTTTTATGTTACATCAGCCACACAGTCTGTATAAAAACGACCACAAAGACAGGGTAAAGACACTATGTTTGCAACAAGACCTATCGAAAACAGCTCACCGAAGAGACCACAGGGGTAAGTACTCTATGTGTAGTATACATTCTCGTTATACGCCGTCAAGTCGGTATAGTGTTGTCGCTGATGTATTTCTCAGAAAATAAGGTACATGGTGCTACATTCGGGTTTACATCTCGAAATATATCAGGTGCACATGATATCAAAATACTGGCTGGTGTATATACTCTTTCACATTAGGTCAAAACTGGTCTGCTTAAAGGTCATATGGATGGTGTCATACTGTAAAATTCAGAATGTGTAAATTTATCATATAATACGATGTCACTTGTTATATCACTCTCAAGATGTTCTTTCGATGATAAGTGTGTTAGATGGTCGTTGTCTAGGTAACGATGCTCCTGGTGTGTCAATTGAGCTATCTAACTGTCTCACAATGTAACTCACCCCCGCCGTGCACATTCACCAGTCATTAAACAAGATTGAGTTGGCGCACATAATCCTTTAATACAGAAAGAACACGGACACATAACATATTGGTATCTCCAGAAATCAATGTAAAATCCGCAGAATATATATATGTATTCTCCTCACACGTTAATCGGCACACCTCACTGCCTTCTATAATCTTCCTGAATCTCACATCCACAAGACATTTAGTCCAGCTACTATCCACGGCTGGATCTCACACAATACGACCCACCCACTGGGTCGGAGCCTCTGCTCACTATGCAACCCACTCTGGGTTTTAGGCCTGCATTCACAGCTCGGAGAATCACACAACACAGTTCTCCGTCGACTACCGACTCGTTCGGTGTCTACCACTCAACTCTTTTGTCTTAAAACGACCTGACCCGTAGTCGGTCTCTGCTCTCACTCACTAACTAAAGTTTTTCCACTCTCTTTTAACCCTGCTGTGTAGCCCCTCCCTGGGCTCCCAACAACATTACACCCCAGCCTAAAACTGTCTTTCTCCCCATCCCCCTGGGGTCTTCCACTCACACCCACCCCATTATTTCTCAGGGCTGATTGTTTTCCTCGTAGCCAGGTCACTCACCTTACTGTCAATGACCCAGGCATATGTCAATCACCTATAATATTTGATCGTTTCTCCAGATTGAGAATTTACTGACACAAACATGAACAAGCTCGCTTATTGATTTGTTTATAAGAAGTGAAAGCTCTGACAGTCTACCACAAAATATTGGTATGTATGCTTTCAGCATTGATAACTAATTATTGTTCACCACTGCTCAGTAACTGTCCAGCAGTGCGTGTATTCGCCTGCTTTGTTCACTAATATAGTACATAAAACAGCTGTATGTCGGTAACATACTATATACAATGACGCAAAGTAAGACAGCTTTACAGAATTACAAAACATTCAGGACGTTGCTAGCCTTAATTACAAAACACAAAACATATAGTCACGGAGAAGACCCTCAGGTGACGTAAGACATCAGGCATGAGAAGAACAAAAACGAGAGTAATGCAGAGAACAGGAATTATTTTACTACATATGACGTCTTGGTGCACCCTCATAATTCGCAAATGTGAAATGGGTACTTGTTTCTATTTATATATCATGGTTAACAAGTTAGTACTATTGATTTGAAAACATTTTGGTTATTATTTTCTGTAGATGATGTAAAAACACTAGCATTAAAATAATATTGGTTGTCGCGTGTTTTGAAATACAAAATAAAAGTCATGTAAAATATCGACGGTGGACTGTAATGGTTTGTCTTTTCTTCACAGCGGTATAACTTTCGGCAGTCAGTACTTACAACAGAACGACCCGTGAAAGCGTGGAACTACAGAAATCTACACAAATCATAGTGTTGGATCACTCTACCGTATCAACTCTTCACCAGTGCAACTGCACAAAAGAGTACTGTGCTAATTATCAACACTCCATTAGCTGGTGCCGGAAACTACAAGCGGGTTGGAATACATGCCTTATAGTCCTTGCCCTTTCCAGCGTAATGGCCACTAAACAGAAAAATCTCTATCTGTGTCATATATGTGGTCAATTCTTTAAAGAAAACCACAAGCTTACACGTCACATTAACACAGTTCACAACACCGAAACACACACATGCCACCTCTGTGGTAATTTATACAACAGAAAAGACAGCCTACAACGACACATAAAAACAAAGCATCAAACACCCACTTCAACAACAACTGCAACCTCAACACCTATGAGCACAACACCCTTAGCTTCATCATATGCAAAACGAAAACACCTTCAGACACACGAAAACTGAGCCACCAAGCAGATGTATACTATACCACCAGTTGTCAACCCAACTACAGTCAGATGTGTGATGACCCCAACAACCAGACGTGTGATGAACCCAATAATCAGCCGCTTGATGTACCCGACACTCAGATGTTTGATGCCCCGTTTGTCTACAATACTCAGATGTCAGCCCATAAAGCAGGAAAGCAGTCTTATGACTACATGCCAAGTGACATATACATACCATGCTACCAGCCGGAAAAACCAACCTGCTCAGACAATGGTGTGAAGAAACCCAGAAACAACACACAATGTTTAAAGCTCTGTATGTGAAAATAAAATGCTGTGATGATACTATGTATACCAGATCATATCTCATCATCCATTTCGTATAATGACATTATACATTTTTTATTCTTGTAAAATGAACTGAAATACTGTAAAATGTACTGAACTACCGTAAAATAAACAGGCATATATTATAATTACGTCTTGGTTGTGGAATTTTTAGTTTGTTTACGGTGTATTTAGTTGTCATGTGGTGAGAGAATGATACATATTGATGACAAATTCAAGAAATATTTCAACAAACCTAAGGAAAATGGGTTAACCAAAGTGAAAAAATGTTGGCCACATTTCAACCAGACTTATAAAAATCACAGTCAAACATATGACAAATAGGCAATTTTGTTAATAAAAATGTGAAAAGTTTGACCAAATTTCAACTAAATCCATAAAAAGTAGGAAATTTTGTTGACCAAATGTGAAAAATTGTGGCCAAAGGTCAACCAAACTTATAAATATCTCACCCAAACTTATAAAATGTGGAACATTTTGTTGTCCAGATGTGAAAAGTTTGGCCAATGTCAAACAAACTCATACAAAGTAGGAAAATTTGTTAACCAAATGTGTAAATTTTAACCAAATTTGGAAATGTTGTTAACCAAACGTGACAAGTTTGGCCAAATTTCACCCAAACTTATGAAAAGTAGGAAATTTTGTTTTCCAGATGTGAAAAGTTTGACCAAATTTCACCCAAACTTATGAAAAGTAGGAAACTTTGTTAACCAAATGTGAAAAGTTTTGCCAAATTTCAAACAAGCTCATGAAAAGTAGGAAACTTTGGTAACCAATTGTGAAAAGTTTGGACAATTTCATCCAAAACTTATGAAAATAGGAAATTTTGTTAATAAAATATGAAAAGTTTGGCCAAATTTCAAACCAAACTCATAAAAAGTAGGAAACTTTGTTAACCAAATGTGAAAAGTTTGGCCAAATTTCAACTAAGCCCATAAAAAATAGGAAATTTTTTTGACCAAATGTGAAACATTGGGGCCACAGTTCAAACAAACTTATAAATATCTCACCCAAGACTTATGAAAAGTAGGAAATTTTGTTGTCCAGATATGAAAAGTTTGGTCAAATTTCAACCAAATTTATAAAAAGGAGGAAACTTTGTTAACCAAATGTGAAAATTTTTGATTAAAAAAAGAAATATTTCATCCAAAACTTATGAAAAGTAGGAAATTTTGTTAACAAAATATGAGAAATTTTAGCCAAATTTCAGCAAACCTGATAAAAAATAGGAAAATTCCTTAAACAAAAGGGGATAATATCTCAAGTTGTCCTTTTACATCCCCAACCTACTAGAGATATTCGTCTGTCCCCGGTGCAAACAACAGCTGTATTTCAGAAAATTAAATGGATCTTATGTAATAAGTCATTATGGTTGAATGAAAAATTAAAATTTCAACAATAAAATTGTACAAAAAATTAACAATTAAATTTCCTCCACTCCATTTCTTCTCATAACATGTCCAAACAATTTTGACTGTCTACGTCTAATTTCTCTAATCAATTTACGATTTTGATTTGTCTCCTGTAGCACTTGTTCATTGGTTTTTCTGACTGTCTGTCCATGGTATTCTTTGCATTTTCCTCAGAAACCACATTTCTGCAGCCATCAGATTTTTTTTCAGCTTGTGAAGAGAGACATGATGTGGGTATGAAATGTGATGAGGAAAGTAAACTGGCCACCACATCTTCTTGTGGACCGAGATGATCTCCGTGGTGTAGTGGCTAAACCGCTAGCCTCGCGCTCCGAATGAAATGGGCTTGTTATGGGACACAGTGGTTCGGTTATTGGGTGTCATTTTCTGGGAGACTCCTGTTGGGCCGTAGTGCGTATGCTCTGTGCGAAGCTTTTGACAGTTCCCTCTGTGGAAATGGATACGGCCGTCTGGGATAAAACCAGTTGCAATCAAATCATCCCTCTATCCTTCCAACCATAGTCAATTGTCGTGGACTAGAAATTGTGAAGGCCTAACACTTCACACTCCGACGGTAGTATATGCTGTGGGACCATCTCCACCGTATATAGACAGACAGGCAGACCGACCGACCGACCGAAAGACAGACAGACAGACAGACAGACAGGCAGGCAGGCAGATAGACAGACAGGCAGACAGACAGACAGGTAGGTAGGTAGGTAGGTAAATAGGTAGGTAAACAATCAAACAGACAGACAGACAGACAAACAGACAGACAGACGAGTGGTGGGTGGGTGGATGGATGGATGGATGGATAGTAATGTAAGTAGGAATGTAGGTAGATACATACGTAGACAGGTAGGTAAGCAGTTAAATACTCAGTCAACTAGGTAGGTATGCATGTAGGTATGAACATCATAGGACAGACAAGCAATTAAGGCGATTGGTAGGTATTACCAGTGAGTTGTAATGAACATCTTAAAAGTGTGATAGACATGACAATAACCATGCTATTGTCTTGTACCATGTGAATATTGTTGTTAAGGATGTCAGGGCGAACACTGTGACATAACGACAGTTTAAAGATGGTCGCCCGTCTTGTGACATTCACCAAAGGGGAACAGCATTTTGTTATCCGTGTTTTAGTTAATTTTGGGGTGAAACCTATTCATCGGCGAACCAAGCTGGGCCATTATACATGGACAAGCGTTAGATAGCTTGGTGGTTTGGTTTGCTGGTTGTGTGGTTGGTTGGCTAATTGGCTCGTTCGTTCGTTCATTAGTTAGTTAATTAATTAGTTAGTTAGTTAGTTAGTCAGTGTCAAAGACTCAGTTACATGGAATGAAGACCACCCTGAATGAGTGGTCTACCTCAAGTAGAATAGAGGTAACCCAGTGCCCCTACATGAATGCAGGGTAGGTGTAAGGAATAAATAAGAACGGGAACTATTAAATAGTTCTCTCATGGGAAACGGAGGTGTCAACCAGAGAGTTAGCACTCTGATCACGGCATGATCACGCCAACGTGATAGACACGGAGAACTAAACGAAACTCAAGAGAGGCCACTACTCTAGCGTGCTGGATGAGGCCGCACGCAGAAACCGTAGTGCGCCCCAAGTCCTTCCGCGTACTGTGTAAAGAGCACGCGGAGAATAGTCAGACGGGACACAGACTTCGTAGTGAACGCATCGCTTAGTGTCGATGCTTATTTCGTTAGCCGAGTAGATAGATTAGCAATAGGGTTAGGAAACGACTAGTGATAGGCAATTCTGTGCATTTATTCGTGTGTGATTTGTTAGCGACTGTTTGTTGTACATTGATGTGATGCAAAGAACCAGTGGCAATAAAATGTGTAATCAATTCCTCTCGTACGACTAACAAGTCTTTTTGTGTGGTGCGAGAGAAGTTATCCCAGAATGCCTGTGACAGCGGTTGCTGACAGGCTAGGATAAAGTGGTGTCAGAAGTGTAGCTTGGACAATTGTTCAAGCTGAAACACTCACCCACGGCTCTAAATTAGAATTACGGCTAGATAATCACAGGGTTTAATTTATGTTAGTGGTGATGGCGTGTGCAGACAGAACAAAGTGCGAGCTGTGCCCATCGTGACCAAGTTATGTTTATTTATGCGTATTGAATTATTTTGTGCTTATGAACATGTTTTCTTCTGATTTGTAAGTATTATTATTATAGTTTTGTATCATTTATTTCTACAATTACTCATTTATTTACTATTATTTGTCAAATATGATTCACGGCGGAGCGATACACAAAAATGAGCCGAGAACAATATTGATTTTTCCAATCTAAAAATAGCGCTGCGCGAGTGACGTATCGCGACTGACAAACAGCTGCGTTACGCCATTTGCAATCAGCGACTGATTGTTGACAAATCGCAAAGCGGCTGCTCGCCTGAATCGTTGGCTTATATCAAATATTATTTGTTTATATAAGTTATTTATTGAATATATTTATTTATTTGAACATTATTATTACCTTTATATTTATTTCAAAGCATTTATTTAATTATTTACATACTTTTTCTATTTCTTACCGTCACGATGGCACTACTTTTGCTATGCAAATGAGACGCAGTCTGCACAACACTTCCATAAATTAAACAGTTAGACTTAGGGAAGGCAGAAGACGTTAGAACGATGACAGGACAGTGACATTTATTATTAATTAAACCACATTGTATTGTCCTGGGGCATGTGATTGTACAAAATTGTCTAAAATTATATATCGTTTACATGTGGTTAATTGTTGATGCTCTTGATAACCAGGCAGAACAACAGCTGGTCATAAGCATAACGCAAGCTGTGTGTGGTATTGCCAGACGATTGGACTTGAGGTGCCAAACGAGTGTACATGATTGATCTGGAATGTTAAGATGAGTATACCCAAATGATTTTGCATGCAATATGATTAATAATGCATCCCTTTTTCAGCGTGTGATGTATTAGCATATTGTTTGTGATCTGTTTTTCAGGTTGTAATCTAAAAATATTTTTTGTACTCAGGGATTGAAAAACCTAACATATCTAATATAAATAAGGGAGTAAATATTTCAGTGCCTATCAACTATAGCTAATTTCCCAACAACATGGCAACATTAGCTGATTTCATAAAAGCAGGCAAGGAATTAGAATACACAGGAAAGGACTTAGAGCAATATGCTGATCAAAAATTTAGGGAAGCAAAAGATGCTGAGAGAGATGAACGTGCACGAGAAAGACAACATCAGAAGGAGATTGTAGAACTAGCGGAGATAACAAAGCAAAAACAATTAGAGCACGATAAAGAGATTAAACAAAAAGAATTAGAATTAAAGCAAAAACAATTAGATCAGGAGAGAGAATTAAAGCAAAGAGAGATAGATGAAATGGCAAGAGTAAAAGAAAAACAAATACAAGTTGAATCAGAGACACAGTTAAAGATGAAAGGTATGGATGTAGATTCACACTTAGAGATCTCCGCTACAAAACTAAGAATTCAACAAGAAGAAAATAAATGTAATAAGTACAAAAACATTATTAAGCCATTCTGTAAAGAAGATTCCATATCAGCCTGGACAAAAAATGTCGAGTATCAGTTGAAATACCACCAAGTATCAATCGATATGTGGGCCATGATCTACATGAAGAACCTCAGTGGGGAGCCCCTTAAAGTGATAGAATCAATACCAACTGATCTTAGATCTAACTATCAGTACATCCACGATAGGATAATGCAACATTTCTTACGTGATGCCCCTGGGTATCAAGTACAGTTTTCCAATTTAAAACCTAAGCCGAGCGAGACCTTTATCGATTATGTCTCAAATGTACAAAGCGTACTAAATAGATGGCTTAGTGCATCAAAAATAGGAAAGGATTTTGAAAAACTTAAAAATTTAATAGCCATGGATAAAGTCATATCCACAATACCATCTCCTTTCGCTAAATTCCTGCAGCAGTCAGACATTGAGACCATAGAACAATTTGAAAAGAAAGGTTCTGCATATTTTTCCTCAAATAGAGATATTTTTAAGACATCAAATAGCGACTCTGAAATAGTCTCTTTTGTTAAGGACCAACCTAAAAACTATCAGAGCAATAAAAAACCATTTCATAGAGTCGACAAGAAATATAAACAAGTGTCGAAATGTGTCTATTGCCAACTTTTTCATGATACTTATGCTATGTGTGATAAATCACCAAACTATCCGACACATCTTGAGATGGTCATTAAGAAACAACAAAACAAAAGAACTGCATATAGGCGTGCAGTCAAATGCTTCTTCTGTTCGAGCTAAGGGCACTATTCCAATAAGTGCCTAGGCCGCCAAAGAATGAAGGCCAACAATGCAATGTTGATTGATACATCTTCTGATAGTGGGAGTGAAACTGAGTGTGACGTCCAAAACGAATTACCTTTTAACCAATCGGTAGATGTGTGTTGTGTAAACGATATTTTAAACTTTGATAATTGTAACCAATGTCAACAATTTCATGCAGACGGCAAACTCACATGTGGACACATTGTAACATCCTCCTTAGAGAATGCAAACGCAGCTGTAGCCTCCAGAGGCAATTTGATGTTTCACACTGCATTGGTCAATGATAAGCCATGCCGATGTTTGCTTGATAGTGGTAGCTCTATTATTGGTGTAAAGAAGGAACTGGTTGATCCTAAATATTATACTGGTGACTCTGTAAAATGCCGTACTTTTTCAGGAAATATAGAAACCTATCCTCTGGCAAGAGTCCGTATAAACACCCCATTCCTTTCTGGTACCTTTACATGTGCAATACTAGACAACCCTTGTACTGAGTTAATTCTTGGGTGTCTACCCCAACTAAGACACTGCACTGATGAAGAAATAGCTGCCTGGGAGGAGAAGAATAGACTCACTCCAGTGAACAGTGCAGATATCCTCAATCACAATCCCGACAAAAGTGCTAGACCCATAATTCTTGAACCTGATCAAGATGTATTGCTATTACTACCTGACAAACGTAATAATATGGTAACTTCATGGCAAGGGCCTTTCAAGGTGATACAAATACTTTCAGATGTCGATTATGAAATATCGATAAACGGACACTTAAAGATATTTCATATCAACATGTTGAAACCTTACTTTTCACGACAAGAGACAGAAGTAGAGACAGACGAACACAATGCACCCACACCTATGGATGAGACGACAGACGTACACAACGCAACTACACTAGTTAGCGAGACTGGCAAATCCGACGAGATGCATACACTTAGTGAGATTACAGAAAACGCACTTAGCACCACAACCGTACTGAATCAGGTAGACGACGACGGGATGGAACTACCTGTTCCAATTGTAGACAAGACTGCGACATTAGATTCTATACGGTTAGAATAGGGACTGACAGACGAACAAGGACGACAGATAATAGAATTAGTAACTGAATATAGGGACATATTTTCCGACATTCCAGGTAGGGCGGACAGGATCGAGCACTCCATCCTTCTTTCGGACTCAAAGCCTATCAAATGCAGGCCGTACTCTATCCCACTTAGCTATAGAGAATGTCTAAATAAGGAAATTCTTAATTTAGAAGCTATGGAATCATTCAAACATCTACATCTGAGTACTCCTTTCCAATCGTCCTGGTCAAGAAAAAAGACTCCACAATTCGTCTTTGTGTGGACTATAGAAAACTCAACAATGTCACTAAGATCGACGCAGAACCAATTCCTTCCTGCGAAGATCTTATTCTGGATATGTCCACCTCTAAAATCTTCTCTAAATTAGACCTTACGAAGGGATATTGGCAGGTCCCTATGCAGACTCAATCTATCCATCTTACTGCATTCTCAACACCTCTAGGTCTTTACGAGTGGCGATTTCTTCCTTTCGGACTTCGTAATGCTCCTGCCACTTTCGTACGCTTAACTAGAGATTTGCTACATGGAGTGACGAATACAGTGACATATATAGATGATATTTGTGTCCATACAGATGACTGGACAACACACTTACTGAAACTCAGACATGTCTTCGATAGGTTGCGACTCTTCGGTCTCACTGTCAAACCGAGCAAAGTCGAATTGGGCCTACAAGAAATAGATTTTTTGGGTCATGTCATTTCACAAGGACAACTGAAAACTGACAATAGAATAATCACTAAAATTATGAACCTGACCATGCCTACAACAAAAAAGCAGGTAAGGAGTCTTTTGGGTTTAGTAAATTATTATAGCAAGTTCATACCGAACTTAGCTGAAATTACAAGTGTATTTTCAAATGTTTTAAAAGCATCAGTAAAATTGGATGTCAAAGATGCATTATTAATTTCTGCATTGTCAAAATTGAAAATCCTATTTAGTAATGTACCAATCCTCCGTTTGCCTAATCCTAGGCTCGTTTATTATCTTAGGACAGATGCCAGCAGGATTTCCATCGCTGCAGTACTAGGCCAGTTTTATGATGGCATCTTCCATCCCATTTGCTACGTGAGCCGCAAGATCACACTGGCTGAATCCAGATATTCCATATCAGAGTTGGAAGCCCTAAGGGTCATCTATTCGGTGAGGAAGTTGCATCGATTTCTGGAGGGTAATGACTTCGTAGTCCAGACCGATAACTCCCCTATCACGGTCATACAAAGTGGGGTGCATCGCAACGACCGCATCTACAGGTGGTCATTAATATTACAGAATTATACTTTTAGTATAGAGCATATTAAGGGTAAGGACAACATTCTTGCTGATACCCTTAGTCGACCATCTGAGATAGAAATACCTGATATTCCACATGAATAGGTAGGTTAAGAAATGTTCATTTAGTACACTTAAAATATCCTGTGTAGAATATACTATTGAATACATAGACATCAGGATCAGGACTGTGTCCTAAGAACAGTGAACTACCATGTGTCCGTAGACAGCAGAATAAGAACTGTGCGCCAAGAACAGGGAAATCACCTTGTGTACATAGACAGCTCGTTACTTACTATGCTCCATTTATGTTCCGGTGAATCACATAAGAACAGTGTCAGAACATTGTAAAATAACAGACACAAAGATACTTGTCTACGACACCAGCGGATTCGACGAGTGGAAGAATACCCATAAGACACAAGTATGACTGCGTAGTGTAGTTAGTATACTCAGGATAGTTGTGTATATATAAACTATGCCAACGAAAGAAATTTCTATACATTATGGCAACCACTAACCTGAGGTAAATAAATACCATGTATATATATATATTCATTGTGATATGTAATATAACGGTTTTAAGATAGTGGTAAATTATAGTTAGATTAGTTACTTTAACATAGAGTTAGATTAGATTAGGGAATATAATAGACTTTTTTTTTGTAGTTTAAATAAATCATTAATTTACCCACTTACTTAGCATAAAAATAGATTAGTATAGTACTTTAAACTTAATAACAGCTAATTAAAGACTAGAATAAAACTTTAGATAGGAACAGTACCACTTAGTTTAGATAGGAACAGCACCATTTAGTTCATTTCATTTCATTTTATTTCCTTCCAGCTTTAGGAACACTTTAACAACCTTATCATCTAAAGACTAAAATTAGGTTATACTTTATAGGATAAAAGTATTATACACATGAACATACATCATTTATACCTTGTAGATTAAAAATATCCATTACATTTTTTTCATTTAAACATTAAATACATTATTTATAATTTTTGTTACATTTTACATTACCCATTTCATAAAGAGACATAACTCATCTCACATCATTTTCACTTTTGTAGAGAGTTAGCTTACTTCCCTTAAATTAGATTGATTTTGTACAACAAATTAGGATATATATATATTTATATAATTAGTATTAGTATTTCAGTAGAACATAGTGTTTAATAATAGCAGGGTACAAACTATCAACCCTATTTTCATCCATGTAAATATTTTGTAAATACATGACTCGTGCGGTCAGTTACGCACAGTCATTAAGCTCAACTTTTTTCAAACTGAGCCAAACTTGTACAGTGTCACTTCAGGGTTTTTAAATAACTGTAAGAATAAAAGATGTGTGACAGAAGAGTAAAAGTGAGAGAAAATGGTAAATATACACTGGAGAGTGAGGGCAGCCAGCGGATTTTTTCTGCCGCTCAGCGCGACTTTTTATTATTTTTCTGCGTCAGGTGTTTGCTTTCAGTGTTGAAATGTGCTGTCTCCAATGTATTGTGTGTAGTTTAGAGTAAACCGTAGAGAAAGTATTTTAAGTCTCATAAGACGGAAACGTAGTCACGAATTAGTGTTATACACTTGTTTATGGCCACATTTAACCGAATTATGGCACTTGAAAACTAACTTACATACATATGGATAGACAGACACACATGTTAGAAGTTAAACTATATTATTAGTTAGATCCAAACACGCAAACAACCAGGAAAACAAACATGTAAATTACATACATTTTTTAGAACAAAGGGAGATAACTCCGGGTCAGGGGACACAATAGACAACGAAACACTAACTTAACAGTGAAAGATAACTTTACACGCGGAAGCGAGATAGGTAAAACCTGTCGCACACAACTTGTGCAAGGGTTGTTTAATATTATATGGGGGACATGAAGCAATTCATGTGTTGACCCTAAGAAAGTCAACTTTGTATGGGTAGTGAGTTAATTTGCTATTTGAGGGCAGGTCTTATAAGACAATGGTCCGGTTCAGACAAACCTCTAATTAATATAATATTGCGATTGAGAAGAGGGCTCACGCCAACCAGACAAGTTTGTGGCGATCACCAGTAGCCAAGTAAAGTGATACTACACTGTGACAATAGTCAGTAGAAGTCTATTGAGGTACCCAGAACTAAGTTATCAGTAGTCTTTGACAAAAATTAGCTACACTAATTTTTAGAAACCTCTTGCGTCACAACCAATGAGTCAAAGTTTGTAACGCAACACAGGAGGGGAGGGTGTGTGTCAAAGACTCAGTTACATGGAATGAAGACCACCCTGAATGAGTGGTCTACCTCAAGTAGAATAGAGGTAACCCAGTGCCCCTACATGAGGGCAGGGTAGGTGTAAGGAATAAATAAGAAGGGGAACTATTAAATAGTTCTCTCATGGGACATGGAGGTGTCAACCAGAGAGTTAGCACTCTGGTCACGGCATGATCACGCCAACGTGATAGACACGGAGAACTAAACGAAATTCAAGAGAGGCCACTACTCTAGCGTGCTGGATGAGGCCGCACGCAGAAACCGTAGTGCGCCCCAAGTCCTTCCGCGTACTGTGTAAAGAGCACGCGGAGAATAGTCAGACGGGACACAGACTTCGTAGTGAACGCATCGCTTAGCGTCGATGCTTATTTCGTTAGCCGAGTAGATAGATTAGCAATAGGGTTAGGAAACGACTAGTGATAGGCAATTCTGTGCATTTATTCGTGTGTGATTTGTTAGCGACTGTTTGTTGTACATTGATGTGATGCAAAGAGCCAGTGGCAATAAAATGTGTAATCAATTCCTCTCGTACGACTAACAAGTCTTTTTGTGTGGTGCGAGAGAAGTTATCCCAGAATGCCTGTGACAGCGGTTGCTGACAGTCAGTCAGTCACTCAGTCAGTCATTCAGTCAGTCAGTCAGTTAGTTAGTTAGTTAGTCAGTCAGTCAGTCAGTCAGCCAGCTAGTTAGTTAGTTAGTCAGTCAGTCAGTCAGTCATTTAACTAGCCAGCCAGCCAGCCAGCCAGCCAGCAAGTCAGTCAGTCAGTCAGTCAGTCAGTTGGTTAGTTAGTTAGTTAGTTAGCTAGCTAGTTAGTTAGTTAATTAGTTAGTTAGTTAGATAGTTAGTTAGTTAGTTAGTTGGTTAGTTAGTTAGTTAGTTAGTTAGTTAGTTAGTTAGTTAGTTAGTTAGTTAGTTGGTGTCAGGCCTTAGTCAGATATGACTGAGCTACCGTATGACAGTAGACGGTACTACCTGCTTTCTGTCAGCGCCGAATGTTGGGCGGCGCTTACCAAACCCGACACCCCACATTGTGCCAACGGCTTCGGGCGGAAGAGCGCAATTGGGAGGGTACTAGCCTTATCCTGGTGAGAGGAAATGCAACCCAAAGACAAAATAAGTCATGGCAGGGCAGACCAGGCCCTAAGCCTTGGTTGGCAGCTGGTCTAGGATCGAAGCTCCGACAGGCGGACAGTTAGAGTATTGCTTTGCTGATCCGGCAGCTTCTGCAGCTTGTCTTGTTCCAGATGTATAAGTGTTAACTTTCCTCTGGAGTGAATTAGGCAGGCCGAGAGAGGGATCATGCTGCATGGGCAACACATGGTTTCTTTATTTTAGCCCAGGCTTTGTTCTATGGAGAGGCAATAACTCCATCCCTGGTCTTAACCGGTCTCGGAATCAAAGCGAGAGGCAACTGTTACGGGTTATAAGTCCTTGTCAGTTGGCGTAGACATGGGGCGCCACGCGTTGCCTCTGACGGTGGGAGACACCTACAGGTGTCACTGATCAGCTACCGCCCGCCTCAAGCTGGGCAGCCCCCGGCCAATTGGGTGCTGATCCGCCACAGCCTGCCTGCTTCAATGGGTGCTTGGGGCTAAGACAAAATCTGAATCGCAGGCTGTAAAACCAATGCACCAGGCACTAATAAAAAGAATAATAGAAACCTCAAGCTACGGCTTGCAACCTGGAACGTGAGAACCATGTGTCCAGGATTTTCCACTGACTTGACAAATATTGACGATGTGAGAAAAACGGCTGTGATTGATGCTGAACTCAATCGTCTTAACATTGATATTGCTGGCCTGCAGGAGACTCGCCTCGCTGAGGAAGGGTCACTCAGGGAAAACAATTACACCTTTTTTTGGAAGGGAAGAGGAAATACAGAAAAAAGGCATCACGGTGTGGGCTTTGCAGTGAAGAATTCGCTACTGGGAATGATTGATATCCCAGCTGGAGGTAATGAAAGATTATTATCACTGCGCTTGGCAACCTCTTGTGGATTTGCCACCATTCTCACTGCATGTGCACCGACACTCACTTCCTCTGATGATGTGAAAGATACGTTCTATGAGCAGCTAGACTCTGCGATCAAGGCAGTTCCAAAATCCGACTACATTTATATGCTCGGTGATTTCAATGCTCGTGTGGGCAAGGACTCGAGTTCATGGCCAGTGTGCCTTGGAAAATACAACATCGGTCGCATGAATGATAATGGGCAAAGGCTGCTGGAGCATTGCACTAAAAATGACCTATGTATTACAAACTCCTTTTTTAAAACAAAAGAGATGCATAAGGTCACATGGAAACATCCAAGATCCGGCCATTGGCATCAGCTGGACTTCATTATCACACGGACACAACATCTGAACCATACATCATTAACTCGAAGTTACCACAGTGCTGACTGTGATACAGATCATTCTTTGGTTGTTGCAAGGGTTAGACTGAGACCAAAGAGAATCTACACAGCTCAACACAAGTCTAGCCCCAGGATTAATATTATTAACACTCACGATCCTGGAAAGTGCTTTGAATTTCAACAGCAACTTGAGGACGCTTTCAATGATACATCAGAAAATTGTATAGTAAATGATAAATGGAGTAAACTTAAGGAAACTATTTATAAAACAGCGATAGGGGTTTACGGCACTGTGGATCATAAGAGGCAGGACTGGTTTGCGGCAAACAGCCAGATACTGCAGCCCTTGATTGATAAAAAGAAGATAGCTCTCTTAAGAAACAAGGAAAGACCAACGCGTAACACTCTGAGTGAGCTGAAGCAAGCGAGGAAGGATGTACAAAAGGCTGCCAGGCAGTGTGCGAATGACTATTGGATCAAGTTATGTGAGTCCATTCAAATCGCAAGTGATAAGGGAAACATCAGAAGCATGTATGAAGGGATAAAGAAAGCCTGTGGTCCAATGATCAAAAGAAGTGCACCGCTGAAAACCTTGACTGGAGAAATCATCACTGATAAGAAACAGCAGATGGATAGATGGGTCGAGCACTATTTAGAGCTTTACTCAAGTGAGACCAAGCTGGCGGATGATGCCCTCAACGCCATAGAGGCCCTGCCAACTCTTGACCACCTGGACACACTTCCAACTATAATAAATCAAATCAAATCAAATCAAATCAAATCAACTTTATTAGGGTCACAAATTGGGCGCGCAGGCCCGTCTTACATTCGGCCCTTCCAATCACTCGTCTTTCGTTCATCAAGAGCATTATACATTTACATAGGAAGATAAAATAAACATTGTGAAATGAATGTTGTAAACATAAACAAGGCTAATTACCATGTTATGAAGCCCATCTCCCACCTATCCATACATCACCCCACCCACACAACACCCCCACCTACCCACACACACGCGCACCAAGGGACACATACACACCCCCACCTACCGACACACACGCACACCAAGGGACACATACATACCCCACCAACCGATCCATCCCCCTCCCGCACATCCCCCACCCACACACACTGCCCTCATCTGATCCCCCAACCAAAACACACTCGCCACCCACAAACATTCCCCCACCAACCCACACATCCTACGCCCATCCACATACACATACTACCCCACACATCCTCTCCCCACCCACACCTCAAACCACCCATCCCCCAGCCACATCTCCATCGACAACATATTCCCCACTCATGCACACAATCCCCCACCAACCCACACATCGCACATCCACTCACACATTCCCAAACCATACACACACATCCCCACCAACTGACATGTCCCTACCCCCACCCCACACACACACACACACACATCTCTCTAACCACCCATACATCCCCAATCCACTAACACACACCCCACCACCCACACATACAACTTCCACCCACCCACACATGCCTTAACCTAGTCCCCCACCACACAATCCCCCACCCGCACATCACATACACCTCCTATCATGCACTATTCCCAACCCACGCACCACACACACACATATCCCTCACCAACACATCCCCACTTACACACAACACACATATCCCCCACCCAGATACCACACAATATTCCCACCCACACCCACACCCACACAGATACCCTTACCAATCCACCCCACATACCCCCACTCACACAACACAAAAATCCCCCACCCACACACACATACCTCACCCACACAATATCCCCAACCAACACACCACACACCTCTCCCCACCCACACACGCATTCCCTACCCGTCCACCAACACACACTCACTCACGCATACATCCTCCACTACGCACCCACACCCCCCCCCCCAACCAACATCTCTCGATCACAATACCCCTACCCCACACACATCCTCCACCCACTCACACATCCCACCCCGACACATACAACTCCCTCACCCACTTACACATCCCTAAGCCACTCACTCACACACCCCCACCCACACATTCCCTACTTAACAGAAGTTAAGTGTGCTATAAATGAGCTTGCATCTGGCAAGGCTCCAGGTAAGGATGGAATTCCAATAGAGGTGATCAGGAGTGGGCAAGACACCCTCGCTCTGCAGATCCACCAGCTAATAGAGCTATGCTGGCGAGAAGGACAAGTCCCACAGGATTTCAAAGATTCAAACATCATAACGCTGTACAAGAACAAGGGAGATCGGAGCGACTGCAACAACTATAGGGGTATCTCACTTCTGTGTATTGTTGGGAAAGTATTTGCCAGAATTGTCCTGCGCAGACTTCAAGTCCTGGGAGATCAAGTCTACCCCGAATCACAGTGCGGCTTCCGTCAGAACCGGTCTACCATTGATATGATATTCTCATTGCGACAGATGCAAGAAAAATGCCGGGAACAAAATCAGCCACTGTTTATTGCCTTCATCGACCTCACAAAGGCATTCGATTTGGTCAGTCGTGAGGGTCTGTTCAAAGCACTAAAGAAGATTGGCTGTCCACCAACTCTTCTGTCCATTGTGGAATCGTTCCACACAGGCATGAAGGGTATAATCAAGTTTGATGGCTCAACTTCAGAAGAGTTTTAAATCAAGAGTGGAGTTAAGCAAGGTTGTGTACTAGCCCCCACCCTCTTTGGGATATACTTTTCACTTCTACTGAAATATGCCTTTCGTGATCAGGATGACGGTATATACATTCACTCACGCTCAGATGGTGGCCTCTATAATGCTCAGAGATTGAAGGCCAAGACCAAAATTAGCAGGGTACTAATCAGAGAGTTGCTTTTTGCGGATGATGCTGCGATTACGACCCACTCTGAGGACGAATTACAACATCTACTATCTGCATTCTCCAATGCTTGTTCTGAATTTGGTTTAACAATTAACAAAAAGAAGACACAGATTATGTCACAAGGTGCACATGGTGTACCATCAATCTTTATTGACGACGCCGAACTGGAGATAGTAGACCATTTTACATATCTTGGATCAGAGGTAAATAGCAAATTATCCCTCGATCAGGAAATCAACATCAGGATTAGCAAGGCAGCAACAACAATGAACATGTTAGCAAAAAGAGTCTGGGAGAACAGGAAGCTTACTGCCAAAACAAAAGTCCTCGTCTACCAAGCCTGTGTCCTTAGTACTCTTCTTTATGGCAGTGAAACCTGGACAACTTACTCACGCCAAGAGAAACGTTTAAACAGCTTTCATATGCGGTGTCTTCGAAGAATACTTGGTATTAAGTGGCAAGACAAAATCACAAATGCTGAAGTATTGGAAAGATCAGGTTGTGTGACGGTGTATTCCATGCTCAGTCTTCGTAGACTTAGATGGATAGGACACGTTAGGAGGATGGATGATGGTAGAATACCAAAGGACATCTTTTTTGGTGAATTACAGACGGGTAGGAGATCTCAGGGTCGGCCTCTACTACGATACAAAGATGTGTGTAAGCGGGACATGTTTGATACAGGCATTGATAATGCACAATGGGAGCACGTCGTCGCTGAACGTGTTGCATGGAGGGCAACTATCAGAAATGGAATAAAGACAAAGGAGAAAATGATTGCAGATAAAGCACACACAGAGCGTGAGAGACGTAAGATGGTGCAAAATGGTGGAAATGACCATGTTTTCACATGTACCTACTGTGGGCAAACATTTGCAGCAAGAATTGGCCTTACCAGCCACACTCGTCACCGACATGGATCGTAGTTATTGCCATATGACAGTTATTAAGCCTTTTTGAAGCACAATGTACCAAACTATCGTCTGTCAAGACGGAAAGGTGCCAATGTAGTTAGTTAATTAGTTAGTTAGTCAGTTAGTTAGTTAGTTAGTTAGTTAGTCAGTTAGTTAGTTAGTTAGTCAGTTAGTTAGTTAGTCAGTTAGTTAGTTAGTTAGTTAATTAGTTAGTTAGTTAGTTAGTCAGTTAGTTAGTTAGTTAGTTATTTAGTTAATTAGTTAGTTAGTCAGTTAGTTAGTTAGTTAGTTAGTCAGTTAGTTAGTTAGTTAGTCAGTTAGTTAGTTAGTTAGTTAGTTAGTCAGTTAGTTAGTTAGTTAGTTAGTTAGTCAGTTAGTTAGTTAGTTAGTTAGTTAGTTAGTTAGTCAGTCAGTCAGTCAGTTAGTCAGTCAGTTAGTTAGTTAGTTAGTTAGTTAGTTAGTTAGTTAGTTAGTTAATTAGTTAGTTAGTTAGTTAGCTAGTTATTTAGTTAGTTAGTTAGTTAGTTAGTTAGTTAGTTAGTTAGTTAGTTAGTTAGTCCCCATATCATCCCCATGGCACATGGAACTATCAATCACAAAGAGAACTGGATACTCGCATAAGAAGAAGACAGTCCACATTTTTGGGGCATGCGGTGAGAAGGGGAGGGCTGGAGTATGTCGTCACAACAAGAAGGCTGGAGGGGAAGAGAGGCAGGGGGAGACAGAGAAAAAATGCCGAACAGTTTGAGATCGTGGCAATGAGGAAAGTCGGTATCAGAATTGATTGGAAGCATGAGAGACAGAAGAATGTGGACAGACATGATCACCAACGCCACACAGCAGGGACTATAAGAAGTATAAACTTGTTCATTGGAAATCGTGTATGTACAACCTGTTGCCATCTGTTGTAGTTTGGGGCACACTTAAAGTGTTTAAAAAGTCCGTGTCTCTGACATCGCATTATGACTTTCAACTTTTGTATTGCCTAATGTATCCTCTAACTTCTATGCAGTTAGAGGGAAAAAATACATAATCTGTTCAGTGCAAAGTTTGTGACATGCCTCCTTTCTTGGACATCCGCACTCATACAATATATTCAGAACATTATAGGGTTTGGAGGCCTCGAACAGCCATACCAATTCCCTTCAAGAGAAACTTAAATCTAAGGCCAGTAGTTATAGTCGCCTTCATAAATGTAAACATTAAAATTTCAACTACAGGTAACTTGATGTAAGCTCGTTAATATTTCTACAATACGCTATAAGCAGATGTGCAACATTCTATAAGTTTTACTTACATTCAAAGAGTTTTATCCAGATTCTGATTGCAGATATAAATAAATTAAAGTATTTCTAACTGTAAAATGATGCTTTGAAAATGAAATATTTAGGCTCTATAGAACCAAACATCTATAAAAGAGAAGGTTGCCTCCCTTGGACTAAATCACATCGTTGTTAGTACGCTTGCCTACCAAGACATCTGTCATGTTTTTAAAGTCCCAACAGCAGGTTTATCGACCAGGACAATTCTGGGGCCAGCCTAATTAAAATAGGTACCAACATTATTTAGAATAATCTGGATATTATGTGGGAGGTGAGTTGAGTTAACACCTAAAGGACAGGCTTCTATCAAATGTGAATCCCAGGTACTGCAGTCTGCTTTCTCTAATCATATTTCTACCATTTATCGAGAGGCTTGCGAGAGCTTTAACAATCCTATTGTTCAGTGAGCACCACAAGACCTTTATGGGTCTGAGCTGAAACTTAATAAATGTATATTCCACGGTTGATTCTTTTGTTACAAAGGAACGACGAGACTAGCTTATGGAGCTGGAGGACATCCCAGGCAGTAGGCTGCTCAATGTGCGATGTGGCGACTTTAATGTACGAAACAGAGACTGGGAGAATACAGGGTAACACCGACAGGGAAATGCCCTTGCAGAAGCCATGGTGGATTCAGAAGTAGTCTGCATAAACGATGGGATGCCAACTAGAATGGGGATGAGACCTGGTGATGTGGACACGACTATTGACCTGGCATTTGTTGCCCAGTCGGCAGTATTGAATGTTAAATGGACTATCCTGTGTGATCATGGGAGTGACCATCTACCCTGATCTCTACGTGATTGAAGGATGTATGGATAAGTACTTCTGAACATTATCATCATACGGTTTTAGTGCTTTAAATGAAAACCTTAAAAAAGTAAACATGGCCGATATTATTGAATGTAGCGGGCATGCTTTAGTGAAAGTCGTTAGTAAGGGGTGGGCGAGTGGTGGAGTATGTTGATAAGTGCTTCATAACACTATCGTCATAGATTTCAGAGCTTCAACTGAAAACTTTAAAAAGTAAAGATGGCCGGCATTATCGACTATAGCGGGTATGGCGTAGTGAAATTCGTTGTCAAGTGGTTTGTGAGTGCAGGAAAGACTAGATAGGTGCTTCTGATCATTGTTAAGGGGTGAACGAGTGGTGAGGTGGTAGATAAATACATCCGTTCCTTGATAATAGACGGAGGTTAAGTCTCATAATAAAGTCTAAAGACTGAACTCATAGGTGGCTGATATGAGTGTGACCGCCTGCGTGACTCTTCACGGTGCTATTTCCGAGAGGGTGAACGTACGTGAACGTGTTCAGACATGTCTTTGGAGAAAACCTGAGAATGACTCAGAGGGTATCAACAGCGGTAAACAGGCTTGAACATGTTTAGACATGTTTTTTATGTTACATCAGCCACACAGTCTGTATAAAAACGACCACGAAGACAGGGTAAAGACACTATGTTTGCAACAAGACCTATCGAAAACAGCTCACCGAAGAGACCACAGGGGTAAGTACTCTATGTGTAGTATACATTCTCGTTACACGCCGTCAAGTCGGTATAGTGTTGTCGCTGATGTATTTCTCAGAAAATAAGGTACATGGTGCTACATTCGGGTTTACATCTCGAAATATATCAGGTGCACATGATATCAAAATACTGGCTGGTGTATATACTCTTTCACATTAGGTCAAAACTGGTCTGCTTAAAGGTCATATGGATGGTGTCATACTGTAAAATTCAGAATGTGTAAATTTATCATATAATACGATGTCACTTGTTATATCACTCTCACGATGTTCTTTCGATGATAAGTGTGTGAGATGGTCGTTGTCTAGGTAACGATGCTCCTGGTGTGTCAA
Organism: Cepaea hortensis; assembly: GCA_963921405.1. Classification (NCBI taxonomy): domain Eukaryota; kingdom Metazoa; phylum Mollusca; class Gastropoda; order Stylommatophora; family Helicidae; genus Cepaea; species Cepaea hortensis. The sequence continues at coordinate 16,798,891 of OY992893.1, read as the reverse complement.
TTGAGCTATCTAACTGTCTCACAATGTAACTCACCCCCGCCGTGCACATTCACCAGTCATTAAACAAGATTGAGTTGGCGCACATAATCCTTTAATACAGAAAGAACACGGACACATAACATATTGGTATCTCCAGAAATCAATGTAAAATCCGCAGAATATATATATGTATTCTCCTCACACGTTAATCAGCACACCTCACTGCCTTCTATAATCTTCCTGAATCTCACATCCACAAGACATTTAGTCCAGCTACTATCCACGGCTGGATCTCACACAATACGACCCACCCACTGGGTCGGAGCCTCTGCTCACTATGCAACCCACTCTGGGTTTTAGGCCTGCATTCACAGCTCGGAGAATCACACAACACAGTTCTCCGTCGACTACCGACTGGTTCGGTGTCTACCACTCAACTCTCTTGTCTTAAAACGAACTGACCCGTAGTCGGTCTCTGCTCTCACTCACTAACTAAAGTTTTTCCACTCTCTTTTAACCCTGCTGTGTAGCCCCTCCCTGGGCTCCCAACAACATTACACCCCAGCCTAAAACTGCCTTTCTCTCCATCCCCCCTGGGGTCTTCCACTCACACCAGCCCCTATATTTCTCAGGGCTGATTGTTTTCCTCGTAGCCAGGTCACTCACCTTACTGTCAATGACCCAGGCATATGTCAATCACCTATAATATTTGATCGTTTCTCCAGATTGAGAATTTACTGACACAAACATGAACAAGCTCGCTTATTGATTTGTTTATAAGAAGTGAAAGCTCTGACAGTCTACCACAAAATATTGGTATGTATGCTTTCAGCATTGATAACTAATTATTGTTCACCACTGCTCAGTAACTGCCCAGCAGTGCGTGTATTCGCCTGCTTTGTTCACTAATATAGTACATAAAACAGCTGTATGTCGGTAACATACTATATACAATGACGCAAAGTAAGACAGCTTTACAGAATTACAAAACATTCAGGACGTTGCTAGCCTTAATCACAAAACACAAAACATATAGTCACGGAGAAGACCCTCAGGTGACGTAAGACTTCAGGTATGAGAAGAACAAAAACGAGAGTAATGCAGAGAACAGGAATTATTTTACTACATATGACGTCTTGGTGCACTCTCATAATTCGCAAATGTGAAATGGGTACTTGTTTCTATTTATATATCATGGTTAAAAAGTTAGTACTATTGATTTGAAAACATTTTGGTAATTTTTTTCTGTAGATGATGTAAAAACACTAGCATTAAAATAATATTGGTTGTCGCGTGTTTTGAAATACACAATAAAAGTCATGTAAAATATCGACGGTGGGCTGTAATGGTTTGTCTTTTCTTCACAGCGGTATAACTTTCGGCGGTCAGTACTTACACCAGAATGACCCGTGAACGCGTGGAACTACAGAAATCTACACAAATCATAGTGTTGGATCACTCTACCGTATCAACTCTTCACCAGTGCAACTGCACAAAAGAGTACTGTGCTAATTATCAACACTCCATTAGCTGGTGCCGGAAACTACAAGCGGGTTGGAATACATGCCTTATCGTCCTTACCTTTTCCAGCGTAATGGCCACTAAACAGAAAAATCTCTATCTGTGTCATATATGTGGTCAATTCTTTAAAGAAAACCACAAGCTTACACGTCACATTAACACAGTTCACAACACCGAAACACACACATGCCACCTCTGTGGTAATTTATACAACAGAAAAGACAGCCTACAACGACACATAAAAACAAAGCATCAACCACCCACTTCAACAACAACTGCAACCTCAACACCTATGAGCACAACACCCTTAGCTTCATCATATGCAAAACGAAAACACCTTCAGACACACGAAAACTGAGCCACCAAGCAGATGTATACTATACCACCAGTTGTCAACGCAACTACAGTCAGATGTGTGATGACCCCAACAACCACACGTGTGATGAACCCAATAATCAGCCGCTTGATGTACCCGACACTCAGATGTTTGATGCCCCGTTTGTCTACAATACTCAGATGTCAGCCCATAAAGCAGGAGACCAGTCTTATGACTACATGCCAAGTGACATATACATACCATGCTACCAGCCGGAAAAAACCAACCTGCTCAGACAATGGTGTGAAGAAACCCAGAAACAACACACAATGTGTAAAGCTCTGTATGTGAAAATAAAATGCTGTGATGATACTATGTATACCAGATCATATCTCATCATCCATTTCGTATAATGACATTATACATTTTTTTTTCTTGTAAAATGAACTGAAATACTGTAAAATGTACTGAACTACCGTAAAATAAACAGGCATATATTATAATTACGTCTTGGTTGTGGAATTTTTAGTTTGTTTACGGTGTATTTAGTTGTCATGTGGTGAGAGAATGATACATATTGATGACAAATTCAAGAAATATTTTAACAAACCTAAGGAAAATGGGTTAACCAAAGTGAAAAAATTTTGGCCACATTTCAACCAGACTTATAAAAATTACAGTCAAACATATGACAAATAGGCAATTTTGTTAATAAAAATGTGAAAAGTTTGACCAAATTTCATCTAAATCCATAAAAAGTCGGAAATTTTGTTGACCAAATGTGAAAAATTGTGGCCAAAGGTCAACCAAACTTATAAATATCTCACCCAAACTTATGAAAAGTGGAACATTTTGTTGTCCAGATGTGAAAAGTTTGGCCAATGTCAAACAAACTCATACAAAGTAGGAAAATTTGTTAACCAAATGTGTAATTTTTAACCAAATTTGGAAATGTTGTTAACCAAACGTGACAAGTTTGGCCAAATTTCACCCAAACTTATGAAAAGTAGGAAATTTTGTTTTCCAGATGTGAAAAGTTTGACCAAATTTCACCCAAACTTATGAAAAGTAGGAAACTTTGTTAACCCAATGTGAAAAGTTTTGCCAAATTTCAAACAAGCTCATGAAAAGTAGGAAACTTTGGTAACCAAATGTGAAAAGTTTGGACAATTTCATCCAAAACTTATGAAAATAGGTAATTTTGTTAATAAAATATGAAAAGTTTGGCCAAATTTCAAACCAAACTCATAAAAAGTAGGAAACTTTGTTAACCAAATGTGAAAAGTTTGGCCAAATTTAAAACTAAGCCCATAAAAAGTAGGAAATTTTGTTGACCAAATGTGAAACATTGGGGCCACAGTTCAAACAAACTTATAAATATCTCACCCAAGACTTATGAAAAGTAGGAAATTTTGTTGTCCAGTTGTGAAAAGTTTGGACAAATTTCAACCAAATTTATAAAAAGGAGGAAACTTTGTTAACCAAATGTGAAAATTCTTGATCAAAAAAGAAGAAATATTTCATCCAAAACTTATGAAAAGTAGGAAATTTTGTTAACAAAATATGAGAAATTTTAGCCAAATTTCAGCCAAACTTATAAAAAATAGGAAAATTCCTTAAACAAAAGGAGAAAATATCTCAAGTTGTCCTTTTACATCCCCAACCTACTAGAGATATTCGTCTGTCCCCGGTGCAAACAACAGCTGTATTTCAGAAAATTAAATGTATCTTATGTAATAAGTCATTATGGTTGAATGAAATATTAAAATTTCAACAATAAAATTGTACAATAAATTAACAATTAAATTTCCTCATGAAACATTCAATCCATTTCTTCTCATAACATGTCCAAACAATTTTGACTGTCTACGTCTAATTTCTCTAATCAATTTACGATTTTCATTTGTCTCCTGTAGCACTTGTTCATTGGTTTTTCTGACTGTCTGTCCATGGTATTCTTTGCATTTTCCTCAGAAACCACATTTCTGCAGCCATCAGATTTTTTTCAGCTTGTGAAGAGAGACATGATGTGGGTATGAAATGAGATGAGGAAAGTAAACTGTCCACCACATCTTCTTGTGGACCGAGATGATCTCCGTGGTTTAGTGGCTAAACCGCTGGCCTCGCGCTCCGAATGAAATGGGCTTGTTATGGGACACAGTGGTTCGGTTATTGGGTGTCATTTTCTGGGAGACTCCTGTGGGGCCGTAGTGCGTATGCTCTGTGCGACGCTTTTGACAGTTCCCTCTGTGGAAATGGATACGGCCGTCTGGGATAAAACCAGTTGCAATCAGATCATCCCTCTATCCTTCCAACCATATTCAATTGTCGTGGCCTAGAAATTGTGAAGGCCTAACACTTCACACTCCGTCGGTAGTATATGCTGTGGGACCATCTCCACCGTATATAGACAGACAGGCAGACCGACTGACCGACCGACCGACAGACAGACAGACAGACAGACAGGCAGGCAGGCAGGAAGGCAGGCAGGCAGATAGACAGACAGGCAGACAGACAGGTAGGTAGGTAGGTAAATAGGTAGGTAAACAAACAGACAGACAGACAAACAGACAGACAGACGGGTGGGTGGGTGGGTGAGTGGGTGGGTGGATGGATGGATGGATGGATGGATAGTAATGTAAGTAGGAATGTAGGTAGATACATACATAGACAGGTAGGTAAGCAGTTAAATACTCAGTCAACTAGGTAGGTATGCATGTAGGTATGAACACCATAGGACAGACAAGCAAATAAGCCGATTGGTAGGTATTACCAGTGAGTTTTAATGAACACCTTAAAAGTGTGATAGACATGACAATAACCATGCCATTGTCTTGTAACATGTGAATATTGTTGTTAAGGATGTCAGGGCGAACACTGTGACATACCGACAGTTTAAAGATGGTCGCCCATCTTGTGACATTCACCAAAGCGGAACAGCATTTTGTTATCCGTGTTTTAGTTAATTTTGGGGTGAAACCTATTCATCGGCGAACCAACCTGGGCCATTATACATGGACACGCTTGGTGGTTTGGTTTGCTGGTTGTGTGGTTGGTTGGCTAGTTGGCTCGTTCGTTCGTTCATTAGTTAGTTAATTAGTTAGTTAGTTAGTTTGTCAGTCAGTCAGTTAGTTAGTCAGTCAGCCAGCCAGCCAGCCAGTTAGTTAGTTAGTCAGTCAGTCAGTCAGCAAGCCAGTTAGTTAGTTAGTCAGTCAGTCAGTCAGTTAACCAGCCAGCCAGTCAGTCAGTCAGTTAACCAGCCAGCCAGCCAGCCAGCCAGCCAGCCAGCCAGCCAGCCAGCCAGCCAGCCAGCCAGCCAGCCAGCCAGCCAGCCAGCCAGCCAGCCAGCCAGCCAGCCAGCCAGCCAGCCAGCCAGCCAGCCAGCCAGCCAGCCAGTCAGTCAGTCAGTCAGTCAGTCAGTCAGTCAGTCAGTCAGTCAGTCAGTCAGTCAGTCAGTCAGTCAGTCAGTCAGTCAGTTAGTTAGTTAGTTAGTTAGTTAGTTAGTTAGTTAGTTAGATAGTTAGTTAGTTAGTTAGTTAGTTAGTTAGTTAGTTAGTTAGTTAGTCAATTAGTTACTGAGTTAGTCAGTTAGTTAGTTAGTTAGTTAGTTAGTCAGTTAGTTAGTTAGTTAGTTAGTTAGTTAGTCAGTTAGTTAGTTAGTTAGTTAGTTAGTTAGTTAGTTAGTCAGTCAGTTAGTTAGTTAGTCAGTTAGTTAGTTAGTTAGTTAGTCAGTTGGTTATTTAGTTAGTTAGTTAGTTAGTTAGTTAGTTAGTTAGTTAGTTAGTTAGTTAGTTAGTTAGTTAATTAGTTAGTTAGTTAGTTAGTCAATTAGTTACTGAGTTAGTCAGTCAGTTAGTCAGTCAGTCAGTCAGTCAGTCAGTCAGTCAGTCAGTCAGTCAGTCAGTCAGTCAGTCAGTCAGTCAGTCAGTCAGTCAGTCAGTCAGTCAGTCAGTCAGTCAGTCAGTCAGTCAGTCAGTCAGTCAGTTAGTTAGTCAGTCAGTCAGTCAGTCAGTCAGTCAGTCAGTCAGTTAGTTAGTTAGTTAGTCAGTCAGTCAGTCAGTTAGTTAGTTAGTTAGTTAGTTAGTTAGTTAGTTAGTTAGTTAGTTAGTTAGTTAGTCCCCATATCATCCCCATGGCACATGGAACTATCAATCACAAAGAGAACTGGTTACTCGCATAAGAAGAAGACAGTCCACATTTTTGGGGCATGCGGTGAGAAGGGGAGGGCTGGAGTATGTCGTCACAACAAGTAGGCTGGAGGGGAAGAGAGGCAGGGGAAGACAGAGAAAAAATGCCGAACAGTTTGAGATCGTGGCAATGAGGAAAGTCGGTATCAGAATTGATTGGAAGCATGAGAGACAGAAGAATGTGGACAGACATGATCACCAACGCCACACAGCAGGGACTATAAGAAGTATAAACTTGTTCATTGGAAATCATGTATGTACAACCTGTTGCAGTTTGGGGCACACTTAAAGTGTTTAAAAAGTCGGTGTCTCTGCCATCGCATTATGACTTTCAACTTTTGTATTGCCTAATGTATCCTCTAACTTCTATGCAGTTAGAGGGGGAAAAAAATACATAATCTGTTCAGTGCAAAGTTTGTGACATGCCTTCTTTCTTGGACATCCGCACTCATACAATATATTCAGAACATTATAGGGTTTGGAGGCCTCTAACAGCCATACCAATTCCCCTTCAAGAGAAACTTAAATCTAAGGCCAGTAGTTATAGTCGCCTTCATAAATGTAAACATTAAAATTTCAACTACAGGTAACTTGATGTAAGCTCGTTAATATTTCTACAATACGCTATAAGCAGATGTGCAACATTCTACAAGTTTTACTTACATTCAAAGAGTTTTATCCAGATTCTGATTGCAGATATAAAGAAATTAAATTATTTCTAACTGCAAAAAGATGCTTTGAAAATGAAATATTTAGGCTCTATAGAACTAAACATCTATAAAAGACAAGGTTGCCTCCCTTGGACTAAATCACATCGTTATTAGTACGCTTGCCTACCAAGACATCTGTCATGTTTTTAAAGTCCCAACAGCAGGTTTATCGACCAGGACAATTCTGGGGCCAGCCTAATTAAAATAAGTACCAACATTATTTAGAATAATCTGGATAGTATGTGGGAGGTGAGTTGAGTTAATACCTAAAGGACAGGCTTCTATCAAAAGTGAATCCCAGGTACTGCAGTCTGCTTTCTCTAATCATATTTCTACCATTTATCGAGAGGTTTGCGAGAGCTTTAACAATCCTATTGTTCAGTGAGCACCACAAGACCTTTATGGGTCTGAGCTGAAACTTAATAAATGTATATGCCGCGGTTGATTCTTTTGTTACAAAGGAACGACGAGACTAGCTTATGGAGCTGGAGGACATCCCAGGCAGTAGGCTGCTCAATGTGCGATGTGGCGACTTTAATGTACGAAACAGAGACTGGGAGAATACAGGGTAACACCGACAGGGAAATGCCCTTGCAGAAGCCATGGTGGATTCAGAAGTAGTCTGCATAAACGATGGGAGGCCAACTAGAATGGGGATGAGACCTGGTGATGTGGACACGACTATTGACCTGGCATTTGTTGCCCAGTCGGCAGTATTGAATGTTAAATGGACTATCCTGTGTGATCATGGGAGTGACCATCTACCCTGATCTCTACGTGATTGAAGGATGTATGGATAAGTACTTCTGAACATTATCATCATACGGTTTTAGTGCTTTAAATGAAAACCTTAAAAAAGTAAACATGGCCGATATTATTGAATGTAGCGGGCATGCTTTAGTGAAAGTCGTTAGTAAGGGGTGGGCGAGTGGTGGCGTATGTTGATAAGTGCTTCATAACACTATCGTCATAGATTTCAGAGCTTCAACTGAAAACTTTAAAAAGTAAAGATGGCCGGCATTATCGACTATAGCGGGTATGGCCTAGTGAAATTCGTTGTCAAGTGGTTTGTGAGTGCAGGAAAGACTAGATAGGTGCTTCTGATCATTGTTAAGGGGTGAACGAGTGGTGAGGTGGTAGATAAATACATCCGTTCCTTGATAATAGACGGAGGTTAAGTCTCATAATAAAGTCTAAAGACTGAACTCATAGGTGGCTGATATGAGTGTGACCGCCTGCGTGACTCTTCACGGTGCTATTTCCGAGAGGGTGAACGTACGTGAACGTGTTCAGACATGTCTTTGGAGAAAACCTGAGAATGACTCAGAGGGTATCAACAGCGGTAAACAGGCTTGAACATGTTTAGACATGTTTTTTATGTTACATCAGCCACACAGTCTGTATAAAAACGACCACGAAGACAGGGTAAAGACACTATGTTTGCAACAAGACCTATCGAAAACAGCTCACCGAAGAGACCACAGGGGTAAGTACTCTATGTGTAGTATACATTCTCGTTACACGCCGTCAAGTCGGTATAGTGTTGTCGCTGATGTATTTCTCAGAAAATAAGGTACATGGTGCTACATTCGGGTTTACATCTCGAAATATATCAGGTGCACATGATATCAAAATACTGGCTGGTGTATATACTCCTTCACATTAGGTCAAAACTGGTCTGCATAAAGGTCATATGGATGGTGTCATACTGTAAAATTCAGAATGTGTAAATTTATCATATAATACGATGTCACTTGTTATATCACTCTCACGATGTTCTTTCGATGATAAGTATGTGAGATGGTCGTTGTCTAGGTAACGATGCTCCTGGTGTGTCAATTGAGCTATCTAACTGTCTCACAATGTAACTCACCCCCGCCGTGCACATTCACCAGTCATTAAACAAGATTGAGTTGGCGCACATAATCCTTTAATACAGAAAGAACACGGACACATAACATATTGGTATCTCCAGAAATCAATGTAAAATCCGCAGAATATATATATGTATTCTCCTCACACGTTAATCAGCACACCTCACTTTCTTCTATAATCTTCCTGAATCTCACATCCACAAGACATTTAGTCCAGCTACTATCCACGGCTGGATCTCACACAATACGACCCACCCACTGGGTCGGAGCCTCTGCTCACTATGCAACCCACTCTGGGTTTTAGGCCTGCATTCACAGCTCGGAGAATCATACAACACAGTTCTCCGTCGACTACCGACTGGTTCGGTGTCTACCACTCAACTCTCTTGTCTTAAAACGACCTGACCCGTAGTCGGTCTCTGCTCTCACTCACTAACTAAAGTTTTTCCACTCTCTTTTAACCCTGCTGTGTAGCCCCTCCCTGGGCTCCCAACAACATTACACCCCAGCCTAAAACTGCCTTTCTCTCCATCCCCCTGGGGTCTTCCACTCACACCCGCCCCTATATTTCTCAGGGCTGATTGTTTTCCTCGTAGCCAGGTCACTCACCTTACTGTCAATGACCCAGGCATATGTCAATCACCTATAATATTTGATCGTTTCTCCAGATTGAGAATTTACTGACACAAACATGAACAAGCTCGCTTATTGATTTGTTTATAAGAAGTGAAAGCTCTGACAGTCTACCACAAAATATTGGTATGTATGCTTTCAGCATTGATAACTAATTATTGTTCACCACTGCTCAGTAACTGCCCAGCAGTGCGTGTATTCGCCTGCTTTGTTCACTAATATAGTACATAAAACAGCTGTAAGTCGGTAACATACTATATACAATGACGCAAAGTAAGACAGCTTTACAGAATTACAAAACATTCAGGACGTTGCTAGCCTTAATCACAAAACACAAAACATATAGTCACGGAGAAGACCCTCAGGTGACGTAAGACTTCAGGTATGAGAAGAACAAAAACGAGAGTAATGCAGAGAACAGGAATTATTTTACTACATATGACGTCTTGGTGCACTCTCATAATTCGCAAATGTGAAATGGGTACTTGTTTCTATTTATATATCATGGTTAAAAAGTTAGTACTATTGATTTGAAAACATTTTGGTAATTTTTTTCTGTAGATGATGTAAAAACACTAGCATTAAAATAATATTGGTTGTCGCGTGTTTTGAAATACACAATAAAAGTCATGTAAAATATCGACGGTGGGCTGTAATGGTTTGTCTTTTCTTCACAGCGGTATAACTTTCGGCGGTCAGTACTTACACCAGAATGACCCGTGAAAGCGTGGAACTACAGAAATCTACACAAATCATAGTGTTGGATCACTCTACCGTATCAACTCTTCACCAGTGCAACTGCACAAAAGAGTACTGTGCTAATTATCAACACTCCATTAGCTGGTGCCGGAAACTACAAGCGGGTTGGAATACATGCCTTATCGTCCTTACCTTTTCCAGCGTAATGGCCACTAAACAGAAAAATCTCTATCTGTGTCATATTTGTGGTCAATTCTTTAAAGAAAACCACAAGCTTACACGTCACATTAACACAGTTCACAACACCGAAACACACACATGCCACCTCTGTGGTAATTTATACAACAGAAAAGACAGCCTACAACGACACATAAAAACAAAGCATCAACCACCCACTTCAACAACAACTGCAACCTCAACACCTATGAGCACAACACCCTTAGCTTCATCATATGCAAAACGAAAACACCTTCAGACACACGAAAACTGAGCCACCAAGCAGATGTATACTATACCACCAGTTGTCAACGCAACTACAGTCAGATGTGTGATGACCCCAACAACCACACGTGTGATGAACCCAATAATCAGCCGCTTGATGTACCCGACACTCAGATGTTTGATGCCCCGTTTGTCTACAATACTCAGATGTCAGCCCATAAAGCAGGAGACCAGTCTTATGACTACATGCCAAGTGACATATACATACCATGCTACCAGCCGGAAAAACCAACCTGCTCAGACAATGGTGTGAAGAAACCCAGAAACAACACACAATGTGTAAAGCTCTGTATGTGAAAATAAAATGCTGTGATGATACTATGTATACCAGATCATATCTCATCATCCATTTCGTATAATGACATTATACATTTTTTTTCTTGTAAAATGAACTGAAATACTGTAAAATGTACTGAACTACCGTAAAATAAACAGGCATATATTATAATTACGTCTTGGTTGTGGAATTTTTAGTTTGTTTACGGTGTATTTAGTTGTCATGTGGTGAGAGAATGATACATATTGATGACAAATTCAAGAAATATTTTAACAAACCTAAGGAAAATGGGTTAACCAAAGTGAAAAAATTTTGGCCACATTTCAACCAGACTTATAAAAATTACAGTCAAACATATGACAAATAGGCAATTTTGTTAATAAAAATGTGAAAAGTTTGACCAAATTTCATCTAAATCCATAAAAAGTAGGAAATTTTGTTGACCAAATGTGAAAAATTGTGGCCAAAGGTCAACCAAACTTATAAATATCTCACCCAAACTTATGAAAAGTGGAACATTTTGTTGTCCAGATGTGAAAAGTTTGGCCAATGTCAAACAAACTCATACAAAGTAGGAAAATTTGTTAACCAAATGTGTAATTTTTAACCAAATTTGGAAATGTTGTTAACCAAACGTGACAAGTTTGGCCAAATTTCACCCAAACTTATGAAAAGTAGGAAATTTTGTTTTCCAGATGTGAAAAGTTTGACCAAATTTCACCCAAACTTATGAAAAGTAGGAAACTTTGTTAACCCAATGTGAAAAGTTTTGCCAAATTTCAAACAAGCTCATGAAAAGTAGGAAACTTTGGTAACCAAATGTGAAAAGTTTGGACAATTTCATCCAAAACTTATGAAAATAGGTAATTTTGTTAATAAAATATGAAAAGTTTGGCCAAATTTCAAACCAAACTCATAAAAAGTAGGAAACTTTGTTAACCAAATGTGAAAAGTTTGGCCAAATTTAAAACTAAGCCCATAAAAAGTAGGAAATTTTGTTGACCAAATGTGAAACATGTGGGGCCACAGTTCAAACAAACTTATAAATATCTCACCCAAGACTTATGAAAAGTAGGAAATTTTGTTTTCCAGTTGTGAAAAGTTTGGACAAATTTCAACCAAATTTATAAAAAGGAGGAAACTTTGTTAACCAAATGTGAAAATTTTTGATCAAAAAAGAAGAAATATTTCATCCAAAACTTATGAAAAGTAGGAAATTTTGTTAACAAAATATGAGAAATTTTAGCCAAATTTCAGCCAAACTTATAAAAAATAGGAAAATTCCTTAAACAAAAGGAGAAAATATCTCAAGTTGTCCTTTTACATCCCCAACCTACTAGAGATATTCGTCTGTCCCCGGTGCAAACAACAGCTGTATTTCAGAAAATTAAATGTATCTTATGTAATAAGTCATTATGGTTGAATGAAATATTAAAATTTCAACAATAAAATTGTACAATAAATTAACAATTAAATTTCCTCATGAAACATTCAATCCATTTCTTCTCATAACATGTCCAAACAATTTTGACTGTCTACGTCTAATTTCTCTAATCAATTTACGATTTTCATTTGTCTCCTGTAGCACTTGTTCATTGTTTTTTCTGACTGTCTGTCCATGGTATTCTTTGCATTTTCCTCAGAAACCACATTTCTGCAGCCATCAGATTTTTTTCAGCTTGTGAAGAGAGACATGATGTGGGTATGAAATGAGATGAGGAAAGTAAACTGTCCACCACATCTTCTTGTGGACCGAGATGATCTCCGTGGTTTAGTGGCTAAACCGCTGGCCTCGCGCTCCGAATGAAATGGGCTTGTTATGGGACACAGTGGTTCGGTTATTGGGTGTCATTTTCTGGGAGACTCCTGTGGGGCCGTAGTGCGTATGCTCTGTGCGACGCTTTTGACAGTTCCCTCTGTGGAAATGGATACGGCCGTCTGGGATAAAACCAGTTGCAATCAGATCATCCCTCTATCCTTCCAACCATATTCAATTGTCGTGGCCTAGAAATTGTGAAGGCCTAACACTTCACACTCCGTCGGTAGTATATGCTGTGGGACCATCTCCACCGTATATAGACAGACAGGCAGACCGACCGACCGACCGACCGACAGACAGACAGACAGACAGACAGACAGGCAGGCAGGCAGGAAGGCAGGCAGGCAGATAGACAGACAGGCAGACAGACAGGTAGGTAGGTAGGTAAATAGGTAGGTAAACAAACAGACAGACAGACAAACAGACAGACAGACGGGTGGGTGGGTGGGTGAGTGGGTGGGTGGATGGATGGATGGATGGATGGATAGTAATGTAAGTAGGAATGTAGGTAGATACATACATAGACAGGTAGGTAAGCAGTTAAATACTCAGTCAACTAGGTAGGTATGCATGTAGGTATGAACACCATAGGACAGACAAGCAAATAAGCCGATTGGTAGGTATTACCAGTGAGTTTTAATGAACACCTTAAAAGTGTGATAGACATGACAATAACCATGCCATTGTCTTGTAACATGTGAATATTGTTGTTAAGGATGTCAGGGCGAACACTGTGACATACCGACAGTTTAAAGATGGTCGCCCATCTTGTGACATTCACCAAAGGGGAACAGCATTTTGTTATCCGTGTTTTAGTTAATTTTGGGGTGAAACCTATTCATCGGCGAACCAACCTGGGCCATTATACATGGACACACTTGGTGGTTTGGTTTGCTGGTTGTGTGGTTGGTTGGCTAGTTGGCTCGTTCGTTCGTTCATTAGTTAGTTAATTAGTTAGTTAGTTAGTTTGTCAGTCAGTCAGTCAGTCAGTCATTCAGTCAGTCAGTCAGTCAGTTAGTTAGTTAGTCAGTCAGTCAGTCAGTCAGCCAGTTAGTTAGTTAGTTAGTCAGTCAGTCAGTCAGTCAGTCAGTCAGTTAACTAGCCAGCCAGCCAGCCAGCCAGCCAGTCAGTCAGTCAGTCAGTCAGTTAGTTAGTTAGTTAGTTAGTTAGTTAGTTAGTTAGTTAGTTAATTAGTTAGTTAATTAGTTAGTTAGTTAGTTAGTTAGTTAGTTAGTTAGTTAGTTAGATAGTTAGTTAGTTAGTTAGTTAATTAGTTAGTTAGTTAGTTAGTCAATTAGTTACTGAGTTAGTCAGTTAGTTAGTTAGTTAGTTAGTTAGTTAGTCAGTTAGTTAGTTAGTTAGTTAGTTAGTCAGTCAGTTAGTTAGTTAGTTAGTCAGTTAGTTAGTTAGTTAGTTAGTCAGTTGGTTATTTAGTTAGTTAGTTAGTTAATTAGTTAGTTAGTTAGTTAGTCAGTTAGTTAGTTAGTTAGTTACTTAGTTAGTTAGTTAGTCAGTTAGTTAGTTAGTTAGTTAGTCAGTTAGTTAGTTAGTTAGTCAGTTAGTTAGTTAGTTAGTTAGTTAGTTAGTCAGTCAGTTAGTTAGTTAGTTAGTTAGTTAGTTAGTTAGTCAGTCAGTCAGTTAGTTAGTTAGTTAGTCAGTTAGTTAGTTAGTTAGTTAGTTATTTAGTTAGTTAGTTAGTTAGTTAGTTAGTTAGTTAGTCCCCATATCATCCCCATGGCACATGGAACTATCAATCACAAAGAGAACTGGTTACTCGCATAAGAAGAAGACAGTCCACATTTTTGGGGCATGCGATGAGAAGGGGAGGGCTGGAGTATGTCGTCACAACAAGTAGGCTGGAGGGGAAGAGAGGCAGGGGAAGACAGAGAAAAAATGCCGAACAGTTTGAGATCGTGGCAATGAGGAAAGTCGGTATCAGAATTGATTGGAAGCATGAGAGACAGAAGAATGTGGACAGACCTTATCACCAACGCCACACAGCAGGGACTATAAGAAGTATAAACTTGTTCATTGGAAATCATGTATGTACAACCTGTTGTAGTTTGGGGCACACTTAAAGTGTTTAAAAAGTCCGTGTCTCTGACATCGCATTATGACTTTCAGCTTTTGTATTGCCTAATGTATCCTCTAACTTCTATGCAGTTAGAGGGAAAAAATACATAATCTGTTCAGTGCAAAGTTTGTGACATGCCTTCTTTCTTGGACATCCGCACTCATACAATATATTCAGAACATTATAGGCCTCTAACAGCCATACCAATTCCCTTCAAGAGAAACTTAAATCTAAGGCCAGTAGTTATAGTCGCCTTCATAAATGTAAACATTAAAATTTCAACTACAGGTAACTTGATGTAAGCTCGTTAATATTTCTACAATACGCTATAAGCAGATGTGCAACATTCTATAAGTTTTACTTACATTCAAAGAGTTTTATCCAGATTCTGATTGCAGATATAAATAAATTAAAGTATTTCTAACTGTAAAATGATGCTTTGAAAATGAAATATTTAGGCTCTATAGAACCAAACATCTATAAAAGAGAAGGTTGCCTCCCTTGGACTAAATCACATCGTTGTTAGTATGCTTGCCTACCAAGACAACTGTCATGTTTTTAAAGTCCCAACAGCAGGTTCATCGACCAGGAAAATTCTGGAGCCAGCCTAATTAAAATAGGTACCAACATTATTTAGAATAATCTGGATATTATGTGGGAGGTGAGTTGAGTTAACACCTAAAGGACAGGCTTCTATCAAAAGTGAATCCCAGGTACTGCAGTCTGCTTTCTCTAATCATATTTCTACCATTTATCGAGAGGTTTGGGAGAGCTTTAACAATCCTATTGTTCAGTGAGAACCACAAGACCTTTATGGGTCTGAGCTGAATCTTAATAAATGTATATGCAACGGTTGATTCTTTTGTTACAAAGGAACGACGAGGCTGCTCAATGTGCGATGTGGCGACTTTAATGTACGAAACAGAGACTGGGAGAATACAGGGTAACACCGACAGGGAAATGCCCTTGCAGAAGCCATGGTGGATTCAGAAGTAGTCTGCATAAACGATGGGAGGCCAACTAGAATGGGGATGAGACCTGGTGATGTGGACACGACTATTGACCTGGCATTTGTTGCCCAGTCGGCAGTATTGAATGTTAAATTGACTATCCTGTGTGATCATGGGAGTGACCATCTACCCTGTTCTCTAGGTGATTGAAGGATGTATGCGAGTATGGGGGATGTGTGTTTGGCTGGGTGGTTGGGGTGTCTGTGGATGGGAGGGTAGATGAGAGATGCATGTGTTGATGGGCGCGTGGGTGATGTGTGGGTGTGTGGTTGATGGATGAGTACGTGAGTGGGTGGATGTGTGTGAGATATGAATGTATAGGTGGGGGAGGTGTGTAGTTGTGAGAAGATGTGTGTGAGCGGCGGATGTGTGTGGGTGGGTATATGTGGGTAACGGGGTGTGTGTTTGTGGGAGGTGTGTGTTTTGGGGTGTTTATGGGTGGGGATATGTGTTTATGGGTGGGGATGTGTGTATAGGTGGGAATGTGTAGTTGAGAGGTGGCGAATATTGGGTGGGTAAATGGGTGTAAGTTGCCTGATATGTGTGTGGGTGGGTGGGGAAAATTTTGAGAGTGCGGGATATGTGTGTGGATAGGTGCGGGATGTGTGGGTTGGCGGGGGTATGTGTGTGTGGCTTCTTTTTCTTCTTCTTCTTCTTCTTCTTCTTCTTCTTCTTCTTCTTCTTCTTCTTCTTCTTCTTCTTCTTCTTCTTCTTCTTCTTCTTCTTCTCCTCCTCCTTCTTCTTCTTCTTCTTCTTCTTCTTCTTCTTCTTCTTCTTCTTCTTCTTCTTCTTCTTCTTCTTCTTCTTCTTCTTCTTCTTCTTCTTCTTCTTCTTCTTCTTCTTCTTCTTCTTCTTCTTCTTCTTCTTCTTCTTTTTCTTCTTCTTCTTCTTCTTCTTCTTCTTCTTCTTCTTCTTCTTCTTCTTCTTCTTCTTCTTCTTCTTCTTCTTCTTCTTCTTCTTCTTCTTCTTCTTCTTGGTGTGTGAGGATGTGTGTGTGGGTGGGGAAATGTGTGTGGGTGGGGAAATGTGTGTGGGTGGGGCATCAGTGGGTGGGTGGCGGCATGTTTGTTTGCCTGGTTCTGCGTGAGTGCGTGGAGGTATGTGTGGATGGGTGGGGGCGGTTTTGTGGGTGGGGGATGTTTGGTGGGTGGAGGATGTGTCTCACAACATTGCAGTATGCACTGTTTATGTTCACAACTTTCATTTGACAATGTTTTTTTTTTTCTTTTTTTTCTCATGTGAATGTATCATGCGTAATATGCATTGTTTATGCTTACAAAATCCATTTGACAATGTTTTTTTCCCCTATGTTAATGTAACATGCACATTTGATGAATGAAAGATGAGTGATTGAAAGGGCCGAATGTAAGACGGGCCTGCGTGCCCAATTTGTTACCCTTTTAAAATAAAGTTTGTTCATTCGTTCGTTCGTTCTATTGATTTCTGAGTCCACCAAGACCAACTCTGTATGAGCACCTCAGCCCTTTAAATATGAGAGGGAATACACCCTTATGGGTCGTCTCAGATAGAGGGAATGCAGTGTCACTAGCAAACTTACTTGGTGGACCTCCGAGGTAGAACGTGCATTGAAATCCAAGAGAGCAGCAGTTAAACAGTGACAGAAAGTGCGGCGGACACCCCAAAGCTCACAAGAGGAAATGGAGAAAGCTTCGCAAGAAAAGAAAGCCAAGGTGGAGGAATTCAATAAGAGAGAAAAATGAACACTTTATGAATGAGATTAGAGGAGATAAACCACAGGGAAATTTCTGCAAATTGCATAGACATATGGAAAGGAAAGATCGTCCTGACACAGTGGGTACAATATACAAAGATAGTGGTTCGAGTTTGACAATGGGCAAAGAGAAAGGGGAAGCTTTCCTGCAGAGATTTAGCACCGAAGATCAGAACGATGGGGACATCAGAGATAAGTTAGAAATCTATCTAGTACCATTAAGGATACCTACTGTGAGGATACCATTCAGCTAGACATAGGGTCATCAAACGTTTTTCTCGGCGGGCCGGATAACTGAAAAAATGACGAGCGCGGGCCGCATACTCATTCTGCACAATACTTGCACCGGTCTCCGTGGCGAAGGCAATACGGGCGCGATTTGTAATCCCATATACCCGTGTTATAAACATAGGTGTGCGCGATTTGGCAGCAGACCGCATTGCGCTGGTTTTTTACGCCATGGTATATGTGCGGGTCGTTTAGAAAGCAATGGCAAACTACTGAACGTAAACTTGCCAAGACATCAACAACAGCAAAACATGCTGGTGTTGAATGCAAACGTACAACACTTGCAAGCCAGAATGAACGCTCTGGGAATAAAAGACGAATAACTAAGTTAATCATGGGTGAATGGCGTGCAATGCACACAAACCACAAAGACAACCAACATATTTATCTCCTACAAAAGGTTATCAAAGAAAGCAACGTTAGCAACAAAGATAGTTACATCATAACTAGTGTGCACATACCCGAATCTCTCAAGCTACGCAGCCAAAAAAAAGTTAGTGAGATTTGTGAAGTTGATATTTGGCTTTAAAGATTTCATCCATGTTTGGTTTGGAATTGCAGCATCCAATCTAGAGAACTGCTTTCAAATGTTCATCAGTCAATCTCGTTCGATGTATTGATTTCACATATTTCATTTTTGAAAATGTTTGCTCACAGGCATAAGTTGTTCCAACCACCGATACCATTTTTGTTCCATATCCTTTACAGGACATCGCTGTCAACATCAGCATCTTTCAGCTGATTGTTGATTTCAAGGCAAGATTACGCTCAGTAGTTTGCCATTGCTTTCTGAGCAACCGGCTTACATACCCCTAAGTTACCGACGCGGAGAGAACCGCTACCAATTCTCGCTCACATCACATTTCTTACGAGAGTATACTGGATTATGGAGAAATTTGTATAATCCATAGACTAGGGAGACAGGCACTGATGCCATACCATCGGAAAATTGCTTCAACATCAACTCAACATCAGCTAAGCAGCGGTAAAATTCAACATGTTTTACTTCTCTGTGCTTCTCTTTCAACAAGTCATTTGCTTGAAAATCAGTGAGCTTCAACTTTAGTTCAACTGGCACATCATCAAGGTTACAATCAAACGGATTCTGGAACAGAAGAATGTCACTTTCAATTCTGTCAAGATCTGAAAATCTCTCCAAACAAATGCTTCCTCAAGTCACAAATAATTTTTTTTTCGGAAAATCGAGTTTGACATCTTCGGCGATTGCAGCGCAATACTCTTTTAAATAGTGAAAATGAAAAACGCTTTCTCCTTCCAGTTGTATTGCAAACAATAACAGCTTTCTCCGAAATCCTTTTGGTGATTCTGTAGAGGTCACAGACGAGATTATACTTTCCCTGAAGTTTCAAATTCAGATCATTTATGTTTGATGTGATGTCGACCAAAGATGACAACTTTGACATCCAAGTAGGATCTGGCAGTTGTGGATCACCTCTATTGTTTTCAGTGAGGAAAACATCATTTCATTTCGGAGCTTGTAAAAACGAAATAGGTTTTGACCGCATCTGAGCCACACTCACTGATGTGTGATAAAGCAAGTCACAGAAGTCAGAATCAATTTCTTCAAGAAACGCCTTTAACTGACGGTGATTGAGTGCATACCCCCGAATGAAGTTCACAGCTGAATGGACTGGTTTCAGTACACAAGAAATGTCTAAGTCTTTCCCCACAGAGTGCTTGCTGATGTATGATGCAGTGTATGAACAGAGCGCACGGAATTTGGTAATTTTCCAACTAAGTCCTGATCTGTACCATCAGACTCTTCACCACTCCACGATGTTTTTTTTTTCCTCCATCAAAGCTGATTCAACTGAAAGTTATATTCTTTGCACTTCCATTAAAATGACTTTTCCTTTTGTTGTTCCATGCATGCTGCAATCGGATGCCAACTCTTCCGTTATCTGAAAGTCCAAATTAACACCACAAATGATCACGAGATGTCGTGACGTACTCGAGAGATCACTAGACTCATACAGCGCCAGAGAATACCACAACACGTTCCTAATTTTCTCTGGTATCTGTAGTACTATGTTCTCTCCAAATTCTTATGTTCTTCGCACAACTGAACTTACCTAAGGCAGATAGCTCCACACAAATCGGCTTTTCCAGACACAAGTCATTTTGCTGCTGCCATAATACACTTTTTGATGAAGTTGCCATCAGTAAACTGTTTTCCTCGTTCTGCCATCTTATATACAATGTTGTATCATGTAGGAGTGACAGATTCATTTTCAGCAAACTTTCTCGTGACGAGATTTCTTTGAGTGTCAAAACCACGTTTCATGGACTCATATTTCTCAGAGTGTAACTTTCCAGAAAACTTTTAATAAGGTTGACAGATGTTATGTTTCGTAGTGACACCGAAGATTATACTCTTTCAATATGGCAACATTTTAGCTGCATATTACGCAACTGGTTTTCCGGTCCTTTGTTTCCACAAAGAAGTACTTTACTCCCCATTCTTCAATGAAAACGCGACACTCGCTATCAACTTTTCTTTTCTTAGTAGCCATAATGAAGGGTGAAGTACACGGGATCTGAAAATGAAGAAGACATTGAATTAGAAACATAATTAAAATCCTATTGACACACAAGAAAAGCAGGCGACTAGAGGTCACTGGTGAAGCTACAGATCACCATAGGTACATATAAACTGTATAGATACCTATGGTTATGGGAATATATCTCATAAAAAGGTTTGCAAAATATATAAATAGGGCCGGTCTAAATAAACAGCCTAGAGCAGAGATTTTCAAACGGGGTTCCGAGAGTGGCAGCCAGGGGTTCCGCGGAAACAGACCGAAATCGCCTAAATGCAACATTTCTGCCCATCTGGTTTATTGCATAAAGTAGGACAGACACTTGGATCATCGCACAGAGTTCCTTGAGCAACGTAAACATTTGCGTAAGGATCTGCTCCAGCAGAAAGATTGAAAAACACTGGCCTAGTGACCAGCTCGATTAACACCTTGACCGGGAATTCTTCTGAGCTGGGGATAATATTTTCGTAATAACACGTGGATTCTATGGCATTTTTATGCTAGTTTGCTACTTTATTGCCTTTATTCACACTTGTAGTTCACTTACCTATCACTGTTACTATCACTGTTAAACATAGAAATCCTTGTTGCATAGCCATAAAATGGATGACTGGCAAAAATAAGTAAGTATTTCCGGAACATTGGAATTGTGGTGACAGCCGGATGCATCTGGGGGAGGGAAAGATGTGTGTGTGTGTGTGTGTGTGTGTGTGTGTGTGTGTGTGTGTGTGTGTGTGTGTGTGCTTGTGTGTGCTTGTGTGAGCATGTGTGTGTGTGTGTGTGTGTTGCTATGGTAACCATGGAAATTTCAGAGCGTAGGCGGCACTACAGCGAGCCCGGGAAGGTCTTTGGATGGTGCGAAATAAGTATACATTACAATAAACAAGAACATCTAGATACAATCATTTGTCATCGAAAATTATAAATTTAAGACACATGGTAGCCAGGAGGTCTCCGCACGTATAAATCAATCAATCAATCAGGTTCCGTCTCCGCAATGAAGGCTGGCTACAATGGATCTCAAACACTGTCTCTCGCCTTGACTGTACATAATACCAGCCTGATGTTCGTCCATCTCTTTATGTTATCTTCCCACTTGTATCGTTGACTACCTCTTGCTCGCTTGCCTGCAGCTTTGCCCTCCAGTATGGTTTTTATAAGAGTATCATGTCTTTTAACGTGGCCGAAATATTTCACTTGGCTCCTCTTTATTTCTTACATCAACTCTCTCTTCATTCCCAGTTTTTCTAGAACCTCTACATTTGATTGTTTTTATTTCCACGAAATACGTCATATTCGTCTGTATATCCACATATCCAGGGCCTCCATGCGACTTTCTAGTCGCTTGTTCAATGTCCAAGCTTCCGCGCCATACAGTAGCGTTGAATATACGTAGCATTTGACAATTATCATTTCTAATGCGCTGTTAATTTCTCTAGATGTTAATACTGATTTTGTGTGGAGATCACCTATTATCTATATATATATAAAAGACAATGTTTGTTTGTTTGTTTTGTTTGTTTGTTTGTCCTGTATGCGTTCCCGAACGGTCCATCCGATTAAGATGAAATTTTGTACAGATGTTGTTCTCACTCTCGCGGAGCCAAATGACATAGTTTGTGAACTCAAAATCAACAATTATTCCTCAAGCACAAAAGAAAAAGGCATTTCGAGCTTCAGAAACAGGCCCACCTGTAGCCCGCCATCTTGCTTCAAGGGAACTCACTCTCTGATTAAAACAGACATTAGTTATGAACAGTAATGTTTCTTTGTGTGTGTCCTGTATGCGTTCCAGAACGGTTCATCCGATTGAGATGAAATTTTGTACAGAAGTTGTTCTCACTCCCGCGGATCCAACTGAAATACGAACACCGGGAACGGGAAAGTGAACATCAGAAAAAGACGAGCAACGGGAACGGGATCGGGAGCAGGGGCCGAACGCGTACTCTGTGCGTTTAAAGAAATGTATTTGAATTCGATGAGACTCACCCCGCCAGGAACTGGGTGAAGCCGGTCCGGGTCGTCTAGTTCTAAATATAATATTGACATTCAAATTGTATCACAACGCATCGAGTTCCATAAGTTATATCAAGCATTGCTGAGTACCGTCGGCGGGCCGGATAAAATGACGTCGAAGGCCGATCCGGCCCGCGTGTCGTAGTTTGGTAACCATTGAGCTAGAAGATGTCAAACATTTATTGAAGAAAAAGGAAATGACACCTCACCAGGGCCCGATGGGGTTAGGTGTGCCCACATGATGGATATGAGTGGTGGGGAACTTATGGAGATGGCTGCTTGCTTTAGCCTGACCATCAGGGTGACATCAGTACCCCAGGTTTGGGTGCATTGCTATTTAACACCATTTCCTAAACCAGGCAAAGATCATTCAAAGCTAAATGGATTTAGGATTATTACCCTACATAATACTTTTGACAAGATGCTGGAGAAGATCGTTGCTATTAAGCTTCAGGAAAATTTAGAAAGGGAAAAGCTGCCCCCCCCCCCTCACCCCCCGCCATTCCCCGTAAGGTTTGGGAGGTTACCCGCCAGGGAAAGATACTTAGTCAAATGCAGCCACTTTTGCCTACGATGTTTATGAAGGGTTCCAAAACAGTCAGGAGACGACGGTGGCAGGACTCGATTTCGAGGACGCGTACAGCAGTCAGATATAATATTTTGATGTACGCTCTTATGAAGAAGAGAGTATTCCTTGGTTGGTGAATTGAATTGCAGCTGTTCTGTATTCTCATAGCGTGGTTCTCCGGCTGGGTACATGGAACTCTGAGCCATGAATCATAGCCCCCGGACTACCACAGCTGTCAGCAGTTTCCCCTGTGCTTTTCAATGTGTATACGAGCAAGATTGCCAGCCTTGAGGCTTCATGGGCTGGAAGAATACTAACATTTGCAGATGATGTTCTTCCATACAGGCAGGAGAGGGACAGAAATCAAACAGCTCAGGAGATGCAGGCGACACTGGACAAAGTGATAGCGTGGTGTACGGAGATGATTGTCGTCATTAACCCAGAAAAGAGTCTGTCTTGTGGTGCTCTCTGGAGAATAGAATTGTCAAAGCTGACCTCCCAAGCCTCACAATAAATTGTAGAGTTGTGAAAAGAGACATGATGTGGGTATGAAATGTGATGAGGAAAGTAAACTCACCACCACAACTCCTTGTGGACCGAGATGATCTCCGTGGTGTAGTGTTTAAAACGCTGGCCTCACGCTTCAAAAGAAATGGGCTTGTTATGGGACGCAGTGATTCCGTTCATGGGTGTCATTTTCTGGGAGATTCCTGTGGGACCGTAGTGCCTGTGTTCTGTGCGACGCTTTTGACAGTTCTCTCTGTGGAAAGGGATTCCGCCATCTAAGATAAAACCAGTTGCAATTTAATCATCCCTCTTACCTTCCAACCATATTCAATATGTCGTGACCTAGAAATTGTGAAGGCCTAACACTTCACACTCCGTCGGTAGAATATGCTGTGGGACCACCTCCACCGTATACAGACAGACAGACAGACAGACAGACAGACAGACAGACAGGCAGACAGACAGGTAGGTAGGTAGGTAAGTAGGTAGGTAGGTAGGTAGGTAGGCAAATACACAGACAGACAGACAGACAGGCAGGCAGACAGGCAGGCAGGCAGGTAGACAGACAGACAGACAGACAGACAGTAGATAGATAGATAGAAACAAACAAACAAACAAACTTTATTTTCAAAGGGTTAAGAATTGGGCACGCAGGCCAGTCTAACATTCTGCCCTTCTATCACTCTCTTCCATACATTATTTCATTCACACATCACTCAAGGCTAACAGAGAACAGCAACAATATAAAACTTATGCATTATAAAAGTAGATAGATAGATAGATAGATAGATAGATAGATAGATAGATAGATAGATAGATAGATAGATAGATAGATAGATAGATAGATAGATAGATAGATAGATAGATAGATAGATAGATAGATAGATAGATAGATAGATAGAAATATAGATAGATAGATAGATAGATAGATAGATAGATAGATAGATAGATAGATAGATAGATAGATAGATAGATAGATAGATAGATAGATAGATAGATAGATAGATAGATAGATAGATAGATAGATAGATAGATAGATAGATAGATAGATAGATAGATAGATAGATAGATAGATGGGTGGCTGAATGGATGGATGGATGGATGGATGGATGGAAAGGAATAAGTAGGAATGTAGTTAGGTACATACCTAGACAGGTATGTAAGCATCAAATATTCAGACAACTAGGTAGGTATGACGTAGGTATGAACACCATAGGACAGACAAGCAAATAAGCCGATTGGTAGGCATTACCAGTGAGTTGAAATGAACACCTTAAAAGTGTGATAGACATGACAATAACTATGCCATTGTCTTGTAACCTGTCAATATTGTTGATAAGGATGTCAAGGCGAACACTGTGACATAACGACAGTTTAAAGATGGTCGCCCATCTTGTTACATTCACCAAAGGGGAACAGAATTTTGTTATCCGTGTTTTAGTTAGTTTTGGGGTGAAACCTATAGAAATTCATCTGCGAACCAACCTGGGCCTTTATACATGGACACGCTTGGTGGTTTGGTTCGCTGGTTGTGTGGTTGGTTTGCTAGTTGGCTCGTTCGTTCGTTCATTAGTTAGTTAATTAGTTCGTTAGTTAGTTAGTTAGTTAGTTAGTTAGTTAGTTAGTTAGTTAGGTAGTTAGTTAGTTAGTTAGTTAGTTAGTTAGTTGGTTTGTTGGTTAGTTAGTTAGTTAGTTAGTTAGTTAGTTATTTAGTTAGTTAGTTAGTTAGCTAGTTAGTTAGTTAGTTAGTGTGTTAGTTAGTTAGTTAGTTAGTTAGTTAGTTAGCTGGTTGGTTGGTTGGTTAGTTGGTTGGTTGGTTGGTTGGTTGGTTGGTTGGTTAGTTAGTTAGTCCCCATATCATCCCCATGGCACACGGAACTATCACTGAAAGAACTGGTTACTCTCATAAGAAGAAGACAGTCCACATTTTTGGGGCATGCTTTGAGAAGGGGAGGGCTGGTGTATGTCGTCACAACAAGAAGACTGGAGGGGAAGAGAGGCAGGGGGAGACAGAGAAAAAATGCCGAACAGTTTGAGATCGTGGCAATGAGGAAAGTCGGTATCAGAATTGATTGGAAGCATGAGAGACAGAAGAATGTGGACAGACCTTATCACCAACGCCACACAGCAGGGACTATAAGAAGTATAAACTTGTTCATTGGAAATCCTGTATGTACAACCTGTTGCCATCTGTTGTAGTTTGGGGCACACTTAAAGTGTTTAAAAAGTCCGTGTCTCTGACATCGCATTATGACTTTCAGCTTTTGTATTGCCTAATGTATCCTCTAACTTCTATGCAGTTAGAAGTAAAAAATACATAATCTGTTCAGTGCAAAGTTTGTGACATGCCTTCTTTCTTGGACATCCGCACTCATACAATATATTCAGAACATTATAGGGTTTGGAGGCCTCTAACAGCCATGCCAATTCCCCTTCAAGAGAAACTTAAATCTAAGGCCAGTAGTTATAGTCGCCTTCATAAATGTAAACATTAAAATTTCAACTACAGGTAACTTGATGTAAGCTCGTTAATATTTCTACAATACGCTATAAGCAGATGTGCAACATTCTACAAGTTTTACTTACATTCAAAGAGTTTTATCCAGATTCTGATTGCAGATATAAATAAATTAAAGTATTTCTAACTGTAAAATGATGCTTTGAAAATGAAATATTTAGGCTCTATAGAACCAAACATCTATAAAAGAGAAGGTTGCCTCCCTTGGACTAAATCACATCGTTGTTAGTACGCTTGCCTACCAAGACATCTGTCATGTTTTTAAAGTCCCAACAGCAGGTTTATCGACCAGGACAATTCTGGGGCCAGCCTAATTAAAATAAGTACCAACATTATTTACATACATGATGTGCTAAATAAAATAGATAAGCAGGACAACATCATAGTTATGGGAGACTTCAATGCAAGACTAGGACATAACAGAGGGGGCATAGAAAAACACCTGGGAGCATTTGGAGATCAGCAAAATGAAAGGAATGATAACGGAAGTAGACTGATAGAGCTTTGCAGCCAACACGATCTCTATATAACAAACACATTCTATAAACATAAAGATTCGCAAGTATACACCTGGTATAAATGGAACAATCTAGATACTAAAAGCCAAATTGATTTTATATTAACAAGAAATAACAGAAAGAGAAATATATTAGATGCAAGAGCAGTGCCCAATTTCAGTATAAACACAGATCATAAAGCAGTCGTTGCCACAATAAGAACCATTAGAAGAAGAAAACAAAAAGCAGGAAAATACATGCCATGCGAATCAGTAAACTTAAAAAACCTTAAAGACGAGGCAGTAAGGGAAAATTATGAGAAAGAACTAACTGAACTCTTTGTAAAATTACCTACGGAAAGAAAAACAGTGGAAGAAGAATGGGAGACGTTCAAATCAAGCGTTTTAAATACTGCAAAAATAACATGCGGAACCACGAAAAAATGCAAAACACGGATAAAGAAAATAACAAGTTGGTGGAACGCAGAAGTAAAGAAAGCGGTAAAAGAAAAAAAGGAAAAATATAAAAAGTGGTTGAAGAGCAAACAGGAATGTGATCTCATAGAATACAGAATATCGAGAAGACATGTGAGTAGAATAGTAAAGAGGGAAAAACAGAAAGACTGGGAAGAGTATGGAGAAACCCTAAATAAAAACTACAAGGAGGCAACCAGAAACTTCTACAAAAAGATAAGTGCAATGCGAACCAGAGGAGTACCCTTTGACCCAACTGAAATAATTAACAGCGAAAATGGAGAACCAATAAGTGAACAAAAACACATCCTAATAAGATGGAAGCAGTATTTCGAACAACTTCTCAACATCCCATCAGATGTCACAGGAATTCAAGAGACCTACACAGATGTCACCGAGGAACTAGAACCAGACATACTAAAAGAAGAAATTATAGAAGCCATCAGATTAGCCCCATTGAACAAATCACCAGGACAGGATGAAATACCAAATGAACTAATTAAAGCAGCAAGGGAAGTAGGAACAGCTTGGCTACATAGACTATTCAACCATGTTTGGGTAGAACAACAGACACCACGAGACTGGGGAAACGCCATAATTATCCCAATTTGGAAAAACAAAGGCAGCAAAAGAGATTGCACACAATACAGAGGCATTTCACTGTTGAGTCATACTGGGAAAATATTTTGCAAAATTCTTGAAAAAAGATTACGAACTACTTTAGAACCCCAGCTAAGCGAAACGCAGCTTGGATTTAGGAAAAACAAAGGATGCACAGACGCCATTTTTGCTCTTAGACAACTTATAGAAAAATCAATTGAATTCAATGAAACACTCTACTTAGCCTTTGTTGACCAAGAAAAGGCATTTGATAGGGTAGATAGAAACAAGCTGTGGGAAATCCTTAAACAATATGGAGTGAGTACACATCTAACAAACCTATGTAGAAGTTTATACGACAACAGTGAATGCATAGTGAGAGCAACTGGAGGACACTCAGAACCCTTCACCATAAGATCTGGAGTACGACAAGGTTGTGTCCTGTCCCCTCTCTTGTTCATAACATATATAGACAACATATGTAAAGAAACCAGCCAAGCAGAGACAGCAAGAATACCGCATGACGAGAACACAGAAGAAGAACCATCTGCAAATCTAACCATTAGAGAACTCCTGTTTGCGGACGACCAAGCACTAATAGCAAAATCAGAAGCTGAATTACAAGACCACATGAATAGTCTAAACGAAATGTGTAGGGAACATAACATGAAAATTAGCACAAGCAAAACAGAGGTAATGACTATAACTAAAGAAGAACAAACAGCAACAATTCACCTAAACGAACATCCCTTGAAACAAGTAAAGAGCTTCAAGTACCTAGGAAGTATAATATCATCAAATGGCAGATCAGAAGACGAGATCGAAAATAGGTGCAATAAGGCAAATCAACTCATTGGACAAATGGCACCAATACTAAAGAACAAACATGTATCAATAACTACTAAGAAAGCACTTTACAACACAATCTTCCTACCAACTCTGTGCTACCAATGCCAAACCTGGACAGTGACAGAGAAAGAGAAAAGAAAAATCACAACAACGGAAATGAGGTTCCTGAGAAGAATACTCAACGTATCAAGAAGAGATAAGATCAGAAATGAAGAAATCAGGACTAAAGTGGGGGTTAAAGCTGCTCTAGATTTTATTAGAAAGCAGCAAGTCAAATGGTTTGGCCATGCAAGTAGGCTACCAGTCAACAGCATGCCACAACAGGCAATGACGTACAGACCAGATGGAAACAGAGGAAGAGGCCGACCACGTAAACGCTGGACGGAGGGAATAACAGAATCCATGGGAATGTCGATATACGAAGCCCATAACCGGGCACTCTCACGAAGTTTATACTTCACCTCGACACCGCAAGGTACAAGAGGAACATGATGAGATGAGATGAGATGAGATTATTTAGAATAATCTGGATATTATGTGGGAGGTGAGTTGAGTTAACACCTAAAGGACAGGCTTCTATCAAAAGTGAATCCCAGGTACTGCAGTCTGCTTTCTCTAATCATATTTCTACCATTTATCGAGAGGCTTGGGAGAGCTTTAACAATCCTATTGTTCAGTGAGCACCACAAGACCTTTATGGGTCTGAGCTGAAACTTAATAAATGTATATTCCACGGATGATTCTTTTGTTACAAAGGAACGACGAGACTAGCTTATGGAGCTGGAGGACATCCCAGGCAGTAGGCTGCTCAATGTGCGATGTGGCGACTTTAATGTACGAAACAGAGACTGGGAGAATACAGGGTAACACCGACAGGGAAATGCCCTTGCAGAAGCCATGGTGGATTCAGAAGTAGTCTGCATAAACGATGGGATGCCAACTAGAATGGGGATGAGACCTGGTGATGTGGACACGACTATTGACCTGGCATTTGTTGCCCAGTCGGCAGTATTGAATGTTAAATGGACTATCCTGTGTGATCATGGGAGTGACCATCTACCCTGCTCTCTAGGTGATTGAAGAATGTATGCGAGTATGGGAGATGTGTGTTTGGCTGGATGGTTGGGGTGTGTGTGGATGGGAGGGTTGATGAGAGATGCATGTGTTGATGGGCGCGTGTGTGATGTGTGGGTGTGTGGTTGATGGATGAGTACGTGAGTGGGTGGATGTATGTGAGAGATGAATGTATAGGTGGGGGAGGTGTGTAGTTGTGAGAAGATGTGTGTGAGCGGCGGATGTGTGTGGGTGGGTATATGTGGATAGCGGTGTGTGTGTTTGTCGGAGGTGTGTGTTTTTGGGTGTTTATGGGTGGGGGTATGTGTGGGCAGGTGGGGATATGTGTTTATGGGTGAAGATGTGTGTATAGGTGGGAATGTGTAGTTGAGAGGTGGCGAATATTGGGTGGGTAAATGGGTGTAAGTTGGCTGATATGTGTGTGGGTGGGTGGGGAAAATTGTGAGAGTGCATGATATGTGTGTGGATAGGTGCGGGATGTGTCGGTTGGAGGTGGTATGTGTGTGTGGCTTCTTCTTCTTCTTCTTCTTCTTCTTCTTCTTCTTCTTCTTCTTCTTCTTCTTCTTCTTCTTTTTCTTCTTCTTCTTCTTCTTCTTCTTCTTCTTCTTCTTCTTCTTCTTCTTCTTCTTCTTCTTCTTCTTCTTCTTCTTCTTCTTCTTCTTCTTCTTCTTCTTCTTCTTCTTCTTCTTCTTGGTGTGTGAGGATGTGTGTGTGGGTGGGGAAATGTGTGTGGGTGGGGAAATGTGTGTGGGTGGGGCATCAGTGGGTGGGTGGCGGCATGCATGTTTGCCTGGTTCTGCGTGAGTGCGTGGAGGTATGTGTGGATGGGTGGGGGTGGTTTTGTGGGTGGGGGAGGTTTGGTGGGTGGGGGATGTGTTGGTGGCTGCGGGATATGAGGGTGGATGGAAGATGTGTCTCACAACATTGCAGTATGCACTGTTTATGTTCACAACTTTCATTTGACAATGTTTTTTTGTTTTTTTTTTTGTGTTTTCTCATGTGAATGTATCATGCGTAATATGCATTGTTTATGCTTACAAAATCCATTTGACAATGTTTTTTTTCCCCTATGTTAATGTAACATGCACATTTGATGAATGAAAGATGAGTGATTGAAAGGGCCGAATGTAAGACGGGCCTGTGTGCCCAATTTGTTACCCTTTTAAAATAAAGTTTGTTCATTCGTTCGTTCGTTCTATTGATTTCTGAGTCCACCAAGACCAACTCTGTATGAGCACCTCAGCCCTTTAAATATGAGAGGGAATACACCCTTATGGGTCGTCTCAGATAGAGGGCATGCAGTGTCACTAGCAAACCTACTTATGGGTCGTCTCAGATAGAGGGCATGCAGTGTCACTAGCAAACTTACTTATGTGCAGCCTCCTTGGTGGACCTCCGAGGTAGAACGTGCATTGAAATCCAAGAGAGCAGCAGTTAAACAGTGACAGAAAGTGCGGCGGACACCCCAAAGCTCGCAAGAGGAAATGGAGAAAGCTTCGCAAGAAAAGAAAGCCGAGGTGGAGGAATTCAAACGCTGTGCAACAGAGGCAATAAGAGAGAAAAGGGAAGACTTTATGAATGAGATTAGAGGAGATAAACCACAGGGAAATTTCTGCAAATTGCATAGACATATGGAAAGGAAAGATCGTCCTGACACAGTGGGTACAATATACAGAGATAGTGGTTCGAGTTTGACAATGGGCAAAGAGAAAGGGGAAGCTTTCCTGCAGAGATTTAGCACTGAAGATCAGAACGATGGGGACATCAGAGATAAGTTAGAAATCTATCTAGTACCATTAAGGATACCTACTGTGAGGATATCATTCAGCTAGACATAGGGTCATCAAACGTTTTTCTCGGCGGGCCGGATAACTGAAAAAATGACGAGCGCGGGCCGCATACTCATTCTGCACAATACTTGCACCGGCTCCGTGGCGAAGGCAATACGGACGCGGTTTGTAATCCCATATACCCGTGTTATAAACATAGGTGCGCGCGATTTGGCAGCAGACCGCATTGCGCTGGTTTTTTACGCCATGGTATGGGTGCGTGTCGTTTAGAAAGCAATGGCAAACTACTGAACGTAAACTTGCCAAGACATCAACAACAGCAAAACATGCTGGTGTTGAATGCAAACGTACAACACTTGCAAGCCAGAATGAACGCTCTGGGAATAAAAGACGATTTACTAAGTTAATCATGGGTGAATGGCGTGCAATGCACACAAAAAACAAAGACAACCAACATATTTATCTCCTACAAAAGGTTATCAAAGAAAGCAACGTTAGCAACAAAGATAGTTACATCATAACTAGTGTGCTCATATCCGAATCTCACAAACTAAACAGCAAAAAAGGTTAGTGAGATTTGTGATGCTGATATTTGGCTTTCAAGATTTCATCCATGTTTGGTTTGGAATTGCAGCATCCAATCTAGAGAACTGCTTTCAAATGTTCATCAGTCAATCTCGTTCGATGTATTGATTTCACATATTTCATTTTTGAAAATGTTTGCTCACAGACATAAGTTGTTCCAAACACTGATACCATTTTTTCCCATATCCATTACAGGACATCGCTGTCAACATCAGCATTTTTCAGCTGATTGTTGATTTCTTGGCAAGATTACGCTCAGTAGTTTACCATTGCTTTCTGAGCAACCGGCTCACATACCCCTAAGTTACCGACGCGGAGAGAACCGCTACTAATTCTCCCTTACATCACGTTAATTACGAGAGTATACGGGATTACGGAGAAATTCGTATAATCACGAGACCTGGGAGATCGGCACTGATGTCATACCAGCGGCAGATTGCTTCAGTTTCGGAAATTCAACATCATCTAAGCAGCGGTAAAATTCAACAAGATTTCCTTCTCTGTGCTTCTCTTTCAACAAGCAATTTGCTTGAAAAACAGTGAGCTTCAACTGTAGTTCAACTGGCACATCATCAAGGTTACAATCAAACGGATTCTGGAACAGAAGAATGTCACTTTCAATTCTGTCAAGATCTGAAAATGTCTCCAAACAAATGCTTTTTCAAGTCACGAATATTTTTTGTAGCGCAAAGCTCTTTGAAACAGTGAAAATGAAAAACGTTTTCTCCTTCCAGTTGTATTACAAACAATGACAGCTTTCTCCGACATCCTTTTGATGATTCTGTAGAGAACACAGACGAGATTATTCTTTCCCTGAAGTTTCAAATTCAGATCATTCATGATTGATGTGATGTCGACCAAAAAGACAACTTTGACAGCCAATTAGGATCTGGCAGCTGTGGATCAGCTCTAATTTTATTTCAGTGAGGAAAACATCTTTTTCGTTTCGGAGCCTGTAAAATCGAAACAAGACTTGACCGCATCTGAGCCACACTCACTGATGTGTAATAAGGCAAGTTACAGAAGTCAGAATCAATTTCTTCAAGAAACGCTTGGAACAGACGGTGATTGAGTTCATACCCCCGAATGAAGTTCACAGCAGAAACGACTGGTTTCAGTACACAAGAAATGTCTCAGTCTTTCCCCACAGAGTACGTGCTGATGTACGATGCAGTGTATAAACAGAGCGCACGGAATTTGCAAATTTTCCAACTAAGTCCTGATCTGTACCATCAGACTCTTCCTCACTCCAGCCATGTTTTTTCCTCCATCAAAGCTGATTCCACTGAAAGTTATACTTATGCACTTCCATTAAAATGTCTTTTCCTGTTGTTGTTCCATGCATGCTGCAAACGGATGCCAACTCTTCCGTTATCTGAAAGTCCAAATTGACACCACAAATCAACACGAGAAGTGGTGACGTACTCGAGAGATCAGTAGACTCATACAGCGCCAGAGAATTCCACAACACGTTCCTATTTTTCTCTCGTATCTGTAGTACTATGTCCTCACTACATTCTTCTGTTCTTCGCACAACTGAACTTGCCGTAAGGCAGATAGTTCCAAACAAATCGGCTTTCTCAGACACAAGTCATTTGCTGCTTCCATAATACACTCTTTGATGAAGTTGCCATCAATAAACTGTTTTCCTCCTTCTGGCATCTTATACACAATATTAATGAATTAATCACCCAGTAAACGAGAATTAGATTGTGAGCTTTATTAAAACACGACTACAAGAGACAAATGGGACGTTGCGGCCAAAGCCTTCGTCAGCACAGGACAAACAAATACAAACCGACACAGGCATACATGAAATATCACAATATTAAACTAATTAAAGGTCTTATCTGATTCTGTATCCTTGCTTGGAAAGACTGACACCATTCTTGTATACACAATGTTGTATCTTGTAAGAGTGACAGATTCACTTTCAGCTAATTTTCTCGTGAAGAGATTTCTTTGAGTTTCAAAACCACGTTTCATAGACTCATATTTCTCAGAGTGTAACTTTCCAGAAAATTTTCAATACGCTGATAGATGGTTTGTTTCGTAGTGACACCGAAGATTGTACTCTTTCAATATGGCAACACTTTAGCTGCATATTACGCAACTGGTTTTCAGGTCCTTTGTTTCCACAAAGACGTACTTTACTCCCCATTTTTTATTGAAAACGCGACACTCGCCGTCCACTTTTCTTTTCATAGTAGCCATAATGAAGGGTGAAGTACACGGGATCTGAAAATGAAAAAGACATTGAATTAGACACATAATTAAAATCCTATTGACACATAAGAAAACAGGTGACAAGGGGTCACTGGTGAATCTACGGCTCACCATAGGTACTTATAAAGTTTATAGATACCTATGGTTATGAGAATATATCTCATAATAAGGTTTGCAAAATATATAAATAGGGCCGGTCTAAATAAACAGCCTAGAGCAGAGTTTTTCAACCGG
Source organism: Cepaea hortensis (assembly GCA_963921405.1). Classification (NCBI taxonomy): domain Eukaryota; kingdom Metazoa; phylum Mollusca; class Gastropoda; order Stylommatophora; family Helicidae; genus Cepaea; species Cepaea hortensis. Next base: position 16,764,773 of record OY992893.1, on the reverse strand, counting down.
GGTTTCGAGAGTGGCAGCCAGGGGTTCCGCGGAAACAGACCGAAATCGCCTAAATGCAACATTTCTGCCCATCTGGTTTATAACATAAAGTAGGACAGACACTTGGATCATCTCACAGAGTTCCTTGAGCAACGTAAACATTTGCGTAAGGATCTGCTCCAGCAGAAAGATTGAAAAACACTGGCCTAGTGACCAGCTCGATTAACACCTTGACCGGGGAATTCTTCTGAGCTGGGGATAATATTTTCGTAATGACACGAGGATTCTATGGCATTTTTATGCTATATTGCTACTTTATTGCCTCTATTCACACTTTTAGTTCACTTACCTATCACTGTTAAACATAGAAATCCTTGTTGCATACCCATAAAATGGATGACTGGCAAAAATAAGTAAGTATTTCAGGAACATTGGAATTGTGTTGACAGCCGGACGCATCTGGGGGAGGGAAAGATGTGTGTGTGTGTGTGTGTGTGTGTTTGTGTGTGTGTGTGTGTGTGTGTGTTGCCATGGAAACCATGGAAATGTCAGAGCATAGGCGGCGCTACAAGGAGCCTGGGAAGGACTTGGGATGGTGCAAAATAATTAAACATTGCAGTAAACAAGAACATCTAGATACAATAATTAGTAATTGAAAATTATAAATTTAAGAAACATGGTAGCCAGTAAGTCTCCACACGTGTAAATCAATCAATCAATCAGGTTCCGTCTCCGCAATGAAGGTTGACTACAGTGGATCTCAAACACTGTCTCTCGCCTTGACTGTGCATTATATCAGGCTGATGTTCGTCCATCTCTTAATGTTATCTTCCCACTTGTATCGTTGTCTACATCTTGCTCGCTTGCCCTCAACCTTGCCCTCCAGTATGGTTTTTATAAGAGTATCATGTCTTTTAACGTGGCGGAAATATTTCACTTGCCTCCTCTTTATTTCTTTCATCAACTCTCTCTTAATTCCCAGTTTTTCTAGAACCTCTGCATTTGATTGGGGGTTTTTCCCCCCACGAAATACGAAATATTCGTCGGTATATACACATATTCATGGCCTCCATGCGACTTTCTAGTTGCTTGTTCAATGTCCAACATCCAGCTTAAGAATGGAGGTGGAGGCGGTCACTGCGACTCTCCGCTGGATGGAGAATACGATACACACACACACATCGTGATTGTAACTGACTCAGAAAGCATGCTGAGGAGGGTGAGGACAGGCAGGCTTCGCGCAGAGTGGCTTGCTTCACTTCGAAGGTCACCGATAGCAAGCATCACCTGGATCTTTTCTCCGGGGCATGCCAGTGTGCTGGGGAATGAACAGGCGGACAGATTGGCTGGCTCGGCAAAACTTGGTGGAGTATTGATGCATGATAAGACATACATGGTTGCGGCCTTCTGGGAGTGCATGTACACCTCGGAGGAGCAAATGGATCACCATGGTCTGGTAAGAATGCGACAGCGAGGAGTGACGAGGGGATCTGGCCGATACTCGACGCTTAGAGGAAAGGCGAGACGGACATATAATCAGATTGCTACTGGAACTATTACTGTTGGAACTTTTCGCTGGCTGCTGAGGATGGGGACGGAGCGCTTATGGGAATGTCCCGAATGCTGTGATGTCGGTTCCTAAATCAATCAATTAATCAATCAATCAATGTCCAAGCTTCAGCGCCATACAGTAGTGTTGAATATACGTAGCATTTGACAATTATCATTTTTAATGCGCTGTTAATTTCTCTAGATGTTAATACTGATTTTGAGTGGAGATCAACTATTATTCTAAACATAATGTTGACATTTAAATTGTATCACAACGCCTCGAGTTCCATACGTTATATCAAGCATTTTCGAGTACCGTCGGCGGGCAGGATGAAATAACGTCGCGGGCCGGATCCGGCCCGCGGGCCGTAGTTTGGTGACCCCCCCCCCCCCCCTGCCCTAACGGAATGTCAGACGGGCCCGCGTGCCCAATTCTTAACCCTTTGAAAGTAAAGATTGTTCGTTCGGTCGTCCCCATAAACCCATAAGGCATCGGGAAATCTGACCAGTCCGCTACTGCATATAATGTTTAGCGTGACCAGTCTAATCTGTTACGAAGAGTTATATTATAATATTCTTGGTTAGTGTGTTTAATATGTATTCTGGTTCTTTATTTGTCTACGGCTTGACAAACTTCCCGCGTGCTGACTCTGTTGAATGACTGGCGCAGCCGTGTCCCACCCGTTCCGCTTGCGACGTTGTTAGGGACTAGTTCTGTTTGTGTATGTATATCACGCCGCGATAAGCGGCTGTATGTTTATCCGGTGTTCTGGATACGGAATGTATTACATGTTTTGTGTCCGTGCTTAGAGTTGGGTGATAAGTTTATGGAGGTGTTTAACTAAGGATTACACACAACCAGACACATGTAAGTTCATTACCAACTTGAGTTAGAGTTTTTGTTGTTGTTGTTGTTGTTTTTGTTTATGATGTTGTTGTTATATTATTGGTGGCCTGCCAATATGAGGTGAACTTTATTTTGGGACTTGAAGAATTAAGGACGCGATGATTTCGTTATATTCTAGTAGACAAGCGATAAGCTCACTGACACTGTCAGATCTCATAATGGTGAATGCAAGACTTAGTTTTTTATTGTATACTTTGTAGTAGTAGTAGTAGTAGTAGTAGTAGTAGTAGTAGTAGTAGTAGTAGTAGTAGTAGTAGTAGTAGTAGTAGTAGGAGGAGGAGTAGTAGTAGTAGTAGTAGTAGTAGTAGTAGTAGTAGTAGTAGTAGTAGTAGTAGCAGTAGTAGTAGTAGTTGTTGTTGTTGTTGTATTAGCAATAGTAGTAGTAATTATTGAGTAGTACGACTAGTAGTACTAGTACTAGACTACTAGTAAGTAGTAGTAGTGATTGTTGTTGTTGTAGTAGTTATGGGATTAGTTGTATTGATAGCAGTAGTAATAGTAGTAGTTGTTTTTGTTGTTGTAGTTATTGTAGTAGCAGCAGCCGTGGTAGTAACAAGAATAGTAGTTATAGTAGTAGTAGTGGTAGTAGTAGCAGCAGCAGCAGGAGGAGGAATAGTAGTTAGTTAGTTAGTTAGTTAGTTAGTTAGTTAGTTAGTTAGTTAGTTAGTTAGTTAGTTAGTTAGTCGAGGTTCAAATTTCATGGCAACGGGTCGTCCCCATTATGCTCTGTTCCTGTGCCAGTGAATATCACACAAAATGCTCCCCACTGTCCAATGTGAAAAGTGGAATAGGCAGGAGTCTCGGAAATCCAACAGCCTGCATAGGTACACTGTGCATAATGCCAATGACAGAATGCCAACACAAAATTAATCCACGAAAACCACAGTTCATCGTCGATGTACTCGGCAGCCACCAGAAAGACCTCATTGACCCGGGTTTTCTCACATGGCTCGGTCTTTTACCGCAGGGCGACCCGCCGAAAGTGTCGCCTAAAGCACGAACTCCGCAGCTTCAGCGCTGGCTCCCGGGAGTCTCCTGAAAAATGCACTCGTGAACCGAAAAGGCAAATCAGTCTGTTCAGCAACAGCCGGTAGCCATTGTTCCGAACATGCAGGTCACTGTACAGGACAGATGTAAAAGCATTCCACGCGAATTTCACAGCTCACAGTGTCGCCCACGCACTCACTCAGTAGCAAGGCGACGAAACCATGTACTACCAGTCCAACATGAGGAAAATGCGATTGCAAACTGTAGCTGCAAGCATAAACATGCCACAGGCCTTAACGGTTCAACGCCTAACCGCCATGTTGGCGACCGGAAGTAGTAGTAGTAGTAGTAGTAGTAGTAGCAGTAGTAGTAGTAGTAGTAGTAGTAGTAGTAGTAGTAGTAGTAGTAGTAGTAGCAGAAGTAGTAGTAGGTAGCAGCAACAGTAGTAGTTGTCGTAGCCGCAGCAGTAGTGTTACCAGTTACAGCAGTAGTATTAGTAGTGGTTGTAGTAGTAGCCGCAGCAGTAGTAGCAGCAGCAGTAGCAACAGCAGCAGCAACAGCAGCAGTAGTACTGGTTATAGTAGTAGTAGCAGCAGAATCAGCAGTAGTAGTAGTTTAGGATACGTAGCAGCAGCAGTAGCACCAGCAGCGTCAGTAGTAGTAGTAGTAGTAGTAGTAGTAGTAGTAGTAGTAGTAGTAGTAGTAGTAGTAGTAGTAGTAGTAGTAGTAGTAGTAGTAGTAGTAGTAGAAGTAGTAGTAGTAGTAGTAGTAGTGACCCATAAACAGTCTTCAATGAAAATTTTAGTCAGGTATAAATCACTACCGGAGCCATGTCAGTTTCTGCGGGATACTTGACAGAAACTAGGGCACTTGGAATGTCTGTGAGAATCACGGACAAAGAATGTCACGTGTTAGGAGATCGATAATTGGAACTCCTTTAATGCGAATAATGAAAGATTTGTTATTCACTTAACTGTCCCCTGATATTAAATCTGCCGTTCAAAAATAGCTGTTTGGTTTTCTAGTCGCCTGCAAGTTAATATAGAAGCCTTGAGTATTTCAGGCCAAGTATGCAAGGTATCCGTTCTGCCGTTGTGTGTTTGCAAGGCCTCGTGTGTTATAATATAATACTACTGTTAACTGATAGTTTAACAAAAAGAGGCCCACAGGGCACGTATGGTTAGAACGTTACCTTGGCATGCGTTCGGTCGGATAAGACTGTGATGCCAGCACTCGTCATTCGCTACAAGAGGATACACATGGACGCCCTCCCCACCCTTTAATTTTACTATGGCTGTGTGTAGGGTTGGAGTCTATCTGATAGACCTTACCTCTTCCATACACACACACACACACACACCTCCCCCACCCCCAATACCAAACACCCTTATACTATCTTTGAATACCCCCCCCCCTCCCTCTTGGCACTTATACTCGACATGATCTCTCCTACCTATGTACAAGGTGTGTAAGTTGTTGCATATCCTTTACAGGACGTAGCAGTCAACCCCAGCAATTGTAGACTGTTCGTGATTCCTGGGCAAGTTTACTTTCAGTAGTTTGCCATTGCTTTCTGAATGACCAGCACCCATAGCATTTCATAAAAAACCAACAAAGCTGTGTTTTGAATGTGGGTATGCAGGATTATGAACTGCGTCATTAACTCCTTCGCCACGGAGCTGGCACATATAAGTAACCTTTATATATATATATATATATATATATATATATATATATATATATATATATATATATATATATATATATATATATATATATATATGTTTTATGTAGGTTTTTCCATGTAGTTCCATCAGTATATGCTTGTTGTTTGTGTGCTAACGAAGGCTTTAGCCGCAACGTCCATTTTGAAACTTGTGATGGAGCTGAACATGGCCAAATGAATAAGGGCACTCGCTCTTAAACTTCTGGTGTGCTGATGTTGAGGTAGCGGATTTAAGCCCTACACCGGTCAGTTAGCTAAGTTAAATAAAAGACAAAAATTTTACATGCACTGTGTCTGTATTTCCAACAGGAACTGCTGACACATCTCTCAGCAAACATTGATCTTAAGGACATTTTTGGAGCCAAGACAAACATGTCTTCCACCGCTCCATATATGGTCAGTGCCACTTCTGAAGTTCAGAAGCTCCAGACAGAAAATGTAGGTCTTTCATTATGTGTATTTGCCCTTCTTCATTTATCTTGTTTAACACGTATGACAATGTTTATTGCATAGGAATTGTTTATGCTTAATATAAGAACATATTTTTAAATGATTGTTGTTATATTAAAAATCAAGGTTTACCAGAGAAATTTCTTATGTCAGGTCTTGGTCAGATATGACTGAGCTACCATATGACAGTAGGTGCTACTACATGATTTCTGTTAGTGCCGAAAAAAACGGGAGTCTCCATGGCGAAGTGGTCAAACCGTCTGACTCGGGCTCCGAAGGTTGTGGGTCTTTTTAGACTCCTGGGGAGTCATCGCTGAAGCTATGGAGTTCGTGCTATGTGCATCGCTTTCCGCACTGCGGAAAGAAACTGAGCCATATGGGAATAAACCCGGTGCAATGAAGTCGACCCGGTGGACTTTTAAGCAACTTTTTTGTTAGTGCTGAATGCTTTGCTACGCTCACCAAACCCCTCGGATTGTGCCAACAGTTTTGTGAGGGTGCAATCCTTATCCTTGTGTGAGGAAATGCAACCTAAAGACTACATTTTATGGCAGGGCAGACCACGCCCCAAGCTTTGGTCACCAGCTGGTCTAGGATCAAAACTCTCACAAGTGAACGGTAAGAGTATTCCTTTGCTGATCCAGCAGCTTCTGCAGATTGTCTTGTTCTGAGCGTATCAGTCTTTCCTCTGGGGTAAATTAGACGGGCTGAGAGAGGGATCATCTTGCATGAGCCACATCTCAGGCTTTGTGCCATGGAGAAGTATAACCCCATCTATGGTCCCTGCTGTGGCTTGCATTTATTGTGCACTATCCATCCAATCATGAACTAGTTTACCAAGGGCTTGGTTTGGATTGGCTGAGTGCCTATGCTCCATTGGGAGTGGAAGACAGGAGAAGGATAGTGAAATTGGGAAGGCTAAATTTGGGGCAACAGAAAGAGAAGTGCATGAATATTGGGGTTCAGACTTACACTGAGCTGAAGAGAGTTTATGAGAATAGAGGACAATGGAGTGGTGTTATAAGATGAATTCAAAACTAATATTTAGACTGCCTGAACTGATGATGATGATGAAACAAATTTGAGTCTTCTATATTTCCAATGTTGCCAGCCATCTGCTGGTGATAATTCTGCAGCTAGCTCAATATTGTCAAGTACAAGCTGAAAAACATCTAACGGCAATAGAAATATGGCTTCTGAGGAAAATGCAAAGAATACCATGGGCAGACAGAAAACCAATGAGCAAGTCCTACAAGAAACAGATGAAAACCGTAAACTGATTAGAGAGATCAGACGAGGACAGTCAAGATGTTTTGGACACTTTATGAGAAGAAATAAACTCGAGACAAGAACAAGAGGAAGGCAAAGAGGTATATATCTAGATGGCCTGGCCACATGGCGTAATTGAGACAAGAATACAGAGTTGATCCATGACTCTGGTGATCACGTGAGATGACAAAACTTGATCGTTCACACTTGGCACATGATGGAGTAAACAGTCTTTGTAAACTCCATATGGCCCATGTGTCTTGGTCCTGTAAAATTATTTCTTTAAATACTTTTGTATTCACTTACACATGTACTACTCCTCAGCTTGTCTTGAAAGATCAGAATGAGCGGCTGCAGCTGAGGCTGGACCAGCTGAGCAACAAGTTTGGGCATGTTGCTACAACAAAGACAGATCTCTCACAACAGCTGTTGTTGAGTGAGGAGGAGAAATTGAAGGTTGGTTCTAGGGACTGTTTCTGTTTCTTTTGATTCACTTTTGGTCTTTGTCGTGTCACTGCAAGTATATTGATTCACTTGTAACTGTGAAGTGGTTTTTGTGGTGTCACTGAAAGTATTTTGATTCACTTGTAACTCTGTGATGATCTTCTTCTTCTTCTTCTGCGTTCATCTGGAGTTTTTTTTTCGGATGTGATTGCGTTGTGCCTGTTTACAGCAGAGCTGCGTTCTTGCGCCGTTAGGCCAACACATCTGACTTCTGCTGGCATTTGTCAACCGGGTTAACCTTCCCGGGGGTTTCTTAGGACGTTTGACTCTCACTGTTGTGGTGTTATCCCCCATCCCAGCTGGCTCAAGGGAAGGCAGGGGCAGACCATGGGCATTCCCCGCTATCCAAGGAGGCTTCCATAATTGCAGAGCCAACACACAGCGCTCTGGTACTGGGCTTACCCAAGGAATCGTCACGTCCTGCACATGACTGCTTAGCCTCACTTCTGTATATTGGGCCTTCCGTTCACCATAGGCTGTTCTTCGGAAGCCAGAAGAATGCAGTCTGCAGATGACATCCACACAGTGAGCTTTTGATTCGGATGTGATGATCTTTATGATGTCACTGCAAGTGTTTTGATTCACTTGTAACTCTGTGATGATCTTTGTGGTGTCACAGCAAGTATTTTTATTCACTTGTAAGTTTGTGATGAATATTGATGTGTCTCTGCAAGTATTTTGATTGACTTGTAAGTCTGTGATGTCTTTGTTGAGTCACTGCAAATATTTTGATTCACTTGTAACTCTGTGATGGTCTTTGTGGTGTCACTGCAATTATTTTGATTCACATGTAACTCTATGATTATCTTTGTAATGTCACTGCAAGTAATTTGATTCACATGCAAGTGACATTTGCAGTCCAGGAGTGAATATAAAATTGTGACACAAGACAGAGGTGCCAAACCCACTTCATATAAATTTGTGTGATGTAAAAGCAGTCTTTGATTCACTTCATATAAAATATTGTGACAAAATAGCAGTCCATGATTCACTTCATATATATTGCCAAAGCACACATTTCTCTGAATATACTTAATGTAGTATTAGCGTCTTGATATACATTTTGTTATGAGGATGATGATGATAGTGACAATTTTGATTCTGAATATTTGCACTTTTATCTGTTTATATTCAGGTGTCTCAGTCTCTGGTGGAAATGCAGATTGAAAACAACAAAATCAAAGAGGATGCAGAAGCCACCAACTTTGAACTCACAAACAAAGTGAGTTAATCATTGAATTCATTCTGCAGCAAACAACTCACAATACTTATGTTGGCTACTCCATACATGAAACACTTTTTCTTAACTCCTATGACAGAGAGTTATTACAGTAACTGACTCCAGCCCAGTGGTTAATTTAGTTTCTCTGTCCCATAATACTTGTGTTTAATATCTTCTGACCAAGCATTAGTATCAAGATTTGTGTGCGATAGGGATGTGTACTGTCTTCAGATCTGCTTCTCTATTTAGTAAAAGTAGTATGAAAAATTTAGAGGATATAAGAAAATCGCCATCAGAGGACAAAACATCAATAATATAAGATATGCAGATGATACAGTACTGATTGCAAACAATGAACAGGGTCTGCAACATTTACTAGATGCTGAGAGCAACTACGTTTAGAATTAAATTTTAAGAAGACAAATTATGGTCATCTCCAAAAAGAAATAAATACCAGAATGTAACATCAAAGTAAATGGGAACATTTATTTTTATTATATGCATATGAAACATAGATAATAAAGTCACATGTCCTTCCTCGTCACATGTCCTTCCTCGTTACTTGTCCTTTCTCGTCACATGTCCTCATCACCACTCATACCGTGTTCAAAATCAGCTGCAGGTGATTTGGAAGCAGACTGCCTTATGTTGGTTTTTAACAATGGTATAAGTGTCTATTGTTTAAATAAAAGCAATGACAAACTACTGAACATAAACTTGCCTAGTGAATCTCAAACAGCCATAAATTGTGGGGGTTGATTGCAACATCCTGCAAAGAACATGCAGCTAACTTTTTTTTTCCTAATTGTGAACATAATTCTTTCCAATGAAAATCGTGGAGTGACTGGAAAAATTAGATTTAGATAGTTAAAATTATTAGGGCATGTTGTGGGGAGAGACAGATGGGAGAACTTGGTGACAGCTGACAGAATTGATGGGAGGGAAGTCGGGGGAAGAGGGTTGATAGATAGACACATGGATATCTTGACCTCATGACATGGTCAGAACAGTAACACAGATCTGATCGAAGACTCTAGTGATCGTGAAAGATGGCAAACCCTGACTGTTCACACTGGCATGGAACTTGTTGCTGATTATGAATTATTTCCACAGCTTCTTCTATTACTCTTATATCTTGTTATAACCTCAGAAAAAAGCAAATTAATATGTCATCTACTATTCTAATCGTCCATATTATTATTTCCATAACATCTTCTGCAATGCTGATATCTTGTTCTATTTTCTCAGATCATTTTGCTAGAGAACCAGCTGGTGGAGGCCCAAAATGAGAGAGACCGGTATCATAGGCAGGCCAAGGCAACCAAGGAACGATTGGCTGAGATGGATGCTGACAGAAAAGATCTGGCTGATGAATATGTTGTCCTGAAGACCAACTATTTGGCCTTGACAAATGAACACAAGAACGAGGTATCTAGATTACAAATGCAGCTTCAAAAGCAAACACACCAAAAATCTATGTTTAAGGGATATAGCTTCAACAACAATAAGAAATAAGAAAAAATCTATGTTTAAGGGATATAGCTTCAACAACAATAAGAAAAAATCTATGTTTAAGAGATATAGCTTCAACAACAATAAGAAAAAATCTATGTTTAAGGGATATAGCTTCAACAACAAGAAGAAAAAATCTATGTTTAAGGGCTATAGCTTCAACAACAATAAGAAAAAATCTATGTTTAAGGGATATAGCTTCAACAACAATAAGAAAAAATCTATGTTTAAGAGATATAGCTTCAACAACAATAAGAAAAAATCTATGTTTAAGGGATATAGCTTCAACAACAAGAAGAAAAAAATCTATGTTTAAGGGATATTGCTTCAACAACAATAAGAAAAAAATCTATGTTTAAGGGATATAGCTTCAACAACAATAAGAAAAAATCTATGTTTAAGGGATATAGCTTCAACAGCCACAGGAAAATAAAAACAATGTTTAAAGGATATAGCATCAAAAACAAGAAGAAAACAACTATGTTTAAGGGATATAACTTGAACAACAAGCAAACAAATAGCTATGTTTAAGGGATATAACTTCACAAACAAATTTAAAAAAAACTATATTTAAGGGATATTTCATTTTTAAAAAAAACAAGCAACAAATATATACAGGGTGGGCAAAATGATCTTACACATTTGTAACTTTAATAAAACTAAATTAGAATAAATGAACAGAAAAGTTGATTATGTGGTTGTTTCGGGATTTGAAATTTAAATATTGAGCACAACCCACCACTGGCAACGCCGATCGCATTCCGGTATGAACCTAAGGCCTATCCACGTCAATATGGAAGCACTATACTCGAGTTTCGCCCTTGTCTGAGCTCGTCAGTAGTGCATATCCCTGACCGGATCCGGAAACAGTCCCGGATCACGCGTGTGAAGCGGGTGTGTAACCACGCGGCACACACTGGACACACCAAATTATCACAACAGAACACCACAACGCTACCCATCGTAGGCTATGCTCAAGATTGCCCAATCGCCGCGACCGACGTCCGTCAATCGATGGGACCCGAACGATCAGGACTTCTCACTGGCAAGGAACACCGGGCCTCCTAAATCCAGTGAGCAATAATAAATTGATTATGTGGTTGTTTCGGGATTTGAAATTTAAATATTGAGCACAACCCACCACTGGCAACGCCGATCGCATTCCGGTATGAACCTAAGGCCTATCCACGTCAATATGGAAGCACTATACTCGAGTTTCGCCCTTGTTTGAGCTCGTCAGTAGTGCATATCCCTGACCGGATCCGGAAACAGTCCCGGATCACGCGTGTGAAGCGGGTGTGTAACCACGCGGCACACACTGGACACACCAAATTATCACAACAGAACACCACAACACTACCCATCGTAGGCTATGCTCAAGATTGCCCAATCGCCGCGACCGACGTCCGTCAATCGATGGGACCCGAACGATCAGGACTTCTCACTGGCAAGGAACACCAGGCCTCCTAAATCCAGTGAGCAATAATAAATTGATTATGTGGTTGTTTCGGGATTTGAAATTTAAATATTGAGCACAACCCACCACTGGCAACGCCGATCGCATTCCGGTATGAACCTAAGGCCTATCCACGTCAATATGGAAGCACTATACTCGAGTTTCGCCCTTGTTTGAGCTCGTCAGTAGTGCATATCCCTGACCGGATCCGGAAACAGTCCCGGATCACGCGTGTGAAGCGGGTGTGTAACCACGCGGCACACACTGGACACACCAAATTATCACAACTGAACACCACAACGCTACCCATCGTAGGCTATGCTCAAGATTGCCCAATCGCCGCGACCAACGTCCGTCAATCGATGGGACCTGAACGATCAGGACTTCTCACTGGCAAGGAACACCAGGCCTCCTAAATCCAGTGAGCAATAATAAATTGATTATGTGGTTGTTTCGGGATTTGAAATTTAAATATTGAGCACAACCCACCACTGGCAACGCCGATCGCATTCCGGTATGAACCTAAGGCCTATCCACGTCAATATGGAAGCACTATACTCGAGTTTCGCCCTTGTTTGAGCTCGTCAGTAGTGCATATCCCTGACCGGATCCGGAAACAGTCCCGGATCACGCGTGTGAAGCGGGTGTGTAACCACGCGGCACACACTGGACACACCAAATTATCACAACAGAACACCACAACGCTACCCATCGTAGGCTATGCTCAAGATTGCCCAATCGCCGCGACCGACGTCCGTCAATCGATGGGACCCGAACGATCAGGACTTCTCACTGGCAAGGAACACCAGGCCTCCTAAATCCCGAAACAACCACATAATCAATTTATTATTGCTCACTGGATTTAGGAGGCCTGGTGTTCCTTGCCAGTGAGAAGTCCTGATCGTTCGGGTCCCATCGATTGACGGACGTCGGTCGCGGCGATTGGGCAATCTTGAGCATAGCCTACGATGGGTAGCGTTGTGGTGTTCTGTTGTGATAATTTGGTGTGTCCAGTGTGTGCCGCGTGGTTACACACCCGCTTCACACGCGTGATCCGGGACTGTTTCCGGATCCGGTCAGGGATATGCACTACTGACGAGCTCAAACAAGGGCGAAACTCGAGTATAGTGCTTCCATATTGACGTGGATAGGCCTTAGGTTCATACCGGAATGCGATCGGCGTTGCCAGTGGTGGGTTGTGCTCAATATTTAAATTTCAAATCCCGAAACAACCACATAATCAATTTATCATTGCTCACTGGATTTAGGAGGCCTGGTGTTCCTTGCCAGTGAGAAGTCCTGATCGTTCGGGTCCCATCGATTGACGGACGTCGGTCGCGGCGATTGGGCAATCTTGAGCATAGCCTACGATGGGTAGCGTTGTGGTGTTCTGTTGTGATAATTTGGTGTGTCCAGTGTGTGCCGCGTGGTTACACACCCGCTTCACACGCGTGATCCGGGACTGTTTCCGGATCCGGTCAGGGATATGCACTACTGACGAGCTCAAACAAGGGCGAAACTCGAGTATAGTGCTTCCATATTGACGTGGATAGGCCTTAGGTTCATACCGGAATGCGATCGGCGTTGCCAGTGGTGGGTTGTGCTCAATATTTGAACAGAAAAGTATTTTTATTTATCAAATGTACACATTATGCCATTTTTTTAAATGTTGTTTGAATAATGATTTCTGTGCGGAAATTCAACAACAGGTTCCCCGTACTGCTATTGTGATTTTTAGTGACAAGGCCCATTTTCATTTGTGTGGAAGCGTGAATAAGCAAAATTTCCGCTATTGGTACCAAAACAATCCTCATGAGTTACACGAACGCCCCTTGCACAGTCCTCATGTAACTGTATGGTGTGCGATAGCAGAATTTGGCGTTTTGGGTCCGTACTTTTTTTAAGAAGACAATGTTACAGTGACCGTTAACTCTGAACGATATTGCGTGTTGCTGGACACCTTTTCTGCGACCCAAATTGGATGAACTTAGTGTCAGAAATAATGTTTGGTTCCAACAAGATGGCGCAACAGCCCACACGTCTAGACGTTCAATGGAAATTTTGAGGGAGATGTTCCCCGGTCATTTAATTTCATTCCGAGGTGACCTCGGTTGGCCTGCCCGATGACCTGACTTGAACCTGTGTGATTTTGTTCTCTGGGGATACCTAAAATCAAAGGTATACATTCATCGCCCCCGATCTATTAAACAATTGAAAGATGCAATTCATCAAGAAATTGAGTCTGTTCCACATGAAATGCCACCGAGTTATGGACAACTTTCACGAACGTCTTCAACAGTGTGTGGACAATAACGGCGAAAATTTGACTGATGTAATTTTTAAAAGAAAATGAAATAAAATGACATCATATGTACATTTAGGAAATAAAAATACTTTTTTTCATTATTCGAACAACATAAAACCAAATGGCGTCATGTGTACATTTGATAAATAAAAATACTTTTTTGTTAATTTATTCTAATTTAAATATTGAGCACAACCCACTACTGGCAACGCCGATTGCATTCTGATATGAACCTAAGGCCTATCCACGTCAATATGGAAGCACTATACTCGAGTTTCGCCCTCATTTGAGCTCATCAGTAGTGCATATCCCTGACCGGATCCGGAAACAGTCCCGGATCACGCGTGTGAAGCAGGTGTGTAACCACGCGGCACACACTGGACACACCAAATTATCACAACAGAATACCACAACGCTACCCATCGTAGGATATGCTCAACACCACATATTCTAATTTAGTTTTATTAAAGTTACAAATGTGTCAGATCATTTTGTCCCACCCTGTATATTTAAGGAATGTTGTTTAAAAAACATGCACACATAAAAACTAGATTTCAGGGATATATCCTCACTGTACCATACATGGTACAAGAGGAAACTAAGGATAGTTGCTGTCGGACTAGGTACCTCATACCAAAGAAAGCTGCCAAATTCAACCAATCATGAATAAGTCTTCAAAGGGCTGGAGGTAAGTTGATTGCGGGTCTATTTTCCTGTTGGAGATAAAAGACATGCTTATATATATAAGCTAAACGCTGCGGGATTTGCTGAGGAGAGGATCCAAGCACTTGTGGACTGAATGGTTCGATGTGCAATGAGGATGATCTGTCGACTAACTAACTATATATATATTGGCCGTCTTGACAGATGATAGTTTGCTACATCGCGCTACACAAAAACAAAAGACTGAACTGATTCAGTGCCAAACAAAAGTAGGTTTGGAACAAACATGGTACACAATTAAATGAACAAGTATCATAATGTATGTTTCCGTTAACTACGTATTGAAATTGCGGAAGATACCATGAAACAAAACAAATAGCACAATGACCTTAGTATGGCAATATATCGTCCTTCTGTGCAAATGGGAGGTTACATTTAGCAATATATTATCCTTTGGCACTGAATCAGTTCTTCTTCTTCTTCTTCTTCTTCTTTTTCTTCTTCTGCTTCTTCTTCTTCTTCTTCTTCTTCTTCTTCTTCTTCTTCTTCTTCTTTCGTTCGCTTGAAATATGTCTATAACTGCAATGTTGTATCTTGTATGAATTTAACTGTCTTCTTTAGTTCTCCACTGTCGTCTCTCTAGGCCAGAAGGTTTGCCTAGATATGTTATAGTTTGGGCAGTCTAACACTGAATCAGTGAATAACTACAACCCATGGTGGTAAGGGCAGGGATGGAGTTATACCTCTCCATGGCACAAAATCTGGGCTGAATTGTAGAGACCGTGTGTTGCCTGTGTAGCATGATCCCTCTCTCAGCCTGCCTAGTTTACTCCAGCGGAAAGCTAGAACTAATACATCTTAAACAACACAAGCTGCAGAAGCTGCCAGATCTGCAAAGCAGTTCTCTAACTGTTATAAGTATTAGTATTTGTACAAGATAAAAGCTAAAGCTATATTTTATATTCAACAGTGCCAAAGAAATGAGAATTTGGCCATAGAACTGCTAAATCTGGTCAACAACAAAGCAGCTCTCATGAGGCAAGTTCTAATCCTCACCAATGGCGACCCAAACACAATGGATGACCCCAATGCTGAAATCGCTAGGATCAGGGCTATTGTTCAACAGAACACTTCAGGAAAGATCAAGGTGTGTTTGCATTCTTCCTCTTTTTCTTTCACCTTGTATCTACCATTAGGACATTGACCCTCAACCAATCTACTTCAAGCCTTCCACTCTTTAGTTATCCCATGCAGCTCTGTCCATGTCCTCCCAAATTATTCAGTTCTATTTATACTTCTCCTCTTCTTGAGTTTTTAGATCTTCCTCTATTTCTTCTACCCTGTAGATTCCAGACTATGGCTTTTCTAGTTATTCTATTCTCTGATGTTCTCAGTTTGTGTTCTATCCAGCGCCAGTGTATTTTCTTCACTTCTAGGTTCACTGGTGTTTGCCTAGTTCTCTCTTTGAGCTCCACATTGATGATTCTGTCATACTATTATATTCCTTTTATTTTGCGCAGACACCAGTTAGTGTTTACATTGTCATATCCTTATCTCTGTCAACATTTATACTTAGAATTTCTTTATCTTCTTCTGGTGCCTGGTCTGTAAGAGACATTGGTGACCATGACTCTCCAATCCTGACCTTTGATTTTATACTGTAATCAAGATGGTACTGTTGATGTTATTACTTATTTCCCAGCTGTTCAAGCCTCCCACAAACATATTTCTCTGCCTTCCTCTGCCATTGTTACCTTGTATTTTCCCACATATGGCTAATTTCTCTGTTTCACCTCTACTGATGACATTTGCCCATACATTTTATTTGCCTGTTTTCTTATGATGGCGGGCATATTAGTGAAGTTCATATAGAGTTTTGCTGATAATGTCGTGAATATGGCCAGATGAGCATTCTGCATTCATTGTCTACCATCAGATTTTAAAAAAACTGGTCACTTATTCCTTTGAGCATTCAGGCTTACAAAATGTGATCTGTCAGATAAAAAAAAAACCTGGACACCTATTCCTTTGAGCATTTAGGCCTACAAAATGTAACCTGCCGGATTAAAAAAAACCTGGCCACCTATTCCTTTGAGCATTCAGGCCTACAAAATGTGACCTGTCAGATTAAAAAAAAAACCTGGCCACCTATTCCTTTAAGCATTCTGGTCTACAGAATGTGGTTGCCCTATCAGATCACAGATCCATAGCAGGAAACTGCCTGAGAATGTTTGTCCTTATGATAGTAATGAGTGACCTTGAATACTGAGCCATTTGTGATTTCTTGGCAAGGTTACGTTCTGTAGTTTCCCATTGCTTTCTGAACAACTGGCACTTAAACCATAAAGTGAAAACCAATGCAAAGCGGTCTGCTGCCAAAATGCCCGCAGCTGTGTTTTGACCACATTATGCAGGATTACGAATTGCATCCATAACCCTTTCTCACAGAGCCGGAATCTTGAGCATATATCTTCTTCTTCTTTTTGTTCATCCGGAGTGTTTTTTCAGATGTGATTGCGGTGTGTCTGTTATGCACCCTTGGGCCGAAACCCGTAGGCCAACACATCGACTTTAGCGTGCTTTTTTGACCAGGTAGCATTCCTGGGAGACTCTCACTTTTGTGGTGCCGTCTACATCCATGCTGGCCAAGTTAGAACGGTCGAAGACAACGGTCATCCCTCAAAGGAAGGCAGGGACAGTCCATAGCATTTTCCGCCATCCAAGGTTGCTTCCATAGTTGCAGGGCCGACACATAACGCCCTGGTTCTGGGCTAGCCGAGGGAATCGTCACGTCCTGCTCATGGCTGCTTTAAATCCTCACTTCAATATATTGGTCATTTCGTTTGCCCCGGGTCATTCCCGCACAAACCAGACAGGTTTGCAGACGGCATCCACTCAGCGAGTTTTCGGACATGTGCTTGTCGTTGCGCCCGTCAGAGCTGTTCCAGGCACGAACGACATTCGGAAAACTACCTAGTCAGAGCTGTTCCGAACAAGAGCGGCATTCAGAAACTAGGTAGTCAGAGCTGTTCCTAGCACGAGAGACATTCGGACGAGACATTTCACTCGGACATAAATGCGTAGTGTCAATTTTTAGTTTGCCACCCGTAGGACGACACTTCCGGCTTCCGGCAGGCATTTTTTAATGAGGGTAGCCTTCCTCGGGTTTCGAGACTCTTGTTTCGGCTTCCACACAGCAAGCTTTCGCTTCGGGTTGCCCCGTAATAGATTCGCAAGACAGGCGTTCCATTTCGTGTCAACGAGACAATTTTCCACCTTTGACTACACTCACTCCATGAGTGTGGTTACAGACTATCGGACGTCTGCGAGACGTGCGAACGTGGTGTTTTTCCACCTTTTGTACTCACTCACGAGGTAGGCTACATGTGCTGCCGGCTCAGCACATTACCTCCGTGCGTCTGTGGGCGAGTAACGGTCAGGCCCTTTCATCCGGGGATACCTCATATCCCCCAGCTAAGAGCCATCTAACGAATCTGCGCCGAGCTTGTAGCGTTCTCAGCACATCATCACAATTTTGATGTAGGTTTGTGTCAGCCAGGCTCTCACTTCCGAGAGTTTATGGCTTAGAGACGTTCAGCCATACACCTCGGATGGGAGCCTTAGAGGTTATGCCCGGACTGAGATTTAGGGATCGTTTGCCTGATTTTGACTGCTATCCTCAGTCTTACCTGCAGAGCAGCAGGTTGTGTCTCTCTTAGTCTGGTCCCTATCCCACGAGCCGTCCGATATGTAGTTTTCACCCACCGGCAAGCACATGGGGTCGATGGGACACGCAAGCTCCCCCACCACGGCAAGGTGGAGACACATCGAGGGAGGAGCATATATAATCAGTATATTTGTTAGAGTTAAATATTTTTGGGAAAAAAATATAATAAATTCATTTTAGATGTCTTATGTATTGGAATGACAGATAATGTATTCTTTTGTTTCCTCATTTGCACTCAGACCTGCACATCTTTGAGTATTGTCCAGGTCCCATACTGACTTCCTTCTGTGCCAGTTTTTCCGGGCATGGACTGAAACTGACATTAATTAACCATTTTATATTAAATGTGTGGATTATAAGAAGGCCTATGGCAGCACTGATAGACAATCTCTTTGAAAACGAATGAAGTATAAAGGGCTCCTACAGAAGATCATTAGCTTATTAAAGGCAACATAGAAAGACATGAAATACAGTTCTTCATGAGGGACAACTAACAGATATGTTTGAAATGAGAACAGGAGTGTGACAGAAATGCCTGTTGTCACTTTTATTATTATACTGGCCATAGACTGCACATGTTAAAAATCACTCTGCAGTTAGAAATTGAAAAGAGCAGGGGAAAAGTTAACCCTCAAGGTAAAATATAAAAATTAGAAAAGCTACCCAAACATAGATGTGTTCATGCTCTGTGCTGAGATTCTCCGCATGAGTTCTATGTAAGGAGGTTGGAGCACTTGTGGAGATATCTGTGTGCAATGTGTGAGTTCTATATAAGGAGGTTGGAGCACTTGTGGAGATATCTGTGTGCAATGTGACTTCTATACAAGGCGATTGGAGCACTTGTGGAGATATATGTGTGCAATGTGACTTCTATACAAGGAGACTGGAGCAGTTGTGGAGATATATGTGTGCAATGTGAGTTCAAATCAAATCAAATCAAATCAGCTTTATTTTAAACAGGTCACAAATTGGGCACACAGGCCCGTCTTACATTCAGCCCTTCCAATCACTCATCTTTCGTTCATCAAGAGCATTATACATTCACATAGGAAGAAAAAAAACATTGTGAAATGAATGTTGTAAACATAAACAAGGCAAATTACCATGTTATGAGGCCCATCTCCCACCTACCCACACATCACCCCACCCACACACACATACCCACCAACTGATCCATCCCCCTCCCGCACATCCCCCACCCATACACACTGCCCTCACCCATTCCCCCAACCCAAACACACTCACCACCCACACAAACATCCCCTACCAACCCTTACATCCCGTGCCCACCCACATACACATCCTAACCCACACACACATCCCCCACCCACAACCTCTACCCACTCACACTCCCAACCACCCATTTCCCAACCACACCTCTATCGACCACATATTCTCCACCCACACACACATCCCCCACCAACCCACACATCATGCTGCACATACGCTGGACATACAGTTCTATACAACAAGACTGGAGCACTTGTGGAGATATCTGTGTGCAATGTGAGTTCTATACAAGGAGACTAGAGAACTTGTGGAGATATCTGTGTGCAATGTGACTACTATACAAGGAGACTGGAGCACTTGTGGAGATATCTGTGTGCAATGTGAGTTCTATACAAGGAAACTGAAGCACTTGTGGAGCTATCTGTGTGCAATGTGAGTTCTATACAAGGAAACTGGAGCACTTTTGGAGATATCTGTGTGCAATGTGAGTTCTATACAAGGAGACTGGAGCACTTGTGGAGATATATGTGTGCAATGTGAGTTCTATACAAGGAAACTGGAGCACTTGTGGAGATATCTGTGTGCAATGTGAGTTCTATACAAGGAAACTAGAGCACTTGTGGAGATATCTGTGTGCAATGTGAGTTCTATACAAGGAAACTAGAGCACTTGTGGAGATATCTGTGTGCAATATGAGTTCTATAAAGGAAGCTGGAGCACTTGTGGAGATATATGTGTGCAATGTGACTTCTATACAAGGAAACTGGAGCACTTGTGGAGATATATGTGTGCAATGTGACTTCTATACAAGGAGACTGGAGCACTTGTGGAGATATCTGTGTGCAATGTGAGTTCTATACAAGGAGACTAGAGCACCTGTGGAGATATCTGTGTGCAATGTAACTTCTATACAAGGAAACTAGAGCACTTGTGGAGATATCTGTGTGCAATGTGACTTCTATACAAGGAGACTGGAGCACTTGTGGAGATATCTGTGTGTAATGTGAGTTCTATACAAGGAGACTGGAGCACTTGTGGAGATATCTATGTGCAATGTGAGTTCTATACAAGGAGACTGGAGCACTTGTGGAGATATCTGTGTGCAATTTGAGTTCTATACAAGGAGACTGGAGCACTTGTGGAGATATCTGTGTGCAATTTGAGTTCTATACAAGGAGACTGGAGCACTTGTGGAGATATCTGTGTGCAATGTGACTTCTATACAAGGAGACTGAAGCACTTGTGGAGATATCTATGTGCAATGTGAGTTCTATACAAGGAGACTAGAGCACTTGTGGAGATATCTGTGTGCAATGTGACTTCTATACAAGGAAACTAGAGCACTTGTGGAGATATCTGTGTGCAATGTGAGTTCTATTAAGGAGGCTGGAGCACTTGTGGAGATATCTGTGTGCAATGTGAGTTCTATACAAGGAGACTGGAGCACTTGTGGAGATATCTGTGTGCAATGTGACTTCTATACAAGGAGACTGGAGCACTTGTGGAGATATCTGTGTTCAATGAGTTATCCTTTTCAAATCACATCAAACCTGTTTTTTTAAAGGTCTCTTGGTCTCAGTATACTTAGTTCCCCTAAGGCCCATCTGCCAGTGCTAGTGGACACTGATTTGATGATTTGTGTTTGCAGTTTGGAAGACTGTCTCTGCACCCTGGCTGGATGAAGTGCAGATTGTGTGTGTTGTTTTAATGTTTTGTTCATCTTGATGATATTCCTCAGCTGATTTACTTTTAATTTGTACCTTACCTGTAGCTTCTTTATTTGAATTAAATAAATGTTTAAATATCTACATTTCTACAACTTCCAGGCTGACCAGATTTTGGGATCTCAGAAAGACAGAGAGCAGGTTGAAGAACGGGTTAGCATTAGAAATATGGTTATATCAACTCATTTAGTACCAACGCACTCTCCACACATTTATTCTGTTTCTTCTTCTGCTGCTGTTGCCTTTTATACCCTACTGGAGCATAGGCCATTTACCCACTCATGCCAAGCCATCCCACCTTTTGCTAATTCCTGCAACTCATTTCATGCACTCCCCATATTATTCATCTTTGTTTATAATTCTCTAAGTGGTCTTGAGGCATGGTGTCAGCCTCGAGTGCTGGAGGTCCCAGGTTCAAGCCCCGGTGAGGGCCGGAATTTTTTCACATGGACTTCTAATAACAAAATTTCCCTTGGTCTCTGGGTAGTGAGATCGGATGTCTGTGTGTATTATTGCACATGTAAAGAATCCCTTGGCAGTTGGAAATTAAATAAAGAGTAGTCTAACAGCGCTGCCCAGGCAAAATTTTGAGTTAAAAATCTACCCAAAGTATTTCAGGATCCTCACCAGTGCTACAGATTTTGTGCACTGAGCTAAGATTCTCCAGACTCCGCCTTGAGTTAAGAGTAGAACGGAGCACTTATGGGTTACATCCGCGTGCTGTGATGTTGATCCATCAACTAAACTAAACTTCCTATTATCTTCTCCATGTGGTTGTTGCCATGTAGCACTTCAGAATGAGACACAGAATTTAAAATGAAAAAGAACCTGAAGGGTTAATCTCGAAGCTGCAGACAGCAGAGGTTGCTAAGTGACATCACGGTGTGAAAAACTTCACTGCGTAATACGTCATAAACACACAATGTTTCTTCTTCTATCCCATCCAGTTGTTACATTAACCCTTTCTATCTCGCTGTTACTTTAATTTCTTCTATTTCATAGTGTTATGTTGTTTTTCAGACCCACAAGTTTATTATTTCAATGTAACAATTTTTTGAGTTAAAACACATTCAATTTTTACATTCAAGGAAATTCTGGATGTGCCAGAAATATTGTTATCATGAAATGCCATGTTTTGATCAGATGGAAGATGTGTGGCAGAGATTGGAAGCAGAACAGGTTAAGCAAAAGCTGTATTTCAGAAGACTGACTGGCACCTTGCCATCCTGACAGACGATAGTTGGTTCCATTGTGCTTCAAAAATGGCATTATACCTCTCCAAAGCACAAAGCCTTGGCTGAATTGTAGAGACCATGTGTTGCCCATGTGGCATGATCCCTCTCTCGGCCTGCCTAGTTTACTCTAGAGGAAAGGTAGCACCAATACATCTGGAACAAGACAAGCTGCAGAAGCTGCTGGACCAGCAAAGCAATGCTCTAACTATCTGCCTGTTTGAGCTTTGATCCTAGACCAGCTGCCGACCAAGGCTTAGAGCCTGGTCTGCCCTGCCATGACATTTAGTCCTTAGGTTGCATTTCCTCACACTAGTATAAAGCTTGAACCCTTCCAGTTGCGTTCTCAAAGCCATTGGCACAATGTGGGGTGTTGGGTTTGGTGAGCACCGCCTAGCATTTGGCGCTAATAGAAAGCTGATAGTACAATCTACTGTCATACGGTAGCTCAGTCATAGTGACTAAAACCTGACTTTATTCAGATGATGAAAAGAAACATATATCACTATCATTGAATGTTAGAAAGAGCGCATTGAAACATTATGTAGAACCTGTCCTACTATATGGCAGCTAATCATGGAATGTGAATGAACAAATTAGAAAGAGCTAGGAGGCAGTGAGATGCTGGTTCGGAAACATGTTGCGAGTATCTTGGACATCCAGAGGAACTAATGAGTGCTTGAAAAAGTCTAATGACAGTTGAACACTACATGCAGATATAAGAAGGAGACAAACAGTGTTCTTTAGATATGTAATGAATAGAGAGGCATTGAAAAACACTGTGATAACTAGAAAGATTATTGGTAGAAGAGAAAGGGGCAGATAGAGAGAAATGAGTTTGGATGGACTGGGATGGTGGCAGGGTGGAATATTAGCATGTAACCGGGTCATAATTCAGCACAGCATGTACAGAATGGCTGGGATTAAGTCAAGGTTGTTTGTGTGTCCTCCAGCAGTTGTAGATGTTTTATTGACAATAGACTGACCAAAGGGGACACATATCTGGATGACTAAACTAGGTTTGTGCAAGGCTGGATTTCAATTCAACATTCATCATCTGGTGGCTTGTTTTGTGCAGAAGTTTGGATTTAATTACTCAGGGAAACAAGAGGTGAAGACAAGATGCTGGCCCTGGATAGAATGAACATTGAGAAAACCAGAGAATAGTATCACTAGAAAGGTCTTTGTCTAAAACCCACAAGGCAAAAGAAATAGATGAAGGTCTAAAATCTCACAGAGAAGAGCAGTAGAAAGAGAAATGAACATCATGGCAGGACGTGGACAGAGCTGTATGGGATAGCTACAGATAGGGGTCTTGGAGTGTGTTGGCTGAAGACCTGTGTCCCATTGGGGGGATAGAGGGCAAAAGAATAAGAATACAGATGTTTTTCTGGTTATTTACAAAACTTTGTGAGACTAGCAAGATGTACCTTTCTTATGGCGATGCTTGGATAACTATCTATGTTGTAGCTGATATGTATTATTCTTCCCTATTAGAATCTTCCTAGATAAATCATTGTCTGCTCTTTCTCTTGCAGCTGTTTGCCAGCCAGAGAAAGTTTGACACAGAAATCAGCCGGCTGAAGCACGAGTACGGAGATGACAACAAAAAGTACGAGAGCAGGATGTGAGTCATTGGACGGTTTGTCGGTTCTAAAAGTTATCACTGTGAGCAGTGTGATGCTTGCATTTCTTTACAGGCAGTTGTTGGTTCTAAAAGTTATCACTGTCAGCAGTGTGATGCTTGCATTTCTTTACAGGCAGTTGTCGGTTCTAAAAGTTATCACTGTGAGCAGTGTGATGCTAGCAGGATGTGAGTCATTGGACGGTTTATCGGTTCTAAAAGTTATCACTGTCAGCAGTGTGATGCTAGCAGGATGTGAGTCATTGGACGGTTTGTCGGTTCTAAAAGTTATCACTGTCAGCAGTGTGATGCTAGCAGGATGTGAGTCATTGGACGGTTTGTCGGTTCTAAAAGTTATCACTGTAAACAGTGTGATGCATGTATTTCTTTACAGGCAGTTTTATGAAATTGAAATTGTATTTAATTGAGAGCTTGAAAGCAGTAAAGATGTGTTTTCTGAGATAAATGTTGCGAATAACTTGGTCTACCAGAGGAACTACCAATTGCCTGCAAGAAGCTAATGACAGTAGAACATTATATACAACTTTAAGACAGAGACAAACAATGTTCGTTGGCCATGTAATGAGTAGTGACTCATTGGAAAACATTGTGATGACTGGAAAGATCATTGGTAGAAGTGGCAAAGATAGACAGAGAGAAATAATGCTGGATAACCTAAGACAATGGTATGGAGGAATATTATCAATAGAACTGATCCAGAACACCAAGGACCGAGATCTATGGAAATATATAAATGCTTACACAATTTTACATGGCACATGATGATGATGATGTTTAGGATATGTAACCGAATGAATAAATTCCTTATTGTTTTTTATTTTGTAAACTTGGCTAAATAATTTTAGGTTTTTTTTTTATAAATTAAATGTTACTGTTACATAGAGACTGCACATAATTATTATAACTATTGCTTGTCTACAAGCCTGTAGTTAACAAACTGAACGCAATTATTCTGGTATATGTTCAGATACTCAATTTGCTAACTGTTGTAGAGAAGTGTGATCACTCACATCAGCTGACAAAAAACTTGGTGAATATGCTCTCTGTTCTCTGCTTCTTTCTTTTGCAATCAATACCTGTGAATTTATTTCTCACGGCAAGCTCCCTACTAAATGATGAATGTCATTTTTTTTTATTATCTTCAGGAATAATCTCATGAAGGAGTTGGCAGATGTGAGAACTCTGGCCAGGGAAAGACAACATAAGATTTCTGAGATTAACGCTGTAAGCTGATAGCTGAAAATAAATGTTGCCATATTCTTTCTGCTACATTTATCATCATCATCATAATCATCATCATTGTCATCATCATCATCTTTGTCACCATCATCATATTCATTATGACCATCATTATCATTCTCTTAAAGGTTGCACATGTTTATTGGATGTTGCAACCACCTCCAGCTCCTGTTGGCTCTTTGTGATGTACTAGGGAATTTTACACTCAGTAGTTCATGGTCTCTGTGGCTAAAGCCTTGCGAATGTGGTTCGTGAGCCGCTTACCAGGCGTTCGAAACGCAGCCGCAACCGATTTGTGCAGCAGACCATGTCATGTTGTGTTATAACGTGTTGGTATGGGAGCCAGTCATTCAGAAAGCAATGGCAAACTACTGAACATAAAATTTGCCTAGTACATCAACAGCAGCTGAAAAATGCTAGTGTTGACTGCAATGTCCTGTAAGGATATACAACATTTTAAAAAAAAGTTCATCATTGCTTTCTGAACAACGGTCAGCATTTAAGTCTCGACTGATCAGCCTGTAAAACAAACCTCACTAGAGAAAGTGAGTGTGTTAAATCTTTCAGCCATGCCGACCTAACATTGTCATTATCATGAGCATTATTGTAAAATCTTTTATTCTCATTTGCTTTTTTTTTATGATTTCAGCTACTCTTTTATACTTATCTAATTTGTATTTTGTAAAGGAATAAATGTCACTGGAACAGTCAAGATGTACACATTAAAACATTTACTGAGGGAGATGGAATATTTATGGGTTTGCCCGAGGACTTTGATGTTAATTCTTACTAAAAACCAGAAATGTACTTTTCGTTAATGAGCTCCAGATGGCTCTAAGGCAGTCTAGTAATATTGCTTAATCCAAATAAACACCAAATATAACTAAGAAGTTTGATGAAAGCAAAGACACACACAGACACAAGCAAAAGTTTCAACCTAAGGCCTTATCAGTAAACAAACAAACAAACAAACAAGAATACTTGGAAAACTGAAATATCACTATCACTGAAAAGGCATCCATATTTTCCAGGAATATATAAAAAAAATGACCTGATTTGTTTCCTGAGCTTAAGTCATCATTTTATGCTTTAATTTAACCCAAGCTAAATTTCATCATCATCATCAAGTGCCGTGTCGGCTGGCGTAGGCGTTCATGGCTCTCCATAGATCGCGGTCTTTGGTTTTCTGGATCAACTCTGCTGCTGATATTCCTCCATGCCACCGTCTCAATCCATCCAGCATCACTTCTCTTGGTCTATTTCTGCCTCTCTTCCCCTCGATCTTTCCAGTTGTTACGATGTTCTCCAATGCCTCTCTTCTCATCACATGACCGAGGAAAGCTGTTTGTCTCTGTCTTATTGTTGTATATAATGTTCTAGTTTCATTAGCCTGTTTCAGGCAGTCGTCGTTAGTTACTCTGGCAGTCCAAGGAATTCGCAACATTCGTCTCAGGAACCCATCTCTGTTGCTTCTAATTTCTTCTTAATTTGTTCATTTACATTCCAAGATTCACTGCCATACAGCAAAACTGGTTCTATATAGCACTCTCTTTCTTACATTCAGTGATAGTGACTTATTGCATAAGATACTCTTCATTTTCTTAAATGCGGCTTTTGCCTGCCCTATTCTGCTCCTAATCTCTTTGTACATCTTCCATCTGATGTTATAAATGCCCCTAGGTATCTAAAATTATCAACTTGGTTAAGGATTTTCCCTTCTATTTCTATGTCACATTTTGGTGTCACCATTTTCTTTGATATTACCATTGTTACTGTTTTCTTGATATTCAAGGAGAGTCCTTTCCTTGCACTCTCTATTACTACAACGTCTAATAATTGTTGTAGGTCTGTTGAATTATCCACCACCAATACTGTGTCATCTGCATAGCGTATATTATTTATATTATAACCTCCAACTAGTATTCCTGGCATCTCTTTGATCTCTCTCATTATTACTTCGTATACAGGGAGAAAAGATCTGGTGACAAGACACACCCTTGTCGCTAAATTTAGAAACTATAAAAGCAAACCACACAGCCAGCAAGTGTGATACTGGTATACACATATTAGAACTCTTCTGGTTTTGTGTACTGTGCTGAGATTCTCATTATGTGATCTGTAGAAGAAGACTGGAGCACTTATGTGCAATGAAAATTAACCTAACGCAAAAAAAAAAAAACGAAAAAATATGCCTACAATAAGGTCAAGGGTATTTAAACAGTTTTAAAATAAGTTACACTTTATGTATATACACATACATATATATTATATACAGTGCTGTTTTATGAGTGCTGGATGTCTATCCTAGTATGTTGGAAGTAGATGAGTTCTACACGTAGTTCCCCCTCTAAAGTTATGTGTCATATCTACATATTTACATGGTTGATACTAGATGAGTTCTGGGTGTACCTGTCAAGTTATGTGCCATTTCTGAATGCTAACATGGTTGAAAGTGGATGAGTTCTGGGTGTCCCTGTAAATTTATGTTCCATATCTGCATGTTTACTTGGTTGGAAGTATATTAGTTCTAGTTCCATCTGTAAAGTAATGTTCTATATCTGCATATTAACATGGTTGGAAGTGGATGAATTCTTGATGCCACTGTAAAGTTGTATGCCAATTTTGTTTGGTTGGGAGCAGATAATTCTAGTTCTATATGTCTTTGTAAAATTATGTGCCACATTTACATGGTTGGAAGTAGATGAATTCTGGGTGTCCTTGTAAAGTTATGTGCCACATCTACATTGCTTACCGAACTAGCATACAATTATGTGTCTATAGAAACTAATCACTCTCAGAGGAGAAAAAGAAGCCTTGGAAATACAGGTCAACAGGTTACAGCACAAGGTGAAGGATCTTGGGGAAGATTTCAGAGCACGGCTGGTGAAATATGTGGAAGACATTGCGGTGAGTTGACCCCGCAATATTTCTTTTTTCTTGTGTGAATTCTTCTATAGGTTTGTCAAAAGTTACTTTTTGTGTATGTGATCAGCTTTATGCTGTCTTCACAGGGAGGTTTGACTGCATTGATTTCCAAA
>OY992893.1:16728907-16733907 GCA_963921405.1 Cepaea hortensis | reverse complement strand
TCCTGGCTGTTGTCTACTGTCTGTTGTCTACTGGCTGTTGTCTCCTGGCTGTTGTCTACAGTCTGTTGTCTACTGTCTGTTGTCTACAGTCTGTTGTCTACAGTCTGTTGTCTACTGTCTGTTGTCTACTGTCTGTTGTCTACAGTCTGTTGTCTACTGTCTGTTGTCTACTGTCTGTTGTCTACTAAATGTTGTCTACTGTCTGTTGTCTACAGTCTGTTGTCTACTAAATGTTGTCTACAGTCTGTTGTCTACAGTCTGTTGTCTACTGTCTGTTGTCTGCTGTCTCTTGTCTGCTGTCTCTTGTCTGTTGCCTGCTGTCTACTGGCTGTTGTCTACTGGCTGTTGTCTACTGTCTGTTGTCTACTGTCTGTTGTCTGCTGTCTGTTGTCTACAGTCTGTTGTCTACTGTCTGTTGTCTACTGTCTGTTGTCTACTGTCTGCTGTCTGTTGTCTACTGTCTGTTTTCTGCTGTCTGTTGTCTGCTGTCTGTTGTCTACTGTCTGTTGTCTACTGTCTGTTGTCTGTTGGCTGTTGTCTACTGTATGTTGTCTACAGTCTGTTGTCTATAGTCTGTTGTCTGCTGTCTGTTGTCTACCGTCTGTTGTCTACTGTCTGTTGTCTGCTGTCTGTTGTCTACTATGTGTTGTCTACTGTTTATTGTCTATTCTTGTTGTCTTGTTTGTTGTCTCTTCTTGAGTATTACCTTCAGTGATTACATGCGGCGTGCCTGGAAAATGCTAATGAAAGTAAAACATTATGTACAAATACAAGAAGGAGACAAACATTGTTCTTTGGTCATGCAATAAGAAGGAGCTTAATGCAAAACATGATGACAACCATGAAGATCAGTGGCCGAAGAGGCAATGGCAGACTAAAAAAATGATGCTGGATGGACTGAGATGGTGGCATGGAGGAATATCATCAACAGAGTTGCCCCAGAACACCAGAGGTCAAGATCTGTGGAAGGACATGAGAGCATATACCAGTTGGCTGGACCATGAAACGTGTCACACAGAATATGTGTAAAGTTGTTCATAATTCCGTGACTTTGCTTTGTGGGGCTGTGATAGATTTATAACTCCTGCAAACATATTTGAGCAAGACTGCTTGAGCAGTCGCTTAAACTCAACCAACAATACACAAAATCCATTGTATTTACTATATGAAACAACACACAACACAGAGTGAAGCTACAGCCACATGGACAAGAAATCGGAGAAGAAGAAAGCCCTATCTAGATATGTAGGTATCACACTAGATTGCTGTGTGATACAAAAAACCAAAACACAACAAAATACCAAAGAAAGCATTTGTGTTATGAGGAAACAGGCATGTACTGGTTGGAGAGCTGATGAAACATACTTTTAAAGTTATATATTAGAAGTTACAGTTGGTTGTATGTTCTTTATGGGACATTGCAGTCAACCCCAGTATTTATTGACTGTTTGTTCTTTATTAAGTTCAGTAGTTTGTCATTGCTTTCTGAAAGGTTGATGTCCCATAGCATCGTGAACAATGCACAGCTGTCTGCTTCCAAATCATCCAATCTTTAAAATCAATCCCAGTGGGGATTCAACCACACGAACCAGTCAACAGGTAGCTACTGGACTACCATGGCTTCCTTAATAATAATAATAATAATCATAAGAGTAATAATAATAATAATAATAATAATAATAATAAATTCAAAACAATATTTCTCCATAGTGAATTCGAATAATGAAGACACAAACAATAGGTTGTACAATTTATTGCCTGTCATTTTTTGCTGCATCTTCTTCTTCTTCTGCTGCGTTCATTCGGAGTTTTTTTTCCGGACGTGACTGCGTTGTGCCTGTTTACATCAGAGCTGCGTTCTTGCACCATTAGGCCGATCATCTGACTTCTGCGGGAATTTGTTGACCGGGTTAACCTTCCCGGTGCTGCATCTCATCAGGTACATACTGCAGAAATCACACAACATTAACTAAAGTAATTAGATAAATCCTTCAAGCTGAAATATACAGCGCACATATTCACAGAGTAATTTGATTTGTCTAGCACAGTAATTGTAATTTTAAACTATCTTGTCTTTCTGTTTGCACAAAATTGGCTTCTGAAAATTAATGGCGGTTGCTTCTGCCAGCTTTAACATGCAACCATTCTGTGTTTTAACACACAAAATGGTCACATGTTAGATCTGGCAGAAGCTATCAACATTAATTGTGTGATTTATGCAGTATGTACCTGGTGAGTTGCAGCAAAATATTCCAGGCAATAAATCGTGCAATATATTGTTTATGTCTTCGTTATTCAAATAATAATAATAAATCTCTAGTATAACAGTCAATGCCCTATTGGTAGTACAGTTTGTCTTCAATAGCTAATAACAATGTCCACATCAATAATGAATATGTGTGAGTCATGCAGTAATAATGTTTGCACATTTCCCATGCCTTTATATTGCGTATATTGATATTGTTGTTATTATAAGTGAGCCTCTTAAGTGATATATGGGTGAAATAATGTATGAAAGAGAGTGATAGAAGGACATAATGTTAAACGGGCCTGCATGTCCAATTCTTAACCCTTTAGAAAAAATGTTTGTTTGTTTGTTTGTTCTTTCATTCCCTTTATGGACCATGTCAAATGTATATCAACTAAATATGTTAATCGAGCATTACCTGAAACACACATTTTTTTTTCTGTGTTAACATAATTTATTCATATGAACAATACGAGTGGAATAAGTCTGGAGGTATGAGTGGCAGCAATACCAGGTCAAGCCATGCCTTAGCGATGTTTGTAGGTAGTTTGTAAGCTGATAATGTTATGAGCTTGGTCAGACGAGGGCTCATCACCTGTTAAGTGAAGGAAAGATTGGTCACCCATTTCTGCATTCATTCAGGCCTACAAAACATGATGGCTCAATCACATTACAGGCCAATAGCAGGAAAATGCTTCGTGACTAATTATGAATTGATACCAGGTCTGCCATGTCTGACAGGTGTATAACTAATGGAGAATTCACTGAAAATTGCCACCAACCATCTCCAGCTTCATTAAAACTTGATTAAATACTTGCCATTGTACACATCAACATTAGATTAAATGCTTTATGGAATAATAATCATGTCACGAAGATGTGAAAGATTCAAGGTTTTTCTCCTTTTTTCATTTTCTTGATTTTTTTTTCCCCTACCATGACATTCAGAATTCTGATTCCTTGGGTTTTCCCACTTTTTCAGTCCACAACAACCTTTGTGGTATTGGTTATACAGGTTTTAATGACTGCAGTGTTTGAAAATATTGCCGGTCCAAGTTTTGTATTCACCTATTATGTTACATGAACTTTACAGAGGGTGAATACAAAACTTGCATCAGCAATTTTTTCAAACACTGCACAGTCATAAAAAATACACCCTATATATCTGAAGTCATTGAAGATTTGTCTGTTAGGTGTATTCACATCAGTTTGTAATATCTGTGAAGAAATTCCACTGCATGTCTGTGACTGTGATATTGAAACAGAAATCTCAGACAGACCTGTGAGGCACGAGGATTTGACAGGGCTGATCTAGGGCCAGATGAAACAGAGCTGAAGCTTGGGGATACAGAGATCCAGTCCTCTCACCTGAAGGAACTTGACAAGATCAAGAGTGAGCTAGCGAAGGCCAGGAGCGAGATGGATGCTGTTAAACTGCGAGTAAGAATGATATTGATTCTTACAATGCTGCTAACCTGTGCGTAAGAATGTTATTGGCTTTTATAATGCTGCTAAACTGTAGGTAAGAATGTTATTGATTCTTACAATGCTGCTAAACTGTGGTAAGAACATTATTGGTTCTTATAATGCTGCTAAACTGTGGTAAGAATATTATTGGTTCTTACAATGCTGCTAAACTGTGGAAAGAATGTTATTGGTTCTTACAATGCTGCTAAACTGTGGTAAGAATATTATTGGTTCTTACAATGCTGCTAAACTGTGGGAAGAATGTTATTGACTCTTACAATGCTGCTAAACTGTGGTAAGAATATTATTGGTTCTTACAATGCTGCTAAACTGTGGGAAGAATGTTATTGACTCTTACAATGCTGCTAAACTGTGGTAAGAATGTTATTGGTTTTTATAAAGCTGTTGGAACCCACTACCTCGGCATCAGCACATTGGATGTTTAAGAACGAATACTCTCATCCATTCTGCCATGCTGACCTCCCCAGAGCTACATGAGATAGCAAAGGAGAGGGGGCTGGGGCGGCTGGGAGTGAGCGGGTTGAGGGCCTACACTTCACAGGGCAAGAGAGAGAGAGAGAAGAAAGAGAGATAGAGAGAGAAGAAAGAGAAGAGAGAAAAGAACATAGATTACTTGCTTGCATCACCAAGTGTTCACTGGAACTATAACTATCTCTACTTTAAAACTGTACAGAGGTGGAGGGCTGGAGGTCCCGGGTTCAAGCCCCAGTGAGGACCGGGATTTTTTTTCGCGTGGGCTTCTAGTAATAACATTTTCCCTGGTCTCTGGTAGTGAAATCGGACGCCCGTGTGCATTGTTGCGCACTAAAAAATCCCTTGGCAGTTGGAAATTGAAAAAGAGTAGCCTAACGGCGCTGCCCGGGCAGAATTTCAAGTTAAAAATCTACCCAAAGTATTTCAGGATCCTCGCCGGTGCTATAGAGTTCTTGCACTGAGGTGAGTTTCTCCAGACTCAGGTTTGAGTTAGGAGAAGAACGGAGCACTTATGGGTCACACCCGTGTGCAGTGATGTTGATCCGTCGACTAAACTAAACTAAACAAACTAAACTAAAACTGTACAGAGACGGGGCTCATATTGCATGACCTGAATGTTGTGATGTCATTGTTGGATGACAACAGTTCTAACACAAGAAAGATTTCAGCAAAGTGCTGGCACTTCAAGACACCTGCATTACAGTGCATAGATACAAATCACATCTATAAATAACCATACACAGATATACCAGAATGCATAGCAAAGTCTGTTTCAGACATGACTGTTAGT